>CM028329.1:40962245-42162245 GCA_016647705.1 Eucommia ulmoides
TTCTTCACAAATATTCCAATTACATTATTGCATTCAAAGATTATGTTATTTCACCAAATATCAGACATTCCTCTCATTTTCATAAAACATTTTTTTCAATTTTATTAACTAAACCATCCTCTTTAACATTTTGTTGATAAAAATACTTCCATAATATATTTTATTTAATTTTGAATATTATGAAAATCAAATCAGATCAGTTAATTCAACCAGTTGAAACACAATGAATCGGGTGGTTCGAATTGGTTCAACCAATGAACCGGAATAGTTTTGCTTGAACCAACCAATTTTAAGATGATGGTTGATTTCAACGACCCTTGAGTAGCGACCAAACAATTACTCATTTTAGAGACCCTTGAGCAGCGACCAGACGATTACCAATTTTGCGAAGGCTAGTTGCGATCTCCCTGATGATGCTAATAGCCAATTTCAAGGACTAGATTTTCAGACTTTTAGATGTATTGTTCGAGAAAAAACACTAATATATGGCTATGGATCGCCGTCTAGAGTTTTTAGAGAACGATCATTTAGTTTTGTGGCTATGGATGAATTCGAATAATCATTTATATAAAATTTAGATTTTCATGAGTACCTGCGAGCAATTTGAGGAGAGTTCATGATTGATCTCAAATTGCAAAACTTTGAGTAAAGCTAGATCTTGCACAACTTCAGCAGAACGAGGGTTTTGGAAGTACTGAGCGATTGTGATGAGTCAATAAGAATAGAGGGATGAGAAACTATTGTTGGGGGTGTGTGGATAAGAAACATTTGTGCGACAGTGATGGGCCAATAAGAAGAGAGGGAGGATGACTTGTTGGGGGGGGGGGGGGGGGAGGACAGTGGAAAACAACCCATGTTTGGGAGAGGTTACATGTGTAGAGTTCTTTACATAATAAATATTTTTTTAAAAAAAAAAATTTGACAACACGCGATTTTGGTCTTATTTACCAAATCCAAGAATCCTGGTGTTATGAACACCGGGACTAAGATCTCAGTGTTTGGAATACCGAGATCAAAATATTTTTTAAAAAAAAAATTAAATGGTCCCGGTGTTCACAACACTGAGACCAAGATGGAATTTTTATTTATTTTTTATTAATTGAATGGTCCTAGTGTTGTGAACACCGGGACCATTCCAACTATTAATGGCACATCGCCGTTTCTTCAAAACAGTAATGTGTCGTTTGTTGGTCAAACGGTACAACAGTTGTAAGTTGCCTGCCAAAGCAGTCAGTCTTTGCAGCTGCACAGCCAACTCCAATGTCCTTTTGGTCCCGGTGTTAACAACACCGGGACCAAATCTGTATAAATACCCATGTCTGAACTTACATTTGCCTCAATCCTCCTTCATGCTTATTGGTGTTAGTGTCCATTTATAAAAAAAAATTACAATTTCACAACATCTACCTCCTACTACAAAAAGTAAGTTTAATTTATTTGTTAATTTGATTACTATATTTTTTATTTATTTAATTATTTAGTTAATCTGTTAGTTAATTTTTTTACTTAATTTATTAATTAATTGATTAATTTAATTTGTTAGTTTTGTTATTTAAATTCTTAGTTAGTTTGTTGGTTTAATTTGTTAATTAGTTGTTTAATTAAAAACTATATACTTTGGCACTTCAAAGTTTGAGTAAATTATACATGTGTGAGAAATTATAAATTATAATATATTGTTTTTAAAAAAAATATTATTTAGTTAATTAGTTTAACTTTTTAATTTAGTTGTTTAATTAAAAAATATACACTTTGACCCTCAAAGTTTGATTAATTACACATGTGAGAAAATATAAAAATAAAAGTAAGTTTAATTTATTTATTTTTTGTTTAATTTATTTGTTAGTTTGATTACTATATTTTTTACTTGTTTAATTATTTAGTTAATCTGTTTGGTAGTTAGTTAGTTTACTTATTTAATTTGTTAATTAGTTGGTTAATTTAATTTGTTACTTTTGTTGTTTAATTTCTTAGTTAATTTGTTAGTTTAATTTGTTAATTTAGTTGTTTAATTGAAAACTATGCACTTTGATCCCTCAAAGTTTTAGTAAATTATACATGTTTGAGAAAATATAAATTGAAATATAAATTATAATGTATTGTTTTCAAAAAAATTATTATTTAGTTAATTAGTTTAAATTTCTAATTTAGTTGTGTAATTAAAAAATGTGCACTTTGGCCCCTTAAAGTTTGACAAATTACACAATAGGAAAAATATGAATTGAAATATAAATTATAATAGATTGTTTAAGAAAAAAAATTGTTAGTTACTTAATTAGTTTATTTTTTAATGTGTTTGAAAAAATGTATATTCCATTGAAAGTTAAAGTTAATTAAATTATTGACTAATTTAAAAACAAATAAAATGAAAATGATTGAAAAATGTACACGGTGAAAGATTTGAATCGTTCAATAGGACGTCAATGGCTTTTGGAAGACGAATTCTCATATTCTTTAGATCCAAGAGTTCGTTATTTTTCACAATGGGTTGTAAGGATGCGGGAAGAATACACTTATCGTGTCCACCAATCAGAGATTATGGTGGACGGATGTAAGCAATATAATATTCTAATAGTGTATCAATTGGCCAGAACAATGCCAATAGACACGCCGCATAACCTTCAAATAGTGTTGCATTACTACCACGAAAAAAATAATAGAATGCAAATTCGAATTTTTCGACACGAACTTGAAACGACGGCACATGAGCGTCTCGAAGAAGGTTTGGTTGCCGAAGCGCGTACTTACATGAGATGCACAAGAAAACCTCAATATTAGTCAGATATTGAAATGTTTGATGATGAGAGTAATGTTTAATGTTTTCAAGTTGGTGAATTGCAATTTAACTATGTATTTCCTTTGAAGACTAATGTATCGTTTCTATGTTAAATTATAATAACATTACTTCTACCAAACAACTGATTTTCTCTCTTTCAATTGATAGGTAATGTTGGGTTAATTTTTTTTTAGTTAAGTCTCATGTACATAAGTTCTAAAACAACATTTTTCAGTTATTATGTTTTAAAAAAACTATATTTTTTTTTTGTAAACTCGTAATGTGCAGTATAATATTTGTAAAAAAACTGTTTAGCCTATAATTTTCGTGATGTCTTCACATATTAATTCAAGTGAAGAAAGTTCATTTGGTTTTTAAAGTGAGAAGAACTAATATGGTGTTTGGGGTTGGCTTGGACCGTGGGATTACCAAAGAGGTTGGGTTCTACAACCATATTATGATAACTACTGGAGTAATCAAGATACCAACCCGATAAAGTATTGCGTCGGTCTACCCCAAGAATGGGAATACATGGTGAATAAGTCTAACAACCTTATATCTTGTTTGACAGATCTTAATGCACCAGTTCTGTATCGTCAAAGTCTTCAGATACCTAGACGATGTATAATTGATGACACAACCGAGATCAAAGATGCTATTACACGAATTCGCCTGGAGAATAATCGAATGTTGTTGTACAAGAATAGATATTATCTACTACAATTAACCAATGAAATGGTTGTCGCAACCAACAAAGCACTCTCTCCAAACAAATACCATAATCTGATAAATAAAAATGAATATTTGTCTGAACGGTACATGTCCGATGGAGAATAAATAATTTTTGGCAGTTCAATTATCTTTTTAAGTATTTTTTTGTCACTATTTTCGTGATGTTATGTACTGTATTTTTTTATGTATTGTCTTTATTATGAGTTTTGTAACAAATACCGTTAAACATATTTCTAATTTAAGTAATGTTATTATTATTTTTTTATAATTAATTGTACTTGTTAACGCGTTTAATTTCAATATGATGTATATTGCTTCTGAAATGGATAAAGCATTGAAATGAGAGATGGAGCAATATATTCTTAGACAGCATACGGAGTGACAAGTGGTTGAATTCTTGCTACTCCGTATACTGACTAAGAATATATTGCTCCATCTCCTATTTCAATGCTTTATCCATTTCAAAAGCAATATATATATCACTCTGTATGTTGTCTAAGAATATATTGCTCCATCTCCCATTTCAATGCTTTATCTATTTGCGAAGTAATATATACGGTAGATTAACACCTTTCTAAAGTTACAAACGTTACAAAAAAAATTATTTACAAAAAAAAATGTATTTACATTCATATATCTAAACTATCAACTGTATAACTAACTATGTACTGCAACCCTTACGTTGGACATTCTTCCGCCCTCGGCGTTAAGCAATAGAAGGTTCCTCACCCTCCTCATGAACTTGTATAACTTGTCCAAAGTCCATGATCGACTGTTGAGTTTAATTCTATCACTAATAAATATCGGGACATAATTAAGTTTAAATTGATTTAAGGTGGTAGAAGCTTTGAGTAGGAAGAACTTATCAATTTATTGTAATTGGTGAGTTGTGTGTCGGATTAGATATTATTGGGAATATCTAATCAAAGGTAGCTTTAGATTTCAATCTCTTCTGGTAAAGAGATTGAGGTTGGATCTTTACCTAAGTACGAAAATGTTAGGTTACTCTTTTCCAGTTAAAAATAGCTTAGGTGTGATTCTTCCTGATTAGGATCAATTGTGAGTGATTTGTAAAAGTTTCATCCTTACCTGGGAAAAGAATAGTTGGAGTGTTTTTATGAGGTTTAATTCTTAAGCCTAAGATATAAAAAGAATTAGGTCGTGATTCTCCCTATAATAGAATTAGGTTAATCTTTAGTCTATAAAAAGATAAGGTTGTTCTTGAGCCTGCGAAAAGGAATTTGTAAATGTTGATTCTGCGACTACGAAAAGAATCATTTTTATAAAGGTTTGGTTCCTACTTGTTTAAAGGAATCTTAGTGATTTAGTGGGTGCGAATCTTCGTAGGGCTCGGAGGACTGGATTAGCTAAGGTTAGCTTGGTGAATCAGGATATATCGGTGTGTACTGCATTGCATATTTTCTTTACTTTATTTTGTGTTGTTTGCGTGTGCACCTAGAGCTTATAACACTTATTCGCAGCTATAAAGAGATAATAATTGATTTAGGATAAATTAATTAAATTATTTATTTAGTTTTGAAGTATTATTATTTGAATTAAATTTTATATCTACCCAATTCACCCCTTTCTTGGGTAGCTTATTGTGCCAACAATTCGCATCACAGCTGGTTTTAGCTCGTTAGGCTTAATATCCTAACTAAACCGATTACGTGCACACACTATGGATGATATTTTTTGTGTATCCTCTGTTGATGGTGATAGATTCCTACATGATAATGTGATTTATGATTATTGTGATACTAGTGGTAGTGATAAAGATGATGATAATGAAAATGTCTATATTTTTATGAAAAAATTAATTTCTTTCACACTACTTTTTGCTAAAAAGAGTTTGATTTTAAAATAAAAAATTGATTCTTTTGAAAATGGAAGAAAAAATGTCCGAAAATCTAAAGTGAATTTGGATGATTATTGTGGTACAAAAACTTTTTCGGACGTTATTTTTGAAATTAATAAAATGCTCTTTAAAGTGGAGTCTCTTGAAAAGAAAAATAGAGTTTTAAAAAATAATCTTGCCATGATTTCTAAGCAAATGTCATATTTTGTTTCTAAAATCGATTTACTTAAGAAAAATTTTGAAAAATAAAAATCTAACCTTAATTATGTTTCAAGAGATTTTAAAAATGATTTTTCTAGGTAAAGTGGATATGTTTCATCGTCTCATTCTTCATCACAAGCCAGTGACAATTTTGTTGATATCGTTAGAAATGATTCTTGTTCTACATCTTGTGTTTTCTATGATAATTGATCAAACTTGAGATGTTATTATTGTAATAGGGTTAGACATTTTAAAGTATCATGTCCATTCAGAAACCCTAAGTTTATGTCTAATAAGGACGGATCCAAAATAAAATGGATACTAAAGAGAACTGTTGAAATGTCTTTTGATGAATTACATAATGTCGGAAGTGGTCCCAAATGAGCAAACAAAGAAGTTATATCAAAGTCAAGACAAAAAGTCATCAAAGATCCATAAGCAACGCATATAAAGCGAAAAGATGCACTAAAGACAAGAGGTGAAGTTGTAAAGAAGCCATAAGAGACATGTGCAAAGAAAAAAGATTTGTCAAAGACAAGATTAAATATCACCAGGAAGCCGCAAGTAACACAAGCAAATGGAAGTATCAATGAATTAAATGAAAAAAAATTAAAGGTTAAGAGAATACAGATAGGCCAAGAAGAATGATGCACTCAAATCAATCATGAGTACAAATGAGATAATAAGTAATGTTATCTCGAAAGATATAAAAGGTAATCTTAATCCTCCGCAGTTTAAATTTATTAAATTTGTTAAAGAGAGAGATTCCCGACTTACCAAATAGGTAAGTTGGTAATGGTTTCTAAGATTTATTTTAAATGATATGTTACTTGTTGTCTTAGAAATATTACATGGTCATTATGGGAATCATATTTAGTTAAAGTGTATTAATATATTTTTATAATGTGCTTATATTGAGTAGTTATCACGTGTTTGATTTTAAAACATGTTACGTGGTTTAGAAAATGAGTTAAGTGAATTGCGCTGATATTTTATGCATCTTATCTTGATTCATTATAATGCATAATATCATGATATATTATAGGTTTTCAAATGATCATATGTTAGAAGTGTCTTTAGAATTTTAATATGAATGTTATTATTAAGATTCATGTCCTTGTGCGTTAATGATTATATGTTTACTAGAAACATGTTACTTGAGAAGACTTAATCTGAATTAATTAGTTGATAAGATTAAAATTGCTTGGAATTGATTAGTGATCATACATAATGTTGAGAATAATTGATAAATATATGTTCACTTGAGCTCTACTAATGATTTTTTTCTAAGTATGTTTCAAAGAGTTCCAGGTTATAAGATTACTCAAGGAGAAACAAATATTCATATGGAAACTCAAAGTTTAGTCAAGAATAAGAATGAAATTGATTCAAGAAGATAATTGATTAGAGTTTAATTTTCATTTAGCTCAATGGTAAAATAATCTTATATAATTATGTGATGATAAATTATCATCTAATTGACTCATATATCTATGAATATCTTGATTATATGCCTATGAGGAATTACATTGTTAGCTAATATTGATTTGTTGATGAAATTTTTATTGCTAAGAAATACTTGATAAAATCAATATTAATCATGATCTTACTAATCGACATACTATATGAATTTAAGTTTATATGGTTGGTATCACTTTATGAGATCGTATTAATCTATTTATGATACCTTATATTTGATCATCTAAATATATATAACATTTCAATCTGTTGCATATGGATATATTTATAAGCATACAACTAATATCTCTTGTTCCAAAAATGATTATTATTCTAAAAGAGAGTTGAAATTTTATGAGAGAAATATGCATTTATCTATGTTTATGCATGCATTAGATCCATGTTGATTGATATGCTTCTCATTCTAGTACATTAAGGATTACATGACTTGATTCTGTCTAATGGGAAGACATGTTTTTGGTATCAGGAGTAAGGCATGTGGACTTAACTGAAACTATGTGATTGCATGCTATATTGTTAAAATATTTTGATTGCCTCAGAATGATTCTCCTATACATGAATTTGCTTGTTTACAATTATTTAAGAGAATACGTTTTTATAAGTGGGGCAATAATGTGTTACATTTAAATTGAAAAATATGATATTGAATATTATGATACCTTTGATTAGCTTGTTGATGTATTCACTAAACCTCTAGCGGAAGATTAAAGCTCATAAAAATCATTCGAGGACTAGGTATGCCTAGGCATAATGATATATATCTAGAGTGATGTTTTTTTTCCCTTTCTCCACTTTTTGAGATGACAAAGGGGGAGAATTTTTTGATGTTTTGTTGAAAATCTTAAGGGAAGACCATAGATGGTTTGTTTATACAGGGAGAGTTAGAATTTTTTATGGATTATGTTTTTTGCTTTGTTGATTATCTTCATGATTATGCTTAGTTGAGAATTCTTCATGATTGTACTTTAATGAGTTAAAAACCCATCCTCGGATTTAGGGGGAATGCGTTTACATATTATTTTGACGAAAACGTTAAAGTTAATTGTCATCATAAAAAATGAAAAAATTGTTGATCCTAAGATTTCGATGAACAATTAAATGCTAATTGTTTTGTGAAACTAACGTATTTATTGAGTATTTCAGTTTAAAGAGTTCTAGACAGTATCATGAAGTAATTATAAAGGATGCAGAGACAATGCAGAGACGATAACATTATGAAAAAATTGTGAAGGATGCAGAGACGGATACTAAGAGATTGAAGATTTCAAAGAATTTAGGTGAAAACAATTCTAATATATTTTTACTCTCAATGTATCTCGATTAGGATCATACACGACACAAAAATGATTTTATGATTATGTGTGTTTTTAGTAAGATCCTAATTAACTAACATATTTGCTCCTATGTGTAATTGAAGAAAAAATATTGATTTAAGAAAGATAAAATTGAATTTAAGGATTTAGTGGAGTTAACCGAAAAAAGAAATTGGTTAAAGGCATAAAAACGTCGAAGAAGTTTAGTAGAAAATTAATTAAGGAGAGGTGTTCTAGTAGGGTCGGTTAACCGATCAACATGAATCGGTCAATTGATGGAATGGAGCTGGGAAGAAGATTCAGTCCCTGAATTGTTTGGTTAATAGGTAGGTCGACTCATGAAAGTGAGACAAACTCTATGAATCTCTCGGTCGACAGGTAAGTCGACTTATGGTTAAAAGATGAACTCTCTGAATCGTTAGGTCAGTAGGTAAGTCGACTTGTGAAACTCTTTGAATCGTTCGGTTGACAGATACTTAATGGGCGGTCGACTTATGGCGAAGAGATTTTGGCTTGGGCTACGTCCTAAATTGGGCGATCGACCGATGGGTGTTGGTCGATCAACCGATGGCCAGTTTCAGGAATTGAAAATTTTATGGTTTTGATCTAAAAAGTAGCCGTTACTAGCCATTTTATGGTTAATATATGTGAGATATCTTAGGGATCTGATAGATTTTGAGTTATTTAGCTAATATATTAATATCCCTATAGATATGGTTCAAGTATTTTTGATATCTCTCAATTTGCTTTATGTTATTCTTTCTATCTTATCTAATTGCGATTGAGTAAAAATTTGAGGGACTAAATTGAATATTTTGAAAATTATAATTAAGTCAAATATACCTAAAATAAAATATAATAATATATGGAGTCTATAGGTGCTTTTTAGATACTTATCATTAGAAAACTATCCGTTGGAGGGCTTGTTTCAATTCCCTATATATAGACCTACAGATTTCACATAATAAAATATAATATCTAGATCTTTTTAGTTCATAAGCTTTTATAAGAGTCATCATTCTAATATTATTTTGAGAGATCAAATTGTGAGATCAATTGTTGAGGAGTTCTTGAGTTAAACCGCTAATTGTGTAAGCATCACCGATTTGAGCTGTTTAGCGTTTCAATCTATAATTCTTCTGTGTTATTCTGGTGAGATCTCTCCAAGCTATTAATCTTTATTGCATATCTATTTTTCTATATTTGTTTGGTTGATAAGATCTTGATAAAATCTGTTTTTGAACTTTAAATTGAATAAAAATATTTTAAAATGATTTTTGGTGAAAATCTGATTACGTACTTATTTGTGTGCTACTTATATATATTATAATCAGATTTTTATGATTTTTTTGTTGAGATCGTCCTAAGCATATTCTTAATTGAATTTATTGTTATTATCACTTGTTTGATTAATTGATTGTATGAGAAATCGTTTTTTAACTTTAAAAGTATAAAAAATATTTTAAAACGATTTGTGTGATAATCTAATTACGTGCTCGATTTTGTGCTACCCGCATTAATTTTATAATCAAATTTTTATTTTCCTCACTTAATTCTATTACTAGTAAATATCGGGACATTAATAGAGTTTAAATTGATTTGAGATGGTAAAAGCTCTGAGTGGGAAGAACTTATCAATTTATTGTAATTGGTGAGTTATGTGTCAGATTAGATATTATTGGGAATATCTAATCATGGGTAACTTTGGGTTTCAATCTCTTCCGGTAAAGAGATTGAGGTTTAATCTTTACCTAAGTACAAAAAGGTTAGGTTACTCTTTTCCTATTGAAAAGAGCTTAGGTGTGATTCTTCTTGATTAGGATCAATTGTGAGTGATTTGTAAAGGTTCCATCCCTACCTAGGAAAAAGATAGTTGGAGTGTTTCTATGAGATTTAATTCTTAAACCTAAGGTATAAAAATAATTAGATCATGATTCTCCTTGTAATAGAATTAGGTTAATCTTTAGCTTATGAAAAGATAAGGTTATTCTTAAGTTTGGGAAAAAGAAGAGGTTATTCCTGAGTCTAGGAATTTTTTTTTGTAAAAGTTGATTCTGTGCCTGCGAAAAGAATAATTTTTGTAAGGGTTTGGTTTCTACCTGTTTAAAGGAATCTTAGTGGTTTAGTGAGTGCAAATCTCTATGAGACTCGAAGAACTAGATTAGCCAAAATTAGCTTGGTAAACGAGGATATATCAGTGTATACTGCATTGTTTATTTCTTTTATTTTATTTTGTGTTGTTTGGGTGTGCACCTAGAGCTTATAACACTTATCCGCTGCTACAAAGAGATAATAATCGATTTAGGATAAATTGATTAAATTAATTATTTGTTTTTGAAGTATTATTATTTGGATTAAATTTTATATCTACGCAATTCACCCCCGTCTTGGATAGCTTGCTAGGCCAACATCCGGCAACACCTACACTACTTAGATGGTAGGCGTTAGAAGTTCATGGCTAAGGAGAAAGCTGAGGAGCAACCTAAGGAGATGGAGGCGTATGGTACAGTACCTTATGGTACATCGCTGATGAGGTGGCATCATAGACTACATGAGCCAACTCTTCGTATGTGTCCATAGTATGCGTCCGCAGAGAAAGATGACTCATATGCATTAGCTGCGATACATTCGGATCCTACAAAACACATATAATCGTTAAGTTAATACATGAATAATAGCAAGATTATAAAACTCATATAACTAAACAGATGGTATACTCAATGTGATCATACCTCTAACACCGCTCGTCCTTTTGTTGCTAGATACCCGAACTCAGGTCGGTACTCTAGGTTGACCAAGAACCTTCGAGTGATATTTCAATACCAATCCATGTATTCTTGGTCAACCCCTATCTCTTCCTCCAAGCTACCCATATCTGGTGCTCGTCGGCTATTCTACGCAAGTATATGTGCGTAGTGCTTCTTAGTCCAGTCCACACGAAAGTGTCATTGTCGAGTAATTTAGCGCAAGTTCTTATCCATAATTGCCGGCCGAGGAATCTCTTTCTGATAACCAAACTGTCGTAGCACGCGCAGGGGATACGTGTACTCGACTATCTCATAATAGATGAGAGGAAGCGTTGCCATCCATATATTTTCTTTATATCTAGTATATGGAGGCAAACTCGACAGGAGATAGGGCATCCAAATGACCTGTAAAACAAAATATAAATAAACAAGTAAAAAAAAAATATTCAATGTAGCAGAATAACTAACCTCGTTATTTCGCAACCGATCTAACTGATTACGATAGACCACCAAAGCATGCATCGGCAAGTTTTTCAAATTGAACTCAAGGGTCCACCTATACACAAAAAATATAAACTATTGATTCTAAGATTTTGATAGTCAATTAAATGTTAATATTTTTGGTGGAACTAACGGTTTAATTGAGTGTTTCAGTTAATTAAGTTCCAATGATGAAGATACGATGACAAGTTATGAATGGATGCTAAATGACGATGACAAAGATGATGAAGGTTTAAGAGTTTGAAGAAATTAGGGAAAATAACTCAGGTTAATTTCAACTCTTAATATCCCGATTAGGATTACACACGACACTGAAATGATTTTATGATTATATGTGTTTGATAGGATCCTAAATTAGTAAAATTATTTGCTCCTTTGTGTTATTGAAAAAAAATATGTATAATTGATTAAAATTGGAGTTAAGTATTTAGTGGAGCTAATTAAGAAAAGAAAATGGTTAAAGGGGCAAAAACGTAAATGAGAATGTATTAAAAATGAGTTTAGAAAAGAGATTCAGTATGCATAAGTCGACTGGTAAGTCGACCAGACAAAATAGGTGAAACTCTCTGTATCTTTCAATCGATAGGTAAGTCGACTGGTGAAGAGAAATGGAACTCTTTGAATCTCTAAGTCGACAGGTAGGTCAACCAGTGAAGGAAAATAGAACTCTTTGAATCTCTAAGTCGACAGATAGGTCGACCGATGAGAACATAATCTTTGGCTTGGCTACATCCTGAATCGAGTAGTCGACTGGTCGATCGACTGATGGTGCAGTTTTAGAATATTGAGGATTCCGAATTCATATCTAAAAGTTTCCATTTTTGGTTGGGATTTGTGAGAGATTTTAGGAATTTTATGATATTTAAGATATGCTACACTTATTATTTAATTCCTATTGATTTGGTTCATTAAATTTTAATATTTAATTTCAATTTGGTACATAAAATTATTTATATTCTATTTAATTGAGATTAAGAAATATTTGGGGGACTTAATTGAGAGATTTAAAAGCTATTATTAAGTGAAATGTACCTTATATGAAAGATATCAATATATGGGGTCTATAAGTGATTTTAAAAGATATATCTTGTGGAAACTAGCCGTTATAGGGCTTGTTTCAAATGCCTATAAAAAGACCTGCGGATTTCACATAATTAAGGGACACCATATCAAGAACTATTCAGTTCATAAGTTTTTATAAGAGTCATCATTCTAATATTTATTTTGAGGAATCAAATTGTGATATCAATTATTAAGGTGTTCTTGAGTTAAAGCGCTGATTGTGTAAGGGTCACCGATTTGAGCTATCTAACGTTTCAATCTATTATTTTTTGGTTTTATCCGATTGAGATCTTTTCAAGCTATTAATCTTTATCGCATATTTATTTCTATATATTTGCTTGGTTGATAAGATCTTGATAAAATAGTTTTCTGAATTTTAAATCGCATAAAAATATTTTAAAATGATTGTTGGTGAAAATCTGATTACATATTTATTTGTGTGTTAATCATATTTATCATAATCAGATTTATATATTTTCTTGGTGAAAGTGTTCCAAGCATATTCTTAATTGAGTTTATTGCTATCATTGTTTGCTTGGTAAATTGATTGTATGAGAAATCGTTTTTGAACTTTAAAAGCATAAAAAATCTTTTAAAACGATTTGTGTGATAATCTAATTACATGCTCAATTTTGTGCTACCCGCATTATTTTTATAATTAGATTTTTGTTTCCTCACATTAATTCTATCACTAGTATCAGGACATTAATTGAATATTAATTAATTTGAGGTCTTAGAAGCTCCGAGTGAAAATAACTTATCGATTTTTGTAATTGGTGAGTTGTGTGCGGATTGAATACTATTAGGAGTGTCTAATCAGGGGTAGCTTGATTTCAATCTCTTTCGATAAAGAGATTGAGGTGTTAATTATTCCTTTATAGAATTAATTATGAGTGATTTGTAAAGGTTCTATCCTTACCTGGAAAAATGATAGTTGGAGCGTTTTTTGTGAGGCTTTGATTCTTGAGCCTAAGATATAAAAAGAATTAGGTTGTGATTCTCCCTGTAATAGAATTAGGTTATTCTTGAGCCTGTAGAAAGTAAAGGTTATTCCTGAGCCTGGAAAAATGAATTTGTAAATGTTGATTCTGAGCTTGTGAAAAGAATTATTGTGAGGGTTTGGTTCTTACCTGTAAAGGTATCTTGAGTTTAATGGGTGCGAATCTCTGTGGGGTTCGGGGACTAGATTAGCCAAGAGTAATTTAATGAACCAGGATATATCTGTGTGTATTGCATTGCTTATTTCCTTTATTTTATCTTTTGTTATTTGGGTGTGCACCTAGAGCTTATTACACTTATCCGCTGCTATAAAGATAATAATTAATTTTAGGATAAAATTAATTGTTTAATTTTTGAAGTGTTATTTTTTCTATGATATTTTTAATTACCTAATTTACCCCCTTCTTGGGTATTCCACTGGGCTAACATAAACCATAAGTTTAATATCTATAAATAAATATCCATTACACGATAAATGAAATTAAAAAAAAAATATTAATTACTTACCAAGCACCCCTCGGAAGCAGCTGGGAATGTCAAGCCCTCGCCGAAGTCCAGTTCTCCGAATAATATATCATACTAGAGGAAAGGGACAAGTTTAGGTTGAAGCCTCGACAATCTCTCCCAGGCCCAACACTCCAACAAAAATAGGCAGCCGGCTATATTTTTCGTGTTGGCCTTCGACGCCTTACATAGCTTGCAGTAGAGGACCGTTAGTATGACATTGACCCAGCCATACTTGACGGTAGGTGTCAAGTCACCAAGTAGTGAGAGGTAGGCTAGCTTGACGATGTTATGCGATTTATTAGGCAACAACATTTGGCCAAGCATAATCAAGCAATACGCACGTGCGTAACAATACATGACCTCTTCGTCGGCATCCTTAGGAACTTGAGTGAAAGTTCTCCGTAACCACTTGAGGTTCAAACAACCATTCCTAATCTTTTCCACTGGTAGTTTCACTCGAAAGAGTTGGAGGCAAAGTGCCTACCAGCTGTGTACCAATCGCGAGTCATCAGGGCCAATAACCAGTGCCCCATACATAGGTAACCCCAACAAGAAGGCCACGTCCTGTAGTGTGATGGTCATCTCCCCGACGGGTAGATGGAAAGTGTACGTCTCCGGACATCATCTCTTTACTAATGCGGTTATGAGGGCCCTATCTAATCGCTTCGGCCACAACCTGTATGGGCCATACAAACTGGCTGATTCTATCAACTCTATAACTCGAGGGGGAATGTTTTCTCTCCATCCTTACATCAAATCCAACACAGTCAAGAGAACCAATATCCTGAAACATTATTTAAGACACAATAAATAGCATTAAAATTTGAAAAAACTAAAATAAAAAAATTAATGCAATAACTTAAATATTTACCTGTGCTACCTAAACTAATTTGGACCTGTGCTCCGCCTGCAAGTGTAGAACTGAAGTATCTATGGGCCCAGGGATTAACATAGCTGGAATATTTTCCAACAACACTTGTGTGCAATTTGTTAGTATGAAATTAAAATTTAATCACATTTATAAACAAAATATAACATTTATTACAAAGAAATGTGTGCGACAAGTGCAAGAAATTTATAACACATAAAAATTAACATAACAAACAAATAAAGTAGCATAAATATTTATTACAATGAACCAACCAGATCAATTGGGTGTATGGCGTCAGGATGGACACCTTCGCCTATCATGTCTAGTTTGGGAACATAAACCGCATCGATTTGTTATTGTTCTTCGCTACTGATCTATCTCGTTTTGGATGCGAGTGAAATTTGGTTGACTACGATGCACAACTCGAAGTCTATTATGGTCTGAAATCAAGTTTGAAAACTTGGTCTATGGCCAGTAGTCCTCATGAATAATTGGCCGGAACGATGACTCCCATGCCATCAATTGATCTGTCATCGTGTACTCACCTGCAATATACTAGAATGCATAAACTCCACTATACTCGGTGGCCACAAGCATATGGGAGCACAAATATTACCAAATTTTATACTTCCCACATGTGCAATCCACGTTATCCCCCAATGTGACTTAGAGAGCAATTAGGGCCCTAGTGAGAATCTTTCTAGTTTTCACGTGGTAGATTGCATTCTCTCTAGAAAAAAATATCATATTTAATTAAGATATGTGTGCAACAATTGTATATAACGTGAAAAAAAGTAAATAATAAATACTAACTTATCGATTAAATATTTGAATCTCGTATGTTTTAGATTTAGCTTGAGATTTTTGTATTTTTTGAACGATGTGTTTAGCATATTGGTAACCATCGGCTAAGTTCTTTAGAGCTTCTTGTTAACCAATATCAAAGTATTTAACCATCCTGTAGAACGTAATATTCATGGATGCAGTAATTGCTACATTTCTTGCACCCTTTAGGCAGTTGTTAAATATCTCTGCGTAATTGGTCGTCATCACTCCCCGACGCTTACCATCGTTGTGTGCTCTTGTCCATTTGTAAACTGGAATATCATTCAACCATGCATGTGCCCGAACATTAATGTTTTTGATCTCCTCCATGATAGCATCATATTTTCGAATTTGTGTTTGCAGCACTTGCATTCCAAGCAAGATCTTTGAGATGCTGATTTTTAGCAATCTTACTGAAATTGCTACAAAGGTGTTGCAAACAAAATCGGTGAAATCAGGGGGGCTCGTTCTATTGATTAAGCCAGAGATTGTTAATCGCACTAGTAATGTCGGCGTGTCCGTTAAATATCAATGTCATCTCAGGATGACCACCGACAATATGGCATTTAAGCATGTAGATGAACCATCGCCAGCAGCGGTAGTCCTTGGTCGGTACGACGGCGAAAGCCAAAGGATAACACTTATTGGATAGCATTATTCCAAAAGCGATTAAGATCTTTCCCTCGTATTTACCATACAAGTGGGTCCCGTCAATCATGATGACGGACCGACAATAATATCATTCGTCAACTGAAGCTTTGAATGCCCAAAATACCCTGTCGAACGTCCTGTAACCAGGCATATCAGTCGACACAGTGCTCTACTTGACAATCGTACCCATATTATAGTGTTGCAACGCGACCATAAATTTCGGCAACTTTCAATATGATTCGTCCCAATTTTCGAATAAGGTCTCGATGGCTTTAGATCTAGCCAACCAAGATTTTCGGTAGGAGATGGTGAACCCCTGAGACTTCTTGACATAAGCCACAATAACGCCAATCTTCAATTCTGGATCCATTTCAACTTGTCTAAGTATTAGGTTCGAAATGAGTCCAGAATCCAAATTTTTATGAACAACAACAGTATGATTATAGAAACATGTGTGTCGCCTCTCGTACTGTATAATCTGAAACATATTGTGGCTTTTTTTTTTCCTACCCGCCCGTAACTTCCAACCGTAACCATGCGAACAATGAACCAACCAGACCTTCTTGTTTGTTTCCAACGCATAAAACTCTTTGTTCTTATTCACGTGGTAATATTTGATGGCCTGCTAGACATGTTCCTTGTCCTTAAAGATTATACCGGTCCGAAATTCATCCATCTCCAGTGTCCAAATTTTTTTTCGTAACTTTGGCTCGTATTTCGCCATGTCATCATCGTCACCCTAGTCCAAGTTATTAAAAAATGGAATAACCCTGTCCAACTCCAATTGCTGATTCTGACTCCCTTACCTGCTAGGCCTAGCATCTAAATCTTCGTTTGGCTTAAACGCAACATCCGTATCTAACTCTTCTTTTGACACACCGTAACGACTATCAATTATATCAAACTCATGTGTTGTCTTGCAGTGGACTACTCGGTGAATAATGATGATGTGGAAGAGCAGAGCTGGTACCATGATCACGGTTAATCATATTATGGAATGATCTTGTTCTGGAATATAGAGGGTGAGACGGTGTAATTAGACTCAAGTAATTGGAAGTGCTGCATGAGAGTACTATGGGAATGATATTGTTCTCGAATGTAAGAGAGTGGGACAGTGTAATTATACTAGATTACTTAGGGGACAGTGCCAAAAAATTCTCCATCAGATTGGGTACTGTACGGATTAAAACTCTGAGTCATTAAACTGATAAAATGATCACTTTGGGGGGAAAAATTCGGACCATCATGAAATGCTTGTTCTACCTCTACATACACCTCAACAGCAAGAAGCGAGGGTATGTAAAGAGGTAACTCGGGCACTTGATTTAATGTTGAGTCATCCCCGATAGAAAACAAGGTATATTTATAATTCACCCCAAAAAAAGCTATTGGCATCCTACACTTTAGTTTCAAATTTCCAATAGCCCTTTCTTCAAGAACACACGATTTTAGCATCTCAATTAATTCATTTAAGTTTGTTCCCCTACGGACAACTAAAGATTTTACAGTTGATGTATTGTAACAAACCTCGAACTCGGTATCTGTTAATATTCTACCACCCCAATACAATAACAACTGAACGTGATCCATTTCAAGCGACTATTATTTTACAAGGGAAAACAAAACAAGAAAATATTATCGTCAACTAAAACTCAATCACAAAAGTATGTTATATACTAATGTTTATAGTGTTCATTTTTTATGGGTTTAAGTAATATATTTTCAATCCTTAATATTTTACTTATTTTTAATTTATTCAATAATTATTTTAACTTTAACTCTAAATTGAATATAAATTTCACGTCAAGTTAATATCAACTGAATAGATTTAATTAATTTGAGGGATGAAAGTACACAATTTGTAATTACACATTTTTTAATTAAACAAGTAAATTAAAAAATTGAACTAACTAACAAGTTTTAATTTATATCTTTCCAATTTGTCAAACTTAGATGGGTCAAAAATTATACTAACAAATTAAAATTTTTAACTAAATTCAAAAATAATCTAACTAACAATTTATTTTAAAACAATATATTAAATTTTATATTTCTCTAATTGTCATATTTTGAGGGGAAAAAGTTTTGTTACAAATACTTAGCCGATGCAGGTTTTTCAAATTCATCAATAATCGTTAGTTAAAACGATTATTGATGAATTTGAAAAACCTGCATCGGCTACGTATTTGTAACAAATTAAACTTGTTATATATACTTGACAAATTAAATTTATATTTTGAAAATATTATTTTGGGGCCAAAATGCATATTTTTTTTAATTAAACAACTAAATTAAAAAATTAAACTCAAAATAACTTACAATTTATTTTAAAACAGTATATTAAATTTTATATTTTAATTTATATTTTTTCAATTTGCTCAAACTTTGAGGAACCAAAGTGCACAATTTGTAATTACACATTTTTTGATTAAACAAATAAATTAAAAAATTGAACTAACTAACAAATTTTAATTTATATTTTTCCAATTTCTCAAACTTAGATGGGTAAAAAATTATACTAACTAATTGACAATTTTAACTAAATTCAAAAATAATCTAACTAACAATTTATTTTAAAACAATATATTAAAATTTATATTTCTCTAATTATCATACTTTGAGGGGCCAAAGTTTTGTTATAAATACATAGCTGATGCAGATTTTTCAACTTCATCAATAATCGACAGTTAGAGTCAATTATTGATGAAGTTGAAAATTTGCATCTGCTACGTATTTGTAACAAATTAAACTCGTTATATATATATTTGACAAATTAAATTTATATTTTGAAAATATTTTTAGGGGCCAAAATGCATATTTTTTAATTAAACAACTAAATTAAAAAATTAAACTCAAAATAACTTACAATTTATTTTAAAACCATATATTAAATTTTATATTTTTCCAATTTGCTCGAACTTTGAAGGACCAAAGTGCACAATTTGTAATTACACATTTTTTTTAATTAAACAAGTAAATTAAAAAATTGAACTAACTAACAAGTTTTAATTTATATTTTTCCAATTTGTCAAACTTAGATGGGTAAAAAATTATACTAACTAATTGACAATTTTGATAAAATTCAAAAATAATCAAACTAGCAATTTATTTTAAAAAAATATATTAAAATTTATATTATTCTAATTGTCATATTTTGAAGGGCCAAAGTTTTGTTACAAATACGTAGTCGATGCAAGTTTTTCAACTTCATTAATAATTGATAATTAAAGTCGATTATTGATGAAATTGAAAACCTGTATCGGTTACATATTTGTAACAAATTAAACTCTTTATATATACTTGAAAAATTAAATTTATATTTTCAAAATATTTTTTATGGGCCAAAATGCATATTTTTAATCAAACAACTAAATTAAAAAATTAAACTCAAAATAACTTACAATTTATTTTAAAACAATATATTATATTTTATATTTTGATTTATATTTTCCAATTTGCTCAAATTTTGAGGAACCAAAGCGCACAATTTGTAATTGCACATTTTTTAATTAAACAAGTAAATTAAAAAATTGAACTAACTAACAAGTTTTTTAAAAAAATATATTAATTTTTATTTTCCCACACATGTGTAATTTGCTCAAACATAAAACGAGTTCAATTTGTTACAAATATGTAGTCGATGCAGGGTTTCCAAATTTATCAAATATTAAAAATAAATTTTAACATATTGTTTTAAAATGAATTGTTAGTTAATTTGAGTTCAATTTTTTTACTTTAGTTGTTTAACTAAAAAATAATAGATTTAACTTATTAGAATCAGGTTTAAAAATATCTTCTTTTTCATATGTAACAATTCATATATTGTTGTAGGTGAAAAATAAGATATTTCTAAATCTGATTTTGATAAATTAAATTCGATTATTGATAAAGTTGAAAAATGTATTTGTAACAAATTAAACTCGTTATATATATATTTGATAAATTAAATTTATATTTTGAAAATATCTTTTTTTATATAAGTTTAATATTTTATATTTTTCTAATTGTCATACTTTGAAGGGCCAAAGTGCATATTTTTTTAATTAAATAGCTAAATTCAAAAATTAAACTAACTAACTAATAATTTTTTTAAATAATATATTAATTTATATTTTCCTACATATGTGAAAGGGGCCAAAGTGTAATTTTTAATTTAACAACTAAATTAAAAAATTAAACAAATATTTTTTTAATTAAATAACTAAATTCATAAATTAAACTAACTAATTAACAATTTTAACTAAATTCAAAAATTAAACTAACTAACAATTTATTTGAAAACAATATATTAAAAATTTATATTTTTCTAATTGTCAAACTTTCAGGGGCCAAGGTGCATATTTTTTAATTAAATATTTTTTTAATTAAATAGCTAAATTCAAAAATTAAACTAACTAACTAACATTTTTTTAAATAATATATTAATTTATATTTTCCTACACATGTGAAAGGGGCCAAAGTATAATTTTTATTTTAACAACTTAATTAATAAATTAAACAAATAATTTTTTAATTAAATAACTAATTTCATAAATAAACTAACTAATTAACAATTTTAACTAAATTCAAAAATTAAACTAACTAATAATTTATTTTTAAAAAATATATTAACAATTTATATGTTTCTAATTGTTAAACTTTTAGGGCCAAAGTGCATATTTTTTAATTAAACATTATTTAATTAAATAGCTAAATTCAAAAATTAAACTAACTAACTAACAATGTTTTTAAATAATATATTAATTTATATTTTCCTACATATGTGAAAGGGGCCAAAGTGTAATTTTTTAATTTAACAACTAAATTAACAAATTAAATAAATATTTTTTAATTAAATAATTAAATTCATAAATTAAACTAACTAATTAACAATTTTAACTAAATTCAAAAATCAAACTAACTAACAATTTATTTTAAAGCAATATATTAAAAATTTATATTTTTCTATTTTTCAAACTTTTAGGGGTCAAATTGCATATTTTTAATTAATTAATTTTGTTTAATTAAATAGCTAAATTCAAAAATTAAAGTAAATAACTTATTTTTTTAAATAATATATTAATATATATTAACTACACATGTGAAAGGGGCCAAAGTATAATTTTTAATTTAATAACTAAATTAACAAATTAAACTAACCAATTAACTAACAAATTAAACAAATAAACCAACAAATTAAATTAACTAACTAATCAACAAATTAAACGTGTAAACTAACTAACAAGACAAACATACTAACTAACAAATTAAAATTAAACTATCTTCTAATTTTTTTATTTTTTTTTATTTTTTTTTATTTTTTTTTATGTTTTAAAAAAACTAAATTAACAACTAAACTAATAAATTAACTAACTAACTATTTTTTTAAACAGTATATTATAATGTGTAAAAAACAAATAATTAATCAAACTAACAAACAAGTAAATTAATCAAACTAACAAATAATAAGTAAAAAATAGACTAATCTAACTAACAAATAAATTAAACAAACAAATTAAAAAAAAACTTACCTTTGTAGTAGGAGGAAGGAGTTGTGAAGTTGTAATAATTGTTAAATTTTGATAAAGAAATAGGCCAAATAAATGATGAACACTCTGATTAAAACGGGAAAAAAATTAGGATGACCAAAATTTTCCTAAGTATGAATGTAGAAAGAAGCAGGGAGAAGGAAATGATGAAGATCGTGTTGGCTCAGTGAGCGACCCAAGAGGGGGGGTGAATTGGGTAGATAAAAATTAATTTAAATAAAATACTTCAAAAATGAAATAATTAATTTTTATCCTAAATTAATTATTATCTATATAGCAGCGGAAATTAAGTATTAACTAGGTGTACACCAAATAACTCAAAAATAAATAAATAAAAGAATACAGCACACCAGAAATTTATACTAGTTCATCAAGCTATTCTTGGCTAATCTAGTCCCCCGAGCTCTATAGAGAGTCACACCCACTAATCACTACGATTCATTTAACTAGGTAGAAACCAAACCCTTACAAAATAATTTTTTTCGTAGGCTCAGAATCAATCTTTACAATTCCTTTTCACATGCTCAGGAATAACTCTATCTTTTTTCACAGGCTAAAGATTAATTTAATTATTTTATACTTAAGCTAAGAATCAAACTGCACGAAAACACTCCAAATATCCTTTTACCCAGTAAGGATTGAACCGTTACAAAATCACTCAAATTAATTCTATCAAGGAAGAATTAACACGTAAACTTTTTATACTCTAGGTAAAGATCAAAATCTCAATCTCTTTACCAGAAGAGATTGAAACAAACCACCCTTAATTAGACACTCCCAATAGTATCTAATTCGACACTTAATTTACCAATTACAAAATTGATTAGTGATTTTTCCACTCGGAGCTTCTACCACCCTAGATAAATTCCAAATCGATTAATATCCCGATACTAGTAATAGAAATACAATGAGAATTTCAAAATCTGATTTTAAGTAAAAAAGGGGTAGCAAGCAATTTTGCACATAATTAGATTTTCTTAAGAAATTGTTTCAAAAATAATTTTCAATTTAAAAACTAAAAAATTATTTCAAAGATCAAATTCCAAGTAGAATATGATAATAGTAAACGATCAATTAATAAAAATCAACTTAGAATAATCTCACCAAGAATCCACCGATAAATATGATAAGTAATGAAATCTCAAGTCGGCAAACAACAATAATTCACTTCAAAATATCTCAAGAATGATTCTCAAGAAAATTCTCACAATACTCTTAGTATGATAACTCTTAGAAAGCACAAAAATTGAATAGCTCTTTAGAATTGACAAATTGGGATTTTTTTTAAACCTAAAAAGCGCAGGTTTATTTAAAGGGGATTAGAACAAGCCTTCTAACAGTTAGTTCCCACATTTTATGACAAATAATTACTCCAATAGTCCCCTTATATCATTAAGACTCATTCCTGGTATAAATCACTTAATTATATCTTTTAAAACATTCAATTTAGTCCCTCAAACTTATAATCAATCTCAATTAGATAAGATAAAAAGAATTTCATGAACTAAATTGAGAGATATCCAAAATACTTGAACCATATCTATAGGGATATTAAAATATTAACTAAATAACTCAAAAACTATCAGATTCACAAGATATCTCGCATATCTTAACCATAAAACTGCAATTTTTTGGATCAAAACTATAAAAATCTCAAATCCTAAAATTGGCCATCGGTTGATCGACCAACACCCATCAGTTGACCGTCCAATTTTGGAGGTAGCCCAAGCCAAAATTCCTTTTCCATAAGTCGATCGCTTGTTGGCCCAGTGAGCTACCCAAGGTAGATAAAAAATTATCAGAGAAAATACTTGAAAAAATTTAAATAATTAATTTTAATCCTAAATTAATTATTATCTTTATATCACAGCGGAAATATAAAATCAACGAGGTGCACACCAAACAACAAAAATAAATAATATAAATATAGCAACACACCAGAAATTTATACTAGTTCACCGAGCTACTCTTGGCTAATCCAATCCTCCGAGCCCTACGGAGAGTCGTACGCTCTAAACTCAAGATTCCTTTAAAGGTAGAAACCAAACCCTCACAAAGATTCTTTTCACAGGCTCAGAATCAACCTTTACAAATTATTTTTTCCAGGCTCAGGAATAAATTCTACTATTTACAGGCTCAAGAATAACCTAATTCTTTTTTTAAACTAAGGCTAAAGAATCAAAATCTCATAAACACTCTATGTAAGACCCCGACTGGTGATCTACAGATAATTGAAGCCGCGTTTTAAATATTTTCAAAAAAAAAAAAAATACCAGGGCGGTTTTCTATCTTAATTATATGAATTAAAATTTTAGGGGGTTGAATTGTAATTCTTATAAACATTAAGATTTAGATGGAGTTTAAATTCTATCACAACTAAAATTGAAGGGGGGTTTGTGTAATATTATATAAATATCTTAATATTATATATAGAGAGAATTGGAGTAGGTGAAAATGAAAGGAGGAGGCGTGGGCACTGTCCAGTCGGTGAGCTCTCTCTCTCTCTCTCACACACACACACACACACACACACACACACACACATATATATATATACACATACAAGATAGATACGGGAGGAAGGGTCTGTAATCGAAGAAAGAGAAGGGAAGAGAAGGAAGAGAGAGAAAGGAAGAGAAAGAAGAGAGAGAAGAGTTGCCGGCGGTAGGCTTGCGGTGTGGATACCTCGTCTCCGGTAAGTAGGGGTGTGTGTGTTCTCTGTTTCCATTTTTGTTCTGTTTCTTCTCCCATTCCATGTCTATTTCCATTCCGTTTCTGTTTCAGATGTGGGTGGTGGTCGGTTGTAGGCTGGTTGTTAGGTTTGTGGGTATTGGTTGTGTGTGAGCCGTTAGTTGTGGTGGTTTCCGGAGATTGGTGATGAGAAGAGAGAGAGAGGGAGGTTGCTGTTTTCAAAATAGAGCAGAGGGAGGAAGATGACCACCGCCGTAGTGATGAAACGATTCGCCGCGGCAATGGGATTTCAGTGAAGTAGGAAGGGGGCAAGTAATTCAAATTTTTATGATTGGTAAAATTAGTTTTCTAGCTTTAAAATATTGAATGGTGATATTAAATAAAGGGGCTATTTCTATGGATAAAGTTTAGAAAAACAGTAACGAAGCGATACGCATCAAATAGTTATATTTCGTAATAAAAGACGAGAAATAGGAAATTAAGGAGATTAAGGATTTCATGGCGTGATTAGGGTGTTTTTATACAAAACATTAATTTAGGCCCTGTCCTTATGAGATTCGCAAGTACTCGAGTACCGGTAGAGGATGGTTGGTGAGAATTTACGGAAATGGACATCCAGGTGAGTATACTGTCCTTCTTTCCAAACTATTTTTATATAAATATGATGAGATATGTGTTTATTTAAATTTTACGAATTTATAAATGATATGGATCAAGCCGGATTTGAGTGAGATGGTAAACTGGATTTTCAAGAGATTTCAAGGGTTTTTAAAAAAGGAGATTGAAAATGAGTTTTCGTTGGATTTGTTGGTTTTAAATTAGAGTGGAAAATTTGGGGTTTTTCAAAACAAATAAGAGTGGAAGAATAGTTTTGTTGAAATTAGATGGTTTTTAAACGAAAGTGGAGAAAATATGATTTTTGGATATAAAAAAAGAGGTAGATGTGGTGATTTAACGATGTTATTTAGACGGAAATTATCGAGTTATGATTTGATGATGTTTTATTTGATTTGTCGATATTGTATTATTTATCTACTTCGGTGGAGTGATGTTATCCGCTGAGCACGGAGTGAGATTATTCGCTGAGTGCGGAGTGAAGAGACATTTATACTGCGCAATAATTATCCACTGAGTGTGGAGTGATAGATGTTTGTAGTGAAGGCATATCCTACAGATGGTACGGTACCGTTATAACTCCCGATCGTGAGGTTATAACGATCACTAGGGCTGACCAACGTGTGTGTGTGTGTGTATGTGTGTGTTTGAGGTGTGTGTTTGAGATGTGTATTTGAGATATGTGTTTGAGATGTGGTGTTTACGTATATTGGCTAAGTTGATATTTATTTGCATAGAGATTAGTTTGACTTTATATTAATTGTATTTGAATGGAACTTAATTTTGTCGTTTTATTTTCCCTGTTTTTATACTGAAGATTTTACGAGCTATGGGGTGTTTATAAACTTACACTTGATCCATTTAGATTTTGTAAAATGAATTCTTATTATATAAAATATTTTTACTAAGAAGGCAGTACACTCGCAGGTAAAGCAGTTAGGAGTTGGTCCCCTACTGGTGCTAGGTAGAGTTGTGAGATGGAGTCAATTTGATTTTTTTTTCTTCTGGGATGAGCCGTCAGAGGTGAACCAGTGAGGGGTTCACGAGTATTTCTAATTTTGTTATTATTATTTTTGGGAACAAGTGTATTCCCCTATGAGAGATAGTTGTACATCCTGTATGGATAATATTATATAGATGTATGCATAATGAAAACTGTTAGTTGATGGAATGTTTGGTGACGTCGTGTTGTCGTCATGTCGGTCTCGAGATGGCAAGTGTCCGGGATGGGTCGTGACACTCCAAATATCCTTTTACCCGGTAAGGATTGAACCGTTACAAAATTGCTCACAAATCAATTCAATCCAAGAAGAATTACTACTTCAATCTCTTTATAGGAAAAGACTGAAACTAGTTACCCTTAGATTAAATACTCCAAATAGTATTCAATCCGTCACTCAACTCACCAATTACAAATTAATAAGTGATTTTTCTCATTCGGAGTTTCTACCACCCCAGATAAATTAGAACTCAATTAATATCCCAAAACTAATGATAGAAAAGTGAGATATTCAAAATCTGATTTTAAATAAAAAATGGGTAGCACGTAATTGAGCACGTAATCAGATTTATTCAAGAAATTATTTCAAAAATATTTTTCAATAAAAAATCAAAAAATAATTTCTAAAGATCAAATTCCAAATATAATCAAGGAATACTAAATAGAAAATAATTTGGAAAGATCTTATCCGGAATCTACCGAAAGAATAATTATAGCAATGTCACTTCAGATTCGGTAGCAACAATGATCCACAGTAAATAATTCTCAAGAATAACTCTTAGAAAATATCACACCCCACCCAGGACACCCGTCACCATGAGGCCGACGTGACGTCGACATGACATCACCTGACCGTCAAACCAACTCATAAAAAGACTATACATAAAACAATATAAAATCATTTATACAACATATACAAAATTTAGTGCTATAGGGACACACCCGTCCCAAAAATAAGAACAACAAAATAAATCTCATGAACCTCTCTTAGGTTCACCTCTGACAGCTCGTCTCAAAATACTCCCATATGACTCCATCGCATGACACGCATAACTCTAACTAGTGCCAGTAGGGGACCAACTCATAAATTTGCTCCACCTACGAGTGTACTACCTTCTTAGTAAAAATATTTTATAATAATAAATCATTCTACAATATCTAAATGGATCAAGCGTAAGTATATAAATACTACATAGCTCGTAAAATCTCCAGTATATAAGCAGTAAAAATAAAGCGATATAGATAAGTTCTATCCAAATCCATCTAGTATAAAATCATACCGATCACCATAATAAATAATAAATCACCCAATATAGGTCAAACACCACATTTCAAACACACATCTCAAACCACCACTCTACCACAACTTACACTGGCTAGCCATAGTAATCATTTTAACCTCACAATCGGGAGTTGCAACGGTACCGCACGATCCGTAGGATATGCCTTCCTACGAACACCCATCACTATGCCGAAGCAGATAATCTCTGTTTAGATAAACATCTAACATCACTTTGCCAAAGCAGATAAACATCACTCTGCCGAAGCGGATAACATCACTCTGCCGAAGCGAATAATCTCATTTTGCCGAAACAGATAAATACTATAGCATCGTCAAATCAATAATGTCATCATCAAATCACAAATCAATAACATCATCTAAATCTATATATTCGAATCTCAAACATCACTCTCTATTTCCAAAACCGATTTTAATCCAAAATCATATTTTTCACTTTCTTTTAAAAGCCGTCTGATTTCAACAAAAATCATTTTTTCCGTCTTGTTTTAAAAAAATCACGAAAATCCGCATCCCAAAAACTCACCCAAAACCTGTTTGATCCATATCATTTGTAAAATCATACAGTCCAAGTAAAACCATTTTACACATACACACACACACACACACACACACACACACACACAAATAATTTGGCAAGAAGACAGTACACTTACTTGGTTATCCGCTCTGAATAATTTTCACTAACTACCCTCTACCGATACTCCAGTGCATGCGAACCTAATAGTAACAAAGCCTAAATTAATATTTTATGCAAAATAGCCTAATCATGTAATGCAGGCCTTAAGTTCCGTAATTTTCCATTCCCCACATTTTATTTATAACAATTTTTATTCGATAAATTTCATTCCGTTAATTACTGCATAAAATTTAATAATACGACGGTCGAAAATTTATTATTCCGGTTACAAAATTTTGATGCTAGAATTTGATTTAATAAACTAAAATAAATTTAACGAAAAACGTTACCCGTTCTGAATCGTTCACGGGCCGCGAGATGGATTTTCAATTTTTTTGTTGGGGGTTATTTGAGTAATTTCCTTTTTTATTTTTTTCTTCTCCTTTTTTTTTTTTTTCCTTTTCTGTTTTGTTTTGTTTGTTGGGTTCCCTGCCGTCGATCGTCGAAGGACACTTGCCGTAGATCAAGTTTTGCCGCCCCACTAGCTTTCTCTCTTTCCTACAACCTACTGTCTGCGATCAATACACCCACACACCCACAACAGTAGACACAACACACACATCCACACCCACAACTCGCCAGATCAACGGAGGAACACACCGTCGAAACAGACATATACACAGCCTGCATAACACACACCCATGTACGGTGCACACACGCATGCTCACACACAGCACACACACACCCAAATTGATCAGAACAGGGTACATATTCACCAGCAAAACACATGCACCGTACCTGATCAGGGTCGACGATCAAATTACATGCAAAACACACACTCTTACACCTACACACCAACCGATATGCCATACACACTATAGAAACAGAGTGCGCACACACACACCACTGAATGAACATAAAATTCTCTCTTTCACACACACACACACTCACCAATAGTCACTGTCGACAACCCAATTTCGCCGGCTAATCTTGATCTGCCCTGATTCAATTAGCACGGCAACCCCCACACGTCGAAAAACACTCCACTGTCATCGTCTGCAACCACTGCCATTGATCAACTGAAAACGATCCATAGTTCCTCTCTCTAGATTCCACTACCTGATCTTTCTCTCAAAACGGACCGACGAGCCTCTATGTCGACGATCACACCCCCATACACCTCTGACACCCTCGCCGGCGATCGCTTCTCAAACCCAAACTCCGGCCTGCTCTATCTTTTTCTCTAGATTTTCTGAGTGATTTCTCGATTTTTCCTTTGGCGATTGATGATCACTACTGCATGGATGCAAATATATGCATGTTTATAGTGGATTTGGGCTTGATCCTTCGATTGCCACGTCGCCTCTCTCTCTCTGTTCTGTCACCGGCTTCTCACTGCACACATACACGATTATATGCATACATATATATATATATATATATATATATATATATATATATATATATATATATATTTATATGTGTGTGTGTGTGTGTGTGTGTGTGTTTAAAAAATTTCTTTTGTTAAATTTCTCTTTTCTCTCCCTAATTCTTTAATTCTCCTTTTTAGTCCAATTTACCACTTATAATTTTTCTTAAATCGTAATTTGATCCCTAAATTTTTTATTTTTTATTTTTAATTTAAATGACAAATTTGGATCCCAAAGTTTAGATTAAATGTTTCTAAATTTCAATTTGACCTAATAACTTTTAATTTGTTTTTTTTTTCTTTTTTTTTTCTTTTTTAATTAACACCATTTTACCTCGTATTTTCCCGAATGCTCTAAAATGCAACTATTAATGACGTACGTACTAAATCGGGGTCTTACAATACTTTCCCCCTAAAAGAAATTTCGTCCCGAAATTTTATTAACTAATTGAACAAATGTGGGTATTTGTTCCTCATCTCGTCCTCTCGCTCATACGTCGTCTCTTCCACTGCATGATTGCGCTATAACACTTTGACTAATGGAATCATTTTCGTTCGCAATACCTAGTCTTTACAGCTTAGGATTTGGACTAGCTCCTCAACATAGGTCAAATCTGCTTCCAATTCAATCGGCTGCGAAGTCAACACATAAGAATGGTCTGACACATATTTTCGGAGCATCGATACATGGAAAACGTCGTGTAGTCGAGACAATTCTGGTGGTAACGCAAGCCTATATGCCGTAGTGCCAACTCGATCTAAAATTTCATATGGTCCGATGTATCTTGGACTCAACTTCCCTTTCTTCCCGAATCTCATTATGCCTTTCCACAGAGAAATACGCAAGAACACATAATCCCCCACTTCGAACTCCAACTCCTGCTGGCACTTATCGGCATAACTCTTTTGTCGACTCTAAGCAATTTTAAATCTTTCCCCAATCACCTTTGCTTTGTCTACTGTCATCTGAGCTATATTTGACATCAACAATTTACGTTCACCCACCTCAGTCCAACAGACTGGAGTTCTGCATCTCCTGCCATACAACGCTTTATACGGGGTCATCTTGATTGTCGAATGGTAGCTGTTGTTGTAGGCAAATTCTATCAACGGCAAATGATCATCCCAGCTACCAGGAAATTCTAGAACACATCCCCTCAACATATCCTCCAATGTCTGAATCGTACGCTCTAATTGACCGTCTGTCTGAGGATGGAAAACGGTTGTAAATTTTAGCTTAGTACTTAAAGCAGTTTGGAGACTCAACCAAAATCTCGAAGTAAATCTCGGATCTCTATCCGACACTATAGGAATTGGTGTGCCATGCAACCTAACAATCTCATACATATACAATTGGGCATATTTTTCAAGAGAATACGTCGACTTTACGGCTAGAAAATGAGCGGACTTGGTAAGCCTATCAACGATCACCCAGATGGAATTATACCTCTTTTGAGTACGGGGTAATCCCGAAACTAAGTCCATCATGATATGCTCCCACTTCTACTCTAGAATAGGTAGAGGTTGCAGTAACCCACTTGGACGCTGATGCTCAATCTTTATTTGCTGACAAGCCAGACATCTAGCAACAAACTCTGTGATTTTTCACTTCATTTCGATCCACCAATAATGTTCACGCAAATCTCAATACATCTTGGTACTACCTGGATGCATCGTGTACGCCGAGCTATACACTTCTTCCAAAATATCCTTCTTCAAATTAACATCATTAGGTACACATAGCGTATTTCCAATCATCAAAGCCTCATCACTTTCCTTGACATGATAATTCGCTCTGCCACCATTTTTCATTTCAACCCGAATCCTCTCCAATTGAACGTCCGACTTCCAAGCTTCAATAATATGATCAATTAATGTTGGCCTCAAAGTTAAAGTCGCAAGCAACGCTGTCGTCTGACCAACTGCCAACTGAACTTGTAAAGATCTCAAATCAGCATACAGATTAGTATGAATGACTCTAATGTGCGCGATCGAACCCGCCGATTTCCGACTCAACGCATCTGCTACAACATTATTCTTCCCTGGATGATAGTGGATGGTGCAATCGTAATCTTTAATCAATTCTATCCAACGCCTTTACCTCAAATTTAACTCTTTCTAAGTAAACAAGTATTTTAAACTCTGATGATTGGTGTATATTTCACACGTTTGGCCATATAATTAGTGCCTCCAATTCTTCAGGGCGAACACAATTGCTACCAAATCCAAATCGTGCGTCGGGTAATTATGGTAATGATTCTTCAATTGCCGAGATACATATGTGATTATGTGACCATACTGTATCAGAACAAATCCCAGCCCTTGATGAGACGTATCACTATAAATCACAAAACCACCCATTTTGTTGGGAAGAATAGTATTGGCGCCGACATCAATGTACTCTTCAACTCTTGGAAACTCTATTCGCATTTGTCAGTTCACTCAAATTTGGATTCCTTGCGGGTCAAACGAGTTAACGGGACTACTATAACAAAGAATCCCTGCACAAATCGTCGATAATAACCCGCCAATCCTAAAAGGTTTCGAACTTCAGTTACATTTCTCGGCCTTTCACACTGAAGAACAACTTCAACTTTCTTCGGGTCCACCTGAATACCATTTCCTGAGATAACATGCCCCAAAAATACCACATAATCTAGCTAAAATTTACATTTACTGAATTTTGCATCCAACCGCTTCTCCTGCAACATCTGCAACACAATCCGAAGATGCTTTGCATACTTTTCTCTACTTTGGAAATAGATCAATATATTGTTAATAAATACGATAATAAATTGATCCCGATAAGGTTGGAAGATCCGATTCGTCAAGTCCGTGAAGGTAGCAGGGGCATTTATCAATCCGAAGGGCATAACAAAAAATTCATAGTGTCCATATCTCGTACAGAACGTCGTTTCGCCACATCACTGTCTCTGACTTCCAATTGGTGATACCCCGATCGAAGATCTATCTTGTAAAACACTTTAGCTTTTTGGAGCTGGTCGAACAAGTTATCAATCCTAGGCAACGTATATTTGTTACGAATCGTCACCATATTCAGCTGCCGATAGTCAATACACATTCTTAACGTGCCATTCTTCTTCTTCACGAACAACACTGGGGCTCCCCATGGGGAAACACTGGGTCTGATAAACCCACGATCTAATAAATCTTGTAATTGCACCTTCAATTCTTTCAACTCAGTAAGCGCCATATGATAGGGTGGAATCGATATAGGAGCAGTTTCGAGAAGTAACTCGATCGTGAATTCCATCTCCCTATCTATTGGCAACCCTGACAATTCGTCTGGAAACACACTGAGAAAACCTTTGACTACTAGAATATCTGCTATCGAAACTTTTCTCTGACTGGTGTCAATCACGTACATAAGGCATCCCTGACATCATTTCTGCTATAATTTCCTAGCTTTTAGGGCTGAAATTAGACTAACAGGAGTGATAATTCTGTCTTCCGAGAATACAAATTCTAGCTCGCCTGAGATTCAAAATATCGCTTTCTTCTTAAAACAATCCACCGTGTCATGATAGCCGAACAACAAATCCATACTTAGTATTACATCAAGATCATAAATATTTAAGGGTAATAGATCTACCGACAACTTCCTACCACCAATAGAAAGTGAACTATATTTATACTCACTAATTATTTACACGGACTTATAGTTCTTGGCTACTTCCTACACATCATTCTCTATTAATTCTCTCTGTGTTTGCCCATTTTGTATAACTTTTAAATTTGCCTGCCTGAGAACCTAAAACGTATTTCTAAAGTAAATCCTTTCCAGATTAATCTACATCTTGTCTCTTCTATTTTTACCAAATCATATTTAATTTCATACTGCCGAATGGTCGTCTCTTTCTGCTTTAACCATATGAACCTCCATCTCTAACAAAATCACGAACACACCCACACATTTATGATAGAATCCGCGTATCTCAAATAGTAGCGCAGTGGGTCGTGTAATTACATAAATAAAGTGTTGTCTACCAATTCAATTCAATGAATAACTTAACATTGGACGAATTAAGTGTGCTCTGCCACACTGTTGGTTTAACAATAAAAATATTACGTATTACCGATAGGGAGTCCCAATGTCAAATACTACGAATAGAATTACTTATCAATTATAATTTAATATTCCCAACCACTAACACCCCCACAATCGTGATCCACCTATTACCACTACTAACCACACTACCCGAACCACCAACTTGCAGTATCACAACTTTATCGCACCTACTAATTACTAACAAGACAAATAACCATGCACGATGCCAATGTACCATCTAATGCAATGCAATAACTATAACTCATGTGCTGAACCCACCTATTGATACCCTATCTCATGGTCCACCACTGGCTCGACACCACCTATCGACCCCTATCTCAAAGTCCCCTACTGACTAGACTACTAGCACGTCTTCTTATCTCATGATCTTTTACTGACACAACTACCGGCAAGTCTACAGAACCTATAACCAAGGCTCTGATACAAAAATTATCACACCCCACCCTAGACACCTATCACCGTGGGGCTGACGTGACGTCGACATGACATCACCTGACCGTCAAACCAACTTATAAAAAGACTATACATAAAACAATATAAAATCATCTATACAACATATACAAAATTTAGTGCTATAGGGACACACCCGTCCCAAAAATAAGAACAACAAAATAAATCTCATGAACCTCTCTTAGGTTCACCTCTGACAGCTCGTCTCAAAATACTCCCATATGACTCCATCGCATAACACGCATAACTCTAACTAGTGCTAGTAGAGGACCGACTCATAAATTTGCTCCACCTGCGAGTGTACTACCTTCTTAGTAAAAATATTTTATAATAATAAATCATTCTACAACATCTAAATGGATCAAGCGTAAGTATATAAACACCACATAGCTCGTAAAATCTCCAGTATATAAGCAGTAAAAATAAAACGATATAGATAAGTTCCATCCAAATCCATCTAGTATAAAATCATACCAATCATCATAATAAATAATAAATCACCCAATATAAGTCAAACACCACATCTCAAACATACATCTCAAACCACTACTCCACTATAACATACATTGGGTAGCCATAGTGATCGTTTTAATCTCACGATCGAGAGTTGCAATGGTACCGTACCATCCTTAGGATATGCTTTCCTACGAACACCCATCACTGTGCCGAAGTAGATAATCTCTGCGCAGATAAACATCTAACATCACTCTTCCAGCGCAAATAAACATCACTCCGTCGAAGTGGATAACATTACTCTGCCTAAGCAGGTCTATATAAATGGGAATAAAATAAGATCTCTAACGGCTAGTTCCCACTTGTTATGACATTTAATTGCTCTTATAGACCCCTCATATTATTAAGACTTCATCTTGGTGCAAATCACTTAATTATAGCTTTTAAACTTCTCAATTAAGTCTCTCAAATATTTCTTAATCACAATTAAATAGGATAGAAATAATTACATGTACCAAATTGAGAAATATTCAAACTTAATGAACCAAATCTATAGGGATATCATAATATATGTTGCATATCTCAAATAACATTAAATCCTTTATATATCTCATGAATCTTAACCATAAAATGGCTAGTAACAGCTACTTTTAGAATAAAATCCGGAATTCCACAATATCATGAAATAGTGTCATAAGTCGACTTACTAATGATCACCGGTCGACCGCTAGATTCAGGATGTAGCTAAGCCAAAAATCCACAGCCCATCAGTCGACCTATCTGTCGACCTAGAGATTCAGAGAGTTATATTTCTGGTTACAGGTTGACTGCTCTATCGACTTATCGATACAGAGAGTTCATATTTAAGCACAGGTCGATCTACCTGTCGACCGAGAGATACATAGACTTTTCTTTCTATGCTCCGGTCAACTTACTTATCGACTTACTAATGCTGGAACACTTCTCTCAATTTGTTTTTAATCCACTTTCATTGATGTTTTTGCCCCTTTAACCAATTTGTTTTCTCGTTTAGCTCCACTAAATACTTAAATTCAATTTTAATCAATTATTAATATTTTTTTTTGAATTACACATAGGAGCAAATAATTTAACTAATTAGGATCCTATAAAAACCACACATATTTATAAAAATTATTTAATTTTTTTTTATGTCATGTGTGATCCTAATTGGGATATTAAGAGTTGAAATTTAACCTGAGTTGTTTTCCTTAGGTTCTTCAAATTCTTCAACCTCTTAATCCTTTATTATCTTTGTCATCATATCTTCATCATTTGGAACTAATAAACTGAAACACTTAATCAAATCGTTAGTTCCATAAAAAATATCAACCTTTAATTGCCCATCAAAATCTTAAGATCAACACCGCTCATTTTGTATCTGTCGACCGAACGATTCAGAGAGTTTAATAATTCGACTTACCTGTCGACCTAACGATTCAGAGAGTTCACCTTTTAACTAAGTCGACTTACCTGCCGACCGGAAGATTCAGAGAGTTTGTCTCACTTTCATAAGTCGACCTACCTATCAACCGAACAATTTAGGAATTGAATCTTCTTCCCAACTCCATTTTATCGGTTGACCGATCAATTTGTGTAAGTCGACCGATTGAGCTAGAACACCTCTCTTTAATTAATTTTTTACTAAATGTCTTCATTGTTTTTGCTCCTTTAACTGAGTTCTTTTATTGGTTAACTCCACTAAATCCTTAAATTCAATTTTAATTAATTATCTTTCTTAAATCAATTATTTCTTCTTCAATTACACATAGGAGGAAATATGTTAGCTAATTAGGATCCTATAAAAAACACACATAATTATAAAAATATTTTGTGTCGTATGTGATCCTAATCGGGATACATTAAGAGTAAAAATTTAATCTAAGTTGTTTTTCCTAAATTCTTCAATCTCTTAACATGCATCATCTTTTTCAATGTCTTTAGCATTCATTTAGCATTTTTCTCAATATCTTCATGATAATCTCTTCAATGGAACTAATAAACTGAAACACTCAATAAAATTGTTAGTTTCACAAAAAATATCAATATTTAATTGTCCATCAAAATCTTAGGACCAACAATCTTCCCATTTTTTATGATGACAATTAACTTTAATGTTTTTGTCAAAGTAATATGTAACCACACTCCCCCTAAATTCGAGAACGGGTTTTATAACTCAATAAAGTACAATCATGAAGAGAATCATAAAACATTCAACAAAGAACAAATAATATTCTCAATAATTTCAAAACATGATAAATAATTCAAGCTCTTCCTTAAGATATTTTCAACAAAATAATTCAAGCTCCCCCTTAAGATATTCAACAAAACATCAATAAATTCTCCCCTTTTGTCATCTCAAAAAGTGGGGAAGAGGAACTATAAATAAACACTACTCTAGGCAAATATCGTTATGCCTAACCATACCCAAATCGCGAATAATTTTCACAAACTGATCTTCCGCTAATGGTTTGGTAAAAATATCAGCAAGTTGGTTGGAGGTATCAATATACTCAATAACAATGTCCATTTTCTGAATGTGATCACGAATAAAGTGATGTCCAATCTCTATGTGCTTAGTTCGTGAGTGTTGTGTAGGATTCTTACTTAGACAAATAACACTTTTATTATCACAATAAATTGAGACCTCCTCCATACAAATTCTAAAATTATTTAACTGTTGCTTAATATATAAAGTTTGAGCACAACAATTATCAACTGCCATATACTCAGTCTCAGTAGTAGATAAGGCTATCAAATTTTGTTTCTTGCTTGACCAAGAAACCAAGGCATGTCCTAACAAATAACATGACCTATTTGTCCTTTTCTACTCAACTTTGCAACTAGAAAAATCAGCGTCAGAGTAATTTATTAATTTAAAATCACTTCCCCTAGGATACCATAATCCTAGGTCAGTCGTCCTCTTTAAATATCGAAAAATTCGCTTAACCGCAGTCAAGTGCGATTCTTTAGGACAAGACTGAAATCTAGCACATAAACAAATACTATACATAATATCAGGTCCACTAGTAGTTAAGTACAACAGGCTACCAATCATACCTCGATACATTTTTTCATTAACACTTTTGCTCGTATCATCTTTGCTTATATTTGTAGCCGTTGCCATGAGAGTTTTGTACTATTTAGCGCCATCCAAGCCATATTTCTTTAACAGCTCCTTGGTGTATTTAGCTAGGTTTATGAATATCTCTTCTTTGGTTTGCTTAATTTGTAACCTAAGAAAGAATTTTAGTCTCCTATCATGCTCATCTCAAATTTGATCTGCATTATCTTAGTAAAATCTTGGCAAAGATCATCATTAGTAAATCCAAAAATAATATCATCAACATAAACTTGTACTAATAGAATATCAGAATCAGTTTGCTTAACAAATAGTGTTATATCACAAATATCCCTTTGAAAACCATATTCAATAAATCAACTTTTAATCACAAAACATCAACAACATCATCATTATAGATAAATATTTGTATAATCAAGTCTACTCAATCCATCAAAATTCACAAATTACTAAATTAAGTGAGTATGTCTTTCTCATGATACCAAATAATACCAAGCCATGTAATCTTTAATGCACTAGAACAAAAAGTATAACATGGGTATTAATAGGTATTATCTATTCCCTCCTCAATAATAATCATTTAAAAATCAGAAGATATGAAACTTATGAGAAGAATATATTATCATGTATGTAGCAAGATACTTAATATTCATAAATATATCCATATGCACAAAGTATCAATTTAAAACAATAAGCACGGATTGATATTCCATGAATATTCAAATGATCACATATATGGTATCAAAAATAGATTATCCTGATTTCATAAAGTGATACCAATCATAATATGCTTAAATCCATACAATATGTCAGTCAAATAAGATCATGCTAAAAATTGATTTTATCAAATATTTAATGCAAGATATAACTTAAATTTGATTAATCTATCAGTATTAGCTAACAATAACATTTCACTTAATCATATAATCAAAGTCCTGAACAATTCAAATCAAATAAATCATTCTTTATCATTTAATAAAATATCATGCATCAAGAAGTATAAAAACTCAGCTCAATCCAACTTATTTGTATAAAAGATGTATTCATGAATAAGAGCACATTATACAAATAATCTTACTAAAATGCATATGCAACAAATAATAATGAGAAAAAAAAAAACTTGATTTATTTTAAACCATTTAACATGTTTCAAAATCAAATAAATAAACAATCCTCAATATACGCACATAAAAACATGTTAATATATTTTAATTAAACAAGATTATCAGAATCACCATACAATGTTTCTAAGACAACACGTAACGCATTATTTAAATTAGGTCTTAGAAACCATTGCCAACTTACATATTTGGTAAGTCAGAGACCTCCCTCTTTAATAAATTTAAATCGCGAAGGGTTAGGAGTACCTCTTATATCCTTAGTGATGACTTTTCTTTTTACCTCATTTGTATCACCGATTGATTTGAGTACACAATTTCTCTTAACCAATGACTTTGGTACATTTTTCCTGCTTTCGCGTGCAGCTTGTGGGTTCTTTGTAACTTCACATCTCGACTTTGGTTCATCTTTTTAGTTTACATATATCACTTGTGACTTCTTTGTAGCTTCACATTTTGATTTCTATACATCCTTTTTGCTTGCACATGTCAATTGTGGATTCTTGATGACTTCCTGTCTTGATTTTGATATAATCTCTTTGGTCGTTCCTTCCGGTCTAGTCCCAACACTATGTAACTCTGCACAAGCCATTTGTGTAACTCTTTTCGGTATCCATTTCACTTTGGATCTATTCTTAGCCATAAACTAAGGGTTCCTAAACGGACATGATATTTTAAAATGACCAACCCTATTGCAATAATTGCATCTCAACTTCGACTCAATTCTTTTGGCAATAAGAGCAAATATTGGAGTTATCTTATTATTACTTGATGCTTCAGAACTACTGGAATTTGTATCATCTCATGTTTCTTTCGTAGGTATCTCTTTTCTCTTTAGCTTACTTTCTGATCCAACCTCATACTATTGCGTAGCCGTCTCGTGGATTATCAAATCAATGATAAGTTCATCGGTAGTGAGTTTGGTGAGATCTTTGGCCTCTTTGATTGCAATCATCTGATCAGTTCCCTCATATGTATCTTTCAATGTATCCCACATTTCTTTCGCAGAAACACAACCTAAAAATTTCCAATACATATTTGCATCTAAAGAACAAAGTAAACTATTAGTAACCTGTGAGTTAATAGACAATTTTCTTTTATCAAAGGAGCTCAGTTGCTCTTTTCTCTTGGCTACTCCATTTTCCATAAGAGTATATGGACCGTCTTCAATAACCAACCATGCCTTGTAATTAGTGTCCTACAAAAAAGTAATCATTCTATTATTCCAAATGGCATAATTACTACATGTAAAAAATGATGGACGGTGCATAGAAAGCCCCTCATCTAGTGTACCTATTGTGTGCGCCATGTGATTTTTGTTAGCTTAGTGTGTCGAGTTAAACCAGCTCTGATACAAATTATTGGCCCAGTGAGCTACCCAAGAGAGGGGTGAATTGGGTAGATAAAAATTAATTCAAATAAAATACTTCAAAAATCAAATAATTAATTTTTACTGTAAATTAATTATTATCTATATAGTAGCAAAAATTAAGTATCAACTAGGTGCAGACCAAATAACACAAAAATAAATAAAAAAAAAGAATGCAACACACTAGAAATTTATATTGGTTCACCAAGCTATTCTTGGCTAATCCAGTCCCCCGAGTTCCGCGGAGAGTCGCACCTACTAATCACTATGATCCCTTTAATCAGGTAGGAACTAAACCCTTACATAATAATTCTTTTCGCAGTCTCAGAATCAATTTTTACAATTCCTTTTCACAGTCTCAGGAATAACCCTATCTTTTTTACAGGCTAAAGATTAACCTAATTATTTTATACTTAGGCTAAGAATCAAACCTTACAAAAATGCTCCAAATATTCTCTTACCCGGTAAAGATTGAACTGTTACAAAATCACTCAAATTAATTATATCAAGGAAGAATTAACCCATAATCTTTTTATACTCTAGAAAAAGATCAAAACCTCAATCTCTTGACCGAAAGAGATTGAAATTAGCTATCCTTGATTAAACACTCCCAATAGTATCTAATCCGACACTCAACTCACCAATTACAAAATTGATAAGTGATTTTTTCGCTCAGAGCTTCTACCACCCAAGATAAATTTGAACTCGATTAATGTCCCGATACTATTGATAGAAATACAGTGAGAATTTCCAAATCTGATTTTAAACAAAAAAGGGGTAGTAAGCAATTTAGCACATAATCAGATTTTTTTAAGAAATTGTTTCAAAAATAATTTTCAATTTAAAAACAAAAAAACAATTTCAAAGATCAAATTCCAAGTAGAATATGATAATAGTAAACAATCAATTTGGAATAATCTCGCTAGGAATCCACCGATAAATATGATAAGCAATGAAACCTCAAGTCGGCAAACAACAATAATCCACTTCAAAATATCTCAAGAATGACTCTCAAGAAAATTCTCACAATACTTTTAGTATGATAACTCTTAGAAAACACAAGAACTGAATAGCTCTTAGTACATTATATCATTAAGACTCATTCCTGGTATAATTCACTTAATTATATCTTTTAAAACATTCAATTTAGTCCCTTAAACTTATACTCAATCTCAATTAGATAACATAGAAAGAATTTTATGAACCAAATTGAGAGATATCCAAAATACTTGAACCATATATGTAGGGATATTATAATATTAACTAAATAACTCAAAAACTATCAGATCCCTAAGATATCTCACATATCTTAACCATAAAATAGCTACCTTTTGGTTTAAAACCATAAAAATTGCAAATCCTGAAACTAGTCATCGGTTGACCGACCAACACCCATCGGTTGACCGCCCAATTCAGGACGTAGCCCAAGCCAAAATTCCTTCACCATAAGTCGACTGCTTATTTTATATCTGTCGACCGAATGATTCAAAGATGTTAATAAGTTGACTTACCTATCGACCTAATGATTTAGAGAGTTCACCTTTTGACCATAAAATGATTTACCTGTCAACCGAAAGATTCAGAGAGTTTGTCTCACTTTCATAAGTCGACCTACTTATCGACCGAACAATTCAGGGATTGAATCTTTTTCCCAGCTCCATTCCATCGGTTGACCGATCAATTTGTGTAGGTCGATCGATTGAGTTGGAACACATCTCCTTAATTAATTTTTTACTAAATTTCTTCGATGTTTTTGCCCCTTTAACTGAGTTCTTTTCTCGGTTAACTCCACTAAATCCTTAAATTCAATTTTAATTAATTATCTTTCTTAAATCAATTGTTTCTTCTTCAATTACACATTGGAGCAAATATGTTAGCTAATTAGGATCCTATAAAAAACACAAATAATTGTAAAAATATTTTATGTTGTGTGTGATTCTAATCGGGATACATTAAGAGTAAAAATTTAATCTAAGTTGTTTTTCCTAAATTCTTCAATCTCTTAACATGCATCATCTTTTTCAATGTCTAGCATTCATTTAACATTTTTCTCAATGTCTTCATGATAATCTCTTTACTGGAACTAATAAACTGCAACACTCAATAAAATTGTTAGTTCCACAAAACATCAACATTTAATTGTCCATCAAAATCTTAGGATCACTAGACCATAGCAAGAAAAATAAATGAGCAGGAAAAATGGGGAGAAAGAACCAACGTGAAATAGGCGTTTGGTCTCGGTGTTGTGAACACCAGGACCAAAAGGCTGTGTAGCCCAGCTGCACAGCCTGCAGTTGCAAAGGCTATCTACTTTTGCAGGCAGCCTACAACTGCCTGGTTAAATGGTACAATGTACCATTTGACCAACAAATGACACATCGCCGTTTCTGAAATGACGATGTGCCATCAATATTTTGAATGGTCTCGGTGTTCACAACCTCGGGACCATTTGATTAAAAAAAAAAAAAAAATCATCTTGGTCCCAGTGTTGTGAACACTGTGACCATTCAATTTTAAAAAAAAAATATTATTTTGATCCCGTTGTTGCGAACACCGGGATACTCGGACTTGGTAAATAGACCAAAATCTCGTGTTGTCAGATTGTTTTTTTAAAAAACAATATTTATTAGGTATAGAACTCTACATGTGTATAAGGCAAATATATTTGTATTTTTTAATATATTTTATTTTGTTAATAACATAATTATTATAACAGTTCAACCAATTAAACTGGTGACCTATGATTTGGTGATGTTTTTGGTTCAATGTTCGGTTTGGTTTTCAAAATATTTACTCTCTCTCTTGTTTTTATATTTTTTAATTGTTAAAATTGTTTACTTTTATTTTATATTTTTTATTTCCTTTGTTATAATTGTTTTTAAATTTTTTGATATGATCTTTATAGAAAGAAAAAGAAAAAGTAAAAATCTAGAAAATAAAATTCAAACAACAAAAAATAGAAAACAAGAGAGTAAAAAATAGAAAATAATAATAAAAACAAAAATAATAAATGAATGAATAAGAAAAAAATGACAGGTGTGTCTTAGATATAAACTCTTAAGTTGCGTTTGGGTAATGTAATTCAAGAAGGGATTTCACTTTGAAAAAGAATTTCACAATTTTTTTTCAAGGAACTCCTTGTTTGGGTATTACTGAAAGGGATTTGCAAAATTAATTGAATTTGCAAAATGGATTTTCAAATAAGGAAAAAAGGATTTCCAAATCACTTCAAAATAGATGTTATTTCCAAATCCGTCCAAAGAGGGATTTCACTTCTCCGAGTATAATTAAAATAATATTATTAAAATAGGTATAAAACTACTATTTTTGCACCAAGATGATAAGTTTCCAACTGCAGATCATATTGATGAAATCATATCAGCCAAAATTTTAGATAAAGAACTAGATCCATCAGCATATGACGTTGTTAAACAATTTATGATTTATGGTCCGTATGGAGATGGAAATCCTCACTCCTCTTGCATGAAGAAAGGAAAATGCACAAAACACTTTCTGAAGTCATTTGTTGCTTCAACGTTAATAAACGAAGAAGGGTACTCTTTCCATAGATCATTCGAACTATTAAGAAAAATGGTTTTCTTCTTGATAACAGACATATCGTTCCATATAATATTGACTTATTGACAAAATATCAAGCACACATAAATGTTGAATGGTGTAATCGTTCACGCGTTATCTATATTTTCAAAAATATTAGAAATATTTTTGACAAAAGTATTTTGATACCCAAGAACAACAATACAAATGTCAGACCTTGTCATATCAAATGAAGCACGCTCGTTGTTGATGAAAGAAAACGACATCTAGATTGTCGATACATCTCTGCAACTAAAGCCTCCTAGAGAATTTTGAGTTCAAAATTCAACATCATACTCCCAGAGTTGAGCGATTACCTTTTCATTTACCTCAGAACCAAGTAGTTCATCGCGAAGAAATAGATATGACAATGTTTACCGAGTTGATGCGTACAAACGCATTGTATCGCTACACCCGCACACTTACCTATGCTGAATTTCCAACAAAGTGGGTGTGGCATAATTCTAGGAGAACGTGAAAACGTCGTTTATTGAGAAACATAGTTGGACATTTATACTATGCCCATCCTACAAGCAGTGAATGATTGTTTTTTAGAATGTTGTTGAACATTGTCCATGGGCCAACTTATTTTGAGAATCTTTGGACCATAAATGGAATATTATATCCAACATACAAAGATGCATACCATGCTCTTAGTCTTTTGGGTGATGATGAGAAATAACATGAAGAATTCGAGGAGGCATCTTTATGGGGAAACGCATTTGAATTACGTGAACTCTTTGTTACAATGCTCATTTTATGTAACATTATAAGCCTCACATATTGTGGAAAGCAATATACAACATCATCTCCGACGATATTTTACATATATAAAGGAGTGCATACACATCATTTCTTGGCCTCCAACTTTTTACAGATGTTATTAAAAATCATTCTCTCTTAAGATTGGACAACTATTGATAAAGCATGCTAGAAGCCTCAATGACTTCCCTCCAATGCCTCTACCGTACTTATCTATAACGACTTAAGATATCAAGCGACTATTGGTTAAAGAATTGTTATACAACATTGAATCATTAGAGCGCGAACATGTTGTCCTTGAAGAGGACTGAATACCAATCAACGATTGATTTACAATCTAGTAATGAATTGTGTAATAAATAGAACGAGTGGATTATTTTTTGTCTATGGCAGTAGAGGCACATGAAAAATATACCTTTAAAAAACACTAATGACAACAATAAGAATAAAAGGGAAATATTTCATTAGTAGTAACATATTCACCGCTCTACTGTTACCTGATTGTCGAATGGCTCATTCAAGATTTCGAATACCTATAAACACCACAGATACATTGATGTGTGACATAAAGCCTAGTACGCATCTTTATGAACTAATGATAAAGACTGATTTAATTTGGATGAGGCTCTGATGGATTATAAACATTGCTTCGAAACCCTTGATCTTACACTGAAAGGTATCTTACGTACATCTGAACCAACTAACGAGGACCTACCGTTTGGAAGAAAAAGTTGTTATCTTGGGATGAGCACTTTTACAAATCTTACTTGTCATATGCAAATGATATGGTGAAGATATAATTGCTTTTACCTTAAATAGTTCATACATGTGGAGTACATGCAAAGTTCACAATTTGAAAATCATTATGTGAGTCCAAAATGGAGCATCCTCAACTGACATAGAGTCCGAAACAAACTCTTTTGCAGATTAGGTTTTATCTATTCATAATGATGATCAAACTACAACAAATGATGACAACTATGTTTACCTGCCACGAGCTTTTATCATTACAAATAATGGTGACCCAATTGCATCTGTCATTCAAGATGTCTACGGCTCTTTAAATACTAATCATATCGATTGATCATATTTTCGCGAAAGAACTATCTTAAGTCTTGCAAATGACGTTGTTGACAATGTAAATAAATCAATGGTCGATATGTTTTCTGGAGGAAAAATCAGATACCTAAGTGCCAACACAATTTGTAAAACATCAGGAAATACAAATCAAGATGTATTATATCCTATAGAATTTCTTAACAACCTTAAATTCTTAGGTCCACCAAATCATGTTCTACGCTTTAAGGTTGGCCTTCCCATTATGCTTTTGCAAAATCTAAACCAATGTACTGGTCTTTGCAATGATACACAATTGATTATCATGCATTTATCTTCACGTATTATACAATCAAAGTCATTAATGGTGAATAAATTGGATTAGGGTGTTCATACTAAGAATTATCTTTATCTTTCTAACAACAAATTGTCATTATCTTAAATCGCCACCAATTCTCTCTTTCTGTATGCTTCGCAATGACAATAAACAAAAGTCGAGGACAATCTTTACATCATGTAGGTTTATACCTACCGAGGCTAGTATTCTTCCATGAACAACTTTATGTCACCATCTCACGCGTTACAAACAAAAAAGGCTTACTTGTTCTCGATTTGAATGATTGTCCCTCAAATGACACAAGTGTTATAAACATTGTTTTCAAAGAAATTTTGACACACCTCTCAAGCATAACAACGTAACAAGATCAACAAACTCCAAAAAAAATACAACCACATAATTTTTTTTTTCCCCTTCTCTTTGATTTCTAAATATAACAAACAACATTTCAACAAACTCCATACACATATATAATTGTAAATTACTAATAATCAACAAAAATAAAAACGACCATATACATACCATTAAAAAATATTTTCATTAAACTAAAAAAAACGTAACTTATATATTATTACAACATAACTATCTCTTACTCATGTGCAAGATGTCTCACTATTGCCTGATAACTGAACTTTCGAGCGCACATGATACATGGATAATAATTATCAGGGCAAGTCAAATATTGGGACCTTTCAATTTTAGGAAGAATTATATTTTGGCCGAAATTCCTTGACTCCTTCATACTCAATCAAATGTTCTTTTTAGACGATTGAATGTCGTTTGATAGTCCCATATTTAGTAATTCTCAAATTCTTTTGTTGATATAATGAACTACTAAATATTGAAATGATACTTATTAATGAACAGGCATATTCATCACTAACTTAAAATAATAATAAAAATCTTATTTTTTCACTTAGTGTATGATATATATCGTTGTTATAGGAAAATGATATTCATGGCTATGTGAGAAAACTATTGGTTGACAAGTTCCACAATCAAATTCATGAAGGCAATGGTTATATGATCACAAATTTCAAACTGGGTATAGAAAATTCCCAATTTGACCAACTCCAAATACTCAAATAATGATTTTATTAGTGACAACATCAGTCAAAAAGTTCACTTCAGAATACAATATCATCTTGCAACACAAATTTCATTTTTCATCTTACTGCCAACTATCTACCAAATATAAAACACGTTAAATTTAACCGGTAACAAAAAAGTCAATCTTAAAAATACCAACAAACTCTAACACCAACAAATATTATTTTAAAAAAAAATTACTTATTTCTATTTGTCACTAATTATAGACGTCGTTGGGAAAATTATTGCTATTGGAGATTGTGAGTCCACTAAAACAGGCATTTCCGTAAGTCCAAGAAGAAATGTTGAAATCGAACTGCAAGAGTGAGTTTCACAATTAACTAATGTATATTAAAAATTTATAATGTGAAAAACAACAAAAAAATGAGCATTTATTGTAAATCTATATTTTCACTTCTTTCTTTTCAACAAAGGCATCAAAATAAGTGTTATATTATGGAAAAATGTAGCTAATCAAGTTGATGAAAACATTTTGTTCTCAAATGATGGACCAAATGTAATGGTTATCACTTCGACTTATATGAAGGCATTTTAAGGTTTTGTAAAATTTTCACTTATTTTCTTTTTAAAATTTCCATTTAAACCAAAATACTCTATCATTTATATTTATTAATTATATTTGAAGTATGCCTCATGCACTTTCATAAAAATAACTTCCGATAATGTTCATACATTTTTACTCTTAAAAAATTAAAAATATGAACTCACACCATAAATTAAATTATGATCGTTTATACACATGAGACTATACCTTAGCGTCCATCAGTGCTACTAAAATATATATGAACATTGATATTTTAAAGACAACATTCTTCCGAGTCAGTTCATATTTTGTATACCTGTTAAAATTGACATTTATAATGTTTATTTACAACCACTTCTTCTCTTCCCATTCTCATTTAAATTTTTCCATGCAAAAGAAAGCCAATACCATAAAAAACAGTTATTCATTTACCTTCTCAAGAAATGATAGACATTTCATTACAAGATAAATGAAAGAGAACAAAAAAACTATTAAAGAAATCAAACGAATAAAATGGAACCCGGATATAAAGATATTAACTTAATATTATATAAAAAATAATAAAATTCATCAATTACTTATAAATAAAATATCTCCTATATATACAGGAAATATTTTGCACATGTGGTAGGTGCATATTTTGTGCACGCCTACGTACGCTCGCAAGTATACGAGATCTAAAGTTTTAATATAGTGGATCTTTGAAGATCGGATATCGTTTCCACAGAGAAAAGTGTGAACAATTGAATTGAATACCGCAATTGACGTAGTCTCGTGTTATCCTGACGACAGAAGACGTGAATTGAAGTTAAACTAAGCTAAAGTACAATTAGTGAGTTAATTCTAACTAGATTGATTAATTAGGGATTGATTTTGTTCACTTAATACGCATTTGATTTCGTTCGGTTAATAATAACGGAGTTTAGATATCTAATAATCTCAGTTCGTAAACTCCTCCGCCACATCTTCCGAGTGTAAGACGAGAGAATACGTGACTTCGAGTCGATGCCGAGGTCCCCCTCGATGTCTTAACGACTCTAGGCCGCGTGAGTCTTGACCCAATGTCATCAATTGCATACTAACTAATGCCCTCCCGGGTCGTTAGGTCATAACGATGTGTTTATCCTAATCCGAATCTAGGGTTACCTCTCCCGAGTGTCAAACCCTTGATTCTCAAGTCCAACCCTAATACCTTTACAAGCATATTAAGATCGTCATCAAATGATAAACACAATCGGACTTAAAACAACAACCGTTAAAGAAACGTATATTAAACCAAACGAGTATTTACACAACTACACCCTTCCCTAACTAATCTCTAAATTACACTAACATGTTCTTAGCCAATACAACATTTAATCAAGAGGAGATCATCATTACCAACTATAAATATTAAATACAAAGATGAAAACAAGGGAAGAAAATCCAAATCTCAAAGTGGAGTAGTCCACTTTCGCCAAAGAACGATCATCCCGAGCTTTCTCTTTTCTGTTGATGAACTTCCTCTTTTGGCTCTTCAATGATTGGCCAAGAACACTCTTTACAACTAATCTAATCTACTTCCTAAACTAATCTAATCTAACTACGGTGGAAGAGAGCTCCCAAGAACAACCGGAGCCTCCTTTCACGTCTAAGGGGTTCTAACCTTTTTTTTTTGGGGGGGGGGGGGGACCTTTTGGTTTGGTGGAGAAAGAGGTTAAAAGGAGGGATTTGGAAAATATCTTCAAAATATCTAAAAATAGATATTTCTGTGCAGCGTGTTACTGCCTAAGCGGTGGTTCACCGCTTAGGCGGTGGACTTAAGTCGGTTAAATTCTGTCGGTAACTTCGCCTAAGCGGTGATTTTTTCGCTTAGGCAATGGCTGCTGGCAAGATATTCTGTTGTTTTCTCGCCTAGGCGGTGGTTTTCTCGCCTAGGCGGTAGTTCATCCCTTCAGCATTCCAACATTTTGCCACTTTTTCGCCTAAGCGGTGGAACTTCCGCTTAGGCGGTGGTCTTCATTCACCGAAACCCTGTTTTACATATTTTCTTCACCGTTTCTCCACCGTTTTCACTTGTTTCTCGCTCTTTGAGGTCCTTTCCCTGTTCTACACTAAAACACACTAAAACACAATTAAATATAACTAAAATGCTTGAGAACTAACAAATCCGATTTAGAAATAGATAGGTTTTTCATACCTATCAACATGCAAAGTAACAATAAAAGATATTTAAGTCGATCAAGATTGACATTACAGCTCATGCACCTGGTGCAGAAAAAATATCAAAGAAAATTGCAACATGGAAGCACGCAAACAAAATTTATCAAAGAAAATGATGACAAACTCTAGTGCTACCATTGCAACATGGAAGCACACAACCCAATTTTATAGTACGTCGACCAACAGACCAACAAACTTCATAAAAATTGAAGAACATTTCATATTACTAACACATTATTGATCATAAATATAAAGTTCAAATCGGTATATCTGATAGAAGAGACAAAGCAACTTTCGTCCTTTCTGATTGGGATTGTGAAACTTTATTCGGGAAGACTGCAACGAGCCTCTGCTATATTGATGTAAGTGCACCATCATTTACCTTTAAACATTTATGCGTGCGTAATTTATACCAATCAATTACCTTTGAAAAAAAAAAACTAATATTACCTATTTTGTTTGTAGAAAATAGATCTCAGAGAAAATTGATGTAAGTGCACTATTATTTACCCTTAAGAACATTTCGTATTACTAACACATAATTAATCATAAATACAAAGTTCAAATTGGTATAACTGATGGAAGAGACAACGCTACTTTGATTCTTTTTTGATCGGGATTGTGAAACTTTATTTGGGAAGACTGCAATGGGCTTCTGCTATGTTAATGTAAGTGCACTATTATTTACCCTTTAAAATATATACGCGCGTAATTTATGCCAATCAACTACCTTGGAAAAAATAACTAATATTACCTATTTTGTTTATAGAAAATAGATCCCAGAGAAATGCTTGTTGTCATGACACCAATAATCGGGAAATTTTACATATTTCGATTGCGCATAAATGATTACAAACTAAAAGATGGGTGAAAAAACTACACAGTTATATGCACTATCCAATCGATAATAGATGCTCCAACATCCAAATAACACTATTTAAAAATACCAAATCCAAATACAATTTTGGAAATCACATCTTCAACCACATACAACATCAATTATTGGATGTGTGCTTAATATTATTCTATTTAATACAAAAAACAGTTTTACAAATACATTATTAATATACATGCTTATAATATTGTCTAACCATTCGCAGACTATTACAGAAGTTTCATAATTCTAACCATAAAATGAGGGGTAGGGTGGGGGTGAATTGGGTAGTAACAAAACGTTAAATAATAAATTCAAACACAAATTATCAATTTCTTTAATTAATTATTATTTCGCTAAGCAACGAAAATGTGTTTAATTAAAATCAGAAATATAACAATGCAATACACAAAAATTTATCCTGGTTCGGTAGCCTACTCTTATCTACGTCCAATCCCCCAAGCTCCACAAGGATTTGGCAATCTACTAATCTTTTGATTCTTTTCTCAGGTAGGAACTAAACCCTTACGATCTTGATTGTTTTCACAGGCTTAGAATCAACCTTTACAACTCTGATTCTTTTCACAGGCTTAGAATCAACCTATCACACTCTTAGACTATTACACTTATTATTTTCACAAGTTTATGAAAATCCTTATCTTACTCTAATTATGTTACAGGAAGAATCAAAACATAATATTTTAAAAGGTTAAAGATTAACCTAATCCTTTTCTCAGACTAAAGATTGAACCCTAATATTTTTCTTAGGCTAAAGTTTAAACCCAAACTACCCTGATTAGATACTGTTCCAAATATGTATAATTCACTCAAACTCGCAAATACAAAAAATTATAAATTTCTTCCTACAGGAGCTTCTATTATCTCAAAATGATTATATTCAATTAATGTCCCAAACACTAAGTAATAAAATCTATGTGAGATACAAATCTAATTTAATTAATGTAGTGCACAAATAGTAATTAATTAGATTTCACAAATAAAATTCATTTTCAAAGATTTCCACGATATTAGACTTGAAAATGATTTTTCTTAAAACACTTAATCCAAGTAATTAAACAAATAATCTAAGAAAACAAATTAATTAACTTGAAAAGATCTCTCCAGGATTTCTTGAAAACATTTATGATAACTCAGTGAAGAACACAGAGCGATGACCAAAACTTTTTCGCGCTTCGATCAATAACTCTTTTGAAAAAACTCTCTTATAAATTTCAACGAAAAAATCTCTCTTATAATATCCACAAGCTGAATGTTCTTGATTATCTCATATAAAAAATGTAGGTCTTTATATATTGACCTTTAATTAGACCTTCAATGATTAGTTTTCAAATTTCAAGATTTTAAACGACCCTTTAATACCCCACATATCATATACTATCATAATATGTACGTTTCATTTTTTTTTTTTAGAAAAGCTCGATTTCGTCCCCAAAACCTTTTCGATTTAAAACTCGTAAATATAGGAAATAGTTTAGCAATTCAATTAAAAGAATAATTAAATAAATGGACTAAATAAATAAGAATTAAATATTATATGATATATAAAAATAAAACATTCAAATCCCCTAAAAAACTCTTTGAAAATTGTAAAAAATAAGGAGATTTGACTAAAAAAATGGAAACAGTCAAAGTTGACTATCTGACCCGTCGGTTAACTAACCCCTTGGGTTAGTTGACCAAACTTAATGGAATTCAATTGAATTGGCCAGTAGGTATTCCATTTAACTTGTTTAGGTTTCTACTTTCATTAGTCGACCGACCCATTTCGTCGGTTGATCGAATTGAACCCGAAACGCATTATTTTATGTTTTAAAACCATTTTTTTTTTTTATTAAACCCTTTACCGAAAATATTTTTATGATTTAACACTTTATAAAAACCATTTTAGGACCTTAAACTTATCACTTCTTATTATAATGCAAATAAAATTATTCATTTTAAAGTATCGTGTGTGATCCTAATGCGGGTTGCATTAAGAGCATAAAGATAATGAGTTGTTTTCACCTAAATGTCTTCAATGTCTTCAATAGTCTGAAAATCTTTATTATCTTCATCTTGCACCCGTCTTGAATTCCTTTGATTCTTCAATAAACATTTCATGAATTCTTCAATGATTAATCTTTTTGACAAATTATTTTTTCTCATTTCAACTTATGAAACTTTTAATATGAAATTACTCAATAAAACCATTAGTTCTATAAAACGTCAACGTTTAATTGTCCACCAAAATATTAGATTTAGCACAATCTTTTGATATTCGGCAACAACCTCTCTACTAGTCTATAATGTCTCCAACACCATCCAATAATCTAATTCCATATTAAGCTAACTCATTCTCTTGTTATCTTTCATTGACTATTTATGCTCCCACAAAACTCAAAGAATTACAATTCTTTAAGATAGCCGACTCTCTTATTATTTGTTGAGGAAATCCAAACACTTTCTTCATCTTTCAACAAGACCTAATGCGATAATTTTTCCTAGAATTGGAATGCCATAATTCAAGAAAATAAGGAAATCCTTTCATACTATTTGAATTAAGGGATCTCTTGAGATTGAATTTGTTGAATCAAAGCATCTGTTGATTCAAGTGAAATTTGTAGAAGTATTTTCAGAGAACGTGGTTGTAAAATATATGTTATATTAAGGGCTGGAGAATGAGAAACTTTAAGTAGACGTCATCCTTGTGGGGCTGTGGTTGACTGGCGATATTGGTGGTGGTGGAAAAAGAGCAGAGGTGGTAGCTGGAAATGGTTTCGTTGGAGTAGACGAAGATGAATGAAAAACAAATATTTTAGACCTTTAATATTTGGATAATTTTTTTTATATAGACCCTATCGAATTAGTTGGATTAAAAATAACAAAATTATTCTTAGTTTCAAAGTGAAATAGCATAATTACTTTAATTCTATTAAAATTTTAACCATTTTACTTAACTCTTGAGCATTATTTTAAAGTGAGTAAATTTGTTGTATTTCTGTTATTTTGAGTTGTTATTCTGTTAGTTAGTTTTGCCTGACTGGATTTGTTGTTTTCTATTCTCTTAGCTCAACTATAAATAGTTGATGTATTTGTATAGATTCATCAAGGGAATATGAATATAGATTTTACTATTTCTCTCTTAATTCACCTTGTAATATGGTATCAGATGAGAAAATCACTACCCATTTCAATCATCTTCGCTGATTGTTGAGAAACTCGCTGCTTGTTTTCCAAAATTTGGGCTCCATTGTTTCTCTCTCTTCTTCACTTCGACCATCATCTTCACTGATGATGCCGTCTGCGACAACAATCTTGATCTGTTGTCATGTTATTCAATTTATTGGCAACTGATCATCGTCTTCCATTTTTCTCTCTCTTAATGATATTCAAACCCTTTCTGATCAATCTTCCATAATTTGGCAGTCGTTACAGTCACCCTTCCTGTTCAATCTCAAAAATTAGAGAAGCATAATTTGGCAACTTCCTCTGGGATTTTAGCAATGATTAAGACTACGTGGAACTCATCGGATAACAAATTATAGACGAGATGGTGGCGATTCAGGAGAGCCTAATCATTGTACTTGACTGTCGTGATCTTCACATTGAAGTGGGTTTTCTCGGTTGTAGTGCCTGTCACAACAGCATACCTTGCGTGCTGGTACAAAATGATCTCTAAAATTTCCATTATGTTTGGGTGTTATTCTATTGATCTCTTCATGTATCTATATACATATCTCTGTTCCAGTCCCTGCGTCAATTTCTGTAATTTCTTCCATTTCATTATCATTGCGCCATAATTGTTGACAGTATGGTTCGACTCTTTTCTGTTAACCTCTTCGGAATTCATCCGATGAGAGCATTATTCAAGAATATCCAACATATTTTCTATCATAATTGATGGAATCTACAAAATCTGCAATTTCCAAGTCATCTACCATGGATGATCTTATGAGTCCGTACTTTCTTCATCATTCTGAAAGTCTTGACACTGTTCATATTTCACAACAATTGATTGGAGATAACTATGCCTCTTGGAGTTGCGTAATGATGATTGCTCTTTTCGTAAAGAATAAGCTTGATTTTATTGATGGTTCAATTAAGAAACCTGAAAGTACTGATTTCACTCTTCTTAATTCATGGATTTGAATCAATAATATTGTTATTTCATGGATTCTAAACTCTGTCTCTAAGGATATTTCTCCTAGCATAATATTATTTGAGTCTGCTTATGAGATTTGGCTTGATCTTAAGGATCGATTTCAGCAAAATAATGGTCCTCGAATTTTTCAATTGCGTCGTGAACTAATGAATATTCCCTAGGGCCATAATTCTGTTAGTGTATATTTTACCAAGTTGAAAGCCATATGGGAGGAACTAAGCAATTATAGACTTGTTTGCACTTATGGAAAGTGTACTTGTGGGGGCATGAAGGAGTTTTATTCTCATTATCAAACGAAATATATTATGTAAATCCTCACGGGTTTACATGATTATTTTTCTCAAGTTCATGGTCAAATTCTACGAATGGATCCTCTCCCACCCATCACCAAAGTATTTTTCTTAATTTCTCAAGAGGAACGTCAATTGAATATTAGCTCTCACACAACTTCCGGTATTGATTCAATTTACAGTTTGATTTTTGCTATTAAAAATAATGGTTCCAAGAAGTTTACTAATAATACTAATTCTCATCATACTGGTAATCCAAATCCTAAGGGTTATGCAGGTCAAAAGAAAGACGGACCATTTTGAACTCATTGCAACTTTTATGGTTATACTATTGAAAAGTGTTACAAGATTCATGGTTATCTTCCTAGTCTTAAACAATGACAGAGAGACCCTCACCATCTCAACAATAATCCAACTGCGATTGTCAATCAAGTCTGTAACCAATCCAATTTTGATAGTAAGCATAACCAAGACAATGAAGGCGTTGGGATTTCTTTCAAAACCTCAACCATAATCAGTGTCAATAATTGATGACAATGATTTCTACCTACTTGGCTTCTTCTATCAAAACCAGTGAGCAGATGTTCCCCCTACTTTGTATACCACAGGTATATGTTTTTTTGTTTTATTGAATCCTCTTATTTCTTCTCCAAAATTTTGGATAGTTGATTCCTGTGCTTCTAGGCACATTTATTCACATGCCACTGAATTTATTTCTATGAGTCCAATACGGAATCTACACTTACTTTGCCAAATCATACCCATATTCCTGTCAGCTTCAGTGGCGATGTCAAGCTAAGTTCAAAGTAGATTCTCAGAGATGTTTTATTTATTCCACAATTCAAGTTTAACTTTCTTTCTGTGAGTTCTCTTACAAGTGATTCACAGCTTATAGTTAGTTCATTTTATGATCACTTCACGATTCAGGAACTGAACAACAAGAAGATGATTGGTAAGGGTTACAAGCTTGAAGATCTCTATGTTCTTGATGTAGACATTTTAAGTATGCAATTCGATTTTTTGGCCTATGTTAATCATGTTTTTGCTCATATTTGGCAAAATAGACTTGGTCATTTATCTTTCCAAAGTTAGATATTTTGAAAAATCAGTTGAATTGTGGAATTTCAAAGTTAATAAAGTTAAACCTTGCTACATATGTCCTTTAGCTAAGCAAATAATTGTCATATGTTTCTCACAATCATGTGTCTCCGCTTCTACTTGATTTGTTTCATTGTGACATTTGGGGACCGTATCATGCGAGTGCACATTCCAGATACAAGTATTTTTTATTTTTTTTACTTTGGTTAACGACTGTACTCGTTTTACTTGGGTATTGTTCGCGATATTTTAACACTTTGATTTTACTTTCAAGTGCACGAGGTCAAGTTTTAATAAAGTGGATCCGAAGATCGAGTGTTGTCCATTGGGGTTTGTCATTAGAACTAGTTAAGTACTACAATTAACATAGCTTAATATTATCTAGACGCTTAACAATTTGAATTATGTTTGCTATTTGAAAACTAATTATACCAAAAGTACTTGGAATTAATTCTATGAAAATGAATTACCTAGGGATTAATTTTTTTCACTAATACATGTTTGATTTAGTCTAGTTTACATTAACGGTATTCAACCTATCCGACAATCTAGGTATCGTAAGCTCACTCACTACCTCTCCTGAGTGTAAAGTGAGTGAATATGCAATCGTATCAACACCGATATCCCTATCTAGTGTCTAAACGATTACATGAGTCTAGCCTCAACCTCACGGATTGAACACATTCTAATAATCTCCCGAAACATTAGAACGCCATGTTGCGTTTAACCCTAGATAATAACTACTTAGACACATATGATCATAACCGAATATTCATTAAAACATGAGAATAACATCATCATTCAATCAAAAAAGTTTAGAAACAAAGATAGAAACAAAGAAGGAATGACAAATCTGTAAAGTTGATGGTTCCACTTCCGTAAAAATAGCCCCGAGATAATTTTCTCTTCTTCAAATGTGATATTCTTTTCTTCAATCTGATCTAGGGCTTCTAAGAACTCCAAAAAATGTCCTTAGCAAGGTAGGAAGTGGGTGGATACAAATAGGGGTCAAAAATATCCTAAAAAAATCAAGAAAATGTGTTGCCAGTTGTTGCTTGAACGTTGTAGCGATGGGGAGTCAATAGGGCTTCTGCCCTGTCATTACTACAACGATGGAGAGGCAGAAGGTCTACTAACCTTTCATTATTGCAGAGATGAAAATCATCGTTGCAGCGATCAAGGGCCAATGGCCTTGTCATGCTTGCGCTGCAGCGATGATTCCATCAGTGCAACAATGAGGCTGCAGGTTATCCTTTTGATTGTTTTTCAACTTTTCTCCACCGACATCCTACCGATTAGATCGATTTCAACCGTTTTCATCCCTAACACCTGATTTACATAAAAATGAATAAAAATAAATTAAAACACTACAAGAACACTCAGAAACTACCAAATTGGCTTGGAAATATATAGGTAAATTCAACCTATCAAATACCCCTAAACTTGAAATTTTGCTAGTCCTCGAGGAAAACACCCTTACACTAAAATAAACTATCACAACCAATTAACGAATTTAAATACTAAAAATGAAAAAAACACAAACGAACTAAAAGTAACGACATGTGGGTTTTGAATTCAAACTAATCGACCAAAAAGTTTTTCCCTCAACGGCCCCCAATCATATCAAGTTCAAGAACAAAACACATCATGTGGTATTCTAGAATTTCAACATTCAATATCAGTAAATGCTATTCTAGATCCTTTTCAAGTATGTGTGCGAAAACTCAAATATACAACCATCCAAAGACCAGATTAGATTATCCACCAACAAAGTTCATGACTTAACACTGATAAGGTATACGATTTCCATATGTCAGACTAGGTTCCACTCTCCACTAATGTAGGCTTAGAAATTCAAAAAGATTGAAAGGACTTGGTTCGGTTTTTAATAACTGGCCAAGGGTATATCGGGAATATAAAACAGGTAAACGTCACTAACTCAACGATAGCCAAGACACAACGCTCGACACTGAAACACACTTGTACCCACAAAGATCAATTCAAAACAATCCTGAACTAACATTTTAAAACGTTGTACTTACTTGTCTAAACAAACAAAAATAAAACTATATTTACATATGTTTTTTTTTTATTAAACCACACCTCCTTACTTATTTGATTTGTACAATTTCACGGGTGTGGAAATACGATAGAAAAATGAAAAGTGAGTACTCAAATACCAAATCAATCAAAAGTTTGCCCAAAACTCAACCGCTCACTTCAAGTAGCATAAACAAATGCTAACTTGATTTTGATTCAATTTGTGCCTTAGGTTTAATGACAGTGGTTTGGAAAAAAAAAAATTAGCCAGGGTATTTGTTTCGTGTTCAGAATTGAAATGGCTAACATGCTTCGATAGGGTAACGAGGGATAAAACATATTGTATGGAAGGCTTCAACGGCTCAAGCGATCAAAATGAATGCCTAAATCATATATCCTAAACTACCTCGCCTAGGATTTTGCCTCGAATTTCCCCCAATCAGGTTCTAGAATCCCTAAAATTATCATGAACTTGGCTACTAGATTGTCGTTAAATCGATTGGATAGCTAGTACATTGAGTCTACGTGCTTGTGCAAATTAGTATCCACAATGACTTTTACTAAATCGAAATGTCGAGCACATAGAACACACATGAATGGGCATTACCCTTTACCTCAATAAACAATTAGGGGATAATTTCATCATCGGGTAATAGCCCAAAAGAACTACAAAACTCAGCACACAAAAACTACTACTTCAAACACACTTATACTAATACTAACAAAACAAACATGCATACAATTCACTAAACAACCACAACACAACAATTAACAACTAACATGCATGAAATTTAACTACAATTTAACTTAAACTACAAACCATTTTGACAACTATTTAAAGTTAACTACATAACCAACGTTAACTAATTAACTAACAAAAAGTCGTCAAACTAGAAAGAGAAAAAAAAAATACAATACATAAAGAATTCAAAACAAAACATAAACATCCCAAAACAAAACATAAACATCCCGCATACAAAAAAACATAGACATCCCCCCAAACGTAGACTAGTCAGTGTCCACAGTGACCCAACAATGATCTCAACAATAGGCATGTAGCATTATAACAAAGAGGGTTGTGAACACATAACTGGGAGATGAGACATTAAAGTCTCACCTTATACTGACTGTCATGAGGAATGTCGTCCCCACCGCCGTCGTGGTTAGATAGATTGTGTGGTGGTTGTTGAAAATGTGTAGGGAACAAGGGTATCGTGGGGTAGCCGTTCATATCATAGCCTACTTGCATTCTAAAGTATTACAGAGTTTGATTCATCATCTGGTTGTACTGCACCTGGTACATTTGGAATTCAACGTTTTCATTGAGAATGGCGGTGACGTGTAGCCGTAGGGCCTGTAGTTGCTCCCCCTGATATACCATTTGTTGGTTAAGGCTTTTCATCGTGATTTTCACTCAGACGTGAACTCCAGAACTTTGGGCTACGGATGACCCTGCTTCTTCTTTCTCTTGGCCCTCAACCTCGTTACTCCAAATTTGTTTCATAGCCAAGAAATCCAAAGGTCTTTTGGGGTGGCACAAGATATCGTCAGAGATTACCATACCCGCCTTCCAAAAAAGCTCTGTAAGAAGAGAGGGGAAAGGCAAACTGATTTTTGTGTTCCGGATGGCATATTGGATGACATAATTGACGAGAAAACCGATGTTTAATAGCTTACCAATCTCAATAGCATACAGATTTAAGGCTCTGTATTTGGTAACGTCAGTCAAATGAGACGTCAGGTGCAGGTTGGTGCATATGAAATAGAACCAAATTTTTAAAAATTTGTGCAAGTACTTGGATAGGAAAATAGCTAGATCTAGCCCTGCATGTAACCAATACACATTGTAGGAATAAATCATCTGGATCACCGTTTCTAGATCTTCCGTCTCCATGTCTTCATCCGAATCTTCTTTTGGTTCCTCCGGAACCAACCCCAAGAGCTCGTTTATGGTTTCAGCATCAAACTTCACCACATGAGTCCAGACCCTAGTCCGGTGGTTCTCGGCTTCTATGGCATTGGCGAAGAACTCACGAACTAAAGCGATATCACTTGGGTTCGGTTGTCTACACAATCGTTGTCAACCTTTTTCCAGTATTACATTTGTAATTTCATCTGGAAACTCATCTATTTCGACAAAGCCACGTTGATGAATGCAATTATGCTTGTTCTCAAACCAATTGAAATGTTGCTCCGCTCGTTTCGAAATGAATCGACTTGAGTTATAATTTGAGGCGGGATCGCCAGATCACGAACCGGATCCCTCACCCATTTGATGTTTCGCTATGGCTTTCTTTGTCATATTTTTTTTTTCAATTCAACACACAAAAATCAGCCACCAAATCACAATGAGGATCTAAACAAATCAATAAATTGAACTAACCCTTCAAAAACACCAACAATCCTCAAATGCAACACACAATCCACAAGATTTCAACACAAAATGCTTAAAGTTGGCAACAAATCTTGAATCTAACAAAGAAACCACCACAAAATAAAGTGTTCTTCACCAAAAACTGACCCAAAATCTCAATAGCATGAAAATCGCAATAGGGTATCAAGGGTTCCCCATCAACATTCTAATTTCTCAACTAAACTTCAAATCAACAAGCAAATCACAACAATATTGTAACACACAAGTGTAATGGTGTTTCAAAACAACTTACTTGACAAATTTTTGAGTGCCCACTCCACTTTGAACTCCAACCCTAGAACCAACGAATTTAGGGTTTCAAAAGCGATTTTGTGATTGATTTGTGGTGGGGATCTTTGTTTTTGAGTATGAGATGATGGATTTTTAGGTTTGAATTGGTTATGGAGAAAAAAATGGAAGAGGTTTCGGGAGTTAGGGTTTAAGAAAGTTGGAAACAAGAAACGATGCCCCTATTTATCGAAACAAGGGCGCCATCGCTACAGTGATGGTTTTTATCGCTGCAGCGATGAAAGAGCAGTGAGCATTCTAAATTGTCATCGTTGCCTTGATGGAACAACATATTGTTTTCTGCTTTACAGTTGTTGCAATGATGGAAGGCCTCCAGGCTTTTTTCTAGTTTTTCTGCATTTGGTTCAAACGGCCAGCCACCGCTTCGTTTCCATTATGCTATTTCTTCACGTTCAAAATCATATAACATCTTCGAACATCCAAGCTCCTCCATTCACTCACAAACTCGCATTGTGACCACTTTAACCTCCAAAAAATTACTATATCAAAAACTGGCAAAAACCAATCCCGTGGGTTGTATATAAAAACAAACGTTTGATTTATCGTCCCTAGTTGGACTAGAAATGAACTACATCAGTCATCAATGAGGGAGATACTTTCTACAACTCGTTCTTCATTCCCAAAATAGTGCTTGATTCTTTCCCCGTTGACTCGAAAAATCCGTCCGTCGTCACATTCCAATTCAAGTAAGACGAATGGGAATACTTGCTTGATCCAAAATGGCCCAGACCATCTGGACTTCAATTTCTCAGGAAAGAGTCTCAGCCAAGAATTGAAAAGTAAGACTTGTTGTCCTCGGCTGAATTTTCTCCTGACGATGTGCTTATCGTGCCATTTCTTGGTTTTGTCCTTGTATAACTTGGCATTCTCATATGCCTCATTCCAGAATTCCTCCATCTCATTGAGTTGAAGGATACGTTGTTTCTCCGAAGCATTGAGATCAAAATTAAACTTCTTTATCGCCCAATAGGCATGGTGCTCCAATAACTGGCAAATGACACGTTTTCCCAAACACCATTTGATACGGAGACATTCTGATATGAGTTTTAAAAGTCGTGCGGTATGCCCATAGTGCGTCGTCTAATTTCACTACCCAATCCTTCCGGTTGGAGTGAACCGTCTTCTCCAAGATCTGTTTTATTTCTCGATTGGACACTTCGGCTTGGCCGTTTGTTTGGGAATGGTAGGGAAGCGCTACCTTATGCCAAACTCCATACTTTTTCAGTAGAGTATTGAATATTTTACTGTAGAAGTGGGTTCCTTCATCGCTGATGTTGGCTCAAAGAGTCCCGAACCTTGTCATTATGTTCTTCTGAAGGAATTTCAGAATCACCTTGGTATCATTGGTTGACGTGGCCACAACCTCAACCCATTTTGACACATAATCCACCGCCAGCAAAATATACTCTTGACTAAAGGATGACAGAAACGATCCCATGAAATCAATTCCCCAAACGTCAAAGAGCTCCAACTCAAGAATAGACATTAAGGGAAAGTCATGTTGTCTCGAGATGTTGCCAACCCTCTGGCATCGATCATAGGTTTTTACAAATGTATATGAATCACGAAAAATAGTCAACCAGTAAAAACCTGATTGAAACACCTTAGCGGCCGTCCGTGTTGCTCCAAAATGGCTTCAACACAATGATGAGTGGCAATGATATAGAATACTTGTCATTTCCTCTTTTGGAACACATCGCTAGATGACTTGGTTAGTGAATTTCTTAAACAACATCGGGTCATCCCACATATAATGCTTCACATCGAATAGCAATTTCTTCCTTTGGACACTTGATAGGTCTGGCGGCAACACCTTGCACGCGAGATAGTTGATTATATCTGTGAATCACGAAACTTTAACTTTAACATTAACCAATTGCTTGTCCGAGAAAACTTCTGTGATACTTAAATCATCCCTAACATCTTCTAACACGAGCTGGGATAGATGACCAGCTACCATATTCTTACTCTTCGTTTTGTCTCAAATCTCAGCATCAAATTCCTGAACCAAAAGAATCCTCTGGATTAGACATGGCTTGGCATTCTTCTTTGCAAATAAGTACTAGATGGAGGCATGGTCAGTATAGATGATCACCCTGGACCCTATAATTTAAGAACCGAACTTATCACATGCAAAGACCACCGCCAACATCTCCTTCTCCATGGTGGTGTTATTCTCTTGAGCCTCATTGAGAGTTTTTCTTGCATAGTTTATTGATCGAAAAATCTTCTCCTTGAGTTAGCCTAAAATAGCTCCAATTGCATAGTCGCTCGCAGGTAGCAGAATATTACATCGCTACTTTCACTGCAAGTGTACGGGTAAAGTTTTAGTAGAGTGGGAAGAGTAGGAATTGTCGTATCCACACGGATTGGATTACATGGTCATTCAGTACCGTGATTGTCATAACCTAACTTTATCTAGGCAACTCAATTTATATTTTTATTAATATAAATAATCAACTAAACTAATTAACAAATTAAGCTAATTAACCTAATATACTAATATTGACGTTTAAGGGAGTAAATTATATAGGGATTAACTTCGTTCATTTAAATGCGTTCAATTCCATCTAGTTTACATTAACGACATTCACATTATCCGAAAATCTAAGTATCAAAATCTCACTCACTGTCTCTCCCAAGTGTAAAGTGAATGAATATGTGATTTCGCGTCAACGTCGAAGTCCCCCTCTAGTGTTGGTGGCAGAATATTATATTGCCACTTTCCCCGCAAGTGTACAAGTCAAGTTTTAGTATAGATGAGAAGGAATAGAGGTTGTCGTATCCATAGGGATTGGTTGAGATTATTATCGAGTACTGCGATTGTTATAACCTAAATTTATTTAGGCGATAAGAAATGAAGTTTATAATTAATTAATACTAATACTAAGTTAATTTAATCTAATATACTAATATTACTATATTGAGATATTTAGGGGAAAATATTATTTAGGGATTAACTTCATTTATAAAAACGTGTTTGGTCTCATTTAGTTTATAATAACAGTGTTCAACCTATTCAACAATCTCTGTAACGTAAACTCACTCGCCACTTTTCTCGAGTGTAAGACGAGTGAATATGCGACTTCGTATCAACAAAGAAATCCCCTTGAATGTCTTAACGACACTAGGTCACATGAGTCTTGCCCCAACGTCATTAATTACACCATCTCGAACTCCCTCCCGGGTTATTAGATTGTCGCGTTGTGTTTATCCTAATCTGAATTTGGGGTTACTTCTCCCAAGTGTTAAATCCCAATTTCTCACTATATCTAAACAAGCATATAATTATGAGAAGCCAATAAACACAATCAAAATAGCGAAGAACAATCATTAACGAAACACAACTCAATTAAACAACGATTTCATAAATTATATTAATCTCTAAATAAAATCCATTTAACTCATGGCCATAACCATTTATACAATGAAAAATGAGCTAAACATGCTCAACAAACTACTGAATTTAAGAAATTAAAGAGAGAAATGGAATAACTTAACCGTAGTCCAAAAATTTGGCGCTAACACTCTCAAAATATTAGGAACCCTAAGGGGTCTCCAATGGGATTTCTTTTTCCAGATGGAGAGGAGATGAGAAGATATAGGGGCTCAAAATATCTAAATAAATATCTAATAGTTGTGCAGAGTGACCGTTGTGGCAGTGGGTTTTACCGCTGCGGCGGTGGGTATGTCGGTTGGGTCACGTCCTAGGAGATGGACACGGCGGTGGGAGCAGAGACCTTTCTGTTCTTTCACTGTCGTGGTGGTGGGTTTTCAGCAAGTTAGGCTCTTCTTTGTATCTTGACTACTGCGGCGATGGTTTGGTCGCCGCAGCGGTGGGCTACAGTTCTAAATTTTGCCCTTACGCTTGTTTTCCCACCGTTCTTGATCCGATTTAATCGTTTACGATTCATTTTTATGCCTTTTCACCCCATACCCCTGATTAATACCAAAAAGAATAAAAATGTATTAAAACATAATAAAACAAAATAAACATACTCAAAAACTAACAAGTTCGGTTTGGAAATAAATAGATAAATTACACCTATCAAATATCCCCAAACTTAGAAATTTGCTAGTCCTCGAGCAAAACACCCACACAATACAAGAAAATATAACAACTAATTATGAAATTAAAAACTAAAAATGAAAAACACAAAAAATAATAATGTGCAAGTTTTGAATATTATCTACCGGCTAAACGATTTTTCCCTCATTGGCCCCCAATCCTGTTGATCCTGAGATTTTGATAGATAATTAAATGTTGATATTTTTTGTGGGACTAATGGTTTGTTAAGTATTTCAGTTTATTAGTTTCAGTGATGAGGATGCGATGACAAATTATAAATGGATGCTAAATGATGATGAAGAATTAAGAGTTTGAAGAAATTAGTGAAAATAACTCAGGTGAATTTTAATTCTTAATATCTCAATTAAGAACACACACGACCCAAAAGTTTTTATTGTTTGTGTGTTTTGATAAGATGAAAATATTTGCTCCTATGTGTGATTGCAAAAGAAATATGTTTAATGGATTAAAATTGAATTTAAATATTTAGTGGAGCTAATTAAGAAAAGAAAATGGTTAAAGAGGCGAAAACATAAATAAGAATGAGTTCAAAACAAGTGTAGAAAAGATATCCAGCAAGCATAAGTCGATTGGTAGGTCAACCGAACAAAACAGGTAAAACTTTCTGTATCTCTAAGTCGACAGGTAGGTCAACCGGTGAAGAGAAATGAAACTCTCTAAATCTCTAAGTCGACAGGTAGGTCGACTGGTGAAGATAAATCGAACTCTCTGAATCTCTAAGTCGACATATAGGTCGACCGATGGACGCAACAGCTTTGGCTTGGCTACATCTTAAATCGAGCAGTCAACTAGTCGATCAACTGAGAGCGCAATTTCAGGATATTGAGGATTCCAAAATTATATCTAAAAGTAGCCATTTTTGGTTGGGATTTGTGAGAGATTTCAGAGTTTTTATGATATTCAAGATATGCTACACCTATTATCTAATTCCTATTGATTTAGTTCATTGACTTTGAATATTTCTCAATTTGGTACAAAAAATTGTTTCTATTCTAATTAGTTGAGATTGAGAAATATTTGGGAGACTTAATTAAGAGTTTTAAAAGATGTGATTAAGTTAATTGAACCAAAATAAAGTCATAATGATGTACGGGGTCTAAGAGAGCATTTAAGTGTCATGATACATGGGAACTAGCCGTTAGAGAGCTGATTTATATCCCATATATATAGACCGGCGTTTGTCTTATATCATTAACAAGTGGAAGAGAGCTAAAAGAGTTAAGATCATATTATGTTGTTCTAAGAGATATCATTATGAGATTTTGTGAGAGTTATTCTAAGAGACGATCTTGAGAATCATTGGCTATTAATCTTTGATGCTACCGGATTTGAAGTAACATCGTTCTATTTATTTTTCTGTGGATTCCGGGTGAGATCTTTTCAATTACTCTCTATTGTGCATTGCTTGTTTAATTTTTAGAAATTGATCTTTAGAAATTGTTTCTAATTTTTATTGAAGAAAATATTTTATAAACAATTTCTTGACTGATTACGTGCTAAATTATTTGCTATCGATCTTTTGTTTAAAATCAGATTTTCAATCTCACACTTTTCTATCACTAGATTTGGGATATTAATCGAGTTTTAATTTATCTGAGGTGGTAGAAGCTCCGAGTGAGATAATTTGTTTATCAATTTGTATTGGTGAGTAGTGTGACAGATTAAATACTAATGAGAGTATTTAATCAAATGGTAGCCGATTTCAGTCTCTTTTTGTAAAGAGATTGAGGTAGTAATTTTTCCTGGATAGAATTGATTTGAGTGAATTTTGTAACGGTTCAATCCTTACCAGGTAAAAGGATATTTGGAGTGTTGGTGAGGTTTTAAGTCTTTTGCCTTAGTGTTAAAAAGAATTAGGTTATTCTTTAACCTATAAAAAGTAGAAGTTCTTCCTTAACCTGTGAAAATGATTTTGTAAATATTGATTCTGAACCTATAAAAGAATTTTTATGAGGGTTTGGTTCCGACCTGTAAAGGGATTTTGAGTATTAGTGGGTGTGACTCTCTGTGGAGCTCAGGAGACTGGATTAGCCAAAAGTAGCTTGGTGAACTAGTATAAATCTTTGGTGTACTGCAATATTTGATTTGTTTATTTTTGCTGTTTGGTGTGCACCTAGTTGATTTTATAATTCCGCTGTGATATAAAGATAATAATTAATTTTAGGATAAAATTAATTGTTTGATTTTTGAAGTGATATTTTTCTCTCTGATATTTTTTAATTACCCAATTCACCCCCCTCTTTGGTATTCCACTGGGCCAACAATCCTTTCAAGTTCAAGAATAAATCACACCATGTGGTGTTCTAGAATTTCAACATTCGATGATAGTAAGCGCCATTCTAGATCCTATCAACGTGTGTGTGATAAAACTCAATTATACAACTATCCATCGATCAGATGAGATTATCCCTCAATAAAGTTTATGACTAAAACCATTAAGGTATAGGGTATCTATAAGCCTGACCTGGTTTCTATTCTCTACTAACGTAGGCTTGGTAGTTCAAAAATATCAATAGGACTCGGTTCGGTTTTAGGAATATTTGGCCAAGGGTATTTCGGAGTAGAAAACGGGTTAACGTTGTTAACTTTACGATACCCGAGGCTCAATGTTTGTCCCAAAATCAGTCTCGAACCCCCATAGATAAATTGAAACAACCCTGAACATACATTTAAGAATGACGTACTCACTTGTAAAAAAAAATGGAAATTATACTACATGTATATATGGTTAATTTTTTTTTATTTTTATTTTTTTTAACAACTTACCACACCCCCAAACTTATTCTATTATTAGAATTTCACGGATATGGTTTAAACAAAAGAAAAATGATAAGTGAGTACTCGAAATACCAAACCAATTAAAAGTTCGCCCTAAAACCAACCACTCACATCAAGTAGCATTTGCAATTGATAACTTGATTCACTCAAATTATCCCTTCGGTTCAACAATATAGATTTGGAAAGAATTCAATTATCTATGGTATTAGTTAAGTGTTCAGAATTGAAATGGTTTTTAGGCTTCAACAGGGTAACGAGGGATAAACATTTAACAAACTAAACTTTAAAGGATCAAGCAATCAAATGAATGCCTAAATCATATCTCCCGAACTACATTGCCTAGGATTTCGCCTCAAATTTCCCCCATATCAAGTTCTAAAATCCCTATTGTCATGAATTTGGGTGACAGATAATCGTTTTCAAATCAAATAGACAGTTATACATTGAGTTTAAGTGCTCATGCATTTAGGATCTACAATAACTTTTACTAAAACAATACGTCAAGCACACAGAACACACATGAATGTGCTTTTCGCCCGACCTCAATAAAAAACAAGGGGACAGACTCATAATCCGTTAATAGCCTAGATGAAGTAAAAACTCAGCACAAAACAACAATTAAACTAAACAAACTAATCCTAAACAAACATGCATTACGGTAAAACAATAAAACACAATAACATCCCACATATCAGCACCAAACTTAAAATGGACAATGTCCTCAACAACCTATCAGCAATCCCATTAACAGCATAAAGCATTATAGTGAAGATGGGGGTTTAGAACATGTACCTGGGAGGTGAGAGAAATTCGCCTCTAAATCAAGTCGTTGGTAATGGATTTAACTTCTTTTTTTTTCCTTCGGTTGCCTCTCAAGAAGCGCGTGGTTTATTGTCCTCGGCCCAACATGGAGAACGACTTGTCAAAGAGCAGCTTCTACCCGTAGTACATGTCGTACAACACCACATACGGGTCTTGATTGTTTATGCCCTCAAGCTTGGAGAGATATGGCTCTGATCGGCTCAAACTTTCAACAAAACTCCACCGGCTCATGTACTTGGTGGGTATGAAAAAATATTGCTTTTGGCGGGAAAGGACAAGTGAGCCACATTGGATCCTCGTAGATGTAATCATATGGGATCAATGGTGGCATCAAAATTTGGATCTCCAATGGTGAAGAATCACAATCGTAAAACCAGGCTTGAGTTCTTGTAACATTCGAATAATCGTAGTTGTACTCTCCCAAGCTTTTTCCGCTCGTTTCTAGTTCCTCGTGTTGGCTTTCGATGAATGTGACATTTGTATCTCCCAGTGCCACCACGTCTGACTCGACCTTAATCAATTAGATAAGATGACTGATTTGCATCTGAAGAGATGTTACGGTCGCATCGATTTCAGTGCAAATCGACTCAATGTTGTCAAGACAATCTTTATGCTCATTGATCCGGTCATTCGTCTTTCGCCAATACGCCTGAGTCTCCCTAATAAAATCAACGAATATTTCCTCCAGGGTAGGGAAAGACTCAACATATTGGTCTAATGTGTCAATCCATGGCGCCGTGGTGCTGAAACTATCCCCCAAATTTTGGTGACTTAGTGAATAATTACAACAGTGATAATCATAGGCCGCCAGTTCATCCAATTACCAAATGGCTTCATTCGCGGTTAGGTCATAGAAAGAGGAGGTATCGTTTCCTACTTCCACCCATGTTCTGGTTGCGGCTGATAACCCATCGAGGAAATTCAAGAGTTGACATTTCCTCGGGAACTCAGGATTGGGGAACCGAAATAGGAGCTCCTTGTAACGATCCCAAGTACAATAAAATGATTCAGAATCTTGTTGAAAGAATTGAATAAGTATCTGTTGATCAAACATCTCCAAGTACCCTGCAGGAAAAACTAAAAAACAAAATGACAAACAAAAAATTATAAACACTAAAAAATGCCAAAATTAAAATCAGGTCATTTACTCACAATATCAACAATAATCTAAAACACAATCCCCGGCAATGGAGCCAAAAGCATGGTGGCAGAATATTACGTCACCACTTTCACCGCAAGTGTACGAGTCAAGTTTTAGTATATATGGGAAGGAGTAGGGGTTATCGTATCCACAGGAATTGGTTGAGATTATTATCGAGTACTATGATTGTCATAACCTAACTTTATTTAGGCGATAAAAAATTAAGTTTATAATTAATTAATACTAATACTAAGTTAATTTAATCTAATATACTAATATTACTATATTGAGATGTTTAGGGGAAAACATTATCTAGGGATTAACATCATTTACAAAAATGTGTTTGGTCTTGTTTAGTTTACAATAGCGATGTTCAACCTATTCGACAATCTCTATATCGTAAATTCACTCGCCAACTTTCCCGAGAGTAAGACGAGTGAATATGCAACTTTGTGCCAATGAAGAAGTCTCCCTCAACATCTTAATGACACTAGGTCACATGAGTCTTGCTCCAACGTCATTGATTGGACCCTCTCTAACTCCCTCCCTGGTTATTAGATCGTCGCGTTATATTTACCCTAGTTTGAATTCGGGGTTACCTCTCCTGAGTGTAAAACCCCAATTTCTCACTATATCTAAATAAGTATATAATCATGACAAACTGATAAACACAATCGAAATAGCGAAGAACAACCATTAACGAAACACAACTCAAACAAATAACGATTTCATAAATTATATTAATCCCTAGACAAAATCTGTTTAGCTCATGGCCATAACCATTTATACAATAAAAAAGGAGTTAAATATGCTCAACAACCTACCGAAGTTAAGAAATTAAAGAGAAAAAGGAAAGAACTTAGTCGTAGTCCAAAGATTTGGCGCTAAAACCATTCAATGATTGTTTTTCCTACTTCGCAATGTGTTCTTCTCCTTCGGAATTGGTTGAGCACTCCCCAAAATACTCTCAAAATATTAGGAATCGTAAAGGGTCTCCAATGGGCTCTCATTTGCCGGATGGAGAGGAGAGGAGAAGATATAGAGGCTCAAAATATCTAAATAAATATATAACAGCTGTCCAGAGTGACCATTGCGGTGGTAGGTATGTCAGCTGGGTTAAGGCCTAGGCAGTAGACATGGCGGTGGGAGTAGAGACCTTTCTGTTCTTTCACCGCCGCGGTGGTGGGTTTTCAGCAAATTAGGCTCTTATCTGCATATTGATTTCCGCGACGGTGGTCTGGTCACCATGGCGGTGGGCTGCAGTTCTGAATTTTGCCCCTTATGCTTGTTTTTCCACCATTCTTCTACCGTTCTTGATCCAATTTGATCGTTTAGGATCCGTTTTCATGTCTTTTCACCCTACTCACCTGATTTATACCAAAAAGAATAAAAATGTATTAAAATGTAATAAAATAAAATAAACATACTAGAAAACTAACAAGTTCGGTTTGGAAATAGATAGGTAAATGACACCTATCAAGCGTCTATACGACACTTGGTCACATGAGTCTCGCCCCAATCTCACGGACTCCATACTTTCTAACACCCTCTCGAGTCATTAGATCGTCACGTTGTGTTTTAACCCTAGTCCAAATTGGGGGTTACCTCTCCCGAGTGTCAAATCCCGTATTCTCAATATATCTTAACAAGCATATAAAAGTAGAAGAACAGTAAACACAATCGAATAGACAAGAACAATCGATAACGAAACAAAGATTAAACAAATGCTCCCTAGACAATATATGTTTAGTTTCTCATGGCCATAACCACACATACAACAATACACAAGCTAAAAATATACAAAACTATCAACCAAAAATAAGAAATAAAGAAAGAAACAAGGAGACTAGCCGTTATTCGAAGAACCGACACTAAAACTGCTCTGAGATCGTTTCTTCTTCTTGGATTTGTGATCTTCTCTTGGTTGATAGAGTTTGGAGCTCCCAAAAACCTTCCAAAAACATGGTCTTGTGTTTGGGGAAGGAGAAGATATATTAAGGGATCCAAAATATCAAGAAAATATCCAAAAATATCTATTCAAGCTAGTGTTGGACCATTGCAGCGGTGTGAATCACCACTGCAGTGGTGAGAAGTCAGTAGGCATTTTACAGGATGATTGCTACACCGGTGGAGGCTTAGTAGCGCGTAAATTATGTCGCTATTTTCACCGCAGGTGTATGGATCAAGTTTTAATATAATGTGAAGAGTAAGGGTTGTCGTATCCACAGGGATTGGATTAGATAGTCGTTGAGTACTGCGATTATCATAACTTAAATTTATTTAGGCAATAAAAATTATAGTTTTTGTTAATATAATTATTATACTGAACTAATTAACTAATTAAATTAATTAACCTAATATACTAATATTGACGTTTAAGGGAGTAAATTGTCTAGGGATTAACTTTGTTCACTTAAACATGTTCATTTCAATCTAGTATACATTAATGGAATTCACATTATCCGACAATCTAGGTATCAAAATTTCAATCACTACCTCTCCCAAGCATAAAATGAATGAATATGTGACTTTGCAATAATGTCGGAGTCTTCCTCGAGCGTTTATACGACAATTGGTCACATGAGACTCACCTCAACCTCACGGATTGCATACTTTCTAACGCCCTCCCGGGTCATTAGATCATCACGTTGTGTTTAAACCCTAGTCCGAATCCGGGGTTACCTCACCTGAGTGTGAAACCTTGTATTCTCAAAACCAATCCTAATACCATAACAAGTATATCAAGATTGTAATAAAATGGTAAACACAATCGGATAAAGATAAATAACTAATAACGAAACAAAGATTTAACCAAACAACGTTTTTATAAATGAATCCCTCCCTAGATAATATACGCTTAGTTTTTCATGGACATAAGCACATATACAACAATAAACAAGCTAAACATATACAAAAAATCAACCAAACTAAGAAATAAAGAGATAAACGAGGAGACTAGCCATTATCCGAAGAACCAATGCTAAAACCGCTCCAAGATCGTTTCCTCCTTCTTGGAATTGTGATCTTCTCTTGGTTGAATGGCCTTAGAACTCACAAGACCTCCCAAAAAACGTTCTTTATGTGTGGGAACAAGAGGCAATACATATGGGATCCAAAATATGAAGAAAATATCCCAAAATATCTATTCTAGTTGTTGTCGGACCGCTGCAGTGGTGGGAAGTCAGTAGACGTTCTGTCGGATGATTGCTGCAACGGTGGTTTCACCTCCACAATGGTGACAGTCTTTCTGCTTTTGGCTGTAACTTTTTTCGTACGAACTCCGATTGAGGTGATTCAAAAACTTATGGAAATCTAAAACAGAGATATACAACTTTCATGTTTTGAATTTATCCAAAATCGAATTGTATCATATTCAAAATTGGCCTTGAAGTTACTATACCTATACCGACTTTGCCTCTTTTCACCCATTTATTCAAAAATCTATAAAACAATACAAAAACATAATAAACTAACAAAAGTTCTTGAAAACACATAAATATGTGAATCTAAAAGTACTTAATTTGTTGGTAAATAAACCACTCATCAAATTCTCCAAACTCAAACGTTTGCTTATCCTCAAGCAAAAATACGCAAACAAGAAAATAAACTATCACAACGAATTAACGAACACAAATACTAAACAACGAATAAAAACACAAACAACGGTATGCGAGTTTTGAATTCAACTAATCCAACCAAAATATTTTCCCTCAACGACCCCCAATTATATCGAGTTCAGGAGTAAAACACACCATGTCATATTCTAGAATTTCAACATTCAATAATGGTAAACGCCATTCTAGATCCTTTCAAAGTGTGTGTGTGAGAACTCAATAATACAACCATCCAAAGACCGGATTAGATTATCCATTAATGAAGTTCATCATTTGAAACCGATAAGGCATAGGAATTCCATAAGCCAGACTTGGTTCCACTTTCTACTAATGTAGGTTTGGAAGTTAAAAAAGATCAATAAGACTTGGTTTGATTTTTAACATTTGGCCAAGGGTATAATGGGAATATAAAATAGGTTAATGTCATTAACTCAATGATACCTAAGGCACAACGCTTGACACACAATCATACTCGAACCCCCATAGATAAATTTGAAACAACTTTGACCATACATTTAAGAACGACGTACTCACTTATCAAAAGAAACAAAAATTGAACTATATTTACATATGGTTTTTTTTTTATTTTTTATAACGTACCACACCCCCAAACTTATTCGGTTATTACAATTTCACGGGTGTGGTTAAAACGAAAGAAAAATGGCAAGTGAGTACTCAAATACCGAACCAATCAAAAGTTTGCCAAAAATCCAATCGTTCACTTCAAGTAGCATACACGAATGCTAACTAGATTCATTCAAATTGTACCTTCGATTCAGTGATATAGGTTTGGAAAGAATTCAATTGGGCAGGGTATTTGTTATGTTTTCCAAATTAAAACGAAAAATTGGCTTCGATAGGGTAACGAGGGATAGACATTTTACAAGGTAAGCTTTAAAGGCTCAAGTGAATCAAATGAATGCCTAAATCACGTCTCCTGAACAACCTCGCCTAGGAATTCGCCTCAAGTTTCCCCCAATTAGGTTCTAAAATCCCTTAAATTATAATAAATTTGGCTAATGAATAATTGGCCTCAATTCGATTGAATAGCTATACATTGCTCGTGCAAATTAGGGTCCACAATAACTTTCACCAAAACTATATAACAAGCACACAAAACACACATAAATGGGCATTACCCTTGACCTCAAAAAACAACCAGGGGATAATATCATCATCGAGTAATGGCCCAGATGAACGCAAAACTCAGCACACAACAACACATCTGCAAACATAAACACATACTACTCTAACATACATGCATATAATAAACTAAACTACACAACTAACAACAATTAAACATATTAAACATAAAACATCACCCCCAAACTTAAAACGGTCAGTATTCACATGACCTAATCATCAATCTCAATATTTAGCATGCATTATAGTAACGAACGAGGTTTAAAACACGAACCTGGGAGGTGAGACAATCTCGCCTCTGAATGAAGTTGGCAATGATGATCTAACTTATTTTGAAAACTTGGGTTGCCTTCCAAAAAGCGCTTGGTTTATAGTCCTCGTCTTAACATGGAGAAGTGCTAGTCAAAGAGCGGCTTCCGCCCATAGTAAGTATCGTACAACACCACATATGGATCTTCATTCTGAACACCCTCATGCTTGGCGAGATATGGTTATGTTTGGCTTGAACTTTCAACAAGACTCTTCATCGGCTCATGTACTTGGTGGGCATGAAAAAACATTGCAAATGGCGGTGAAGGATAAGTGAGCCACATCGGATCATCTTAGATGTGATCGTCTTGGATCATTGGTGGCATCACAATGTGGATCTCCAATGGTGAAGAATCACAATCGTCGATCCATGCTTGGGTTCCCGTCTCATTAGAATAATCATTATTGAACTCACCCAAGCACCTTCCGCTCATATCCAGTTCCTCCCGGTGGCTTTCACAAATAAATATGGCTTGTTCGTCTCTTAGTGCCACTACTTCAGACTCAGCTTCAATGAAGCAAAGAAGATGACCGATTTGTGTCTCAAGAGACTTGACGGTCTCATCCATTTCAGTACAAGTTGTCTCAATAGTCTCAAGACGAACCTCATGCTTATTAATCCGGTCATTTGTTTCCTTCCAAAATGCCTAAGTCTTCCCCAAAAATTCAGTGAACATGGTTTCTAATATGGGGAAAGACTCCATATGTTGGTTTGTGCTGTCAATCCATGGCTCCAAAATGGTGAAACTATCCCTCAAGCGTTGGTAGCTTGTTAATTAATTCCAACTCTGAAAATCGAACTTGGCCATGTCTTCCAATAAGCAATAGGCTTCATCCGCTGTTAGTTGGTCGAAAGAGGTGGTATCGTTTCTTCTTTCCACCCATTTTCTGGTTGCGGCTAATAACCCGTCGAGGAAGTTTAGTAGTTAACACTCCCTCGGGAAACGATGATTGGGGAACTGAAATAGCAACTCCTTATATCAATCCCAAGCACAATAAAATGGCTCGGAATCTCATTGAAAGAAATGCAATAGCACTTGTTGATTTAACATCTTCAAGGACCTTACAAAAGAAACAAAACTACAAAGAAAAAAAATATAAAAACAATAAATTCCTAGATTAAAATCAAGTTATTTACTCACAATATCAACAAAAATCTAAAAACTAATCCCCAACAATGGGGCTAAAAACTTGGTAGCACGTAAACTACGTCGCTACTTTCACCGCAAGTGTATAGGTCAAGTTTTAGTATAATGGGAAAAGTAAGGGTTATCGTATCCACAGAGATTGGATTAAATGGTCGTTGAGTACCGTGATTATCACAACCAAACTTTATTTAGGCGATAAAAATTATAGTTTTTTTTAATATAATTAATATACTAAACTAACTAACTAATTAAACTAATTAACCTAATATACTAATATTGACGTTTAAGGGAGTAAATTGTCTAGGGATTAACTTCGTTCACTTAAACGTATTCATTTCAATCTAGTTTACATTATCGATATTCACATTATTCAACAATCTAGGTATCGAAATCTCATTTACTACCTCTCCTGAGTGTAAAGTGAATAAATATGTGATTTCGCGTTAACGCCGAAATCTCTCTCGAGTGACTATACGACACTTGGTCACATGAGTCTCATCCCAACCTCATAGATTGCATACCATCTAATGTCTTCCTGGGTCATTAGATCATCATGTTGTGTTTAAACTCTAGTCTGAATCCGGGGTTACCTCTCCTGAGTGTCAAACCTCGTATTTTCAAAACCAACCCTAATACCGTAACAAGCATATCAAGATTGTATTAAAATGGTAAACACAATTAAATAAAGATAAACAACTGATAATGAAACTAAGATTTAACCAAACAACGTTTTATAAATGAATCTCCCCCTAGACAATATATGTTTAGTGTTTCATAGCCATAACCACATATACAACAATAAACAAGCTAAACATATACAAAACAATCAACCAAACTAAGAAATAAATAGAAAAATAAGGAGACTAGCCATTATCCGAAGAATCGACACTAAAACCACTCTGAGATGGTTTCCTCCTTCTTGGAATTGTGATCTTCTCTTGGTTAAATGGCCTTGGAGCTCTCAAGACTTCCCAAAAAACGTTATTTATGTGTGGGAGCAAGAGGCAATACATATGGGATCCAAAATATCAAGAACATATCCCAAAATATCTATTCTAGCTGCTATCAGGCCGCGACAGCAGTGGGAAGTCAGTAGACTTTCTATTGGATGACTGCTGCAGCAGTGGTTTTACCACTGCAATGGTAATACTCTTTCTTCTTTTGGTTGTTACTTTCTCGTATGAACTCTGATTGAAATGATTCAAAAACCTATGGAAAACTAAGACAGAGATATACAATTTTTATGTTCTATGTTTTTCCAAAATCGAATTGAATCGTATTTACAATTGGCCTTGAAGTTACTGCACCTGTACCGACTTAGCCTCTTTTCACCCATTTATTCAAAAACCTATAAAATAATACAAAAAATACGTTAAACTAACAAAAGTGTTTGAAAACACACAAATATTTGAATTTAAAAGTACTTGATTTGTTGGTAAATAAACCACTTATCAAGACAACCGCTGCAGCGGTAAAGTTCACCGTTGTAGTGGTGGTTAAGCAGAAACATTTTGCTCGATCCTACAATTTGACCGCTACAGCGTTGGTTTCACCACTATAGTGGTGGGTTACAGTTGCATGATGACTTTTTTACTTGCTTTTTCCACCACTCTTCCACCAATGCCCAACCGATTTGCTCGTTTATAAACCGTTTTCATCCATTTTCGTCCCAAACACATGATTTATAACAAAATAAATAAAAATGTATTAAAACATATTAAAACACTATAATAACACTTGAAAACTATAAAAAATATATTGAAAATATATAGACAAATTCCACCTATCAAATACCCCCAAACTTAGAATTTTTTCTAGTCCTCAAGTAAAACACTCACACTAAAATAAAAAAACACAACAAAATAACTAACACAAAAACTAAACAACGAATAAAAACACAAACAACCGAAACATAAACAACCTAAACATAACGATATGCGAGTTTTGAATTCAACTATCGACCAAAACATTTTCCCTCAACAACCCCAAATCATATCGAGTTCAGGAGTAAAACGCACCATGCAGTGTTCTAGAATTTCAACATTCGATAATGGTAAATGCCATTCTAGATCCTGTTCAAGTGTGTGTACGAAACTCAATAATATAACTATCCAACAACCGGATTAGATTATCCACCAGCGAAACTACGACTTAAACCGTAAAGGATTAGGATATCCATATGTCTAATTGGGTTCTACTCTCCACTAATGTAGGCTTGGAAGTTCAAAAAAGATCAATAGGACTTGGTTCGATTTGGAACATTTGGCCAAGGGTATATCGGGAATATAAAATAGGTTAATGTTATTAACTTAATAATACCCAAGGCACAACGCTTGGAACACAGTCACACTTGAACCCCCACAGATTAATTCGAAACAACCCTGAACATATATTTAAGAACTTCGTACTCACTTGTCAAATGAAAAGGAAATAGCACGGTATTTACATATGTTTTTTTTTTAACATGAACCACACCCCCAAACTTATTCGATTATTCCAATTTCACGGGTGTGGTTAAAACGAAAGAAAAATGACAAGTGAGTACTCGAATACTGAACCAATAAAAAGTTAACCCAAAATCCAGCCGCTCACTTCAAGTAGCATAAGCGAATGCTAACTTGATTTCACTCAAATTGTGCCTTCGGTTTAGCGACTTAGGTTTGGAAAAGGTTTTATCGGCCATGGTTTTTGTTATGTGTTCAGAATTGAAATGACTTACAGGCTTCGACAGGGTAACGAGGGATAAACATATTACAAGGTAAGCTTCAAAGGCTCAAGCGATCAAATGAATGCCTAAAACATATCTCTTGAACTACCTTGCCTAGGAATTCGCCTCAAGTTTCTCCCAATCAGGTTCTAGAATCCCTTAAATTTTCATGAATCTCGCTAATGGATAATTAGCCTAAAATCAATTGAATAGCTATACATTGAGTCTATGTGCTCGTGCAAATTAGGATCCACAATAACTTTCACCAAAACGACATGCCAAGCACATAGAACACACATGAATGGGTATTACCCTTGACCTCGAAATATAACTAGGGGATAATATCATCATCGGGTAATGGCCCAGATAAACACATAACTCAGTACACAACAACACAATAAACATAAACATACTACACTAACAAACAAACAAACATGCATAATTAAACAAAACTAGCATAACTAACAACAATTAAACATACTAAAATACTACACATCATCCCCAAACTTAAAACGGTCAGTGTCCACAATGACCCAATTATCAATCTCAACATTTAGCATGCATTATAGTGATGAAACGAGTTTAGAACACGTACCTAGGAGGCGAGACAATCTCGCCTCCGAGTGAAGTTGGCAGTGATGATCTAATTTATTTTTAAAACTTGGGTTGTCTCCCAAGAAACGCTTGGTTTAAAGTCATCGGCTTGACATGGAGAAGTGCTCGTCAAAGAGCGACTTCCGCCCATAGTATGTGTCATACAACACAACATATGGATCTTAGTTCATAAGGCCCTCAAGACTGGCAAGATGTGGCAATGTATGGCTCGAGCTCTCAACTTGACTTGTTGCCGGCTCATGTGCTTGGTGGGCGTGGATGAATAGAGTTGGAAGTGGTGGAGGACAAGCGAGCCACATCGGATCCTCATAAATGTGATCGTCTTCGATCGATGGTGGCGTCAAAATGTGAATCCCAAATGGTAAAGAATCAAAATCGTCGATCCACACTTGGGTTTTCTCCTCAGTAGAATCATCATAAAATACACCAAAGTTCTTCCCGCTCGCATTCGGTTCCTCACAGTGGATTTTACATTTGGATGTGACATATGAGTTTCTCAATGCCACCGTTTCTGACTTGGCCTCAATGAAGCAAATAAGCTGATTGATTTGAATCTCAAAAGACTTTACGGTCTCATCAATTTCAACGTAGGTTGTCTGAATATTGTCAAGACGAACCTCATGCTCATTGAGATGGTCATTTGTCTCCCTTCAAAAAGCCTGAGTCTCTCCCATAAATTTATAGAAGGTGAGGAAAGCCTCCATATGTTGGTCCGGGGTGTCAATTCATGGCATAGAAATAGCGAAACTATCCCCCAAGCTTTGGTAGCTTGGTGAATAATTCTAATACTGAAAATCGAACTCCGCTATATCTTCCAACAACCAATAGGCTTCATCCACAGTTAATTGGTCGAAAGAAGTAGTATCATTTCCTCTTTCCACAAAAGTTCTTGTTACGGCTTGTAACTCGTTGAGGAAGTTCAGTAGTTGATACTCCCTCGGGAAATCATGACTGGGGAGCCGAAATAGAAACCCTTTGTATCTATCCCAAGTACAATAAAATGGCTCAGAATCTCATTGAAAAAAATGCAATAGTACTTGTTGATCTAACATCCTCAAGTACTTTGCAAGAAAAACAAAACTACAAACAAAAATTATAAACAAAATAAATGCCTAAATTAAAATTAAGTTACTTACTCACAATATCAACAACAATCTAAAAACTAATCCCTGACAACGGCGCCAAAAACTTGGTAGCTGATAGGTTTAAATTACCTATCTATTTTTAATCCGAACGTTGTTAGTTTTCAAGTATGTTTAGTATGTTTTAATATATTTTGATGTGTTTTTATTCTTTTTGTACTAAATTAGGTGTTTGAGATGAAACAGGATGAAAACAAATAAAAAACGATCACATTGGATCAAAGACGGTGGAAGGACCTGCAGCTACCGCCATGGCGACCAAACCACCGTCGCAACGGTCAAAGTACAGAGCCATGCCTAAACTCACTATAGTCTCATCGCCTAGGTAGTCAAAATACAAAGACTTGGTTCACTGTTCCATCGCCGTGGCGATCAAACGATAGCTACGGCGATAATCTAATCGGTCTTCCACCGCTGCGGCAGTCACCTCTGTACAGATTTAGATGTTTATTTTAGATATTTTCCCTATTTATACCCCCTCCTCTCCTCTTCTCCGGCCATTAGAGCTCCATAGGACTTAGTATATTTTAGAGAGAGGTTTTGGGAGTGCTCATTCAAATCCTAAGAAGAAGCTCACGTTGCCAAGAAAGGGGAGCGATCTCGAAACGTTTTTGGCGATAAATCTTCGGACTAGGCTAAGTTTATCTTGTTTCTTCTTTTATTTCTTAACTTAGGATTGTTGTTTGAGCGTGTTTAACTTAGTTTTCACTTTATAACCGGCTATGGCCAAGAGCTAAACGGGTTTTTGTCTAGGGATTAATATATTTATGAAAATGTTGTTTTGTTAAGTTTGTGTTTGGTTAGCGGTTGTTCTTTATTATTTTGATTGTGTTTGTCATATTATTTGTTTATCATGCGTAGATAGATATATCACGAATATGGAGTTTGACAAACCCTGGATTCGGACTAGGGTAAACAAACGCCACGATTCAATAACCTGAGAAGAAGTTGGATTGTAGACAATCGATGACGTTGGGGAAAGACTCACGTGACCTAGGGTGGTTAAGACATTGAGGGAGACTTATTCATTGACTAGAAGTCATGTATTCCCCAGTCTTATACTCGAGAGAGGTGGCGGGAGAGTTTACGAATTGAGATTGTTAATTGGATAAACACAACGCGATGATCCAATGACCCGGTCGGGAGTTAGATTGTGTGCAATCAATGATGTTGGGGCGAGACTAACGTGACCTAGGGTCATTAAGACATTGAGGGAGACTTCTTTGTTAACATGAAATCGCGTTATATCCCTCATCTACACTCAGGAAAGGTGGCGGGGGAGTTTACGAATTGAGATTGTCGGATAAGGCGAACACCGTTAACGTAAACTAAAACGAGAGCAAACACGTTTTTTTAAACAAAAGTTAATCCTTATACAATACTTTCCCTAAACATCTCATAATAGTATTAGTATAGTTAATTTAATTAGATTAATTAACTTAGTATTAGTATTATTAATTTTAAACACATTTATTTTTGCCTAGATAAAATTAGGTTATGATAATTGTGGAATCGGTAATAATCACAACCAATCCCTGTGGACACGATACCCCTACTCTCCCAATTTATACTAAACTTGACCTCGTATACTTGCGAGTGAATGTAGCGGCGTTTTTACGCGCTACCAAGTTTTTGGCGTCGTTGCCGGGGATTGGTAGTTTGTCAAATACAGTTTTCGGCCATCGTCACCAAGTTTTTGGCATCGTTGCCGAGGATTGTGTTTTTTATTGTTATTGATATTGTGAGTAAATGGCCAAATTTTACTTTAGACATTTATTTTGTTTATAATTTTTTATTTCTAGTTTTATTTTCTGTTTCTCTTGCAGGGTACTCGACGATGTTAGATCAACGAGTATTGATGCAATTCTTTCAATGGGATTCCAAGTCGTTTTATAGTTCTTGGGATTGATATAAGGATTTGCTACTCTAGTTTTCGAACCATCATTTTCCAACGGAGAGTGAACTCCTCAATTTTCTTAACGGGTTACAAGCAACAACCAGAAGATAGGTGGAAGGAAAAAATGGTACCTCCTCTCTCTATGACCTAACCGCGGATGAAGCCATTTCATCGTTGGAGGAAATGGAGGCCTATGATTGTCAGAGTTGGAATCATTCACCGAGAAACTTGGGGGATTTTTTTAACACCACAGTGCCATGGATTGACATTCCAGATCACAACGAGAAGTCTTCCCCAATCAGGAAGAAACGTTCACAACCGTTATGGAGGAGACTCAGAGATTATTGAGGGAGATGCATGACTGGATCAATGAGCATGAGGATCGTCTTGATCATATCGAGACGGTTTGCTCCGACATCGATGAGATTGTAACGTATTTGCAGACGCAAATCGGTCATCTTCTTTGCTTTGTTGAGTCCGAGACAGGAGCGGTGCCAATAAGAAGCGAACAAGGTAAATCCATTTGTGAAAGCCACCAGGAGGAACCAGAAAGGAGCGGAAAGATCTTAGGAGAGTTTAACTATGCTTATCTAAATAAGCCGGGAACCCAAGCCTAGGTCGACGATTGTGATTCATCACCATTGGAGATCCAAATTGTGATGCCACCATCGATCCTAGATAATCATATTTATGAGGATACGATGTGGCTCACTTGTCCTTCGCTGTCATTAACAATGCTCTTTCATGCCTACCAAGTACATGAGCTGGTGAGGCATGCCTTTGAAAGCTCGAGTTAGACATTGCCACATCTTGCCAGTCTTTAGGGCATTCTGAACCAAGACCCGTTTGTAGTGTTATTTGACACTTACTACGAGTAGAAGCCGCTCTTTGATGAGCACTTCAGCGTGTCGGGCTGACGACCTTAAACCAAGTGCTTCTTGAGAGACGACCAAAAGAAAAATAAGTTAGATCCGTCACTACCGATTTGATTCGGAGGCGAGATACTCTTGCCTCCTAGGTATGTGTTCTAAACCCTAGTCTTCATTATAATGCTTTATCATGTTATTGGGATCACTAACTAGGTTATTATGGGCATTTCCTATTTGAGTCGGATGTGATGTGTAGTATGTTTTTAGTACATTTTAGTTAGTATGTCTTATTGTTTCTACGTGTGCATGTCTATTTGGGATAGTTTTTATGTTATGTGCTGAGTTTTGACGTTATCTGGGCCTTTACCCAATGATGAGTCTGTCCCCTGGTTGTTTATTGAGGTCAAGCGTAAAACTCATACATATATGTTCTATGTGCTCAACGTTATGTTTTAGTAATAGTTATTATAGATCCTACTTGCACGAGCACCAAAACTCATTATAGAACCGTCTAACTGATTTGAAAACGATTATTTGTTACCTAAATTCATGACATTGGGGTTTCTAGAACTTGATTCGAGGGATTTTCAAGGCAAAATCCTAGGCCAGGTAGTTCGGAAGACATGATTTAGGCATTCGTTTTTCTTGATTGAGCCTTTTTAAGCCAACCTTGTTAAATCATTACCCCTCGTTACCTTGTTGAAGCCTAAATTCCATTTCAATTTTGAACACTTAACCAATACCATGGCCAATTGAATTCCTTCCAGTCCTTTATCGCTAAACCAAAGACACAATTTGAGCAAATCAAGTTAGCATTCATTGTGCTACTTGAAGTGAGCGGTTAGGATTAGGGTGAACTTCTAATTGGTTCGGTATTCAAGTACTCACTTATTGTTTTTGTTCATTTTTCACACACCCCTTAAATTGTAACAATCGAATAAGTTTGGGGGTGTGTTCGTTAAAAAGAAAAAAAAAAAAAAAGAATCAAGTGTACATACAGTTTTTATTTTCTGTTTCTTTTTTACAAGTAAGTATGTCATTCTAAATTTATGTTCAGGGTTGTTTCAATTTATTTGTGGGCTTTCGATTGTAATAGTACCAAGCGATGTGCCTTGGGTAATATTAAGTTAACGATGTTAACCCGGTTTCTCTTCCAATTTACCCTTCGCCATTTGTCCTAAACCAAACCAAGACCTAATAATCTCCTTGAACTTCCAAGCCTACATTAGTGGATAATAGATCCCGGGTCAAGCCTATGGATTCCCTATACTTTCGGGTTTTTTCTGTCATGCGCTTATATGCTGGATAATCCAAACAGAGTAACATATAGTTATATATTTGCGTTTTAAACACACACACACACACTTTGGCAGGATCTATAATGACATTTACTATTGTAAATATTGAAATTCTAGAACTTTACATGGTGTGTTTTTATGCCTGAACTAGATAGAATTGGGGGCTGATGAGGGATATTTCGTTTGGCCGGTAGATGATACTCAAATCTTGCACATATTCGTTTTTCGTGTTTTCCATTTTTAGTTTTTAGTTGTTATATTTTCTTTTATTGTGTAGGTGTTTTGCTCGAGGACTAGCAAAATTTTGAGTTTAGGGGTATTTGATAGGTGTAAATTACTTATCTACTTCCAATCCGAACGTTGTTAGTTTTCGAGTATGTTTAGTACGTTTTAATATATTTTGATGTATTTTTATTCTTTTTGTAATAAATCAGGTGTTTGAGGTGAAACGGGATGAAAACAGATCAAAGACAATCATATCGGATCAAAGATGGTAGAAGAACAGTAGAAAAATGGCAAAGAAACTGAAATTCAGAACCTACAGCCACCGCCGCTGCCACCAAACCACCGCCGCGGTGGTCAAAGTACAGAGCCATGCCTAAACTCACTGCAGTTTCACCACCTAGGTGGTAAAACCACCGCCTAGGGGGTTAGAATGCAGAGACTTGGTTCACTGTTCCACCGCCGCAGCGATCAAACAATAGACGCAGCGATAATCTAACCGACCTTCCACCGCTGCGGTGGTAACCTCTGTACATATTTAGATATTTATTTTAGATATTTTCCCTATTTATACCCCCTCCTCTTTTCTCCTCCGGCCACTAGAGCTCCATAGGACTTAGTATATTTTAAAGAGAGGTTTTGGGAGTGCTAATTCAAATCCTAAGGAGAAGATCACGTTGTCAAGAAGGGGGAGCGATCTCAAAATGTTTTTAGCGATAAATATTTAAACTAGGCTAAGTTTCTCTTGTTCCTTATTTCATTTCTTAACTTAGGATTGTTGTTTGAGCATGTTTAGCTTAGTTTTCATTGTATAACCGGCTATGGCCATGAGCTAAACGAGTTTTTGTCTAGGGATTAATATATTTATAAAACTATTGTTTTGTTGAGTTTGTGTTTGGTTAGTAGTTGTTCTTCATTATTTTGATTGTGTTTGCCGTATTGTTTGTTTATCATCGAGAATATGGGGTTTGAAAAACCCCGGATTTGGACTAGGGTAAACAAACGCCACGATTCAATAACCTGAGAGGGAGTTGGATTGTGGGTAATCGATGACGTTAGGGCAAGACTCACGTGACCTAGGGTCGATAAGACGTTGATGGGGACTTCTTCGTTGACTCAAAGTCATGTATTCCCCCGTTTTACCCTCAGGAGAGGTGGCGGGAGAGTTTACGATCTGAGATTGTCGATAGAGTAAACACAACTCAACGATCTAATGACCTGGCCGGGAGTTGGATTGTGTGCAATCAATAACGATGGGGAAAGACTCACGTGACCTAGGGTCATTAAGACGTTGGGGGGACTTCTTCGTTGACACGAAGTTGTGTTATATCCCTCGTCTTACACTCGGGAGAGGTGGCGGGGGAGTTTACGAACTGAGATTGTCGGATAAGTCGAATGCCATTAACGCAAACTAAAACGAGACCAAACACGTTTTTGTAAACAAAAGTTAATCCCTAGATAATAATTTCCCTAAATGTCTCATAATAGTATTAGTATAGTTAATTTAATTATATTAATTAACTTAGTATTAGTATTATTAATTTTAAACACATTTATTTTTGCCTAGATAAAATTAGGTTATGATAATCGCGGTAATCGATAATAATCACAACCAATCCCTGTGGACACGATACCCCTACTCTCCCGATCTATACTAAAATTTAATCTTATATACTTACAAGTGAAAGTAGCGGCGTATTTATGCGCTACCAGTAGCGGAATATTATGTCGCTACTTTCACCACAAGTGTATGGGTCAAGTTTTAGTAGAGTAGGAAGAGTAGGGGTTGTTGTATCCACAAGGATTGGATTAGATGGTCATTCAGTACTGTGATTATCAAACCCTAACTTTATCTAGGCAACTCAGTTTATATTTTTGTTAATATAAATAATATATTAAACTAATTAAGTAATTAAACTAATTAACCTAATATACTAATATTGACGTTTAAGTGAGTAAATTGTCTAGAGATTAACTTCGTTCATTTAAACGCATTCAATTCAATCTAGTTTACATTAACGGCATTCACATTATCCGACAATCTAGGTATCGAAATCTCACTCACTATGTCTCTCGAGTGTAAAGTGAATGAATATGTGACTTCGCATCAAGGACGAAGTCCTCCTCTAGCGTCTATATGATACTTGGTCACATGAGTCTCACCCCAACCTCACGGATTGCATACTTTCTAACGCCCTCCCGGGTCATTAGATCGTCACGCTGTGTTTAAACCCTAGTATGAATCCGGGGTTACCTCTCCCGAGTTTCAAATCCTGTATTCTCAATATAACTTACAAGCATATAAAAGTGGAAGAACGGTAAATACAATCGAATAGACAAGAACAACCGATAATTAAATAAAGATTAAACAAATGACGTTTTCATACACGAATCGTTCCTTAGACAATATATGTTTAGTTTCTCATGGCTATAACCACATATACAACAATACACAAGTTAAACATATACAAAACTATCAACCAAAACTAAGAAATAAAGAGAGAAACATGGAGACTAGCCGTTATCCGAAGAACCGACGCTAAAATCACTCCGAAATCGTTTCCTCTTCTTGGCTTTGTGATCTTCTCTTGGTTGATAGAGTTTGGAACTCCCAAAAACCTCCCAAAATATGGTATTGTGTTTTGGGAAGGTGAATATATATTAAGGAATCATCGTTGCAGTGGCGAGAAGTTAGTGGGCATTCTACAGGATGACTGCTGCAACAGTAGGAGGCACCTCTGCAGTGGTGGTCAAGCAGAAATATTTTGCTTGATCCTGTAATTTTATTGCTACAGTGGTGGGCTACTATTACAGGATGGCCTTTTTGCTTGCTTTTTCTATCGCTCTTCCAACGATGCCCAACCGATTTGCTCGTTTATAAACTATTTTTATCATTTTTCATCTCAAACACCTGATTTATAACAAAACAAATAAAAACATATTAAAACACTATAATAACACTAAAAAACTACCCAAATCGACTTTGAAATATATAGACAAATTCCACCTATCACTCTCATCACAAATGATCTCAAAAGGCTCATTCTAATCCAGAGCGACTATAATTGGAGCCGAGATTAATTTCTCCTTCATAGCATTGAATGCTCCCACACAATCATCATAAAAATGAAAGGGGCTTCCTTTTCAAGAAAATGGCATAACAGCTTCACTGTTTTAGAAAAATCGTTGATGAAACGCCGGTAGAAGCTGGCATGGCCTAAGAAACTTCTTACTTCCTTCACATTGATCGGTGGTAGAAGTTTCTTGATTATCTCAATCGTCTCCCAATCTACCTCAAGCCCCTTGGAAGAGATCCAATGGCCTAAGATGATTCCCTTCTTGACCATGAAATGTCATTTTTCCCAATTGAGAACTAAATGTTTTTCTTCACATCGGTTGAGAACAAGTGATAAGTTGTAGAGGCAAAGGTCAAAGAATGAACCAAAAACTGAGAAATAATCCATGAATACTTCCATTATATCCACCACCATATCCGAAAAGATTGTCATCATACACCGTTGGAATGTTGTAAGAGCGTTGCAAAGACCAAACGGTATATGATGGTAAGCAAATGTGCCATATGAGCATGTGAACGTAGTATTTTCTTGGTCTTCCAATGCAATGGCTATTTGATTGTAGCCTGAATAGTCGTCAAGAAAACAATAGTAGTCATAACCGGAGAGACGATCCAACATTTGATCAATAAACGAGAGAGAAAAATGATCCTTCCTTGTGGCCTTGTTTAACTTTCTATATTCAATGCACACTCTCCATCTAGTGATGGTTCGTGTGGGAATTAGATCATTCCTCTCATTCTTCACCATAATCATGCCACCATTCTTGGGAACCACTTGTACTGGACTTACCCATTCACTGTCCGATATAACATATATGATTCCTACATTCAATAACTTCAACACCTCAGCACAGACCACCTTCTTCATCGCAGGATTTAACCTTCTTTGATGCTCAATGGAGGGCTTAAATAAGTCATCCGTCAAGATCTTATGCATGTAAATAGTTGGGTTTATTCCCTTGAAGTCGAAAATAGACCACACAAATGCGGATTTGTGTCGTTTCAGGATACTAAGAAGTTTGTTTTTTTCTTCTTGAGTTAAAGATGATGAGATGATGACTGGATCGATGGAGTTCTCCCCCAAGAATGTATACTGAAGGTGATCTGATAATTACTTGAGAATCAACCCACTGTGAGGTAGATTTAAGGGATCGAGTGAACTAACTTCATCATCAAGGGTCTCCACTTGAACCGAATCCACTACGTCTTTAGGTATGGCTTCCAAAGATAGGACGTAGTCCACAACACCTTCATTTGTGGTTGAGCCTTTTTTACCAAAATCTCCCATAGATAGGGAATTTGTGATAGCATGCTCTAAAGGATTCCGATTCAAGTTTTCATGAAAGAATTCCCTAACGCATGAGTCCACCACTTCCACTTGATTGCAAGTTGGGCACTCATCTAGAAACTTTATTGTATTGAAATTGTTGAATTTCACTTCATCATCATTTACCCTCAACGTCAAGTTCCCATTGTGAACATCAATCAATGCCTTCCCGGTTGTGAGAAAATGTCTCCCAAGTATTATGAGGATCTCCCGGTCCTCCTCCATTTCCAACACGACAAAATACACCAGAAATATGAATTTGTCCACCTTTACTAGCACATCTTCAATTATGCCTTTTGGATAGGTCAATGAATGATCCGCCATTTGCAGAGAAATCGTAATCAGTTTTGCATCTCCAAGCCTTAGCTTCTGGTAAATGGATGACAGCATGAGATTTATACTTGCTCCAAGGTCATAAAACGCCATCTCAAAGTGAGATTTCCCAATGGTGCATGGTATAGTGAAGCTTTCAGGATCTTTCAACTTTTGATGCAACGTTTGTTAAAGGATCGCGCTACATTTCTCCGTTAACTAGACGGTGTCATATTCCTCCAATTTTTTCTTCTTTGTCATGATATCCTCAAGAACTTTTCGTAATTGGGAATTTTTTCCAATGCATCGACAAACGGTATGTTGATATGGATTTTCTTGAAAATATTAAGAAATTTAGCAAATTGGGAATCCAATTTCTTCTTTTGAAATCGTTGCGGATATGGAAAAGGTGGAGTGAGTATTGGTGGGTTGTCCGAAAATGAGATTGAACCCGAATTCACCTGTGGGGCTTCATTCTTCTCCTCAACCGAAATGGTTTCTTTCTCAACATCAATCTTCTCCTTTAGCTCTTTATCCTTTGGAATTGGTGCTTCTACTTTCTTTCCATTCCTCAAGGTAATGGCTTTGCAATCCCTTGGGTTAGTCTCCATATCACTTGGAAACTTTCCCGAGATTTGCCCTTTTATGGCACTAGCTAGCTGACCAATTTGGGTTTCCAATGACTTCACAGTTGAATTTGTATTGGTGCACGTTGTCTCAATATAGTCAAACCTCGTCTCATGCTTGTTGAGCCTATTATGCGTTTCTCGCATAATGTTTTGTGTTTCCTTTATGAATGAGACGAGAAAATCTGCCAACAGTGGCTTATGGATTTGCACCAGATTTTGTTGCATAGGACAGTTTTGTTGTTATGGCTAGTATCCTTGTGATAGCGAAGAGTATCCAAGATGAGGTCGCAAGGTATTTTGATTATTCGCATAAGAAAGTTTTCATGATTCTGAATTCTGTGGTAGTAATGAATTGGAATGTTGTTGGCGGGCCTAAAGTTTTAGGCTCGATTGTTAACAAAGTGGCACTCATCAAACTCACTATCAACCCTCGGTTGCGAAGTACTTGCCACATTTTCCGTTTCTCAACTAGACGAGGCATCTCTAGTAGAGAAAGCGACTAGCTGCTTTGTGGGTTTTGACACTTGGGCCGACAAAATAGTAAGAGGATTGGCCTCATGAATAGTTATTACCTTTCGTCCCATATTTCGCTCATTAGTAGTTGTTGGCCACCATCTCTTCCAAAAGTACTTGAGCTTCATCCAGAGTTTTGGATAACAAGGAGCCTCCCAATGTGGCATCCATAATTGTTCTTGTCTGTCCATCCAACCCGTTGTAGAAGAGTTGAGTTTGAAACCAATCTTGGTACCCGTGTTGGGGTCACTTTCTCAATAAGTCCTTGAACCACTCCCACACCTCGAAGAGTAGCTCATAATCCTGTTGGCAAAATTGTGCAATCTTGTATCTTAATTGTGATGTCTTCAAATGGGGGAATAACTTAGTGAGGAACCGTTGATCTAGTTCCTCCCAAGTTGAGATGCTTCCCGGTTGGACTGATTGAAACCAACCCCTAGATAATAACTACTTAGCCACACATGATCATAACCAAATATTCATTAAAACATGAGAATAACATCATCATTTTATCAATAAAATTTAGAAACAAATAAAGAATGACAAATCTATAAAGTGGATGGTTCCATTTCCGCAAAATCGCTCCGAGATCGTTTCCTCTTCTCCAAATGTGATCTTCTCTTCTTAGGTCTGATATAGGGATTCTAGGAACTCTAAAAAATGTCCTTAGCAAGGTTGGAAGTGGGTGGATATAAGTAAGGGTCAAAAATATCCTAAAAAGATCAAGAAAATGCGTTGCCAGTTGTTCCTTGATTGCTACAGCGATGGGGAGTCAGTAGGGATTTTACCCTATCATCGTTGCTGCGATAAAGGGTATCACTACAGCGATGGGGAGGCAAAAGGTCCACTGACCTCTCATCGCTGCTGCGATAAAAACCATCGCTACAGCGATCAAGGGACAATGGCCCTGTGATGCTGGCGCTGCAGCGATGAGGCTGCAGGTTCTCCTTTTGATATTTTTTCAACTTTTCTCCACCGTCATCCTACCGATTAGCTCGATTTCAACCATTTTTATCCCCTAACACCTGATTTACCTAAAAACGAATAAAAATAAATTAAAACACTATAAGAACACTAAAAAATTACCAAATTCGACTTGGAAATATATAGGTAAATTCAGCCTATCAGGTATTCCTACTTCGGCAAAAGTCTAATGCAACTACTATCAATCCCAAGTTCTTCAATATGGTTGACACTCAATTTAATGCTAAATTAAAGGTTTTCGGTCTAACAATGCTAAAGAATTGGCCTTTACTGATTTTGTTTTTAATGAGAAAGGAGTACTACATCAAGTTTCTTATGTGGATAGGCTACAACAAAATTTGGTAGTTGAAAGAAAACATCTACATTTGTTGAATGTTGCTCGTGCTCTATATTTTCCAATCACGGGTTCCTATTCAATTTTGGAATAAATGTCTTACAGCTTCTTTCTTGATAAATAGGACATTATCATCTTTACCTTAGCATTGGACACCTTATGAGGTTCTTTATAAACTACTGTAGATTACTCATTCTTCAAGGTTTTTGGTTGCATTGCTTTTGCCTCAACTCTAGCTGCTCATCGAACCAAGTTTGATCTTAGAGCTCGGGTTTGTGTTTTCCTTGGCTATCCCACCGGTTTGAAAGGCTATAAGTTGTATGATGTTACAACCAAGCAGATATTTATTTCTAAAGATGTTTTTTATGAGGAAGTCTTCCTCTTCCACTTCGTTGTTGCTACCGATAACATGATTGATCCATTTCCAAACCTTGTCTTACCAATTTCATCTCTTGAGGTCCCCATTGCCCCTCCACCTTCATCATCGCCTATTCCTCAGCCATCTTCTCAACCTGATTCTTCCCCCTTCCCGGTTATTGAACCCCTTAGAAGGCCTTACCAATTTTATCTCTTGAGGTTCCCACTACCCCTCCATCTTCATCATCGCTGATAGGTGTAAATTACCAATCTATTTCGAAACTGAACTTGTTAGTTTTCGAGTATGTTTAGTATGTTTTATTATGTTTTAATTCATTTATATTCTTTTTGTCATAAAACAGGTATTTAGGGTGAAAAGGGACTAAAACGGTCCTCAAGCGATCAAATCGGAGCAAGCACAGTGGAAGAACGGTGAAAAAACAAGCAAGGAGGAAATATTCTGAAAGAAGCCTACCGCTGCGGCGGTAAAAATACAGAGAAGGGCCTATAGATTCTGTAAACTCACTGCCTAGGCGGTGAAACTGTAGGATGGTCCCTGAATCCACCGCCTCCTCCACCACTGCGACAATCACTGAACCAACATAACCACCGCCTAGGCGATCACTCTGCGAACAATTTAGGACATTTTGTGATATTTTTTGGCCTATATATATCTTCCTTTCTTCTCCATTTCAAGGGTTAAACGTTTTGGGAAGTCTTGAGAGCTCTGAGGTTATTCAACTAAGGGAAGATCACGTTGCGAAGAAGGAGGAAGCTTTCTTGGAACGGTTTTAGCGTCGGATCTTCGGATAAACGGCTAGTTTTCTCGTTTCTCTCTTTCTCTCTTAGATTTGATTGAATGTTTGTATATGTTTAGCTCATTTCTAGTTATATATAGGGCTACGACCATGTTTAGTTAAACATATATTGTCTAGGGCTTGATTGAATTCATGAAAACATTATTTATATAAAATTGATGTTTTATTTATGGTTGTTCATGTTTATCTAATTGTGTTTGCCGTGTTGTTTTGTTTACTATGCTTGTTACAATACCAAGAATACGGGGTTTGACACTCGGGAGAAGTAACCCCGGATTCAAACTAGGTTAAACACAACATGACGATGAGGGTAAATTGTTTGGCCGTTAGATGACTTTCAAACCTTGCACATTTTTGTTTCTTGTGTTTTTCATTTTTAGTTTTAAATTTCATAGTTAGTCATTGTAGTAATTGTGTGTGGGGGTGTTTTGCTCAGGACTAGCAAAATATTAAGTTTGGGGATATTTGATAGGTGTAAATTACCTATTTATTTCCAAACCGAACTTGTTAGTTTCCGAGTACGTTTAGTATGTTTTATTACGTTCTAATTCATTTATATTTTTTTTGTCATAAAACAGGTGTTGGGGGTGAAAAGTGACTAAAACGGTCCTTAAGCGGTCAAATCGGAGCAAGCATGGTGAAAGAATGATGGAAAACAAGCAATGAGGCAATATTCTGAAAAAACCCCACCGCCGCGGCGTCCAAACCATCGCCGCGGTGGTGAAAATACAGAGAAGGGCCTATAGATGCTGTAAACTCACCGCCTAGGCGATGAAACTACAGGATGGTCCTTGAATCCACCGCCTCCTCCACCGCTGCAGCGATCACTAAACCGACATACTCACCGCCTAGGAGGTCACTCTGCGGACAGTTTAGGATATTTAGGATATTTAATGATATTTTTTAGCCTATATATATCATCCCTTCTCCTCCATTTCAAGGGTTAGACGTTTTGGGAAGTCTTGAGAGCTCCAAGGCCATTTGACCAAAGGAAGATTACGTTGCGAAGAAGGAAGAAGCGTTCTCGTAACTGTTTTAGCGTCGAATCTTCGAATAAACGGCTAGTTTCCTCGTTTCTCTCTTTTTCTCTTAGATTTGGTTGAATGTTTGTATATGTTTAGTTTGTTTCTAGTTGTATATATGGCTACGACCATGTTTAGCTGAACATATATTATCTAGGTCTTGATTGAATTCATGAAAAATGTTGTTTATATAAAATCGATGTTTTGTTAGTGGTTGTTCAGGTTTATCTGATTGTGTTTGCCATGTTGTATTGTTTATTATTCTTGTTACGATATACCGAGAATACGAGGTTTGACACTCGGGAGAGGTAACCTCAGATTCGGATTAGGTTAAACACAACATGACAATCCAATAACCCGGGAGAGAGTTGGAAAGTGTGCAATCACTGACGCTGGAGAGAGACTCACGTGATGTAGGGTCTTTAAGACGTTAAGGGGGAATTATTCATTGATGCGAAGTCGCGTATTCCCCCGTCTTACACTCGGGAAAGGTGGCGAGGGAGTTTACAAACTGAGATTGTCGGATAGGATGAACACCATTAATGAAAATAGATTGAAACGAACACATTTAAGTGAACGATATTAATCCCTAGGCAATAATTCTCATAAACGTCCTACCAATATATTAGAATAATTAGATAAATTAGTATTGTGGTATTAGTATTTATTAATTAAATACTATTTTTATCGCCTAGATAAAATCGGGTTATAATAATCGCGGTACTTGACAATATTCTCAACCAATCCCCGTGAACACGATACCCTTACTCTTCCCATCTATACTAAAACTTAACCCATACACTTACAGTGAAAGTGGCGATGCATAATTACGGCCACCAATCTCCTATTTCTCAGCCATCTCCTCAGCCTGATTCTTCCCCATTGCCAGCTTTTGAACCCCTTAGAAGGTCTTCCAGAGTTTCTAAAACTCATTCTTATCTAAGAGAGTTTCACTGCAATGTGTTGTCTTATCACAAATTGCATGCTTGTCACACTCTATATCTCTTATCCAATCATTTGTCATATAATTCTCTTTCTTTTCCTCATAGGAATTTTGTCCTAAATGTTTCTTCCCAATTTGAACCTTAGTTTTATCATCAAGCAATTAAGTTCCTACATTGGAGAAAGAATATACAAACCAAGTTGGATGCTATGGAATTCAACAACATTTGGTTGGTTGTTCCTTTGCCACCAAGGAAACATACCATTGGTTGCAAGTGGATATATAAATAAAATACGAATCTGATGGTTCTATAGTAACACACAAAGCCCGGTTGGTTGCTAAGGGATATACTCAACAAGAAGAAGTGGACTTTGTTGACACCTTTTCTCCTGTAGCCAAATTAGTAACTATGAAAGTATTATTAGCTCTTGACATAAGTCAAGATTGGTATTTGGTTCAATTGGATGTGAATAGTGCCTTTCTTATTGGGGATTTATTTGAAGAAGTTTACATAGATCTTTTCCTTGGCTATGATCGTAAGGGGGAACATTTTGGACAAGAAGGTAAGTTGGTATGCAAGCTGCATTAGTCGATCTATGGATTCAAGCAAGCTTCTAGGTAATGGTATTCAAAAGTTTTCCACACTCTCATTCAGTTTGGTTTTATCCAATCCAAATCAGATTATTCTTTGTTTACAAAAGGCTCGGGTTCCTCCTTTGTGGCATTATTGGTGTATATGGATGATATTATCATCACTAGTCCTTCCATTTAGGTTATAGGTTCTCTGAAAACTTTTATTCAAAGTTAATTTAAACTTAAAGACTTAGGTGCTTTAAAATACTTTCTTGGTCTCAAAATAGCGCAATCGATCAACGGTATTATCCTTTCTCAAAGGCAGTACACCTTGCAGTTGCTTGAGGATGCAGGTTTCCTTGCTTGCAAGCTTGCTACTATGCCTATGGATCCTAAGATTCAACTCAATGTCAGTGATGGTGATCTTCTTACAGATGTATCCTAATATAGAAATCTCACTAGTCGTCTCTTATATCTCATATTTTTCAGGCCAGATATCACGTTTGTTGTACGTAAATTGAGTCAATTTTTAGCTCAACCTCAGTTACCTCATTTGAAAGCCGGTCACCATCTTCTTTGATATATTAAGTCCAATCCTGGTTAAGGGTTGTTCTTTTCATCATCCTTTTCCCTACAGCTAGAGGCATTCTTCGATGCTAATTAGGGTTCTTGTGTCGATTCTAGGAAATTTGTCAAAGGTTTTTACGGTTTTATTGGAGAGTCCTTGGTGTCTTGGAAAGCCAAAAAACAAAACACCATTTCACATTCCATCTGTTGAAGCCGAATATCGAGCTTTGGCTGTTACTGCCAGTAAGTTGGTCTGGATGAGGCAATTATTGAAAGATTTTCATATCGATATTTCTACACCAACGCCTTTTTTTTTTCTTTTTTTTTCTTTTTTCTTTTTTGTGTGTGTGTGTGTGTGATAACCAGGTTGCAACAGACATTACCTCTAATTCAATCTTTCATGGAAGGACTAAGAATATTGAGGTTGATTGTCATTTTGTTCGTGATAAGGTTGCTGAAGGATTCATCAAGCTTATGCCTATTTGTTTTCAGCATGTCTTTTCCAAGACTTTACCTTCTTCTTTATTATTACCACTTTTATCCAAGATGGCTGTAAAAGACATTTATAGTTCATCTTGAGGGAGAGTTTTAGAGTGAGTAAATTTGTTGTATTTTTGTTATTTTAATTTGTTATTATGTTAGTTTTGCCTAGCTGAATTTGGTGTTTGTTATTCTCTTAGCTCAACTATAAATAGTTGATGCATTTGCATAGATTCATCCCGGGAATATGAATGTAGAATTCACTTTGTCTCGCAATTCACGTTATAGTACGTTCCTCTTATTCAAATAATCATCGAACCCCAAAAGCCATTTCTGGTGACCATAAAAGGACAATGAGAAGTTATTACATTGAAGACTTGATACATTACAAAACTTGAAATCTATACATTTATCCAATTCTCAGTACTTCAACCACACCTTCGATATTTCTAGCACCAACCCTGAGGCCATCTGTTTTTGGGGTCCCATCTGGGGAACCATCTCTGTTTCTTCGAACATGGCCTCTCTCCGTGATTCTCTTTTCTACCCATTATCAGCTTCGAAAAGAACGATCTTCTCGCCGGTGGCGGCTCCGGCGCTGCATAGGGACCGGTTTTGTAAAGCGGTTGATGAGTTTGGGGCAAATAGATGAACTTATCGTCTTCGAACGCCGGAAAGATCTCGTCGCGGGTGCGAATGGAATTGAGCTTTTCGTACCTCTGTTCGAGAGATTCTTTGGGTAAATTTCTGGCAAGCAACGGAGAAGCGCCTCCCCAGTTGTTGCTGCCAAGTGATGGGTGCTGCGGTGTTCTGAACTCTTGCAGTTCTCTTTGCCTCATCTTCCTCTCTCTCTCTCTAGGTATCTCCGTATTGGTATCTCTCTCCCTTATCTTTGGTATATTCATGGGAGTCGATTACAGATATAGCGGAAAATTTTGTACACCCCATTGGATTCTCAGACATCGGCTATGAAAGAGGAGTTGTTTACACTTTTAATATAATTTAAAAAAAAATAATGAACTAATTGTCTTTTCAATTTATTTACCATACTAGTCTTACTTGGAAATCAGATCCTCGGATATTGGAACCCGCGCTTCAGAACCCCAGGTTCAAAAACCATATACCCGGGGTTCGCAACACCTGGTATACAATTGCCATAATTTTTTTTTTTTTCGATTTTTTCTTTGAACCCGGGGTACCAAACCCTGGGTTTATCCCATAAAAACTAAAATAAAAATTAAATAAAATGATTAAGTAATGAATTTTTAAAGTTTTCGACAACTTTGAGTTGATTAACGGTGGTCTATCAGTATTTTAAATATTTTTTTTTTTTTTTAATAAATTACGTTCAAAACACTCCATAATATTTTTTACAATACTAAAAACGGACAAATGAATGAATTTTAAAAAATGGACAAAGTTGGTCAGATGAGCTGTTTCAATGACGGCGGAATTTTTTTGGTAATTTAGAATTAACGAAAGATGGCATATCCGTAATAGAAATGAACTAATTTTTTTTTTTTTTTTTTTTTTTTTTTTTGTATACAAACTATGTTTATAACACTACATAACAAAACTTAAAACATTAAAAACGGACTAGTGAATAATTTTTAAATATTCGCCAAAGTTGGTCAGATGAGTTATTTCGATGACGATGCAATTGTTTTTAAAAAAATTTGAGTTAATAAAAAAAAAAGTCTATCCGTAACAAAAATGAATTTAATTTTTTTTGCATACAAATTACGTTCATAACACTAAATAATAAAATCGAGAACACCAAAAATGAATTAGTGAATAATTTTTAAATAATAGTTATTACCACAACATTTTATTACTCTTCAATATTTCAAAAATATTATATTGCTCTTCAAAGTTTGGATGAGTATAATTTTGTGCTCGGTGATCCATTTGGGATGATTTTTTATTTTTTATTTATTTTGGCTATGTTTTTTAGATCTAGGCGTGACAAACACCGTAGGATGTTTGGTCGAGTATTTTTTCAAATAAAACCCACTTTCACCTTCAATTTTGAATTTGAAGTGTTCGGTGGTGCGTCTTGTCTCGTTGGTAAAATTGAAATTTTCAAAAGTCAGAGTGATGACTCAAATCAGACTCAACTTTTAGAAAAAAATCTCCCCCAACGGACCACCGAGAGCAAAATTATATCCATCCAAACTTTGAAGAGCAATATAATGTTTTTGAAATGTTGAAGAGTAATAAAATGTTGTGACAATAACTATTATTTAAAAATTATTCACTAGTCCGTTTTTAGTGTTCTAAATTTTATTATTTAGTGTTATAAACATAATTTCTATATAAAAAAATTTGATTCATTTCTGTTACAGATATGTCATCTTTTGTTAATTCCAAATTGCTGAAAAAATTCCGTCGTTATCGAAACAGCTCGTTTAGCCAACTTTGTCCATTTTTGAAAATTCATTTACTTATCCATTTTTAGTGTTGTAAAAAGTATTATGGAATGTTTTAAATTTAATTTATGCACAAAAAAATTAGATTTATTTAAAATACCGATAGACCACCGTTAATAAACTCAAAGTTGCCGAAAACTTTAAAAATTCATTACTTAATTGTTTTTTTTTTTTTTTTTTTTTTTTTTTTTTTTTTAGGGGGATAAACCCGGGGTACCCAACCGCGGATTCAAAGAAAAAAAATAAAATTATGGCAATTGTATGCCCGGGGTTGCGAACCCCGGGTATATGATTTTGAACCCGGGGTTCTGAAGCCCGGATTCCAATACCTGGAGATCTGATCCTCGGGTAAGACTGGTATGGTAAATAAGTTGAAAAGACAATTAGTTCAGTATTTTTTTAAAAAAATTATATTAAAAGCGTAAACAACTCTATGAAAGAGTTTTTTTTCTTTTTCTTTTTCTATTTTTTTTGGGTAAGGTGCATGTCGACTAATCACTTGGACAATCTTAAAAGACATATTCTCTCAAATCTCCCACATCAATAACTTAATAAATTCAAGATAAAATTCAAGATTTAATTCCTGAAATGCTTATTAAATTCTGGTTGACAATCTCCCACATCAACTTAATATATTCAGGATTAAATTCAAGATTTAATTTTTGCTTATTAATTTCTGGTCAACAAAAACAGAAATATCTTTCTTGTCCAACCAGATTAAATTGGACTACAACCTGTTAAGCTAAAGAGACTCCTACTGATATGATCAAATAACTGCCCTTGTACACAATGAAAATGATTTTTGCACACAGCTAGAAGCGTTAAAAAAGGGGGCGTCCGGCCCGTTTAAGTATTATCGGGCCATAAATAGAAACCAAGGGAAAGAACATTGCCCTTACAAAACTATGGCGCCCAAATCAAGAACTTAAGAACAATTTTAAGAATGCCTTTGTCTAGGTTATATCGATTCAACCCAATGCAAGAACAAAAATCAATTGAGATTTCAAAATGAAATAACTTACAAACGATTGCCGGTTTGACCAATTTACAAGGACAATTTACAAATAATTTTTTATTTTGGTTTTACTTTAAGATGTATACGGGTCAGCTTATATGCACATCAACTGATCATCTTTCCGAACGATCTTAAGGGCACACTCTTTCACATCGGCTTAGTATATTCAAAATTTAATTCCTAAAGTGTTTCTTAGGAGGGGAGAATCTTGATTGACAAGAAAATGGGACACCTTCCCTTGCCAACGGGACTAACACCGCTTGGTTACATATGATAACATGGTTGAATTTTGCTTCTACCAAATCTTCTTACTTTGCTTCAGCCAATTTTGCTCGAATTGATTCAGTGCTTGATATCTTATTTATGCTGCATAAATGAAGTAAATAGAATCATAATCTGTGCAAAATTTTCTTTTTCTTTTGAGTAATCATATAAAGGTGGAATAGAAATTCTTACCGTACGAGGGTATCTCCGGTTAAAGCAGATTTCTCATAAATCCATTCGGGAACAAGCTCTACCAACAGGCGGAGTTTCTCTTCAACTTCTCCTGCACATTCACAAAGAAAAAAAAACAATATTTAGCTAAAAAAAGGGGGATTTCAAATATTGGAAGAAATTCTATAATGATTAATGCTTACTTCTATCGACGATGTCTAACTGGCTGGTCATCATCTTATGCAGAAGCTCATCTCTTGTCAGGACGGAGTGATTTAATGATTGAAACAGAAAATGCACTCTGTCGAAGAACTTGGGTAAGCCTGCAATCATCTGTTGCCGCCATTTGGCCTGAGAAATGGCTGGATCACTTTCCTCGATTGCTTTCCTCTCTTTTTCTCTTATCTGCACATTTCATTACGGTTAGTTTTTCTCTTCCAAATTGCTGCATAAATGCATATACATGTCATAAAAGATATAGGTGGCGTTTGTTTAGTGTTTTTATTCCCTGAAAACTTGGAACAAAGACAAAAACAGTTTATTTCCCCACATTCTTGTTTCTGATCTGGGAAAAAGAACAAAAGAACAGATTCACTAAAGAAGCACCAACTAACACACAGCATCAACAACCAAATGCCATGCAAGATGTTGTAAATTTAGACAAAATATTAACTTTGGAAGCACAAATTTGTCAAATTAATATTGTTAGAGGATATAAAAGTATGATGTCAGCATGATTAATGACTTATGCTAGAAGTGATGAACTTACTGATTGCAGGATGTTTTCAGGAAGTATGTCTAAAATATCATCATCCACCGATACCGTTGTAGTTCCACGAATTTCTTTCTTGACTTTAACAGGAGTATTAAATTGCAATGACCTACTACGGGGTGGACGCCTGACTAATTTCGGTGATCCCATTGAATCACCATCCGGGCTCATATGACACCTCTTTGGTGCCATGGCACTTGCCAGGTTTGCCGGCGTTGAGGGCTGTTTGGCGGGTGTTGAGGTGTTTTTACAAGGGGTTCTTTTGATATCAGCTGCTATAGAAGAAGAAACTTCATGTTTAAGGACTTCTAATGAAGAAGCCCCAAGCTTTGGGGATTCATCAACGGTCGATGATTTTGATGAGGGTTTAATTGGGGAAGGAGCACTGGAGGTACTAGTTTCAAGGGTCTGTTCTGAAATTTCAAGGGCTGAAATTTTGGCAGGCACTATTGGTTGTTCTTGGTCAGTAACCATTGGCTGTTTGGCCAAATGTTTCTGGGAGAATCGCCGTTGGAAAGATTGGGGTAGGTGGGAATGGGATGCTGCCAATGATTGCTCTCCCGAAAACACATTAATTGATGCCTCCCCCAATGAAGATGAGTTCGATGATTTGATCATATTTTTATCCAGAACTTGCTTTGGTCGATTGAATGGCTCTGGCAGCGTTTCCTCTGGAATTTCATCACCCTGTTCAGAAATTATAATGAGTCATAAGTGGATTGAACATTTATTTGAGAAATTTAAGGATAATAATACTTGTTTATTATACCTGAGGATGGGATTTGAAGAAATCAAAAAGCCGAGAGCGGAAGATTTTTCTCAAAAACAAATTCCCAACATTTGATTTTAGCTTCCCATCGTCCTTGATTGCATCAGCGTTCAATGTGACATGGAGATCTGGCTTCATACAGCTTGTGCGTTCATCATGCAGAAGAACCTTCTGTATTTCAATTGCCTCTGGTAATATGAATTTCAGTTGGGCAAGATGATTATGTGAGAATCTCCTAAAAAAATTAAACAGGATAGCAATCAGTACACACTTAGAAATCTGATGAAGTAATGAATTGAAAAAAAAAAACCTGTATGAATCAAGATTTGTGGTGGGTACCTATCAGTTAGGCATTCAATTTTGGGGCTAATGTTACTGAATGTTGACAGAGATCCCTTCAATCGGAGCAATCGGATCGAGCTATCCAAGCTACTGAAGAACTTATCCAACATCTCATATCTGAAATCAAGTAATATCATCAAGAAAATTCCGAATAAAATTTCAGAAAATAGACAACATAAAATTCGTTCCAATTTCTTCCCAGAATCTTGATATGATTTAGATCGTATTGATTCATGAATCTAAAAACGCAATATTGCCGAATCATTGACTAAAATCATATTGCTGTAGACTGAATCATCTAGAAATATTAGGAAGAAAGAAATGAAGGCGACAAAAATCGTATGCTTGGAGTGACGATAGTATATTCCAGATCTATGCATAATGAATATAAAAGTTTCAGAAAAATCCAAATTCACTACAATCAACTTACTTCTCGGGTAGATTTTTCAAAGTATTCGTCTTCTTCGATTTGGCTACCCGAGATTCATCCGGCAACGATCCAATCTGCTGCTTGGCAGCGGACATGAGCGGATCCGGCCCCTGGGAGGAGTTCGCACCCGATTTCCGGAGCTTCACGGCAGCCTCCCTAATATCTTTGATGGACATTGCAGCACCGCGATTCCGGCTGTGGCGCGGAAGCTCGGCTGGTTTTTCGGGAGTTTTGGAGCTCCATAAGCTCTGATTCGGAGCTTTGCCGGTTTGATCGGAAGATGTGGTGGGTTTGGTGCTCGAGTGCAGTATCTTCTTCGACTTGAATGAACCCGTAATCGATGATTCGGACTCCATTTGTCTCTCCCACTCTCTTTCTCTCCCTGTCTCTTCAGTGCGATTTACAGAAATAGAGAACGTCTGCAATGGCGAAGAGGTAGCTATATTAGCGATATTTGGCGGGAAGAGAGCTGGACCTCCTTCGCGCCAAAACCTACGTGTACCACGGTGACTAAGGCAAACTAGATGTTACTCCCTCCCCCGTTCTACTTTAAACAATTTTTTTATTTTGACTCATTTATTTTACAACTTTAACACATTAGTCCCTCCAACTCCAAGTCTAACTAGAAGTGCGACTCAACATTCCATGAAAGAAAATCATAAAATTCCATATGGGTTATTGTTAGCCCCTTGAGATTGGGACAGGACGTTGGGTTGGATTTTGGTGTCATGTCCAAGCTAACGTCCTTGCCAAGTTAACTAGACTCAGTTAACTTGGCTAAACGGAGCAATGCTGGATGACAATGCGGAGGCAAGACGGAAGGCATTGGCTTGCATTAGCATGCATGGCCACAACAGCATTACTAGACGATGTGAGCGGACATCGGGCATGTTGAAACAAGGCACAGTGATCCTAGGCGCAATGCTAGGATTCGCATTCAAGAGGACCAACTTGTGGATGAGGCCAAGCAAACATGACAGAACATGGGCACAGATACACGTTCAAAATAGGCAGGCGGTATGGCGAGGCGTCGACATCCATTGACATGACTAAGAGAACAAAACAGTGAATATGCAGCATGTAGGCACGACGGGCAATAAGTAAAAACGTTGGGCTAAAGAGTTAGCTCGTGGAAGAGATTGGAAGTTCCAAGGCAGTTATGGGTTGTTCTATACAGATCCGGCTGGGAAGCTGCCCATCTGTGGGCTTGACAGGTGTCTAACAAGTATTAACTTCATGCCTAGACAATTGAGGATGTCAACTGTTAACTGTTCTCTATAAATACTGATTGTATATATCTGATTTTTGTAAGAGACTTAATTCCTGCGAATTATATACTGAAATTGTAGACAGTTGGTTCTTTATTCCTGAGTTTAATATAAGGTTGGGTTTTACCCGTAATCATTTTTGTACCTATGCGTGGGTGCGTTTATACTGTCTGATTTCGGTGCGTTGTGTTGTGTAAAACATTGCAAGAACGTGGCTGACTGATTGTGCCAGCGATCAGAGCAGGGCGACGAAAATGGCCTCTACATCAAGTGTAAACAGTCGATTGGAAGCGTTGGAAGACTATGTCGGTGCGCCACCAACGGGTAGCGAAATGAATTTGTCTGTCTAGAACGCTGAACTGAGGGTTAAAATTGCGTATCTCTGAGCCTCTTTTAAAGACTTTTGTACCGATACATCAACTAGGCTCAATTTTATGACTGGGGACATGAGTGTATTGACCGATGTGTGGAAGATAAACCTCGAAAACATGGAGGAAGAAATCTCCATACTGAAAAAGACCATCGTTGGATAGGGAATGCGAGATGGACCAGCGAAGGTACGAGTACCAGAACCTAAACTTTTCTCTAGTACTAGAAACACCAAAGAATTGGAAAACTTTATGTGGGACGTTGAGTAATACTTCAAGGCTGCACACATTCCAGACTCTGAATGGGTGACCATAACCACGATGTATCTCAGTAGCGATGTGAAGCTATGGTGGATGACACCTGTTTCAGACAAAGATCGTGAGCCAATCATGGAGTAAAGTGATTCGCAGAAAGAGATGAAGGAACAATTCCTACCAACAATACTTCCTAGGTTGCTCGGGAGTCCCTAAAGAATTTGAGACAGATGGGTACGGTACGTGAGTAGGTAAAGAACTTTACCTCGATGAAACTGGACATAAAAAATATGTCCGAGGAGGACAAGTTGTTCGATTTCATGTTGGGATTGCAACAGTGGGCACAAGTAGAATTACGACGGCAAAGTGTGCGTGACTTGTTGACTGCAATTGTTACTGTCGATAGTTTGGTCGATTACAAACTAAGTGATCGATAAAAATTTACTGTCGGTATTAAGGGCAAAGACAAGTACGGGGGTTCGAAAGACAGGAAGAACAAGGCCCATAATCCAAAGAAGAAGGCAAATGCTGGAGATTTCCAAGCCAAATCTAAAGATGAGGGACCATCCCGGTTCAAAGAGAATAAGAATCAGGGGTGTTTCTTGTGCAACGGACCACACTAGATAAGAGATTGCCCCAAGAAGGAGAAGATCAGAGCTATTGTTGTCGAGGACTCGGGGGATGACGGTAAAAAATCTCCTACGTAAGTCAATCCGTTGCAGATTCTTTGTACACTCTGTGCTGAGGAGACCCCATCACAACAACACAGTTTATTGTACGTGAAAACGCTTATAAACGGTTGTAAAGTGCTAGTGATGGTGGATACTAGATCTACCCACAACTTCGTTGCTAACCGAGAAGTTGACAACCTTAAGCTAGGGTTGGTGAAGAATCCTTACCGGATCAAAGCTGTGAACTCTAAAGCTATGCCCATTCGTGGCTTAGCTTGTGTCGAATTAAAGATCGGTACGAGAAAAGGAATTGTGAATCTGATAGCAGTACATTTGGATGACTTCGATGTCATATTAGGAGTGGAATTCCTAGTAGCGGCCAAGATAGAAGTGATGCCCTATCTTAGGGGCTTGTTGATTGCGGACGAGGAATGACCTACTTTTGTTCATGCTGTTGAACGTGAACAATCTAAGAAGGAAGGTAAGAGAAAGGTTGGTATACTGTCAGCTTTGCAAGTCAAGTCGGGGTTGAGATATGCAGAGGATACCTACCTCACTGTACTAATCAAAATCAAACCCGACCAGATGGTGGAAATTCTTGACGTTGTCGTTGAAATTTTCAATGAGTTTAGCGATCTTATGCCCCAAAAATCCCGAAGACCCTTCCTCTTAGGCGAACTGTCGATCACAAGATTAAGTTGGAACCTGGAGCAAGGCCTCCTACACAAGCCCCTTACCAAATATCTCCATCGGAGGTGGCTGAACTTAGAAAACAGATTGGAGAACTTCTAGATGTTGGGTATATAAACCCGTCAAAAGTGTCGTACGATGCACCGATTCTGTTCCAGAAGAAAACTGATGGCTCGATGCGCTTATGTGTCGACTACCGGGCGTTGAACAATGTGATGATTAAGAACAAGTATCATGTTCCTAACGTTGTAGACTTGTTTGACCGTCTTGCACGAGCCAAGTATTTCATAAAGCTGGACTTGAGATCAGGATATTGCCAGGTTCGAATAGCAGCAGGCGACAAACCAAAGACGACAGGTGTAACCCGGTATAGTTCTTACGAGTTTTTGGTTATGCCGTTTGGTTTGACCAATGTCCCTGCTACATTTTGTAATCTGATTAATGATGTTCTGTATAAGTTCTTAAATCGTTATGTTGTCAACTATCTTGACGATATCGTGATCTATAACGAGACACTAGAAGATCATATTATGCACTTGAAAACGGTTCTCTCTAGGCTGAGAAAGGGTCAACTGTACGTCAAGAAGGAAAAATGTGAATTTTACCATTAGGATGTGATATTCCTCGGACACTAGGTGAGCCATGGAAAGATACATATGGAAGAACGTAAGGTACAAGCCATTATTGATTGGGCCATACCGAAGAAGGTGGCGGAACTGCGTTCATTTCTTGAACTTGCGAATTACTATCATAAGGTAATACAAGGATACGCAAAGAATGTGGATCTACTAATGAATTTACTAAGGAAAGATGCAAAGTGGGAATGGACTCTGAAATGCCAACAGGCATTTGACCGGCTAAAAGCTGTAGTTTCTGTAGAACCCATTTTGAGACTGCCACAGTTTGAGGTGCTTTTCGAGGTGTGGAAAGATGTATCCGTTAAAGCAATCAGTGGTGTATTGGTGCAATAAGGACACCCAATTGCTTACAAAATAGAAATTTAAATGATGCTGAACAACGGTACTCGATACATGAGAAAGAGAGAATGATTGTTGTTCATTGCCTCGATACATACAAGCATTACTTGATGGGGACAAAGTTCACGGTAATGACCGATAACGTGGTGAACACCTACTTTAACGCCCAAAATAAATTAACACCAAAGCAGGCACAGTGGCAAGAATTCCAAAACCAAGTTCGATTTTATCTAGGTGTACAATTTGGGAAAATCCAATTCGGTTGCTGATGCATTGAGCCGAAATAAAGTTCAAGAATATGTTGCGTCGATTACGAGGATGGAAACTGATTTCTTATAGAGAATTAGAGATCATTCCCTATATGATGTTTCCTACCAAAAACTTCTGCAACAAGTTGATGATGGAGTTGTCCGATGGTATTGGGTGGAAGACGGGTTGCTATATGCCAAATGGAGCCGACCCTATGTCCCGAGTGGAGGAGGACTAAGAAGAGAGCTATTACGTGAGACACATAACACTTATTGGGTGGGGCATCCCTACGTTGAAAGAATGTATACGTTGTTATCCGGTCGTTTTACTGGCCGAAGATGGAGGATGACATAGAGACCTATGTCAAGACTTGTCTTATATGCCAACAAGACAAGTTGGAGAGGAAGAAAGAAGCTGGATTGCTGCAGCCATTGCCAATACCGAAGAGACCGTGGCAGTTCGTTTCAACGGATTTTATTTCTGGTTTTCCAAAAGTTGACGGTATGCGTTCAATTTTTGTCGTTGTCGATCATTTTTCCAAGTATGTAGTGTTCATTCCTGTACCCCTTGCATGTCTAGTCAACGTTGCGACAGAATTATTTTACAAGAATGTTGTAAAATATTTTGGGCCACCTGAAGACATAATTAATGATTGAGATACTCGTTTCACGGGACGTTTCTGGACTGTTTTGTTTAATATGATGGGCAAAGAACTGAAATTTTTCACAACAAACCATCCTCAGATGGATGGACAAATCAAAAGGATGAATCAGTTGCTGGAGGAGTACCTGCGACATTATGTAACGGTGAGCCAAAAGAACTGGGTCAAGTTACTGGATAATGCACAATTTTTCTATAATTTGCATAAGTCGTCAACAACGGGAATGACTCCGTTTGAGATTGCAAATGGGCTACAGCCTCTAATGCCAAATGAAGTGGCTACCCAGCATACTTGTAGGAGTTGTCCAGCCGCCTATCAATTCGCTCGGGTGAAATAGGAGTTGATTGACGAGGCTAAGGACAACTTGGGGAAGGCTAGCCAGAGAATGAAGAAGTATGCGGATCAGCACTGTAAAGAACTGGAATTCAAAGTTGGAGATTGGGTGATGTTGAAATTCACTCTGCAAATCTGGAAGAAGATAAGCAGTAAAACGATATACCAAGGGTTGATACCAAAATACGATGCACCATTTGAGATGGTCGAGAAAGTCGAAAATGTTACTTATCGGTTGAAGCTACCGGACAGGTTGAATATTCACCCCACATTCCACGTAAATTTTCTAAAACCATTCAATGAGGACTTGTTGGATTTGGGCAGAAAACAGGCAAGGCGAGCACCACCTGTAATCCGTTAACAATTTGAGAAGGATGTTGAGAAATCCTGGATCACAAAACCAAAAGGATGAGTAAGAAGAAGCAAATGACCTATTTCATTATTTAATGGAAACGGTCAACCGAAGCAGATGCTAGCTGGGAGAAATATGTAACTCTATGACAGTTTGAAAAATAGATAAAAGAGTATTGGGACAAACACCCTTCAACGAGGACGTCGGCCTCTTCTAAAGGGGGTGGTTTGTTAGCCCATTGAGATTGGGACTGGACATTGGGTTGGATTTTGGTGCCATGTCCAAGCCAACGTCTATGCCAGGTTAACCGGACTCGGTTAACCTGGCTAAACAAAGCAATGCTAGATGATAATGCGGAGGCAAGACGAAAGGCATTGGCATGCGTCCACATGCGTGGTACACAATAGCATCGCTAGACGATGTGAGCAGACATTGGGCACACTAAAATAAGACACAATGATCCTAAGTGAAATGCTAGGATTGGCATTCACGAGGTCCAGTTTGTGCATGACGCCAAGCAAACATAATAGAACATGGGTAACGAGACACGTTTAAGATAGGCGGGTGCTATGGCGAGAGGTCAACATCCGTCAACATAACCAAGAGAACAAAATGTGAACAAACATCATGTATGCACGATGGGCAGTAAGAAAAAACGTTGAGCTAAAGAGTTAGCTCGTGGAAGCTGTAAGAAACTGGAAGTTCCAAGGCAATTATAGACAGTTATGGGCAGTTCTGTATAGATCAGGCTGGGAAACTGCCCATCTGTAGGCTTGACAGGTGTTTGATAAGTGTCAACTTCCTGCCTAGACAATTAGGGATGTAACCTATTAATTGTTTTCTATAAATACTAATTGTAAATGTCTGATTTTGGTTAGAGACTTAATTCTTGCGAATTGTATACCAAAATTGTAGACACTTGGTTCCTTGTTCCTAAGTTTAATACAAGGTGTGGTTTTACTCGTAATCATTTGTGTCTCTGCGTGAGTTCGTTTATACTGTCTGTTTTGGGTGCGTTGTGTTGTGTAAAACGTTGCAGAAATGTGACTGACTGATTGTGCCAACAATCAAGCCATCACTCAGTTAGAATTTTGTGTTAAACATTTAACCTTGTGACAGTTATTAACATTAACCACGAGAATTTTCTATACTATGAAAATGTCTCGTCGGACCTCCTCGAGTATCACAAATATCACATTATAAAAAAATTAACAATGAAATGTTAATCATACCCTCCGAAAATCAACCTAAATTTAATATTCCAAAATTGGCCCTTCTAATTTTGTTTCAAGACAAAAATACACTTAATATAACAAAAAAAAAAAATTGAAGAGATTTTTTTTTTTTACCTTTTCTTCTTATATTTTTATTCGTTTTTGTTTTCCTCTTCCCCCCATTCTTTCTTCTTTGATCTCTCTAAGATGCAAACCCAGCTGAGACTGATTACATCTCTCTCATCTCGTTCTCTTGTCCCGCAGCTCCTGTCCTATAGCCCCCATCCACATTTCCACAAGAATGGAAGATCATAGTCGCCTACCACCACATCATCTACCAACGAGACCTTTAATGACCAATCGCCAATCACTGCATCATCTCTATCGTCCATCAATGCTAGATTTGTTCTCTCTAACTACTTTTTCTTTCCACAAAATTGAAATCGAAGTTGAGGAGGATTTCTAGTTTGGTAAGATCTACTCTTTGTTTTTTCTCTCTCTGATTTGCTATCCAATTTTCTCTATCTTAGGTCTGCTCTTTCTTTTTCTTGATCTACTCCACCTCTCTCTCATCGAGATGAATAAATTCCATACATCTGAAGATTAAAGAAATTTGTTTTTTTTTTGTTTGTCTCTCAGATCTAGTTGCTCTCTCTAATCTTTTACTTTTGTAGATTTTTTTCCTGAAATTTGGAAGATGTTCATTTTTTATTTTTATTTTCAAATTTGAAGGTTAATTTTTAAATTTTTGTTGATTGTTTTTCCTTGCTCAAAGGTGGTGGTTGAACAAAATGGTGTTGTTGTCGATGTGGCGGTTGCTATGTTTTTCATCCTAGGGAAGAATGGAAGTGAAGAAGAAACAAAAAAGAAAAAAATATATATAAAAAAGGAAAAAAATGGAAAGAAACAAAAATGAAAGAATAAAAAAATAGGCAGTTACGCAAGGCTCCTTACAACTTGCAAAAACTACAGCTTAAATATTTTTCTAAAATTGTTACAAATTAATCTTTTCTGTTTTTTTGTACGTTACAACTAATCAACCCATCCTTTCCTAAAAAAAGAATTTCCTTTAATATCAGACATATGAATCAAACTGAAATCCATTCTACAATCCACAATACAAATATAATTGTTACAAAAACTATCAAAATAAATTCATATCATGATCATTATTAACAAACGTGCGAAATAAAATCCTCTTCTGATATTTTCTGTTTTCTTTCCGTGAATGTGTTACATTCAACAAAATTTATGTTATGAAATATCAATATGATGTATGTCTTGTAAAAAACTCAATACATATCGTATTGAATATAACACGTCAAAATAAGACATTTAAATTAATAACAATATTTGAACAATTGAAATACACTTGGCATAACATATGAAAAAACTAGAAACTAACAGTTGAAAAATATCGTGTTGAATATAACACGATATCGTGTTATATTAAATATGACTACGTGGTATATTCACCATGATAATTGAGTGATTTTATAAATTTGTTTTTGGAAAAATGACAAAATGGTCTTGATATCATATTATATTCAACATGCTTATGTGTTATATTCACCATTATACTTAAGTGGTTTTGAGTAACTGTAACGACCCGGTCTCCCAAAGCCGTCATTCGGTTTCTCCCTTTTCTTATGGAGAAATAAAAGTAAAACACAAACCAATCAACCACTACTTTATTATTACAAAAAAATTAGGAATATTACAAATTGTCTCAAGGCCGCCACTCGGTTTCTCCCTTTATTATGGAGAAATAGAGGTAAAAACACAAGCCAATACGTGACACTATTTATGCGGCACTATTCATACGTACGATACTATTCACACATACTATATACAATATTATTCATCAACCAACAAATATTTCATATCTATAAATTTGATAATTTTTACAACTATACCAATATTAATAAATATCAATTATTTAAGTAATCTTTCAACAATAAATACAAATATTACAAAATTAATTACAAAACCAAATATAATTTGTGACGTAGCTTTTTTTTCATAGATCTTGCAACAAATACTGTAGGGATAAGCCAACGCTCAATAAAATTTTAACCCCTTCAATATAGAATATCCAACCAAATCTAACAAATAGCACGTAGACTTATATATCACATAATTGTCACATAATGCATATTCATACATAATCCATGCAAATTAACAATTATAAATAAATAAAAACTATAGCATGAATCACAGAATAAATGGAGAAGTTAAACAACAATATTAAAGGAATAAAGAAACCCTACTTGAAACTGATGAGAGAAAACTATTTTCTCTCATTCCTCTTACTTTCTTTCTTTTCCTCTTCTCCTTCTCTTCTTTATTCCTTTATCCCTTTAGCCTTCTATCCCTTCTCTGTTCCTCTTCTCTCAGTCGATATATATATATATAATAATATAATATATATAATTATTAATCTTTAAATTTATCTTTAATTATTATATCTTCATATTTATTTATTATATCTTTAATTTTAATCACTAATAAATTACATCAACATCCCATGATTTATATAATATTATTCCAAAAATTACACTTATTACCCAAAAAATTATGAAATATTTATTTATACCATAACTTTTCATAATATACAAAACCACTCCCAAAACATATTCATTTATAAATATTGTTTTCATAAATATAAGTTTTTGGGGGTATTACAATCTATCTCCCTTAAATAAATTTCGTCCTTAAAATTTTATTTAAAAACGAATAATTCTAAATCACACGGTCAAATTAGTTACATTCGATTCTAGGACAATTGTTTTCTATATAGAGTCCCTTAACCGAAAGTCACCAAAAATCCACATCTCACAAAATCCATATTATGCATCGCTACTTTCGCATTTGCATTGGTCCATATTTTATCCAACAAAACTCGCAACATGATGCATTTTGGGTTGGTAACTCGTAACACATAAACTAATTTTCAGAGAATCTTATGCTTCTAAACACTTCCGCTGCGCACTCTAATAAAACAACAACAACAACAACAATAATAATATATCTTTAAAACATAATAGTAATCTCACTTTGATTGGGTCTATCTCGATACTAACAAGTTCATGACCTCAATTTTTTCTTTTCACTTCGCATGATATTTCAAGTCCACTGTTATATCTCATAATCAACATACAACCAAAAATATAATTACCAAAAAGCCGTTTTTTCTTGTGGACTACCCATGAGTCCAAAATCATCAATTATCCACAATATCAATTTTATAATCTCGTAAATTTTTTCATAAAATATCAATACAACCCAAACTTCTAATAATAAATTCTCTAAAAATTACCAAATATGTAACTATTGTTAATCCAAAATAATAAATGTAATTTCTATCACATAAATACATTTCAAAACACACATACGTCTCAAAAATTCAATACTTATATAACATAATGAGTTCAATACTTAATAAATCTAATTCCAATCACATAAATATATCCCAAAATACATAAATATGTCTCAAAACGAGTTCAATACTCAAGTAACATGTATATAAAAATATTACATAAAGTCCCCAATCGAATTTCTAAAATACTAATTAATTTCAAAAGTTCAAATTAACATTTCAAAATAACAATTGGCCCTCAATAGTCTCACAATGACCCCATACTCCAACTCTAATTAACTCTAGTAGTAGACCAATATCTATCTGAGTAATTTATTAGTATACTGTCTTCATAATAAAAAATAATTTATGAATCAAGTATTTTTTTTTTTATTAAAATTCATTTTCCAACAAAATATAGCCACACACACTTAGCAATATCAAAATTTTACAAATATCATCATAATTGGACAACTATAGGATCGTTTTACCTCACGATCGAGAGTTATCATATCAACTACTTGCATGACTTGTCTTCCTGTTAGGGCTCAATACAATATATCAACAATATATTCAACGACCTGCTGGACTTACTCTCCTGTCAGGTCTAACAACACAACATCCTATAGGATATGCCCTCTTGGTAGGACCAACAATATCTCACAGGACATGCCCTCTTGTCGTGACAATTATGTCAAAGCATGATAATGAAACTAATCTCCACACTTAAAAAAATTTCTTGATCTATTAAATGTCGTAAAACTGTCCATTTCCAATGTTTTTTTTTCTCACAATTTAATACGAAAATATAATTTGATAATTTACATAGAAGACAATAAACACATTTAAACCAATCTTTCAACTCAACAACATATCCTATAGTCCACATCTAACACGACACTTACCAAGTCTTACTTACCTTACTATTAATAATGGATACCATAACCCAAGTCCAGGGTGCTTGTATACGTAAGCTCTGATACCAACTGTAACGACCCGATCTCCTAAAGCTACCACTCGATTTCTCCCTTTTCTTATGAAGAAATAAAAGTAAAACATAAACTAATCAACCACCACTTTATTATTACAAAAAAAAAATAAGAATATTACAAATTATCCTAGGGCCCTCAGTTTCTCCCTTTATTATGGGGAAATAGAGGTAAAAACACAAGCCAATACGCGATACTATTTACGCAACACTATTCATGTAACGACCCAGTCTCCCAAGATCGCTACTTGGTTTCTCCCTTTTCTTATGGAGAAATATTCAGAAAATAAAATCTAATCAACCACCACTTTATTATTACAATATTTAGGAGTATAACAAAAGTGATACTATTCATAATATTTGTTTGTGTTGAGAAAGTGAATGAGAAAGGCGAATGGATGTGGAGATCACACGAAGGAAGCCAGGCAGAAGAAGAAAATGAGAAGAAAAAAGAGATAGAAGAAGCAAAGAAAGGTGAAAAGAACAAGAGGAGAAGGAAGAAGGCATGAAGAAAGATTTCATGCAAATTATTTATTTTTGGTCTAAGGTAGAATTCTTAAATCTTTTAGTATTTGTATTTAATCTCTCAATTGATGGTAGAATTCATGCAATAGAAATTGTTTAATTATAATTGTTGATTTGTATGGATTATTTACAAACATGTATTGTGTGGCAATTATGTGAAATACATGCCTACGTGCTATTTGTTGTATAGATGCACGTACTAAAGGGGTTAGAATTCTACTGAGTGTTGACTTATACTCCTACAGTATTTATTGCAGGATCTACAAAAAAGAAGTTGCGCCAGAATTTATATTTGGTTTTGGATTTGTATTTTGATATTGTAGTATTTTTAATTATTGTGGCCTTGTAATAATAATAAATGATAATAAAATGGTGGTGGTTTGTATTAATTTTACCTCTATTTCTCTATTTAAAATGAGAAATTGAGTATCGACCCTAATAGATCGGGTCGTTATAAATGGTATCAGAGTTGTGTTATTATTAAAATTAATTAATTTATAGGCGAGGGAATATTTATTGTAGAATTCTGATTTTAATTCTTTTAAGGAGAAACTTAGTGATGGCCTTAGAAAATCGGGTCATTGCAAGTCATATGTATGGTACTATTCACACGTACTATATACAGTATTATTGATCAACCAATAAATATTTCATATCTATAAATTTGATAATTTTTACAACTATACCAATATTAATAAATATCAATTAATATAAGTAATCTTACAACAATAAATACAAATATTGCAAAATTATTTACAAAACCAAATATAATTTGTAGTGCAACTTTTCTTTCATAGATCCTGCAACAAAAGCTGTAAGGGATGAGTCAACGTTTAGTAGAATTTTAACCCCTTCAATATAGAATATCCAACCAAATCCAACAAATAGCATGTTGGCATATATCTTATATAATTGCCACATAATGCATATTCATACATAATCCATGCAAATCAAAAATTATAAATAAATAACAAATATAGCAAGAACGACTCAATAATTAGAGAGGTTAAACACCAATATTAAAGGAATCGATAATCCTACCTGAAATTGATGAGAGAAAATTATTTTCCCCCATTTCTTTTTCCTCTCATTCTTTTCCTCTTCTTTCTTCCCTTCTCCCTTTGGCCTTCGGTCCCTTCTTTGTTTCTCCTCTCTCAATCAATATATATAATAATAATAATATAATTTATATAATTATTAATCTTTAATTTTATCTTCAATTATTATATCTTTATATTTATTTATTATGTCTTTAACTTTAATTATTATTAAAATTACATCAACACCCAAAAATTTATATAATTTCTAAAATATTATTTTCATAAATATAAATTTTTGGGGTATTACAATAATACATGATCATACTTTCTAAATTGGTATAAAAACATATCGTGTTATTTTCGACACACCAGTTATGATTATTTGTTCTTTGTGTAGCAAATGTTTATGTCTTCGAAACCGCCACATTTCAAAATGTAAGAGCTTCTTACATACTTGAGTAGCTGTGCATCATGTCACATTCCACTTCCCATTTTTGCACTTTTCTTACCGGGTCTAAACCCTAATCTCTACTCCTCATCTTTTAACTTTACAAATGTTGTTCATGCAATGACGCGCCTTGATTTTCCGAAAGGCGCGTCATTGTATTTACCCTATCGATAATCTTCATTCTAAAACTCCCTCGCCACCTCTTTCGAGTGTAAGACGAGGGATATAACGCAACTTCAAGTCAACGAAGAGGTCCCCCTCAATGTCTTTACGACCCTAGGTAGCGTGTGTCTTACCCAACGTCATCGATTGTCCACGATTCAAACCCCGACCAGGTTATATAATCGTGGCGTTTCTTTATCCTAATCCGAATCTGGGGTTTCGTCAAAACCCCGTATTCTCCATTTATCAATCCAAGCATAATAAACAAACAATACGATAAATACAATCAAACTACGAAGAACAATCACAAACGGAACACCGAAATCATCCAAACAACGTATTTATAAATTATAGGTTAATCCCTACTACAATCCATATTTAACTCGGGGCCGTAGCTGCATATACAAGAAAATAACGAGCTAAACATGCTCACATGCTCCTAAGATAAAGAAATAAGGAAAAACGATCTAAGAACTTAGGCTCGTCCGAAGATAAACTGCTAAGAACGCTCCACGATCGATTCGCCGTCTTCTCCACTTCGGGATGTGAGCTCCACCACTAAAATTCCTAACCCTCGGCTTAAATATAGCCTAAGGGGCTAAAAAATGCAAGAGAGTGAAGAGATTTTTCGGCCAAGGAGGAGGAGAAAGGATATTTATAGCAAAAATATCCTAAAAATATCTAAAGATTGTGCAGGGCAAATCCGCCTAGGCGGTGGAAATTGCGCCTAGGCGGAATTAGGTCAGTTTGGTCTGATCACCTAGGCGGTGAAGTAGGCAGTGGACTGGGAGACTATTCTGTTGGATTTTCGCCTAGGCGGTAGAATTTCTGCCTAAGCGAGCGGCTGTCAGTAGCCCTTCTACGTCATCTGCTGGATTTCTACCTAAGCGGTAGAATTTCTGCTTAGGCGGTCGCCCGTTAGTAACATTTTTCTCTTCTCTGCATTTTCACCGCTTAAGTGGTGGTTTGGACGCTTAAGCGGTGGGCTTGTTTCATCTTTTAGCCTCGGAGCTTGTTTATCCACCGTAACTTCGAACCGCTTTGGTTCGATCTCATCGTTTTAGCTCCAATTTCTTATCTTTTTGCCTCACACACCTGAGTTATACAAAAAGTATGAAAACTAATTAAAACATAATAAAATACTATATAAACATATTCGAAAACTGACAAATTTGGATTGGAAATAGATAGATTTTTCACACTTATCAATACCTCCAAACTCAAAATTTAGCTAGTCCTTAAGACAAACACACACACTAAAATGAAAAGTACACAAACGGAAATAAATAACAAACAACTTAAAAACAATCTAAACATAACAACATGCGAGTTTTAAATTCTTCTAACGGCCTATTTATTTTTTCCTCAACAACCGCCAATTATTTCGAGTTCAGGCGGTAAGACATAGTATGTAATGTTCTAGATTTTCAACATGCAATAATGGTGAATGTTGTTCTAGATCCTGTAAACGTGTTAGTGCGAGACTCAATAATATAATTATACAACGATCGGATTGGATTATCCACCAACGAAATTCATGACTTAGACCATAAAGGACTAGGATTTTCATAGGCTTGATTGGGGTCCACTCTCCACTAATGTAGGTTTAGTAGTTCATGAAGATCATTAGGGCTTGGTTCGGTTAAGGTTAATTTGGCCAAGGGTAATTTGGAATAGAAAAAGGGTTAACGTTGTTAACTTAACATTACCCAAGGCTCAACGCTAGGCACATTCACTCTCGAATTCCCATAGAAAGATTGAAAACAATCCCGAACATGCATTTAAGACTGACGAACTCACTTGTCAAAAGAAACGGAAATAAAAACCGTATTTACATTTGGTTCTTTATATATATATATATATGTATTTACTTATTTATTCTATTTTTTTTTCTTTTCTCTTCAACGAACACACCCCCAAACTTATTCGATTGTTACAATTGAAGGGGTGTGTGAAATACAAATGAAAAACGACAAGTGAGTACTCAAATACCAAACCAATTGGAAGTTCGCCCTAATCCCAACCGCTCACTTCAAGTAGCATAATGAATGCTAACTTGATTCGCTCAAATTGTGCCTTTGGTTTAGCGATAAAGGACTGGAAGGAATTCAATTGGCCAGGGTATTAGTTTATGTGTTTAGAATTGAATTCGCATTTAGGCTTCGACAGGATGACAAGGGATAAACATGTATCAAGGTAGGCTTCAAAGGCTCAAGCGACAAATCGAATGCCTAAATCACGTCTCCTGAACTACCTCGCCTAGGATTTCGCCCCAAGCTTCCCCTCAATCAAGTTCTAGAATTCTTAATGTGTCATGAATTTGGTTAATCGATAATCATCCTCAAATCAATTGAATAACTATACATTGAGTCCATGTGCCTGTACAAATTAGTATCTATAATAATTTTTACCAAAAAGCATAGTCAAGCACACAGAATCACACATGCATGGGTATTACCCGTGACTTTGAAAACAACTAGGGGTAATTTTCATCATCGGGTGACGGCCCAGATGAACACAAAACTCAACATGAAAACAACAACACAAAAACATAAACACAGTCTAACCTAAACACATATGCAATACGGAAAACGATAACACATAAACTAACATACTACTACTACACATCACCCCCAAACTCAAAGTGGACAGTGTCTTCAGCAAACCCAATCATCATTCTCAACATATAGAATTAAAGCATGCTGACGAAGGGTGTTTAGAACACTTACCTGGGAAGCGAGAGGATCTCGCCTCCGAATCAAGTCGGATGGGATGGATCAAAAAGAATTATTTGGGTTGCCTCCCAAGAAGCGCGTGGTTTAATGTCCTCAGCCCGATATTTTCAGAACACCCTCAAGATTGGCGAGGTTTTGCTTTGGATGGCTCAATCTCTCAACGAAACGCCTCACCGACTTATGTGCTTGGCCAAGCACAACAAACAGCTTGGAATCCCGTCGAAAGGGATGCATCAATACTCATCGATCTAACATCGCCAAGTACCCTGCATAAGAAACAAAAACAAAACTACAAACAAAAATTATATACAAAGAAATGCCTAAAATAAAATTAGGTCATTTACACACAATATCGACAATGAACGACATCGCCAATCCCGGTAATATGAAACACTTGCTTCTTCTATCTAAAACTTAAGTTCAGAGACGTTACCACGTTTTTTCGATAATAACATCAAAATAATCCCTGGCAACGGCGCCAAAAACTTGGTAGCGCGCGGGAATGACTCGCTGCTACTTACATTTGCAAGTATACAAGGTCTAAGTTTTAGTATAGTGTGATCATTAAGATCGGGTTATCATATTCACAAGGATTGTTGTCGTTACTATCGAATACTGCGTTTGTCATGACCTAAGTTTATCTAGGCGAAAAACAAATGTATTTAATTAATTAAACTAATACTAATATAACCTAAATTAACTACACTATTATGTTAATATGTTTTAGGGCGAAGAATTGCATAGGGATTAACGTGTTTACAAATACATGTTCGATTCCGATTTACTAACGTTTACGTTGTTCGACCTATTTGACAACCTCGGTACGTAAACTCTACAGCCACCCCTTCCGAGTGTAAGACCGGAGAATACATGACTTCGAGTCAACGAAGAAGTCCCCTTCAACGTCTTAACAACCTTAGGTCACGTGAGTCTCGCCCAGCGTCAATGATTGCACACAATCCAACTCCTTCCCGGGTTATTGGATCGTCGCATTGTATTTACCCTATCGACAATCTCCATTCTAAAACTCCCTCGCCACCTCTTCCGAGTGTAAGACGAGGGATATAACGAAACTTCAAGTTAACGAAGAGGTCCCCCTCAATGTCTTTACAACCATAGGTAGCGTGTGTCTTGCCCAACGTCATCGATTGTCCACGATTCAAACCCCGACGGGGTTATATAATCGTGGCATTTGTTTATCCTAATCCGAATCCGGGGTTTTGTCAAAACCCCGTATTCTCCATTTATCAATCCAAGCATAATAAACAAATAATACGATAAATACAATCAAACTGCAAAGAACAATCACAAACGAAACACCGAAATCATCCAAACAACGTATATATAAATTATAGGTTAATCCCTACTACAATCCATATTTAACTCGGGGCCATAGCCGCATATACAAGAAAATAACGAGCTAAACATGCTCACATGCTCCTAAGATAAAGAAATAAGAAAAAACGATCAAAGAACTTAGCCTCGTCCGAAGATAAACTGCTAAGAATGCTCCACGATCGATTTGCCGTCTTCTCCACTTCGGGATGTGAGCTCCACCACTAAAATTCCTGACCCTCAGCTTAAAAATAGCCTAACAGGCTCAAAAATGAAAGAGAGGGAAGAGAGTTTTCGGCCAAAAAGGAGGAGAGATGATATTTATAGCAAAAATATCCTAAAAATATCTAAAGGTTGTATAGGGCAAATCCGCCTAGGTAGTGGAAATTGCGCCTAGGCGGAATTAGGTCAGTTTGGTCTGATCGCCTAGGCGGTAAAGTAGGCGGTGGACTGGGAGAACATTCTGTTGGATTTTTGCCTAGGCGATAGAATTTTTGCCTAAGCGAGCGGTTGTCAGTAGCCCTTCTACGTCCTCTGCTGGATTTCTGCCTAAGCGGTAGAATTTTTGCTCAGGCGGTCGCCCGTCAGTAACATTTTGCTCTTCTCTGCATTTTCACCACTTAAGCGGTGGTCTGGACGCTTAAGCTGTGGGCCTATTTCATTTTTTAGCCTCCGAGCTTGTTTATCCACTGTAACTTCGAACCGCTTTGGTTCGATCTCATCGTTTTAGCTCCAGTTTCCTATCTTTTTGCCTCACACACCTGAGTTATACAAAAAATATGAAAACTAATTAAAACGTAATAAAATACTATATAAAAATATTCAAAAACTAACAAATTTGGATTGGAAATAGATAGGTTTTTCACACCTATCAACTATCGATTACCGCGTTTGTCGTGACCTAACTTTATCTAGGCAAAAAACAAATGTAATTAATTAATTAAACTAATACTAATATAACCTAAATTAACTACAATAATATACTAATATGTTTTAGGGTGAAGAATCTCCTAGGGATTAACGTGTTTACAAATACGTGTTCGATTCTGATTTACTTACGTTTACGTTGTTCAAACTATTTTACAACCTCAGTACGTAAACTCCACTGCCACCTCTTCCGAGTGTAAGGTGGGGGAATACATGACTTCGAGCCAACGAAGAAGTCCCCCTCAACGTATTAACGGCCCTAGGTGACGTGAGTCTCGCCTAGCGTCATTGATTGCACACAATCCAACTCCCTCCTGGGTTATTGGATCGTCGCGTTGTATTTACCCTATCGACAATCTCTGTTCTAAAACTCCCTCGCCACCTCTTTCGAGTGTAAGACGAGGGATATAATGCAACTTCGAGTCAACAGAGGTTTCCCTCAACGTCTTAACGACCCTAGGTAGAGTGTGTCTTGCCCCATGTCATCGATTGTCCATGATTCAAACCTCGATCGAGTTATAGAATCGTGGCGTTTGTTTACCCTAATCAGAATCCGGGGTTTGTCAAAACCCTGTATTCTCCATTTATCAATCCAATCATAATAAACAAACAATACGATAAATACAATCAAACTACGAAGAACAATCATAAACGAAATACCGAAATCATCCAAACAACGTATTTATAAATTTATTGTTAATCCCTACTACAATACATATTTAACTCAAGGCCATAGCCACATATACAAGGAAATAACGAGCTAAACATGCTCACATACTCTTAAGATAAAGAAATAAGGAAAAACAATTGAAGAACTTAGCCTCGTCTGAAGATAAACTGCTAAGAACACTCTACGATCGATTCGCCGTCTTCTCCACTTCGGGATGCGAGCTCCCCACCTAGAATCCCTAACTATACCCTTAGATATAGCCTAAGGGGCTCAAAAAGCCAAGGGGGCAAGAGATTCACCGGCCAAGGGGGAGGAGAGGGGATATTTATAGCAAAAGTATCCTAAAAATATCTAAAAATATCTCAAGATTGTGTAGGGAAAATCCGCCTAGGCGGTGGATTCTTCGCCTAGGCGGAGTTAGGTCAGTTTGGTCTGATTGCCTAGGCGGTGAAGTAGGTGGTGGACTAGGAGAACATTCTGTTGGATTTGCGCCTAGGCGGTAGAATTTTTGTCTAGGCGAGCAACTGTTAGTAGCCCATCTGGGTCTTCTGCTGGATTTTTGCCTAGGCGGTCATCCGTCAGTAACATTTTGCTCTTCTCAGCATCTTCACCGCTTAGGCGGTGGTCTAGACGCCTAAGCGGTGGGCCTGTTTCATCTTTTTAGCCTCCGAGCTTGTTTATCCACTGTAACTTCGAACGGCTTTGGTTCGATCTTATCGTTTTAGCTCTAGTTTCCTATCTTTTTGCCTCACACACCTGATTTATACAAAAAGTATGAAAACTAATTAAAACATAATAAAATACTATATAAACATATTCGAAAACTAACAAATTCAAATTGGAAATAGATAGGTTTTTCACACCTATCAAAAGGCCTAAGTAAAATTGAGTCCAAAAACCCAGTCAAACGAAAGATTCATTTAAAGAGTTTGGGGGTCGGTTACGCTCGGAGAATATTTTAGGCACCCCACGATGCCCATTTGAAAATAGTACCTTATGTCAAATTATTTTAAGTCCTAATGTTTTTTGGTATTTTCCCAAATTAAGATGAGACAATTTTCTACTATTTTTGGAATGTTTCTCTCGGTATGACCTCTTACAAAATATTAAGATACTTGACAATGATTGTCCCCGGGGGTGGTCTTATGTATGTTTCCAATGAACTTTAATTTAAGTGGGAAAATATATCTAAATATTTTCTATGTGATGCAAAAGACAAAATGCAAAATGTAAAGCAACATGAAATATTTCATTTTTTTCTATATAAATGCGATGTCATGAAATGCCTACTTTCCTAATTTGCACAATTAATTTAAAGAAATTCCGATTTGACATTCTCTTAAATTCTACGAGATGATAATCAAGGAAACGTCACGGAAATGAGTTTTGTCAAAATTAATTCTTCTAAAACTTAAGTGGAATCCAACGAAACGACTTATTGAAGGAATCATTGAATCCGCCCTAAGTCTTGTAAGAATTAATTCTTACGAAATAATTTATTATCATTTTAATTTTTTTTTAATTTTAATTTTTAATTTTTTATGAATTTAAATGTAACAATAACCAACAACATGAATATTTAAATAAAAAAATAACTTATTATTTTTTTCTATTTTTATTTTATTTTATGAATTTAAGTATAACAACAACTTAAATAAAAATAATAATAAAACAAAATAGTAAAATAAAATAAAAGGTCATCCTTATTTCACGCTCGGAGACTAAGTCCAAAAAGAAAGCCTCGTTCTCGCATCTTCATCGAATCATTGTATAATTCTAACATAACTAAACTTGCAAGAATTTAATTTGCGATAATAAGAAAATAATATAACAAAGTAAGAGGTAAGAAAACATACCTGCTTTGGCCAAGAGTCTCGATGCACGGATTTTTCTCTCTCGAAGACGGCTTCCCCAATGGGCTTTCATTGAGAATTGCTACTTAGGAGGATTTCTCTTTGAAATTTTGAGTGTCTCCGAAGGGTTTCCCTATGAATTTTTATGTGTCTAAATTAGGAGGATGAGGGTTTTATTTATAAGGAAAGATGGGGAGTGAAAAAATTCTAGAAACCCTAGGAAATCCTAGACGCCAGCCTAAACTCATTCCAAATTTAATAGGGAAAAAGGCAAAATCTGGAAAAAAAAAAAAAAAAAAGAAAGAAAAGAAAAGGGAGAGGAATATTCTGGAATTTAGGGCACGTAAAAACATGCACCCATTACTGCTGCCGCCTTTAATTTTTTTTCCTGTAGTATTTTGACCGGCAATAGGGCCCACCCCTATTTATCTCTTTCCTGCCACTCTCTCCTCAGAAAGTGAGCCCTCTCTTCAACGTTTTCCTCTTTCCTTTATCTTTCTCTTCTTTGCTCTCTCTCCTTTCTCTTTCTTTTCTCTCTCTCTCTATCCCCTCATCAATTCTCTCTCCTTATTCTTTTTCTCTCTCTTTTCGCTCTCCAAATTATCTCTCTTCCTCCCCCTTTTATTTATTTCTTTTTTTTCCTTCTTTACTATTTTTTCTATTTTTTTCTCTGTTATAGTTTTTTTCTATTTTTTTTATTTTCTAAAAATAAAATAAAGTAAATTAAAAATATTTTTTTTGTGGCGATGGTTAAAATATTGTGTCTATAACTGTCCCTCTTTGTCATTCAAGTTTCACTTGCTTGACAAAAGATAGGAGACAACATCATTTTAATCGTCTAATTTTCTGGATTTTCAAATTTTTTTTCTTTTGCTTTTGGGAATTTTAAAAAAAATTGTCGAAATTCAAAAACACCTATTTCAGAGCATGATAGAAAGGTATAAGAATAGAATATGGTTGAATTACAACTCAACCATAAAATGGTTGCCTACTTATCTCGATAGTGCTAAGAATTTGGTCACGTTTAGTTCGACATTTGCCCCCGACGAGGCGAGAAATGAATCCAAAATAGAGTGTCTCTCATAGAGTGGCAATGTAAAATACAAAATGTCACACCTCACCCCGGACACCCGTCACCGTGGGGCCAGCGTGACGTCGCCACGACATCATCCTAATGTCAAATCCACTAGTACATGATAGAGTGCGTACAAAATATACAACCACAATTTTTTTTTTTTTTACCATATGCAATATCTCTAATTGGGGACACACTCGTCCCTACGTTACCATAATAACAAGGAAACTCTCGTAGGTTGGCCTCAGACAGCTCCTCCCAAAATATTACCATACTACACTATCGCTGGACTCTACCTAGTGCCAGTAGGAGATCGACTCCTAACTGTTGTACATATGAGTGTACTGCCTTCTTAGTAAAAATATATATATTTTTTAAATTAAAAAAATATTCTAAATATTACCACAACTAAATCTGGATAAGCATAAGTATATAAGCAATGAAAATAAAGCGATATAGATAAGTTCCATCCAAATCCAAATCCATCTAGTATAAAATCATACCAATCACCATAATAAATAATGAATCACCCAATATAAGTAAAACACCCCATCTCAAGCATACTATTTAAGCACACAACTCAAACACACACCTCAAACACATACACTGGCCAGCCTTAGTGATCGTTTTAACCTCACAATCGGGAGTTTGCAACGGTACCGTACCATCCGTAGGATATGCCTTCTTACGAACACCCATCACTCTGCCGAAGCGGATAATCACTGCGCAGTATAAACATCTAACATCACTCTGCCGAAGCAGATAAACATCACTCCTTAGAAGCGGATAACATCACTCCGCCGATGCAGATAACCCCACTTTACTGAAACAGATATATACATCATCATTGATTCACAACTTAATAAATATCGTCTACTCAACCTCGTCAAATTACCACATTTACCTCTTTCCCTCAAAATCCACTTTTAAATCCAAAAATCATATTTCACACTTCCTTTTAAAGAAAACGTCTGATTTAATCAAAACCACTTTTCCACCCTTTATTTTTTAGAAAAAAACAGATGTTTTCTATTCTCTTTTAAAAACACCGTCTGATTTCGCTAAATCCAACAAAAATCCATTTTCAACTTCATTTATAAATTCATACGGTTTCAGTAAATTCATATTTCATCATGTATATACATAGAAAAATAGTTTGGTAAGAAGACAGTACACTCACCTAATATCCGTTCTCAAAAGCTTCACCAACTCTACGCTACCGATCCTCTGGTAATTGCGAACCTATTTGTGACATGGCCTAAATTAATATTAATACACAAAAGAAATAACCAATCATGCAATGCAGACCCTACGTTTCCCATTTCTTATTTATGAAAATTTATATTCAATTAATTTAGCCCGGTTACACAATACACGTATACGATTTATTTAAAATTAGCGGTTTATTCCAATTATTCTGATTACAGATTTTATTATTATTTTTTTGTTTAATTTAATTAATAATAATATTCAATGAAAAATATTATCCGTTCCGAAATGTTGCCGCGAGATGAGTTTGAATTTCGTTGGGGTTATTTGTGCAATTTTTTCCTTTTTCCTTTTTTTCTTTCTTCTTCCTTTTTTTTTTTTTTTTTTTTTTGTTCTTTTTGTTCTCAGTTCTGCTCTTCCCCGATGGCCGGCCCTCCTTTCTCTCTCTACTATTGCCGATTTTTGGCGGCCTCCCACGACACACTGATTTCACCGTTTGACCTGCACCACCCACACCACCACTCAACAACCGCCACCGGCAACCCCCACAACCGAACACGCCTACCCACAAGGTTGCCGATCACACACACACCCCTCCACCCACTGTAACACACACACACACACTGCCTGAGATCTTCACCTCTCCAAACCTGAAACACACACATGCATACACACACTCACTAAATGAATCAAAGAATTCATACATAATTACTCACCAAATTGACGACGATGACCGACAATTATTATACGGTTGATGATTTCACCCCCCCTACGGTCATCGAGTGAGCAACCGAAGCCCCATTCTCCCAAGGACAGGACTGAGCACTTCCCACCAGATTGTTTCAAACCGAGCAAACCTAGCAACAAAAATGACAGCACATACACACATCAACAGAACACGCCCTTCTTGCCGGAGGAGCATCGATCACGGAAATCCAACAGCCCCTGGAACCGTTGACAAAAATCAAAACACACCCAAAATAATGAAATGAAATAGAACACATACTAACAACCCCACCGGAGAACTTACCACCACTGACGATCACGAAATCTGGCAACCCCATTCTCCTCCGATCATCTCTCTCTGTCTCTGTTTCTTGTTCTGGGTTTACAGCCAACACACACTCCATTCACCCAACCAGAGAGATGGCGACGAGACCCCCACCAGCCCGACAACAACGCCCACCAATGGCGATCGAACATCACGTACATTGTACCTCCGCCGGAGCAACGGCTACAATTCGAAACTCACTGCCGTCGACCCCTCTCTCTCAAAATTTTCTGAATCTCTTCTTCTTCTTTGAGATTTTCGGTAATTATTGCGTGCATGTTCACCTTTATATGCATGAAATTAGTGGTCGGAACATCAAGCTCCTTCTGCCACGTCGCTACTTCTTTCTCCCCCTTCCGGCTGGCTGCTCACGATCACTCACATATGTATAAATAATTTTTTTGCTAAATTACTCTTTTCACCCTCCTTAACTTCTTAGAATCTTCATTTTAGTCCAAGTCCATTTTTAAGATTTTTCTTAAATTGCAATTGCACCCCTAAAAGTTTTAATTAAGAATTAAAGGTCAATTTACCTCCCGAAGTTTGGATTTAATATTTCTAAATTTGTGAATTGACCCCTAGATTTTTAATTTGAATTTTTATTGACCCAATTTCACTCCAAATTTTTCCAGTTACTCTAAAATGCAACTAAGATGACGTACATACTATGATTGAGGTCTTACAACTCTTTCCTCCTAACAGAAATTTCATCCCAAAATTTTATTACCTTAGTCGAAAAAAATACAGGTATCTGTTCCTCATCTCGTCTTCTCGCTCTTATGTCGCATCTTCCACCGCACGACTATGCCATAACACCTTGACAAAAGGAATCGTTTTCGTTCACAACACCTTGTCTTTATGGCTTAGGATTTGGACTGGCTCCTCAACGTAGGTCAAATCTGTTTCCAACTCGATCGGCTGCGAAGTCAACACCTGAGAAGGGTCTGGCACATATTTTCAGAGCATTGATACATGGAAGACGTCGTGTAGTCGAGATAATTCTGGCGGTAACACAAGTCTATATGCTGTCGTGCCAACCCGATCTAAAATTTCATATAGTCCGATATACCTTGGGCTTAACTTCCCTTTCTTCCCGAACCTCATTATGCCTTTCCATAGAGAAATATGCGAAAACACATGATCTCTCATCCCCAACTCCAACTCCCACCAGCACTTGTCTGCATAACTCTTTTGTTGACTTCGGGCGAATATTAATTTATATCGAATCACCTTGATTTTGTCTACTATCATTTGGGCGACATCCGGCATCAACAATTTCTTTTCTCTTACCTCAGTCCAACAGACTGGGTCATTTCCTACCATACAACGCTTCATACGGGGCCATCTCGATTGTTGAATGGTAATTGTTAGTGTAGGCAAATTCCATTAACATAAGACAATCATCCCAGCTACTAGGAAATTCAAGAACATATCCCCTCAACCTATCTTCTAGTATCTGAGTTGTATGCTCTGATTGTCCGTTCATTTGAGGATGGAAAACAGTGCTAAATTACAACTTGGGACCTAAAGCAGTTTGGAGTCTCGGCCAAATCCTCAAAGTACATCTCAAATCTCTATCTGACACTGTAGGAACTGGTGCGCTATGCAACCCTACAATCTCAACGGTAAATAATTGGTCATACCTTTCAAAAGAAATGTCGTCTTTACGGTTAGAAAATGAGTGGACTTGGTAAGCTTATGAACGATCACCCAGATGGAATTATGCCCCTTTTTAGTATGAAGTAATCCCAAAATAAAATCCATCGTGATATGCTCCCATTTTCACTCTAGAATTGGTAGAGGTTGCAGCAACCCACTTGAACGTTGATGCTCAATCTTTACTTGCTAACCAGTAAGACACCTGGCAACAAGCTCCGCGATTTCTTACTTCATTCCGATCCACCAATAATACTCATGTGAAACCTGATGCATTTTGGCACCGCCTGAATGGATCGCGTATGCTGAGTTTTGCGCTTCTTCCAAAATATCGTTCTTCAAACTAGTGTCGTTAGGCACACCCAATCTATCTCCCATTATTAACACCTCGTCTCTCTCCCTGACCTGAAAATCCACTCTATGACCATTTCTCACTTCATCTCAAATCTTCTCCAATTGAACGTCTGACTTCTGAGCTTCGATAATACGATCAATCAGCGTCGATCTCAAGTCCCTAATCACAAGTAATGAAGCCGTCTGGCCAGCCACTAACTAAACTCACAACAATCTTAAATTAGCATACAGATTAGTATGAACAGCTCTTATCTGTGCGATTGAACCCGCCGATTTCTGACTCAACGTATTTGCTGCTTCATTAGCTTTTCCCCGGGTGATAGTGGATATTACAATCATCGTCTTTAATCGACTCTATCCAACGTCTCTGCCTCAAATTTAATTTCTACTGAGTAAACAGATATTTCAAACTTTGGTGGTCAATGTAGATTTCACACGTCTCGCCATACAAGTAGTGTTTCCAAATCTTAAAGACAATTATAATCGCTGCCAGCTCCAGATCATGCGTCTGGTAATTTTGTTCATGATTCTTCAGTTGTCGAGATGCGTATGTGGTTACATAACCATGCTGCAACAAAACACATCCTAGCCCTTGGTGGGACGTATCACTATAAATCACATAATCACCCCTTCCGTTGAGAGGGATAGTATTGGTGCCGATATCAATCTACTCTTCAACTTCTGGAAACTCTATTCGCATTTGGCAGTCCACTCAAATTTGGTTTCCTCACGGGTCAAAAGAGTCAATGGGGCCGCTATAACAGAGAATCCCTGCACAAATCGTCGATAGTGACCCGCCAATCCAAAACAAAACTTCGAACTTCAGTCACCTTTCTCGGCCTTTCCTACTGAACCACAACTTCCACTTTCTTCGGGTCTACCTAAATACCATTCCTAAAATAATATACCCCAAAAATACTACATAATCTAACCAAAATTCGCATTTACTGTACTTCCCATATAGCCTCTTCTCCCGCCACGTCTACGACACGATTCAAAGATGTTCTGCATGCTCATCTCTGCTTTGGGAGTAGATCAATATATCGTCAATGTATACGATAATAAATTGATCCAGATAAAGTTGGAAGACCCGATTCATCAAGCCCATGAAGGCAGTAGGAGCATTTGTCAATCCGAAGGGCACAGCTAAAAATTCATAGTGTCCATACCTCATACGGAACGCTGTTTTCGTTATATCACTGTCTCTGATCTTCAATTAGTAATACCCTAATCGAAGATCTATTTTCGAAAATGCTTTAGCCTTCTGGTGTTGGTCAAACAAATCGTCAATCCTAGGCAATGGATATTTATTACGAACGGTCACCCTACTTAGTTGTCGATGGTCAATACACATTCTTAACGTGACATCCTCCTTATTCACGAACAACACTGGGGTTTCCCATGGGAAAACACTAGGTCTTATAAACCCACGATCTAATAAATCTAGTAATTGTACCTTCAATTCTTTTAACTCAACAAGCGCCATACGATAGGGTGGAATCGATATAGGAGCAGTTCCGGGAAGTAGCTCGATCGTGAATTCCATCTCCGTATCTATTGGCAACCCTGGAAATTCGTCTGGAAACACGTTAGAAAAAAAAATCTCTAACCACTGAAATATCCGCTATCAAACTTCTCTTTGATTGGTGTCAATCACGTGCGCAAGATATCACTGACATCCTTTCTGCAATAATTTCTTGGCTTTTAGGGATGAAATTAGACTAACAGGAGTGATAATTCTGTCTCCCAAGAATACCAATTCTGGCTCGCCTGAGATCTGGAAGATCACATTCTTCTTAAATCAATCCACCGTGGCATGAGAGCGGAACAACAAATCCATATTCAGTATTACATCACGGTCATAAATATTCAAGGGTAATAGATCTACCGATAACTCCCTACCACCAATACGAAGGGAACTATATTTATACGCACTAACTATTAACACTGACTCATAGTTTTCGGCTACTTCCTACCCATCATTCTCTATTAATTCATGCCACATTCGCCCATTTCGTATGACTTTCAAATCTGCCTGCCCGTCAACCTAAAACGTATTTCCAAAGTAAATCCTTACTAGATTAGTCTACATCTTATCTCTTCCGTTTTTACTAGATTAGATTTAATTTCATATCGCCGAATGGTCGTCTCTTGCTGCTTTAACCATATGAACCTTCCTCTCTAATAAAATCACAAGCACACCCATACATTTATGATAGCAACTGCGTATCTTAAATAGTAGCGCAGTGTGTCATGTAATTGCATAAATAAAGCGTTGTCTACCCAGTCAATTCAATGAATAACTTGACATTGGACGAATTAGGTGTGCTCTGCCACACTGTTGGTTTAACAATAAAAATATTATGTACTACCGACAGGGAATCCCAATGTCAAATACTACTAATAGAATTACTTATCAGTTATAATTTAATATTCCCAACCACTAGCACCCCCACAATCGCGATCCACCCATTACCACTACAACCCACACTGCCCGAACCACCAACTGGCAGTATCACAACTTCATCGCACCCAGTAATTACCAACAAGACAGATAACCACGCATGATGCCAATGTACCATCTAATGCAATGCAATAACTATTACTCACGTGCTTAACCCACCTATCGATACCCTATCTCAAAGTCCCCTACTGACTAGACGATTGGCACGTCTTCCTATCTCATGATCTTCTATTGACACAACTACTGACAAGTCTACAGAACCTATAACCTAGGCTCTGATACCACAATTGTCACACCCCACCCCGGACACCCGTCACCGTGGGGCCGGCGTGACGTCGCCACGACATCATCCTAATGTCAAACCCACTAGTATATGATAGAGTGCGTACAAAATATACAACCACAATTTTTTTTTTTTTTTTTACCATATACAATATCTCTAATTGGGGACACACCCGTCCCTACATTACCATAATAACAAGGAAACTCTTGTAGGTTGGCCGCAGACAGCGCCTCTCAAAATATTACCATACTACACCATCGCCGGACTCTACCTAGTGCCAGTAGGGGACCAACTCCTAACTGTTGTACCTGCAAGTGTACTGCCTTCTTAGTAAAAATATATATATTTTTTTTTAAATTAAAAAAATATTTTAAATATTACAACAACTAAATCTGGATAAGCATAAGTATATAAGCAATGAAAATAAAGCGATATAGATAAGTTCCATCCAAATCCAAATCCATCTAGTATAAAATCATACCAATCACCATAATAAATAATGAATCACCCAATATAAGTAAAACACCCCATCTCAAGCATACTATTTAAGCACACAACTCAAACACACACCTCAAACACACACACTGGCCAGCCTTAGTGATCGTTTTAACCTCACGATCGGGAGTTTGCAACGGTACCGTACTATCCGTAGGATATGCCTTCCTACGAACACCCATCACTCCGCCGAAGCGGATAATCACTGCGCAGTATAAACGTCTAACATCACTCTGTCGAAGCAGATAAACATCACTCCGCTGAAGTGGATAACATCACTCCGCCGAAGCGGATAACCCCACTCTACCGAAACAGATAAATACAGCATCATCGATTCACAACTTAATAAATATCGTCTACTCAACCTCGTCAAATTACCACATTTACCTCTTTCCCTCAAAACCCACTTTTAAATCCAAAAATCATATTTCACACTTCCTTTTAAAGAAAACGTCTGATTTCATCAAAACCACTTTTCCACCCTTTATTTTTTAGAAACAAATAGATATTTTCTATTCTCTTTTAACAACACCGTCTGATTTCGCCAAATCCAACAAAAATCCATTTTCAACTTCATTTATAAATTCATACGGTTTCAGTAAATTCATATTTCATCAAGTATATACATAGAAAAATAGTTTGGTAAGAAGACAATACACTCACCTGATATCCGTTCTCAAAAACTTCACCAACTCTACGCTACCGATCATCTGGTAATTGCGAACCTATTTGTGACAGGGTCTAAATTAATATTAATACACAAAAGAAATAACCAATCATGCAATGCAAACCCTACATTTCCCATTTCTTATTTATGAAAATTTATATTCGATTAATTTAGCCATGTTACACAGTACACGTATACGATTTATTTAAAATTAGTGGTTTATTCCAATTATTCCGATTCCAGATTTTATTATTATTATTATTATTATTATAATTATTATTATTATTATAATTAATTTAATTAATAATAATATGTAATGAAAAATATTATCCATTCCGAAACGTTGCCGCGAGATGAGTTTGAATTTCGTTGGGGGTTATTTGTGCAATTTTTTCCTTTTTATTTTCTTTCATTCTTTTCTTTTCTTTCTTTTTTTTTTTTTTTTTTTTTTTTTTTTTTTTTTTTTTTTTTTTTTTTTTCCTGTTCTCAGTTCTGCTCCTCCCCGATGGCTGGCCCTCCTTTCTCTCTCTACTATTGCCAATTTCCGACGGCCCCCCACGCCACACCAATTTCACCGTTTGACCTGCACCACCCACACCACCACTCAACAACCGCCACCGGCAACCCCCGCAACCGAACACGCCTACCCACAAGGTTGCTGATCACACGCACACACCTCCACCCACTGCAACACACACACACACTGCCTGAGATCTTCACCTCTCCCAACCTGAAACACACACATGCATACACACACTCACTAAATGAATCAAAGAATTCATACATAATTACTCACCCAATTGATGACAATGACCGGCAATTATTATACGGTTGATGATTTCACCCCCTCTACGGTCGTCGAGTGAGCAACCAAAGCCCCATTCTCCCAAGGACAGGACTGAGCACTTCCCACCAGATTGTTTCAAACCGAGCAAACCCAGCAACAAAAATGATAGCACATACACACATCAACGGAACACGCCCTTCTTGCCGGAGAAGCACCGATCACAGAAATCCGACAGCCCCTGGAACCGTCGACAAAATCAACACACACCCAAAATAATGAAATGAAACAAGTCATATAGTAACAACCCCACCGGAGAACTTACCACCACCGATGATCACAAAATCCGACAACCCCATTATCCTCCGATCCTCTCTCTCTCTGTCTCTGTTTCTTGTTCTGGGTTTACAGCCAACACACACTTCATTTACCTAACCAGAGAGATGGGGACGATACCCCCACTGGCCCGACAACAACGCCCACCAACGGCGATCGAACATCACGTACACTTTACCTCCGCCGGAGCAACGGCTACGATTTGAAACTCACTGCCGTCGACCCCTCTCTCTCAAAATTTTCTGAATCTCTTCTTCTTCTTTGAGATTCTCGGTAATTATTGCATGCATGTTCACCTTTATATGCATGAAATTAGTGGTCGGAACATCAAGCTCCTCCTGCCACGTCGCTGCTTCTTTCTCCCCCTTCCGGCCGGCTGCTCACGATCACCCACATGTGTATAAATAATTTTTTTGCTAAATTACTCTTTTCTCCCCCCTAACTTCTTAGAATCTTCATTTTAGTCCAAGTCCATTTTTAAGATTTTTCTTAAATTGCAATTGCACCCCTAAAAGTTTTAATTAAGAATTAAAGGTCAATTTACCTCCCAAAGTTTGGATTTAATATTTCTAAATTTGTGAATTGACCCCTAGATTTTTAATTTGAATTTTTATTGACCCAATTTCACTCTGAATTTTCCAGTTACTCTAAAATGCAACTAAGATGACGTACATACTACGATTGAGGTCCTACACAAAAAGCCATCATGGAGAGACAAATGCAAAAATAGATCACAAAGAGGCAAATGAAAAATAAAAAGTTATCACAGAGAGGAAAATACAAGATGAAAAAAGTCATCACTGAGAGGCAAAATGCAAAATACTAGGCCATTACGAAGTGACAAAATAAAAAATAAAGAGCCATCTTGGAGTGGAAAATGCAAAATGAAAAAGCCATCACGGAGAGGCAAAACACAAAATAAGGCCATCACAGAAAGTCAATGCAAAATGTATGAGCACTCACGGATGGACAATATACAAAATGAAAAGCCATCATAGAGAGACACATGTAAAATAAAAAGCCATCACGGATAGGCATAATGCTAAATGAAAAGTCATCACGGAGAGGCAATATTAAAATGAAAAGCCATCATGGAGAGACAGAATACAAAATAAAAAGCTATCACGGAGAGGCAAAATGAAAATAAAAAGCCATAATGGAGAGACAAATGCAAAATAAAAAGTCATCACGAAGAGACAAATGCAAAATGAAAAACCATCACGGAGAGGTATAATGCAAAATAAAAGGTCATCACGGAGAGACAAATGTAAAATGAAAAACCATCATGGAGAGTTATAATACAAAATGAAAGGTCATCAGAGAGAGACAAATGCAAAATGAAAAACCATCACTGGTAGCGAAAAATTACGTCGCTAATTTCACGGTAAGTGTACGGGTCAAGTTTTATAGAATAGTGAATGAGAAGAGTTGTTATATCCATAGGGATTAGATTAAATTATCGTTAAGTACTGCAATTATCATAACCAAATTTTATCTAGGTGATTGAATTTAGGATTTTTGTTTTTAGATATATACTAAACTAAATAAATTAACTAATTAAATTACAACACTAAATAAATATTATATGGGAATAGATTATCTAGGGACTAACTTTGTTTACTTATACGGGTTTGATCCAATTTAGTTTACATTAATGGTATTCAAACTATCCGATAATCTAAGTATCGAAAACTCACTTGCTACCTCTCCCGAGTATAAAGTGAATGAATATGTGACTTTGAGTCAACACCGATGTCCCCATCTAGCGTCTAAATGACACTACTCACTTGTGTCTCGGCCCAACCTCATGGATTTTACACTTTCAAATACTCTCTTGAGTCATTAGATCGTCACGTTATGCTTAAACCCTAGTCCGAATCCAGGATTACCTCTCCCGAGTGTCAAACCCCGTATTCTCAAATCAACCATAATATTATAATAAGCATACTATGGAGGTAAAAGAACAATAAACAAAATCGAATACAGATGAACAACCGTTAATGAAACACGATTTACTCAAACAACGTTTTCATAAACTATATCAATCCCTAGAAAAAATACGTATAGTTAAACAAGATCATTACCAAATATTCATTAAAATAAGAGAATAACATCATTTTACAATTACAAAGTTTAAGAACAAAGAGAGAAATAAGGAAGAATAACCATTATCTGAATAGTAGAGTGTTCCACTTTCGTAAAAATCGCTCCGAGATCGTTTCATCTTTCCCAAATTGATGTTCTCCCTTTGGGTCTTGATCTTGAGCTCCAAAATTGCCCAAAAAACTGTGCCTATTGTGTTGGGGGAGAAGGGGATATTAAGGGATTCAAAATATCTACGAAAATATCCTAAAATATCTAAGCCACCTGGTGTCGGACCACTACAGCGGTGGGAAGTTAGTAGGTTTCTGCCAGTTGACCACTGCAGCATTGGAGACCATCGCTGCAGAGGTGAATTTCACCGTGACAGTAGTGGTTAAGCAGAAAGTCTTTGTTCTTTTGATCGCTGCAGTGATGGTTTTCACCACTGAAGCGGTGGAGGCTGCATTTTTTTTTTTTTTTAATCTTTTCAACCATTTCTCCACGGACGTCCCACCAATTTCCTCGATTTTCAACCGTTTTCATCCATCTTCGTCCCCAACACCTGATTTATACCAAAACAAATAAAAACGAATTAAAACATTACAATAACACTCAAAAACTACCAAAATCGGCTTGGGAATATATAGATAAATTCTACCTATCAATCATAGAGAGGTAAAAATATAAAATAAGACCATCACAGAAAGGCAATACAGAAGGTATGAGCACTTACAGAGAGGCAAAGATATAAAATAAGGTTATCGCAAAGGCAAATGCAAGATATATGGCATTTACAGAGAGGTAAATGTAAAATAAAAGGACTATCACGGAGAGGCAATGAAATAAAAGAATCATCATAGAGAGGCAATGCAGAATCAACAACAACAACAACTAAACTTTTATCCCACTTATGTAGCATCGGCTACATGAATCCGTTTATGCCATAGTGATCAATCAAGGGTCATCATTTCAGTTAGGTTTAATATCATTAAATCAATTTTAATAGTTTTATCCAACATCTTCTTAGGTCTAACTCTCCTTCTAGTAGCCCACTGCACTTGAATTAAATCACATTTTCTCACTAGTGCTTCAATGAGTCTTCTATGCACATGCCCAACCATTAGCTGGGGCTACTAAACTCAAATTCTCTATATGCAAAGATTGGAAGGCTCCATATAATGTGCCCCAACCTGTGGCTGAGCAAAAAAAAATGAGAGATCAAAGATATAAAATGTGCCATATCCTACAGCTAGGGCTGACTCTCAAATGATCGAACCATAATAGAATGCCTACATAGTTTAGCATTACGCTAAGGATTAGATTTAGCGTAGTTCACTAAATGCCCCTTTCATGGAAAGGCTTAAACACCTGAAAATGCTCATCAAATGGAAAAGAAACAATTGATCCATGCAAGAATTATACATAGACAAACATTCACAAATTTATTTTAACAAAAAAAAAAAATTGATCATCTTTAAGTGATCCACAAAACTTTTTTTTTCTAGGCTACATTTTCAATTAGAGGCGTTTTCCTCTGTTTAGATTTAATAAGATTTTCTTTTGACGTATCAAGGGGATTGAAAAGAGTAATGTACTCTTACCTTCGTGGTACGAATTTGGTTTGGCCTTCCATTTTTCTTTCCTTGGCTACTAAGATTAATTCCAATGCTTCAGTTCTAAATCTTTGTATGCTTTGTATTTCAATCAACTCCTACAAACTGGATTAGTCAAAGTAAGCTTTCCAGCAGTTAATCCGAATGTGGATTTCATAGCTGCGCCTACTTCTTCAACCTCGAAAAGATCGGATTTGCACTAATGCGTATGCACGAAAAATTAAACCTTATTTATTCGATTATCTCATTTTCACTTGATATGATTTTCTGTATTGATTTGATTTGATCTTGACAAACATGATTTAGATAATAATCAAGATTTTCTCTAAAATTCGTATCACAAGGTGAACCCATTAACTAACGAACAATTGAACCATTCTTCCATGATGAGACTTTCGAGTAACTGAATAAAGATGCTTCTCAAATTTCTCTTCATTTTTTAGCATCGTGGAGTTCTAAGTAATCCATGTAACAAGTTTTAGGCAATGATCTCGATCCAGTTGGCCTAAGTCACTAGGTTTTGAAACACCCCTACGGTTTAATACTCAAATTACCTAGATCCCCAATCTGCTAATCCTTTTTTTTTTTTTTTTTTTTTTGGGAGAAATATCTTTAATCTATCATAGATGACAAACAAAACTCCTAAACTCAAAAGGATTTTTGGGATGGTGGCTTTGCTTTATGACGGATAGCCTAATCGATGGATTTTTGGATGGTGGTTTTTCGGGTAATGGCTTTGCTTTGTGACAGATTTCCTAGTCGTTCGATGGGTCAGTTGAGTAATGAATTTTTGGGTAGTGTCTTTTTAGGCTATGGTTTTTTGGGTGATGACTTTTTGGGTGATGGATTTTTGGGTGATGGCTTTGCTTTATGACGGATTACTTAGCCGATGGATTTTTGGATGGTGTCTTTTTGGGTAATGGCTTAGCTTTATGATGTATTGCCTAGTCATTGGATTTTTGGATAAAGGCTTTTGGGTAATTGATTTTTCATGTAATGGTGATGGCTTTTGTTTTTTGATGGATTACCTAGCCAATGGATTTTGGGTGGAGCTTGGAAATTTGTATCGAAAGATGCCCAAGATTTTTTGACACTCATCTAGTTAAGGCAAGTCATCTTGTTTTATTTATTCTTAGATAAAAATCTCTTTTAGTATCAAAATCATATTCATTATGCTCCAGTATATTCTCAACACAAAGATCACATACAAATAGTTTGGGCATATTTAAAAAATAAGTATCAAACATTTGAGACATAACCTAGGTAACATAGTAGCATTTATTGAAAGGTTAAAGCCATCTACAAAGCAAGTCATCTACCATCTAGAAGGCCAGCTAGAAAGGGAGACAGATTTAAAAGTTTTCCCTAATTTTATGAAAATTTATCTTATTAGACCAAGTTCACAAGTGGTACCCCTAGGTTAGGGTTTGGCTTGTAATGGGATGACATCCTCTAATAAAGTTTAGGAGCAATTAAAGTTTCAGCCTAGGGTGGATTCAACTGAAATTTCTCTGTTGGTCGGTGAATTTAATTGGAAGATGGGTTATTCAGAGTTTATGGCCATTTGGATAGGATGGTACCCCGGACTGGCGGATAGGAAGATTTGGGATATAGAAAGAGTAATTCAAGGTATTGGGGGTTATGTATGGTTCTAATTTTGGTGAAACCGCAGGGGTACAACTTTATTTGGGGGTATGGGCCAAGTAGGTTATTTAAGGCATATGGGTGGTGAGATTGATTGGTATTTTGGTTGGGTATGGTTTGGATTGGTGGTTTTGATTTGGTGAGACTATGGGGTATCACTTGGTTCAGAGATATGAGTCAAGTAGGTAATTTAAAGTATATGGGTGGAGAGATTGATTGGTATCTTGGCTAGAAGAGTATCACTTGATTTGGGAGATATGGGTCAATGTGATTTCCATTCGGGAGGAAACTCCTAAAAGTTTTTTTTTTTGCATGATTCACTATTGGATGACAAAAGTTTCTTCAAATTATGCATAAAAGGAAAACAAAACAACACAACTCAATCTTATTTACAAGATAGACGGAAAAGTTAACAAAATAAAATACCACATTTGGACTTTGATTATTTGTACTTATTTGGACATTTTAGGCTCAACCCTCTAATTATCCCTAGTAGAGTCGCTAACTAACGCGCCTCGATATTTTGAAAGAAAAAGAATATGAAATAATAAAGCGTAAAAGAGGGTTATTTTTAAAAGCCCCGGATTTTTTAAAAAGTACTTAGGCCATTTAAAATAAAGAGTCATTACCTAGCATTAGGTTTTAATGGAGTGCTAGGTCACCGAATTTTTTAGAAAATAATTTAAAAGCTCGAAGTAAAATTGACTAAAAAAACCCTATCAACCGAAGATTCATTTAAAGGGTTCGGGGGTCGGTTATGCTGGGAAAATATGTTAGGCACCCCAAGAAGTCCGTTCGAAAATGATATCTTATGTCCAATTAAGTCTAATTAGTTTAAGTCCTAATGTTTTGTTTTATTTTGAAAATCTTTTCCTTCTTATGAAATATTTTTGGTATTTCCCAAAATTAAGATGAGACAATTTTTTAGTATTTTTGGAATATTCCTCAAGTATGACCTCTTATCAAATATTAAGAGATTGGACAAGGATAGTCCTTAGCGAGTGGTTTTATGTATGTTTCCAATGAACTTTTTCAATTTAAGTGGGCAAATCAATCTAAATATTTTTTAAGTGATGCAAAAGACAACATGCAAAGCAGCGTGAATTTTTCTTTATAAATGCAACGTCATGAAATGCCTATTTTTTTAATTTGCCCAATCAATTTAAAGAAATTTCGATTTGGTATTTCCTTAAATTCTATGGAGATGAGAATCAAGGAAATATCACGAAAATGAATTTTGTCGAAATTAATTCCCCCAACACTTATGCGGAATGCAAAGAAACGACTTACCGAATGAATCATTGAATCCACCCTACGACTTTGACGCACCCCGAATTTTGTTTGAAAAGTAAGAAGAAGTAGAGATCAAGAAAAAAAGAAAAATAAGTTTTCATTCTTCCCTCTCTAAGTCCTCCAAATCCGTTCATTTTTTTTTAAAATGGCTTTCAAGGACTTTTCTAAGCGTCGGTTTTGAAAACTTCTTTGGGCTAGAAGTTTGAGTTGAAAACAGAGTCGCCACCTAGCATGGGTTAAATAGTGTGCGTGGTTACCGAAATTTTAGGAATTCGTTATCATTTTGAAATGAGCCGTGTTTTAACTCATAAAGGTCTTGTACCAGAGATTTCTTTAAGTTCGAGGGACATGCACCCCAAGAAACCTTTCCATAGACAGTACCTTAGTCTAAATGAATATTCACTTTTAAATAAGATCCAAGTAATTTTTTTTATTTGCTTTAATAAAATAATTCCATTTTTTAAGTTTTTTGTTTTTTAATGCATTTTTTATATGATGTAATGAAAACAAGTAAATACTACAACTAAACTTGCAACAACAATCCAATAACAGTATATAAGAAATAGAAATATTTCTGCATTTTCCTAATGACCGAACCTTATAAAGGTTGCCTATATATCCATGTTTTCACAGGGAATCAGGTCGACATTTAGTTTTAACATGCAAGATATATGAAATGAAAATGTTTTTGTATTTTTTAACGACCGAACCTTATAAAGGTTGCCTACATATTCCAGTAACCACAGAGAATCACGTCAACATGTTGTTCCAACCTGCAATATACACAATTAATTTATTTAGATAGGTGACCGAACCAGTACATGGGTTGCCTACGTATCTCAGATTAATGAGAATCAAGTCATCACGTAATTTGTTTATGCAAAATAAACTGATTTAATTTGATTTTATTTATTAGACAAGACATGAACCATATGATGGTTTGTAAACAACATCCTTGATTTTGTCAAGAACACCGCAATCAAACTTTTTTGTTTTGGTGAGATTAGTGTTAGTATGTGAGTTGTTAGGTGAAAAAGAAAGAAAATACCATATATATATATATATCGTTTGCTTGATTTAATTATAGATTTATGATCGATGAGTCATTGGCTTAAACAACATCTATTTGTATATATTTTGTTATATAATTTAATATTTGTTGAATTCAACAAAACGTGTTAAATTCAACAACATACATCATTCTTCAATCTATTTTTTGGTAATTTTTTACTTAATTACATTTAATACTTTTTTACAATCACAATATAGTAAATTTATAAAATTTTGTTGAAATAACATGTTGAATTCAATACAAATGTGAAAAAATATGAATGCTCAGAAATAACATGTTGAATTTCACGCGAATTTGAAAATTGATGAAATATGGTAAATGTAATATTATTGGCTTCAGAACAATATATTTGTAAGTGTATATATATTTGTTATATAATTTAATATTTGTTCAATTCAACACGACGATTGATTTTGTGTGGAATTCAACAAAATGTGTCACTTTTCAATCTAACTTTTTTGTAATATTTTTTTTAATTAGTTACATTCAACGTTTTCAATAACAACACAATAGATTTATATTTTTTATTTATTTATTAAAGTGTCATATTGAATTCAACAGAAATTTGAAAACTATGAAATTTCAAAAGGATGATGTTGAATTCAACATGAACGTGAAAATTGATAAAAATAAAAATAAAAATTGGTGAATGTGATATCATCTTGAACATCTTATTTAAACAAATCTGAATATATAATTAGATCATAAAAAAATTATACAAAACAATAGTTATTTCGATTTTAATAATTTTTATTTTTTTAGGAAATATTGATATATAAATCAATTGTTAACAACAAAATGCCCATTATATAAACTCCTCCATTAATATGATGATGACACTACATACATTTTTCTTTGGGAAAATTAATTATATATTATTTGTTTTCTCAAAAAAGAATATCCTATCAAATTTCCCGATATTTAATGAATCGAAAAGTTTTTTCATAATCTCATTGATTTTTTTATCAAAATAAATGAGACAATAATATCTTTTAATAGTAGAATGTCAACACAGGATAACAGGTAACTTAGATATTTTGTTAACATTAATGCATATTAACAAATATTAAAATAGTGAATGATCATCCCTTGCATTAACAAATATTAAAATAGTGAATGATCATCCCACCCCATTCATTTTCACATAAATTGTGTTGATATTAACAAAATGTGAAGATGAAGATCTAGTTGTTGATATTAACAAGGATAGATAAAATCGAAAAATAAAAAACATTGAGACTTAAAATTAACTTGAAAATTTAACCGTACATTTTATTAAAAAAAAAATATAGACATTAAAACTCATCATTAAACGCCAATAATCTTCAATCTGTAAAAGGTTATTTCTCCATCTTCATCATCTCGATCTGTCGTCGAAACATTTGCATTGCTTGTTCCGGTAAGAGCATGGGCACCAATATCCCATCCACGCCTTCATTGTTGGCGCACGACATATAGAAGCTATAACCGCCAAAAGCTAGAGGGACTCCCGCAAACACCGGTTTCCCCCACCAACTCTTGTTAATCTCGTGGAACCCTAGCCGCGTAATGTTTGAAACCACAAAACTTGTAATCAACAGTATGTCCATAGACAACGGTGGTCGCTCTTTGATTGCCATTAGGTTGGTGAACGACCTTATGGATTCTTCGTTAACGTTAGACTTAGCAATGTCAATCAACTCGGCCGCATGTCTTAATCCGCTTGTGTTGCCGCTGCATAGGGTTTTAGCATTGGAATGCGCAACGTCGGTTCCTATTGCGTTCCCATAGTACCTATAGAATTATAATGGTTACCTCCCATTATGAATTCCATGTTTTAGGAAATATGTTATCCATGTTTTAGAGAATATGTTATCCTATGTTATCTATGTTTTAGGTATCCATGTTTTAGGGAATGTCTTGGGCTTGTTTTATGGAACCTTTGTAGGTAGAAGGTTGTTATAAATACCTTCATTCTTGTATTTGTGCTTGTGTCCAAAATATATAGAACTTGAATCAATTCAACACTTCTTGTATTCTACTTTTATTTTAAGAACACTTATTCTCTACATGGTATCAAGAGCTTAAATCCAAATTATTCCTTTTTTTTTTACTCTCAAACCCTAACAAGCCGCCACCTCCTCCACTCTCTCCACCACAAGCCATGGCCAACACCAATCTGCCAGCAACCCTCCCGAACCTACAAGAACCCGTTACGCCACTGATTGTCATGCAAATTCATAACCCTATCAAACTGACATCTACCAATTACATTGCGTGGAAGCTACAGTTCGAATCCATCCTTGAAGGTTATGATCTCCTCCACTTCATTGATGGCACCAAACTAGAACCACCAACTACTGACGCGGGCTATCGCTCATGGTGCCGTCAAGATCGACTTATTTTTAGTGCGCTTGTGGGCTTACTTACACCCGCTCTCACCTCTCTCATTACTCCATCTCCGACGTCTCGTGATGTATGGGTCATTCTTGCCAACACCTATGCTCGCCCAACACATGGGCACATCAAACAAATAAAAGAACACATCAAAAGCGTCACCAAGTGGTTCCTATCTATCTCGAAGTATATGCAGTGCATCAAGGCCCGCACCGATGAACTTGCCGCCCTTGGCAAACCCATGGATCTGGAAGATATCACCGAAAAGTTCATTGACTGCCTTAGTAATGAATATCAGCCCGTCATTGATGCGGTCAATGCTCGTGACACCTCTATCCTATTTGATGAACTTCATGAGAAACTCATCAATTGGGAAATCTCTCTAGGTGTCTCACTTACCATGATCCCGAGCTCTCTCCCGGTGACTGCCAATTCGATTGCTAAACGCTCAACCTTCATACACTTTGACCCACGCCACAATTATCCTATTTGGGGTCCATCTCTAAGTCAGCCGTACGGTGTCAACCCCTCTGCTCTGCCAGGAAACCACCACTTGCCACGACCATTCCTAGGATGGTCTCAGTGGTGCCATCAACAAGGACACCATGTTCCTCGCTACCCTCTATTTCGTCAAGCGCATCCGACATCCCAACCACCATAACCCTCAACGCGTCCAACGACCCCATGGAAACCATTGGCACATGTAGCAATCGCATCCAACTCCGCCAATCCAAGGTGGTTCCTTGATAGCAGTGTCTCTCATCATGTCACCACCGATCTCAATAATCTATCATTCACACTACGTATGAAGGGTCCGACAACATGGTAATTGGTGACGATACAAGTTTGCCCATCACACATACCGATTCTCATTCTCTCTATACCTCTTCACATTCGTTTCAACTTAATAATGTTTTGTGTGTGCCGACCATGACAAAAATCTCATTTTAATCTCCCAATTTTGTCGGACTAACAATGTTTTTGTTGAATACTTACCCCTTGGTTTTCTTGTGAAAGATATCCACACAGGGGCAATCCTTTGAAGGGTCAGAGTACAGACAGTGTCTATGAGTGGACTGCATATCTAGCACCTGCCCCACCCCTAGTCACCTTATCCGGTGTCAAGACCGATTCTAACACATGACATCATCGACTTGGTCACTCTTCGACGTTTATTCTTAGTCATATTGTTTCCAGTGATTTTCTAAAACTGTCAAACTCTTGAAAATTGTCTTCTCATTGTATTTCTTGTTTAAGCACAAAAAGTCACAAGCTTTTATTCTCAACTTCGTCTATTACTACCTCATTCCCTCTTGAAATAGTATTTTCTGATGTGTAGATTTCCCCATGCTCTCCATAGACACATACAAATACTATATCATCATTGTTGATCAATACACAAAATGCACCTGGTTATACCCACTAAATCGCAAATCTAATGTCCTACCGGTGTTTGTAAGATTTCACTCCCTAATAGAATGACATTTCAATCGTAAAATCATTCGTCTCTACACTGATAATGGTGGAGAGTACTTAGCACTCTCCTCTCACCTTGGTAGTCATGGTATTTCTCATCCCACCACTTCACCTCACACTCTGGAACACAATGGGTATTCCGAGAGAAACCATCGTCACATTGTGGAGACGGGTTTATCCCTACTATCCCATGCCTCGATGCCGCTCTCCTACTGGTCACATGTCTTCCTTGTTGTAGTCTACCTTATCAACTGCCTCCCCACAAAAATCCTAAATCTCCAGAGATAAGTGGTTACAATGTCGAATGTGGAGTATTTTGGGAGAAGTTCTGATTTCATAGACTTGATTTCTTTGTAACCTAAGAAGAAGCAATCTTCGACCATGTTGCCCATTACATGTTTTGGTACAGTGGTTGTGTGAAACGACGGGGCCATCAGGTTGTAGTCAGGATATGTGCATGTTATCCGTGGGGGTTCTCTTGCGTTTAGGAGATCGCTTTGCCAGATGGAACTGGCGAAGGCACGGATGCTTGCGCCTCCCACGATCTGCCCGATTGCTTTTAAAAATTGTACAAACCCTGCACCATCGCTCAGTATGGTTGAGGCGCGTTCCAAACACAAATCCAATACAAATAAATCGAGTCACCTGCTTCAATTTTGGGAAGATTTAAATATATTTAACTGAATATACAAATGAATATTGTTGGTGTCAGAATTTGGTCCGACCAGCAGTATGGTCCAAACACTCTCAGATCAAGGGTGAGGGAGGTACTGGCCTTGTTCTTTTATGCACTGTAGCCGGGTCAGGTGACCAAACTGGCCTGAGTCCAAACCCAGGTCTTGATTTCCTTCCTAGCTCCTAGTCGTTGTCTGGGCTGAGCTCCTGGCCGCCATCTACACAAGGGACGACCGGGTTGTTCTCGGCGTGTCCCCTCTGGCGTGAGAGTAAGGATCCGGGAAGAAAGATAGGTCGGAGAGTTACTGTTACCTCGACCTGTCTGACCGATCTGAGGCAAAGTTTCTCTCTCTACAATGATTTTCTCATCATCGTAAAGTGTGGAGAAAGCCTCCTATTTATAGGCAAAAGAGTGATTAGCATAAACAAGATTAAGATCTTAAGCTCGGATTATCAGTAAGTAATCAGGCGCGTGGCCAGCACGACGGATTAGAGCCATGGGCCCATTACTATTGGGGATGAGGATGGCGTCCGATCTGCCGAGGTGCCAGGCAAGGTCGATTACGTGTGAGGGGGTCGGTCTGGGCTGCCGATCGTAGGTTAGCCCGAGCTATCTATACACTGGACTGATACGAGCATTGGTGTCGTGACAGGAATGACCTTAGTGGCGGACACATGGAGGAGGCCCGACTTTACTCACATCAGTTGCCCCCTAAGCCTTTGCATGGAAGTGAAACACGAGACGCTGAGGTTTTAGTGGCCAGTCCTCACGGATTGAGAACCTGTACTGAAGGATAGAGCGGTTAGTGGAACTAGGGAAACACAATCCAGTCGGGAATGTCCATTGGTGTCTTTTGGAAGCTAGACTGACATGTCTGATACTCCTTTTGGCTTCTCGAGGAAGCCAGACTGTCAGTCCATCCAAATACCTGACACGTGGCCTCTGGGTCGGAAGGTGGAGAGGAGCTCGCCGTTCAGTGGACGACTTCGTCTAAGGATTCTCAAGGTGAGACTGGGACAGGGGCACTCCGCGTGGTTGGTCTACCCAATGCATGTCGAAAGACGGGTCGGGAGGCGGGCTCTTCCAGTGGTTCTGCTGCTGCCAGGACGTCTATATCCGGGCGCCCTCCCTAGGCGAGTTCGACTTCGCGTCGATCAGCCTGTACAGTTCCCCGGGGCGCTTCGGTCTAGGAGCTAGAATCCGAGCTCTCAGAGAAAGTAGTTCATAGGCTCCACAATAAGCATGCGATACCCAGCTTAGTAATGCTCCGAGCAGTAGGGTCAAACGACCGAGCATGTGACCCACTCGAGGGTTTTGTCGCAGTCTACGACCAGCAGTTATAGGCTGGACTGCAATTTTCCATCCACTTCTAGGTGAGGGAGGTCTGTTGGGATTTGGGTTTGTGTCCGTCACAGCTCTCTCCCAACAGTATCCGCCTCATCGTGTTGTTCCATATAATCTGCCTGGCTGAGGGAGTGACGTCATCCCTCGACCTGTTTTATACTAACTATGCCCGACGGTAAGGGCTGGTTTTATTTATCAGTCCGGCGGAAGTTTCTCAAGGGCTATTCAGACTCTATTAAAGACTGGAAGTAGGGGTTTTTCTTTTTGGAAGGTACCAGGTAGGAGTTCGACGAGAAGCCGTCGTTCGATTTTCCAATCCAGAGGCACTGGGAAGATCTGGGTAAGCCTTTTTCAGCTTGGATTTCGTTCCCCTTACCCCGGTTTCCGTTCTGACTAGGTTCTCTTATTTTTTCAGTGACTAGGAAATGTCAGCGCAACGCGGAGATCTTACAAGAGAATGAGATAATCCTCAGGATGCCATTCACAAATGTTGGTCCTCTACTCACGTCGTGCCTGTACGATATCTACTCTTGGAGCAACCCGACCCTGTCCACGCCGACCCTAAACCCGGAGTCAGAAAACGATAAGTACACTGAGCTCGTTCCCCTTGTTCTTCTTTACTTATTTTTCTTCCTGCTGATGGGTTTATACATTTGCTTGTTTTTCAGTGATGGATCTGGCTGCGATAGCCCGGATAGAGAAGAAAAACGTGGGAGCATCTGATACGTCGTCCGGTCGACACAAGAAGAGCCGATCTAACACCTCGGTCCAGGAAGAGGAACAGCAACACGGAGACACCGAAAGACCAGAGTAGATCATCCGGACCAGGCTCCAGCCAAACCAACCGACGACACAAAATACCACTGTGCTGACGCAGTTCGCAAAGCGAATTGTGCCGCCGGCGGACAGAAGAAGATTCGCCGACAAGTCGGATGCTAAGCTCTGCGCCGACATGAATTGGCACGCGCTCTCGATAAGCGACTATCCCCGGCTAGCGTTTAGTACTTGGGAATTTTTATTTTTTAAACGTCATTGTTGTTGACCGTGCAACCGCTATTTGCCTCGCTGGAGGCCGGTGCTCGTCTGCACTAGTCCATCCAAATACTCGATGTGTTTGTTCAGGAAAGGGATAAGGACATCCAAATACTGGAAGATTACAAGAAGGAGGTGGACCAGGTGACCGGAAAAAATGATAGGCTCCACGCGGAGAAGGTGGCAGCAAAGAAGAAGGTTGATGAGTCCCAACGATTTGAGCATGTGGCCAAGACAAAGCTGAAAGAACTCTGTAGGGACCACGCAGCCAAGATTGAGAAGATCCGGGCTGATACGATTGACCAATACAAGGAAAGCAAAGAATTCACCAGGCTCTGGGACCACATCACCGTCAGCGTGATCGGGCTCTGCTTCAAAGGAGCAATTAACTCCTTGCGCCAACAGTTCCCCGAGGTGGATCACACAAGACTGACCCTCAAGCTGACCAGCGAGAATATTGCTGAGGCCCAGGCAAGGCAGGATGCCGTACTGGACACTACACCTGCGGTCCTTGTCGCCGAGCCGAGCCGACCATCTAAAACCCTCGAGGAGCAGACGACAGAAGAGCACACCGTCGACCAGTTCTCCATCCAGCTTGACCAGCTCACTTTGTTTTAATTATATTTTTTTTTTTTTGTCTGGCCCGGCAGATAGCGGGCTTGTACCTCGCATGCAATAGACACGCTCTTTTTATAAATTTAAAATCGATCTGAATATAAATACTTTTGCTCTTTTTTCTCTTGTGTCCGTTTTGTTTGATGAATGCCGACGTTTTCAAGAAAGAACTAAAGAATTTTTACTCTTCATCGCAAGTGGCCAAGGTTTGTCGAGCTGGAGCAAGACTCATGTACCCGGTACTTCGCATGGTCCTTGCCCTCCAGCTGACCAATAGAGCCCGTGAAAAGCGAGCTGTGGTGGTTGACTAGGCAGTTCCCTTTAACCTTTCAACAAATCAAGTGGTCCAGGCTGCTCGGCCTGAAGGAGCTGCTCTATACCCGGCCGATTTTTGTCACTTAGTACATGGACTAGTGATCATGCTGCCGCCGGACACTTTTCTCCCAAGCCAGGCAAGTGAGCCCGTATAAGCAGGTTTTCGTGGTGTCTTTTTGGGCTGACCTGCAAGTCGGTTGACATGCTAATGTCGTTTGATTTTGCCCCTCCAGACGATGAAGGAAGCTCGAACAGGGCAAGCTGTTGAGGTCGTCTTTTTAGGAGATTGGTATAAATTCACCACTTGTTCCTTTGACTTTGCCCCCCCCCCGACGATCTGACCAGCCCGATTTTTGGGCTCGTCGATCTTCTCCAGGTAGCCTTTGATTTTGACCACTAGGCAATCTAACCAGCCCAGTTTTTTGGGCTCGTTGATCTTCTCCAACTTGTGGCATTTGATTTTACCCCCAGACGATTTGACCAGCCTAGTTTTTGGGCTAGTCGATCTTCTCCAGGTTCTGGCATTTGATTTCATTTTCATCCCCGAATCAATCCCTAGGCTTAGAGGGCTACCTCGGCCTGGGTTGATGGGTGGAACCTGGCTTGGTTTTGATTTTATAGGGAGAAGGGACCTGGGAGGGCTCACCTCGGACTCTCGGCACTCAGAGGGCTGCCCTTTCCCACCCTAGAATTTTGTTTGGGATCGTTTTGCCCCCCCAGATAATCTGCCAAGCTCAATTTTTCTGAGCTTGCCGATCTTCTACAGGGCTCCATCCGCCAGTGAGCTACTTTGTGAAAAATAGAAGTTCATTGAACCAACAATGCTTTCTTTTCATTTACCATAATCTTTGGCATTACAAGTTGCGCAAGATCAAAATACAAAGTGTTGGGCAAGTTTTGTAGTTTTCAAGCAACGGTGTTGTAGTAGCGTTTGAGGTGTTTAGCATTCCAGGGGTGCCTGTGTGGAACCTCTTCCTCCGTTTCCAAGTTGTATGTACCTGGTTAGGCTACGCTAACTACAGAGTAGGGACCCTCCCAGGTGGGTGCTAGCTTCCCGGCATTTTGTTTCCTTGGTCGCTAGAGTGACCTTCCTTAGGACAAGGTCCCCCACTTCAAAATAGCGAGGACGGACATGGCGATTATAGTACCGGGCCGTCCTCTGTTGGTCAGCGGCCTGATAGACCCGAGCTCGTTTTGTTCTTTCTTCGAGTAGGTCAAGGCCCAAAGTCAGGCTAGCTTTGTTCTCAGCTAGGTCGAATAGGTGGGCAGTTCGGGGTGATGGTATTTTGACCTCTATAGGGATCACAGCCTCCGAACCAAATGTCATCACTAAGGGAGTCTCGCCGGTCGGGGTACGGGTTGTTGTGTGATAAGCCCACAGCACGGAATACAAGTTTTCCACCTATAACCCTTTTGATTTGTGCAGTCTGGTCTTTAGATTTTTCAAGATAGTCTGGTTAGTGACTTCGACTTGTCCGTTTTCCTAAGGGTGGCTGGGGGAGGAGAATTTTGTTCCGATCCCAAGCCCGACGCATAGCTCGATAAACAGGTCATTATCGAACTATTTTTCGTTATCGGAGACAATAGACCTTGGTATTCCAAACCTACAAATTATGCATTCCCACATAAAGTCTCGAATTCGTTCCTTGCTGATCGTCCCCAATGGCTCAGCCTCAACCCATTTAGTGAAGTAGTCAATGGTGACGATCAGAAATTTCCTCTGACCGGACCCTATGGAAAAAGGGACGAGGAGGTCAATACCCCATTGGGTGAATGGCCATGGGCTGGACATTGGGACTAGCTCGTTCGGAGGGGCGTGAGGGTACGTGGCAAATCGTTGGCACTTGTCACACCTTTTCACAAATTTCCCCGCATCCTCCAGCATTTTAGGCTGGTAATATCTATTCAGGAGCAACTTCTGAACTAAGGATCTTCCCCCTGAGTGATTTTCCCAAATTTTCTTGTGGACCTCCCTCATAACATACTTGGCCTTTTCAGGTCGGAGACACCGGGAATACGGACCGAAGAAGAATTTTTGGTAAAGGACACCGTTGATGAAGGCGTACCGCGCTGCCTGGTACTGTATTCTTCAAGAGTGAGCATGATCACTGGGAAGTATCCTGTTTGTGAGATAGATCACTACGAGGTCCATCTAGGTCGGCTCTAAATTTAGGGCGCATATGAATGCGGGCTCGGCTCAGCGAGAAATTCAATATGGACCGTCCTCTTGAGTCTGTACTCGACTGTTGAGGCCAAGTTAGCCAGGGCGTCGGTGTGCCTGTTCTATTCTCGAGGTATTTGCATGAATTTTACCTTCTTGAAGAGCTTTGTCAAGTCTTTTACCCTATCTAGGTAGGCTACCATTCTCGAGTCTTTTGCGAGATACTCACCGTTGACCTGATTGACCACGAGCAGGGAATCGCACATTACCAGGAGGGATCTTACATTAAAATCCCAGGCTAAACAAAGCCCGGCCAATAACGCTTCATACTCGACCTCATTATTTGTAGCTCGAAACCCGAGCCTAAAGGCGTACTCGACCTCTACTTTATTCGGGGGCCACGAGGACCATCCCAGTCCCCGAGCCCCTATGATTGGAAGATCCATCCTTGAACAGCTACCACGAGTTGGGTCCGAGGTCGCCTTGGTACTTCGCCAGCTTGCCCAAGACGGCGGCCTGCCCCGGGCTTTTGGAGATATGTTTGGGATGACCCAGGTCGGTTAAGGTCTCATCCTCAGGGAAGGTCAGCTCGGCTATGAAGTCGGCTAGGACCTGTCCCTTGATTACCGTTCTGGGGCGATATTCGATATGGAATTGACCTAACTCCAGGCTATATTTCATTAATCTCCCAGATATGTCAAGGGAGTGAAGGATCTGGCTCAATGGTTGGTTCGTTAAAACCACAATCGTGTGGGCTTGGAAATATTGGCTTAGTTTCCTAGAGGCTATCAGCAGGGCATAGGCCAGATTTTTGAACTTCGTGTACCTTATCTCTACATTATTTAGGACACGGCTAGAGTATTAGACTGGGCTCTGGACACCGGCATCCTCCCAGACCAGGGCAGCACTAACGGCCGTGGGAGAGGCCGCGATGTAGAAGAGCAAGTCATCGCCCTTTTGGGGCGTAGTGAGTAGAAGAGCCGATGAGAGATATCTTTTTAGCTCTTCGAAGGCGCAGTCATACTCCTTGGTCCATTTGTAGGCCTTGTTCCTGATAGGTGTGAAAAACCTATCTATTTTCAATCCGAATTTGTTATTTTTCGAATATGTTTATATAGTATTTTGTTATATTTTAATTAGTTTTCATACTTTTTGTATAAATTAGGTGTGTGGGGAAAAAATATAGGAAACTGGAGTGAAAATGATGAGATCGAACCAAAGCGGTTTCGAAGTTACGGTGGATAAACAAGCTCGGAGGCTAAAAGATGAAACAGGCCCACCACTTAGACGTCCAGACCACCGCCTAAGTGGTGAAAATGCTGAGAAGAGCAAAATGTTATTGACGGACGACTGCCTAGGCAAAAATTCCATCGCCTAGGCAAAAATCCAACAGAAGGGCTACTTACAGCCACTCGCCTAGGCGAAGTTTACTTCGCCTAGGGAAAAATCCAACAGAATGTTCTCCCAGTCCACCGCCTACTTCACCGCCTAGGCGATCAAACTGAACCAACCTAACTCCACCTAGGCGCAATTTCCACCACCTAGGTGGATTTGCCCTGCACAGTCTTAAGATATTTTTAGGATATTTTGGCTATAAATACCCCCTCTCCTCCTCAATGGCCGGTAACTCTCTTGCCCCCATGGATTTTTGAGCCCCTTAGGCTATATATAAGGGTATAGTTAGGGATTTTAGTGATGGAGCTCACATCCCGAAGTGGAGAAGACGACGAATCGATCGTTGAGTGTTCTTAGCGGTTTATCTTCGGACGAGGCTAAGTTCTTCGATTGTTGTTCCTTATTTCTTTATCTTAGGAGTATGTGAGCATGTTTAGCTCGTTATTTTCTTGTATATGCGGCTATGGCCTCTAGTTAAATATGGATTGTAGTAGGGATTAACAATAAATTTATAAATACGTTGTTTGGATGATTTCGGTGTTTCGTTTATGATTGTTCTTCGTAGTTTAATTGTATTTATCGTATTGTTTATTTATTATGCTTAGATTGATAAATAGAGAATACGGGGTTTTGACAAACCCCGGATTCGAATTAAGGTAAACAAACGCCACGATTCTGTAACCCGATCGGGGTTTGAATCGTGGACAATCGATGACGTTGGGCAAGACACATGCTACCTAGGGTCGTTAAGATATTGAGAGGGACTTCTTCATTGACTCAAAGTTGCGTTATATCTCTTGTCTTACACTCGGAAGAGGTGGCGAGGGAGTTTTAGAATGGAGATTTTCGATAGGGTAAATACAACACGACGATCCAATAACCCGGGAAGGAGTTGGATTGTGTACAATCAATGACGCTGGGCGAGACTCACGTGACCTAGGGTCATTAAGAAGTTTAGGGGGACTTCTTCGTTGACTCGAAGTTATGTATTCCCTCGTCTTACACTCGGAAGAGGTGGCGGTGGAGTTTACGTACCGAGGTTGTTAAATAGGTCGAACAACGTTAACGTGAGTAAATCAGAATCGAACATGTATTTGTAAACACGTTAATCCCTAGGAGATTATTTATCCTAAAACATATTAGCATATTAGTGTTGTTAGTTTTGGTTATATTAGTATTAGTTTAATTAATTAAATACATTTGTTTTTCACCTAGATAAAATTAGGTCACGACAAACGCGATATTCGATAGTAATGACGCCAATCCTTGTGGATACGATAACCCGATCTTTATGATCACACTATACTAAAACTTAGGCCTCGTATACTTGCGAGTGTAAGTAGCGGCGTATTTTACGTGCTACCAAGTTTTTGGGGCCATTGCCTGGGATTGTTTTGACGTTATTGTCGAAAAAACGCGGTAATGGATTTGGACTTAAGTTTTAGATAGGAGAAGCAAGTGTTTCATATTACCAAGGATTGGCGAAGTTGTTATTATTGATATTGTGTGTAAATGACTTAATTTTACTTTAGGCATTTCTTTGTATATAACTTTTATTTGTAGTTTTGTTTTTATTTCCAATGCAGGGTACTTGGCAATGTTAGACCGACCGGTATTGATTCATCCCTTTCGATGGGATTCCAAGCCGTTTATTGTGCCTGGCCAAGCACATAAGCCGATGAGGCATTTCGTTGAGAGATTGAGCCATCCAAAGAAAAACCTCACCAGTCTTGAGGGCGTTCTGAAAATGTCGGGCCGAGGACATTAAACCACGCGTTTCTTGGGAGGTAACCCAAGCAATTATTTTTGATCCATCCCATCCGACTTGATTGGAAGGTAAAATCTTCTTGCCTCCCAGGTAAGTGTTCTAAACACCCTTCGTCAGCATGCTTTAATTCCATATGTTGAAGAATGATGATTGGGTTCGCTGAGGACACTGTCCATTTTGAGTTCGGAAGTGATGTATAGTATTTAGTAGTATTGTAAGTTTATATGTTATCATTTTCCGTATTGCATGTGTGTTTAGGTTAGAATGTGTTTATATTTTTGTATTGTTGTTTATATGTTGAGTTTTGCATTCATCTGGGCCGTTACCTGATGATGAGATTACCCTTGGTTGTTTTCAAAGTCAAGGGTAATACCCATGCATGTGTGATTCTGTGTGCTTGACTATTTTTTTTGGTAAAAATTTTTGTAGATCCTAATTTGCACGGGCACATAGACTCAATGTATTTTTATTCAATTGATTTGAGGACGATTATCGATTAACCAAATTCATGACATATTAAAGATTCTAGAATATGATTGAGGGGAAGCTTGAGGCGAAATCCTAGGAGAGATAGTTCAGGAGACATGATTTAGGCATTCTCTTTGTCGCTTGAGCCTTTTTAAGCCTACCTTGTTACATGTTTATCCCTCGTTACCCTGTCGAAACCTAAATGCAAATTCAATTCAGAACACATAAACTAATACCATGGCCAGTGGACTTTTTCTAAACCTAAATCGTTGAATTTAAAGGCACATTTGAGTGAATCAAGTTAGCTATTGCAAAGGCTTCTTGATGTAAACGGTTGGGTTTAGGGCGAACTTCTAATTGGTTCGGTATTTGAGTACTCACTTGTTATTTTTCATTTGTATTTCACACACCCCTTGAATTGTAATAATCAAATAAGTTTGGGAGGGTGTTCATTAAAAATAAAAAAAATTAAAAATGAAATGTAAATACGGTTTTTATTTCCGTTTCTTTTGACAAGTGAGTACGCTGGTCTTAAATGCATCTTCAGGATTATTTTCCAATCTTTCTATGGGGATTCGAGAGTGAATGTGCCAAGCGTTGAGCCTTGGGTAACATTAAGTTAACAATGTTAACCCGTTTTCTATTTCAAATTACCCTTGGCCAAATATACCAAAACCGAACTAAGTCCTAATGATCTTCATGAACTACTAAACCTACATTAGTGGAGAGTGGACCCCAATCAAGCCTATGGAAATCCTAGTCCTTTACGGTCTAAGTCATGAATTTCGTTGGGGGATAATCCAATCCGATCGTTGTATAGTTATATTTTTGAGTCTCGCACTAACATGTTTAAAGGATCTAGAATAGTGTTCCCCATTATGGTATGTCAAAATTCTAGAACATTACATGCTATGTGTTACCGCCTAAACTCAATGCTACTGGCGGTTGTTGAGGAAAAAATAAATAGGCCGTTAGAAGAATTTAAAACTCGCATGTTGTTATGTTTAGATTATTTTTAGGTTGTCTGTTATTTATTTCGGTTTGTGTATTTTTCATTTTAGTGTGTGTGCTTGGCTCGAGGACTAGCCAAATTCTGAGTTTGAGGGTATTGATAGGTGTGAAAAACCTATCTATTTTCAATCCGAATTTGTTAGTTTTCGAATATGTTTATATAGTATTTTGTTATGTTTTAATTAGTTTTCATACATTTTGTATAAATCAGGTGTGTGGGGCAAAAATATAGGAAACTGGAGCGAAAACAATGAGATCGAACCAAAGCGGTTCGAAGTTACGGTGGATAAACAAACTTGGGGGCTAAAAGATGAAACAGGCCCACCGCTTAGGGGTCCAGACCACCGCCTAAGCGGTGAAAATGCTGAGAAGAGCAAAATGTTACTGACGAATGACCGCCTGGGCAAAAATTCCATCGCCTAGGCAGAAATTCAGCAGAAGACGCAGAAGGGCTACTGACAGCCGCTCACCTAGGCGAAGTTTTCTTCGCCTAGGCGAAAATCCAACAGAATGTTCTCCCAGTCCACCGCCTACTTCACCACCTAGGAGATCAGACCGAACCGACCTGAGTCCGCCTAGGCGTAATTTCCACCGCCTAGGCGGATTTACCCTGCACAATCTTGAGATATTTTTAGACATTTTTAGGATATTTTGGCTATAAATACCCCATCTCCTCCCCCTTGGCCGGTAACTCTCCTCCCCCTTAGCCGGTAACTCTCTTGACCCCATGGCGTTTTGATCCCCTTAGGCTATATCTAAGGGTATAGTTAGGGATTTTAGTGGTGGAGCTCACATCCCGAAGTGGAGAAGACGGCGAATCGATCGTTGAGCATTCTTAGCAGTTTATCTTCGGACGAGGCTAAGTTATTCGATTGTTTTTCCTTATTTCTTTATCTTAGGAGTATATGAGCATGTTTAGCTTGTTATTTTCTTGTATATACGGCGATGGCTTCGAGTTAAATATGGATTGTAGTAGGGATTAACAATAAAGTTATAAATACGTTGTTTGGATGATTTCGATGTTTTATTTGTGATTGTTCTTCGTAGTTTGATTGTATTTATCGTATTGTTTGTTTATTATGCTTGGATTGATAAATGGAGAATACAGGGTTTTGACAATTCCGGATTCGGATTAAGGTAAACAAACGCCACGATTCTATAACCCGGTCGGGGTTTGAATCGTGGACAATCGATGACGTTAGGCAAGACACATGCTATCTAGGGTCGTTAAGACGTTGAGGGAGACTTCTTCATTGACTCGAAGTTACATTATATCCCTCGCCTTACACTCAGAAGAGGTGGCGAGGAAGTTTTGGAATGGAGATTTTCAATAGGATAAATACAACACGACGATCCAATAACCCGGGAAGGAGTTGGATTGTGTACAATCAATGACGCTAGGCAAGACTCACGTTACCTAGGGTCGTTAAGACATTGAGAGGGACTTCTTCGTTGACTCGAAGTCATGTATGACCCCGTCTTACACTCGGAAGAAGTGGCGGTAGAGTTTACGTACCGAGGTTGTCAAATAGGTCGAACAACATAAACGTGAGTAAATCAGCATATTAGTGTAGTGACGTTAATCCCTAGGCGATTCTTCACCCTAAAACATATTAGCATATTAGTGTAGTTAGTTTAGGTTATATTAGTATTAATTTAATTAATTAAATACATTTGTTTTTCGCCTAGATAAAATTAGGTCACGATAAATGCGGTATTCGATAGTATCGACACCAATCCCTGTGGATACGATAACCTGATCTTAACGATCACACTATACTAAAACTTAGACCTCGTATACTTGCGAGTGTAAGTAGCGGCGTATTTTACGCACTACCAGTTCTCCCGAAGAATTTTGAAAAAGGGGAGGCATTTTTCGGACGACTTAGAGATGAACCGGTCCAAGGCGACTAGCCGACCTATTAGCATTTGGACCTCCTTCTTGTTCCGAGAAGGTGACATGCCAAAACCGGCATTGATTTGGTTGGGGTTCGCGTCGATACCGCCCTGGGATACCATAAACCCTAGGAATTTACGAGCGGACACGTCAAAAATATACTTGTTTGGATTCAGCCTCATGCGATGAGCTCGAAGTTTGTCAAAGCAGGCCTGGAGATGGGCGAGGTGGTCATCGGCCCAGCTACTCTTCACGAGCATGTCGTCGATGTATACTTCCATCGTGCTCCGTATTTTCTCCTTAAATATTTTATTGACAAGTCTCTGATAAGTGGCTCCGGCATTGCGGAGGCCAAAGGGCATGACGTTGTAGCAGTAAGTACCTCGATCAGTGATAAAAGAGGTCTTGCTCTTGTCTAGAGGATACATGGGGATTTGGTTGTAGCCAGCGTAAGTTTCAAAGAAGCTGAGTCGCTCGTGCCCCGCCGTAGCATCGATCACGATGTCGATCCTCGGGAGTGGAAAGAAGTCTTTCAGATAGGCCTTATTTAAATCTTTAAAATCGATGCAAAGTCGCCATTTGTTGCCGGCCTTGGGGGCCAACACGATGTTCGCGAGCCAGTCCGCGAACTTGACCTCTTCCACGACGTCCGACCTGACGAGCTTATCCATCTCCTCTTCAATTATGTTTTATCGGTCTGGGTGGAATTTCCTCATCTTTTGGCGAACAGGTGGGTAGTGGACGTCAGTGTGCAACTGGTGCATGGAAACACTTGGATCGATACTGGGAAGCTCATTGTGTGACCAGGCAAACACGTCGTAGTTTCTTACCAACAGCTCGGTGAGGTCGGACCGCTCTTTCGGGCTTAGCCGAGATCCAATCCTCATCGTTCTCTCCATGATAGAAGAATGAATGGGAACGTCGATCAGATCTTCGTGGGGCCTTGGGACGGGCTTATCATCTCGCGGATCGTTGATCGGAATAGGTTCCGCCCAGTGAGTGAGGACCACAAGCTCCTCGTTCAAACGAGGGGTAAACAGCTCGGGTCCCGACTGTAATTGCTATTTTTTCTCCAAGGCCCTTCTTGCACAGGACCGCCCAGCTTCCTGGTTTCCCTGAACCTCCCCCACCCTAGAATCCGTGGGGAATTTCATTTTCTGGTGATAGGGGGAGCATGCGGCTTTAAGGGCGGTGATAGTTGTAAAATACTTATCTATTTCTAAACTGAATTTGCCAGTTTTCGAGTATTTTATTTAAGTTTTAATATCTTTTTAGCTGTTTTTACAAGTCAGGAGTAGGGACGTAAACAATCGACAAACTGAACAAAATGGTGGAAAAAATGGTAGCCAAAAGATAAAAAAAATAGAGGTTTCAAGAACAGCGGAAATCTACCTAGGCGAAGTTTCCACCGCCTAGGCGGAAATCCAACAGAAGGATGAAATCCTGAAATGTTGAAATCCACCTAGGCGAAGTTTCCACCGCCTAGGCGGAATTCCGTTAGAATGCTGAAACTGCTGAAATGTTGGAAGTGCTTAAATACTGAAATCTGCCTAGGCGAAAATCAGTCCGAATGAAAGAAGATGAAGAAGTTAGTCCTCCGCCTAGGCAAATAAACCATCGCCTAGGCGGATTTATAACCGACTTAAACTCCGCCTAGGCAAAGATTCTACTGCCTAGGCGAATTTCGCAGAATAGGGCAAAATATCTATTTAGATATTTTTGAAACCTTTGGCTTGTTTATACCTCTTTTTCACGTCTGAAAAAGGGATTTGATGAACCTTAACCCTAGTAGAGAGTTCTTATGCTATATTTTAGAGATCAATGAGGAGATTCATCATTCGGGCAAAGACGAATCACTTGCGGATCGATCATTAGCGACAGTGGATCGTTTCACTTTCAGATTTGATTGTTCTTCTTTTGTTTTTATCTTTGTAATTACTTTTTTCATATCTAATAATGTTGAATCCCTCTTATTTTGCATGTTATATGGCTAAGATCTTGTAGTATTAGTTAAATGTTACTTAGGTGTAGTTGAAATCATGTAAATGTTAAGTTGAATGAATTAATGTTACTTTAACGTGTTGTTTGTCTAAATCCAATTGTGTTTACCATTATTCTTGATATTATGATTGTATTGATAAATCGAGAACATGGGGTTTGACACTCGAGAGAGGTAACCCTGGATTCGGACTAGGGTAAATACAACATGACGTTCTAACGACCCGGGAGGGCGTTAGAACGTATGCAATCCATGACGTTGGCTTAAGACTCACGTGACCTAGGGTCATTAAGGGGTTGAGGGGGATTTTTTTGGTTGACACGAAGTCTTGTAATCCCCCGTCTTACACTCAAGAGAGGTAGTGGAGGAGTTATCGATACAGAGATTGTCGGAATAGATAAAAACCGTTATAGCTAACTAAATGACGTCAATTAAGCATTATGTGAAAAAAATCAATACCTAAGTAATTAGTGTAATTAGAACTAATCTAATAGTTATCATTTATCTTAGTAGATTAAATAGAACACAAACAATTTTTAATTAGTCGAGATAATGTGAAACTATTTTAATCATAATATTCAACTGAATTACACGTGTTTCCTAGTGGAACGATATCTGATCTTACAAGGTCCATTATATTAAAACTAGACCTTGTATACTTGCGAGTAGTCAATACCACGAGGACGATGATGAAATCCTAACGCGTACAAGTTTTTGGCTCCATTACTGGGGATGCACGGTGTTTTTCAATTGTGTTGATATTGTGATCAAGTACTTGAATGTTAATCACGATAATTCTTTTGCTTTTAATTTTATTTAATTCATTTGTTTATTTGATTTATTTATTTGAACTAAGCAGTACATGCGTCGTAGTCAACGCATTGGTAAACAGAAAGGGGAGAAAGCTACCACTATGGCCGGAGGATGTGAAAATGTTACGCAACCACCGGAGCCGCACGCAATCTAGCCTCCGAAGCAGGAGCAACCACAATGAGTCCTTAGGGACTATTATTGATCTTTAATGCTGGACAATTATTCAGGGATCCGGAGGCAGCCGATCCAAGCAAATAATTTTGAGTTGAAGCCCGCCCTAATCAACATGGTTCAACAAAACTAGTATGGCGGGAATCTTCATGAAGACCCCAACGTCCACTTGGCAATCTTTCTCGATATTTGTGACACTGTAAAGATAAATGGTGTTACCGAAGATGTCATACGGTTGAGGTTATTTCCTTTCTCTTTACGAGATAGAGCAAGGGGTTGGTTCCAGTCGATCTAACTGGGGAGCATTAATACTTTGGAGGACCTTACACAAAGGTTCCTCATTAAGTTCTTTCCACCTTCAAAGACTTCTCAACTATGAGGCAAGATTGCGCAGTTTCGCCAGAGAGACTTTGAGCTGTTATTTTAGGCATGGGAGAGATTCAAGGATCTATTGCTAAGGTGCCCCCAACACAGGTATCAGGATTGGTTTCAAACCCAATTGTTTGACAACAGGTTGGATGGACAAACCAGAACAATCATAGATGCTACCTCATGGGGATCGTTGTTGTCCAAAACCCCAACCAAAGCTAATGCACTTTTGGAAGAAATAGCGGCTAACAATTATCAATGGCCGAATGAGAGAAACACGGGAAGACGGGTTTCTTCTATCCAAGAATCTGACCATATTGCAATGTTATCGGCCCAAGTATCCAAGCTCTCGGATCAATTGGTCACCATGTCTACAAAAGGTGCTTTGTCAAGTTAAGGGGAGGAGATTGCAGCAAGTTGTTCGCAATCCGGATTGGATAATGAGTTCGAATAATGCCACTTTCTAAATAATTGAGCCTATACTTTCAGGCCCGCTACCAACATTCCAACTCATTACAATCTTGGACTTCGCAACCATAAAAATTTCTCATATGCGAACAATCAGAACTCTTTGCGGCCACCTTCGGGAAATGGAAATCAAGCTCCGAGATATCCGATGCAATCCAATCGTCAAATACAACAACCACCAATGCATAATCCAAAATCAAATTTGGATGAAGTTTTAGGTTCGTTTATGAAGGAGACTCAGACTATGATGCGTGAGACGCATAATCGGCTGAACAAACATGAAACACGGCTTGACTCAATCGATACAACTTGTACAAACACCAACGCCATAGTAAAGTCCTTAGAAACTCAAATCGCGCAGCTTACTAGGTCCATCCAAGAACAACAAAAGGGGAAGTTTTCAAGCAACACGGAAACCAACCCTAGGGAATGAAAGGCGATTAAGTTGAGGAGCGAAAAAGAAGTGGATGAGACCAAGCCTATGAAAAACGAGCCGAGAGTAAATCATGAGTTTCATCATGATGAACCAAGAACAATTGTGGAGGAGGAAGTTGAAGTAAAAATCGACGAAAGAAAGGAGAAGCTGAGTGAAGACTTGAATGAGGATAAGAACCAAGAGAAAGTCGAGGAGAGAAGAAAAGATGAAAGGGTGATGCTGGGGCGAGTAACATTTTCAGAAAATTCACCAATTCTAGTAACCCCATTTCCATATCCTCAAAGATTCCAAAAGAGGAAGTTAGATGCCCAATTTGAAAAATTTCTTGAAATTTTCAAGAAAATCCACATCAACATTTCTTTTACGGATGCATTGGAGCAAATGCCCAACTATGGCAAGTTCTTGAAAGACATTATGACAAAGAAGAGAAAGTTGGAGGAGTATGAAACAGTAAAGCTAACGGAGGAGTGTAGTGCAATACTATAAAGGAAGTTGCCTACCAAATTGAAGGATCCGGGTAGTTTCACAATTCCGTGTACTATCAGGAAATCTCATTTTGATAAAACTGTTTGTGATCTTGGGGTGAGTATTAATTTGATGCCTTCTTCCGTTTATCGGAAGTTAGGACTTGGGAGTACAAAGCCGATAACGATCTCTCTTTAAATGGTAGATCGTTCGTTAACCTATCCTAAAGGAATCATTGAGGATGTGCTAGTAAAGGTAGACAAATTCATATTTTCGGTGGATTTCGTTGTGCTAAAAATGAAAGAAGATAGATAAATCCCGATCATCCCAGGAAAATCTTTTCTTGCAACGGGAAAGGCCTTAATTGATGTGCATAATGGAAATCTGACGTTAAGAGTGAATGATGAAGAGATAAGGTTCAACATTTTTAAAACTATGAACTTTTCGGATGAACTTCCCAATTGCAATTGAGTTGATGTTTTGGACTTTTGCGTGAGGGAGTTCTTTCTTGCAAATATGAAGATGAATTCGTTAGAGCATACTCTCACAAATTCCTTATATATGAGGGATCTTGGTGAGGAAGGCTCTACCACGGAACTTGATGTTGTAGACTACGTGCTGACTTTGGATGCTCAATCTAAAGACATAGAGGATCCTATTCATGTGGCGGAGATTGAAGAAGTTGAAAACTCTCCCGAGAAATCAAATTCGCCTCACGGTGGATTATTACTCAAGCAATTACCGGAACATCTTCGGTATATCTTTTTGAGAGAGAATTTGACCAATCCGATTATAATTTCATTATCTTTGACGGAAGAAGAGGAGAGTAAGTTGCTGAGAATCTTGAGGAGACATTGATCCACTTTTGCTTGGTCTATATCGAATATCAAATGAATTAGCCCTTCGGTTTGCATGCATAAGATTTTGATAGAGGATACGTTCAAACCCTCCATTGAACATCAATGGTGGCTAAATTCGGCTATGAAAGAAGTAGTGAGAGTAGAGGTGTTGAAGCTCTTGAATGTGGAAATTATATATTCTATATCCAATAGTGAGTGGGTTAGCCCGGTGCAAGTGGTGCCCAAGAAAGGAGGTATGACGGTGGTGAAGAATGATAAAGACGACCTTATTCCTACATGGACCATCATGGGATGGCGTGTGTGCATTGATTATAGAAGATTGAATAAGGCGACGAGGAATGATCATTTTCCTCTCTCTTTCATTGACCAAATACTTGATCGATTAGCCGGATATGAGTACTATTGCTTTCTTGGTGGCTATTCAGGTTACAATCAAATAGCCATTGCACCGGAGGACCAAGAAAAGACTACTTTCACATGCCCGTATGGGACGTTTGCTTATAGACGTATACCGTTTGGCCTTTGCAATGCACCGGCAACTTTTCAACGGTGTATGATGACAATATTTTCTGATATGGTAGAGAGAAAATGGAAATCTTCATAGATGACTTCTCAGTCTTTGGGTCGTCTTTTGATCACTGTCTATACAATTTGGCACTTGTTCTTGACCGATGTGAGGAGAAGAATTTAGTTCTTAATTGGGAGAAGTGCCACTTTATGGTTAAAGAGGGGATCGTCTTGGGACATCGAGTCTCTTCCAAAGGGCTTGAGGTGGACCGAGCAAAGATTGAAACGAATGAGAAGCTTCCGCCACCGATTAATGTGAAAGGAGTTTAAAGTTTCTTGGGGCATGCCGATTTTTATCGGCACTTTATTAAGGACTTCTTGAAGACGGTGAATCCGTTATGTCACCTTCTTGAGAATGATACTTCATTTGAATTTAATGAGGCTTGCATGGAGGCTTTTAAGGCGATAAAAGAAAAGTTGATCACGACTCCAATAATGGTCGCTCCGGACTGGGAGATGCCATTTGAAATTATGTGTGATACGAGTGACTATGCCATTGGTGCGGTGTTAGGCCAACGGAAGGAGAAGATCTTCCACTCAATCAATTATGCAAGACATTGAATGATGCCCAGGAAAATTACACCACGACTGAGAAAGAAATACTAGTTGTTGTTTTTGCTTGTGATAAGTTCCGGTCTTATATCATTGGGTCAAAAGTAATCGTCTACATGGATCACGCGGCTATCCGGTACTTGTTCGCAAAGAAAGATTCCAAGCCAGGATTGATAAGGTGGATCCTTCTATTACAAGAGTTTAATACTGAAATAAGGGATAAAAAGGGGGAGTGAGAACGTTGTTGCCGACCATTTATCAAGGTTGATTCAAGAAGATGTTGGTGAGGAGTCTAGCATCATGGAAGTGTTCCCTGACAAACAACTATTTTCCGTTGAAAATGCACTTCCTTAGTATGCAGACATTGTGAACTATCTTGCATGTAATGTGTTACCACCTGATTTGACTAGAGACCAAAGGAAGAAATTTTTTTTTGATGCAAAGTTTTATCTGTGGGACGAGCCATTACTATTCAAGAAATGTGCTGATCAGGTGATCCGGAGGAGGAAATGGCTAGTATTTTCTACCATTGCCATTCATCACCTTGTGGTGGCCATTTTGGTACGACTCGGACAGCATCGAAAGTACTTCAATCAGGTTTTTACTGGCCTTGTTTATTTAAAGATTTGTACACATTTGTGAAAACTTGTGATAGATATCAAAGGGTGGGTAACATATCGAGAAGGTATGAATTACCATTGATATCTATTCTTGAGCTTGAGTTGTTTGATGTGTGGGGCGTAGATTTCATAGGGCCATTTCCACCATCATTTCGCAAGGAGTATATTCTGTTAGCAGTGGATTATGTGTCCAAATGGGTCGAGGCCATGGCAACACCTAATGATGCCAAAGTGGTTTTAAAGTTCCTTCAACAAAATGTCATGACACGGTTCGGGACACCTCGAGCCTTAATCAGTGATGAGGGAACCCACCTTTGTAACAAAATGGTTAGTGCTTTATTGGCAAAATATGGGGTTAAGCACAAGGTAGTGTTACCATACCACCCACAGACAAATGGCCAAGCTGAAGTTTCAAACCGAGAAATCAAGCTAATTCTGGAGAAAATGGTTCATACTAATCGCAAAGATTGGGCGGTGAAGCTTGATGATGCTTTATAGGCGTACCGCACGGCTTTTAAGACACCGATCAACATGTCGTCGTATTGATTGGTGTTTGGGAAAGCATGTCATTTGCCTGTTGAATTGGAGCACCGTACATTCTGGGCGATTAAGAAACTTAACTTTGACCTAAAAGCTTCTAGTGCGCAACGTCTCCTCCAATTGAATGAAATGGAGGAATTTCGACACGAGGCTTATGAGAATGCCAATCTTTATAAAGATAAAACAAAGAAGTGGTATGATAAAATAATAGTCCGAAAGGAGTTCAGTCCAAGCCAACAAGTTCTGTTGTTTAACTCAAGACTGAGACTCTTTCCCGGAAAGTTGAAGTCCTGGTGGTCTAGACCATTCCGGATAAAGCAAATTTATCCATTTGGTGCTATCGAGTTATAAGGCGAAGATGGATGAACTTTCTGAGTCAACGGGGAGCGAATCAAGCACTACTTCAAGGATGAAGACCGAGTTGTGGAGAACATCTCTCTCGTTGAAGGATAAAGCTGGAATTCATACACGTCCAGCTAGGGACGTAAAACCAAGCAACATCTTTTGATATGTCGTCGAGGGTAACGAACATTCCCAACTTTTGTATAAATTATTTTTTGGAGATCGTATTGATCTCAAAATATTATTTTTTTTGTGGTGAATTGATGATGCTAGGTACTTAGGGTTGAATTGCATGCTAAAAATTGTTTGAGGAACGAAGTTGAAATAAGAGGTGTGGAGCAAAAATGTGAAAACATGAAGGAATCCAGCCAAACTCCACACTGCCGTAACTTCACCTAGGCGGAAGGCGAAAAAAGGAAGAAAGGTTGAGTTTCAATACTGGCGTAAATTCGCGTAGGCAGAAAAACCACCGCCTAGGCGGATTAACAACAGAATCGACGGGTTTCACACTGGCGTAAATTCGCCTAGGAAACAACTTCACCGCCTAGGCGAATTAACGTCAGAAGGTTTTTAAAAAAAACAAAAGGTGCTACTTCGCCTAGGTAGAAAAACCTTCGCCTAGGAGAATTCACGGCAACCTTGTTTTAAATAGAAGCCTTTCCCTTCATAAACGGCACTTCCTTCCTAAAATTTTCAAGAACCTCTCAATTTCACCATCCCAAATCCTTTCCTCCCTTTAAAAATTCATCCTAAATTGCAAAAAACTTGGAATTCCACCAAAAATTTTCATCCAAGCGTTGGATTTCTCTTCCTCATTTTCGGAAATTTAGGGTTTAAGCGGTGAACAGTGCGAAATCCACGTTTTCAAGTGATTTGACCGAAATTTTTCAACAAGTAAGTATCAATGATCCTACTTTTTCATTTACTTGTTGAAATCTTTGCTTGATTTGCATGTTTATTTCAAAAATCCTTGGATTTGGATAGAGCCCAAAACCCTTTTAAACCCTAGTATTTCGTTTTTCATGCTATTAGGGATTTAGAAATGATTTTTGGTAAAACCTATCGTGTTTATGTGTAGATACACAATGGTAATCGTTTATTTTAGGCTACATTGTGAAAAAAAAAATTGATTCGGTTTTGGTTGGTATGATATCTTGTGAAATTTGTATTGTTTGGTTTTGGTTGATATGTGGTTGTTAAAAGGGCATTGTGTGTTCATTGACAACGGTTTGAATTGTGTGTTCTATTGTTATTGTTGTGGCTTGTGTTGTGATTTATAGGCAAAATAGAAAAGCGTCGAGTATCTAAGCAACCACGCACAGAAGAATCTTCGATTGCTTCGGATTACAACTCCTTAAAATTCGTTTCCAAGCAAGCCGAGGACCATTTCAACAAACATGATAGTAGGCATCCTGGCATTCGCCAAAAGAGGGTTCAGACCTTTGCAAGAACTTCCTAAAGAATTCAAGACCATCATTCAAAGTCAAAAATGAGAACAGTTCTGCGCTTTACCCCCACCAGGGGAGTTGGCCTTGGTACGCGAATATTACCGAGGCCATTGGCTTTCAAACGAAGGTCCACAACATCCCAATTTTGTTCAGTGCGGACCACTTCAATGAGTTGCTGGGTTTGACAGGGCCGGAAGCCTCGCGAGATTTATCCGAAGCGGCCATACCAATGATGAATGCTATGATTCAGGCCCTGATTACAAGTAACGCCCAATGAAAAAACACATGGCAAGGTTAGGCCATCTTTAAGGCTCAATTTCTGAAACCAATCCCGAAGATATAGTATCAATTCGTCTGCACGAATCTGCTCCCCACCTCCCACGTTTCAGATATTTCCAATGAGCGCGCTTTTATGCAATATGGAATCGATAGAGGAACCCCCATCAATGTCGATTGGCACATCTACTCTTCCATACTTCACACTACCAGAAAGATGAAGGGTGGCCTTCATTTTCCCTATTTTCTAACCGCTCTATTTTTGCGTGCCGGAGTTCATGTCACAGCAACAAGCCCCTTGCCACCTAAAAAACTGCTCGATCTTTCAATGATTAACCGAATGTGGAAGGGAGGACCAATTGAGGGAGAAGTGGGTCCTGACGAGGATGAAGCCGGCCCTTTGGAGGAACTAACCCCCACAACCTGCCGTGACCAACTAAACCAGATTTCGTGAGATATCTGTGGTCTCCAATCCGACATGAGCCAACTCCAACATATTTTTTCTCGGATGGAGATTTACATGGATAACTACATTAGGCAACAAGATCAAAATCAAAGAGTTTTATTTGAGCACCTTGGGATCTACATAACGCATTATATGCCCGTGCTGCCTTTTGAGACCGATGAGCCGCAACCACCATCTCCTCCCCAATGAACAATAGGAGGTTAAACTTGTATGTCTTCTCTCCTAGGTGTGTGTCCGACCCAATTTCCAATACTAAGATTTCTATTCTATTATTGGGTTCGCTGCCTTGTTCAAGTTTGGGGGTATTAAACATGCAAGTATGTAGTTTTTTTTTTTTTTTTTTTTTTTGTAATATGAAGGATGAATTTTTTTTTTTTTATGTAAATGGGACAAAATTCTTTTTGTGGGCAAATTTTTGCTTATAATGGTATTAATGTTTAATTTTTGTAAATTTTGAAATTCTTTTTGGTATGCATATATGATGATTAGTTATGCATGTGTAAGGATCATTAGCATAAGTAATGTAGTTTGTAGAATTATAGTAGATACGTTAATGAATATAGTTGTATGTGCATGCTGAGTTTTTGAGTACGTCTGAACCATGTCCCGATGATGAAAATTATCCCCTAATTGCATATTGAGGTCGGGGGTAATGCCATTCATGTGTATTTTGTGTGCTTAGCATGTCGATTAGGTAAAAAATATTTTGATCCTAAATCGCACGATCGCATAAACTCGTTGTATAATTAATTGAACGATTTGACACCAATTATTTAATAATAAGTTCATGACAGAAATGAGGAATCTAGAACTTGATTAGGGGAGGCTTGAGGTAAAATTATAGGTGAGAAAATTCCGGAGACATGATATAGGCCTTCAAATTTTTCGCTTGAACCTTTTGAAACTAACCTGAAAATTTATTCCCTCGTTCTCTTGTCGAAACCATAAATTTTTCAACTCTGAACTTGGTTCAATACTTTAACCAAGTAAATCTTTCAAAACCATTGTCGTTAAGAATAAAATTAAAATTGAGTGAAATCAAGTGGCATTAGATTATGCTAACTTGAAGCGGGCAATTGGGGTTTCAGTTTGAATATTTTTGGTTAAGTATAAGCGTATTCACTTGTCAATCCTTTAGTTGTATTTACAGGCCCCTAAAATTATACAAAATTGAATAATTTTGGGAGTGTGTATGTAAAAAAAAAAAAAACTATGTGAATATAGTGTTTAATCTCGGTTGTTGTGACAAGTGAATACAAGTTTACTTAATCTTGTTCAGAGTTATATCTTCAAAGATAGGGGGTTACGAGAGAGATTTAGCGACAAGCGTTTGTGCCTTGGGTATCGTTAAAATTATAATGAGTTTCTATTTCTACAATACCCTTGGTCATTCTCCAAAGCCAAACCAAGCCCTATTGATCTCTGTGAATGTCCGAACCTACATTAATGGATAGTTGAGCCCAGTCAAGCATATGGCTTTCCTGAATGTTTTGACAAGTTTAAGTCATGACCTTATTTATGGAATAATCCAATCCGGTATTTGATTAGTTATACATCTGAGTTCTCACATACACACGTTTCAATTGGATCTAAAATGATTTTAACTGATATTAAGTGTTGAAATTCTGGAACACCACATGGTGTGTGTTATTCCTTAACCGGATCTAATTACGGGTTATTGAGGGAAGAACCACATGGTCTTTTTGATTGAACTTAAATCTCACAGGTGTTTACTTCTTATTTGTTAATGGTTATTTATTTTTAGTTTAGAAATTAGCTAATTAGTATAGTTAGTGTTATTTAGTATTAGGGTGTTTTGCTCGAGGACTAGCAAAATTCCAAGTTTTGGGGTATTTGATAGGTGTAAAATACCTATCTATTTCTAAACCGAATTTGCCAGTTTTCGAGTATTTTATTTAAGTTTTAATATCTTTTTAGCTGTTTTTATAAGTTAGGAGTAGGGACATAAACAATCGACAAACTGAACGAAATGGTGGAAAAAAATGGTAGCCAAAAGATAAAAAAAATGGAGGTTTCCAGAATAGCGAAAATCTGCCTAGGCGAAGTTTCCACCGCATGGGCAGAAATCCATCAGAAGGATGAAATGCTGAAATGTTGAAATCCGCCTAGGTGAAGTTTCCACCGCCTAGGCGAAAATCCGTCAGAAGATTAAACAGCTGAAATGTGGAAACCCGCCTAGGCGAAGTTTCCACTGCCTAGGCGGAATTCCGTCAGAATGCTGGAACTGCTGAAATGCTGGAAGTGCTTAAATGTTGAAATCCGCTTAGGCGGAAATCTGTTAGAATGAAAGAAGGCGAAGAAGTTAGTCCTCTACCTAGGTGAATAAACCATCGCCTAGGCAGATTTCTAACCTACTTAAACTCTGCCTAGTCGAAGATTCTACCGCCTAGGAGAATTTCGCAAAACAGGGCAAAATATCTATTTAGATATTTTTGAAACCTTTGGCTCATTTATACCCCTTTTCCACGTCTGAAAAAAGGAGTTGATGAACCCTAACCCTTGTAGAGAGTTCTTAAGCTATATTTTGGAGATCAAGGAGGAGATTCATCATTTGGGCAAAGATGAATCACTTGCGAATCGATCATTAGCGACATTGGATCGTTCCACTTTCAGATTTGATCGTTCTTCTTTTGCTTTTATCTTTGTAATTACTTTTTCATATCTAATAATGTTGAATCCCTCTTATTTTGTATGGTATATGGCTAAGATCTTGTAGTATTAGTTAAATGTTACTTAGGTGTAGTTGAAATCATGTAAATGTTAAGTTGAATGAATTAATGTTACTTTAACGTGTTGTTTGTCTAAATCCGATTGTCTTTTCCGTTATTCTTGATATTATGCTTGTATTGATAAACCGAGAACACAGGGTTTGACACTCGGGAGATGTAACCCTGGATTCGGACTAGGGTAAATGCAACGTGACGTTCTAATGACCCGGGAGGGCATTAGAACGTATGCAATCCATGACGTTGGCTTAAGACTCGCGTGACCTAGGGTCATTAAGGCGTTGAGGGGGACTTCTTCGTTGACACGAAGTCGTGTAATCCCCCGTCTTACACTCGGGAGAGATAGCAGAGGAGTTATCGATACAGAGATTATCGGAATAAATAAAACCATTATAGCTAACTAAATGATGTCAATTAAGCATTATGTGAAAGAAATCAATACCTAAGTAATTAGTGTAATTAGAACTAACCTAATAGTTGTCATTTATCTTAGTAGATTAAATAGAACACAAACAATTTTTGATTAGTCAAGATAATGTGAAACTATTTTAATCACAATATTCAACCGAATTACACGTGTTTTCTAATGGAACGATATCTGATCTTACAAGATCCATTATATTAAAACTAGATCTCGTATACTTGTGAGTAGTCAATACCGCGAGGACGATGATGAAATCCTCGCGCATACAGGCGGCCACAGTGGGTCATCCCATAATTGCATTGTACGGCGACGGCCTGTCAACGATAAGAAATTTCGACCACACGGTGGCGACGTCAAGGCTGGAACCAACGGTGACGGGCAAAAATACCCAGCCGACCAAACTGACCACATCGCCACCAAATCCGATGAGTGGGGATCTCACGAGCTGTACGAAGCTTGCTTCTATGCCCATTTTGTCGAAGGCTCACTTGAAGAGAATATCCGCCGAGCTACAGCCATCGACGAGTATCGTACCTTGAAATGGTTTATTAAGGCTATAATGACTAGGGTGTCATCATGCGGAACGTGTACCCCCCTCAAGTCGGCCTCACTGAATGAGATCACATTGTGGGAGGCCGCATCTATCGTGCTAACCTCATAGATGCCCTGTTCCGCTTTCCCCTTACTCTTTCTTTTATACCTCTTTCGAAAAGCAGATGCTTCCTCCCCGAAACCCAGGCCGCCATGCATGACGTTAATTTCACCGTCGACTCTCAAATCGAAGTTATCCTCAACTCGATCACCTTGGGGCCGGGGCCGGTTATCATTCCGTTTGCGGCGATGTCCTCGTTGGCCATCGGCAAACGTAATTTTCAAGGTAGCCCCTGCGGATGAGGGTTTCAATCTTCTCCTTTAACTTAAAGCGTTCATCGGTGGAATGGCCATTACTCCTGTGGAAGTTGTAGTGTTTATTAGTCGACTTCCCAAGGGACTTCTCTCTATGGGCAGGTACGGGCGAGAAAAGGCTTTTTCGGTGTTCTCGACGAAGATGGTCACGATAGAAGCAGTCAGGGGAGCATAAACAACCTAACGGGAGAGGTGGTCCTCAGCTCGGCTATTCTTCACGAGCATGTCGTCAATGTATACCTCCATCGTGCTCCTTATTTCCTCCTTAAATATTTTATTGACAAGCCTTTGATAAGTGACTCCAGCATTGTAGAGGCCAAAGGGTATGACTTTGTAGCAATAAGTACCTCGGTCAGTGATAAAAGAGGTCTTGACTTTGTCTAGAGGATCCATGAGGATTTGGTTGTAGCCGGCGTAAGCATCAAGGAAGCTGAGTCGCTCGTGCCCCGCCGTAGCGTCGATTACGATGTCAATCCTCAGGAGTGGAAAGAAGTCTTTCGGGCAGGCCTTGTTTAAAACTTTAAAATCAACGCAAAGTCGCCATTTGTTGCCGGCCTTGGGGGACAACAGGACGTTCACGAGCCAGTCTAGGAACTTGACCTCTTCCACGATGTCCAACTTGACGAGCTCATCCATCTCATTTTCAATTATCTTCTACCGGTCTGGGTGGAATTTTCTTCTCTTTTCGCGAACAGGTGGGTGGTGGACGTCAGCGTGCAACCGGTGCATGGAAACACTTAGATCGATATCGGGAAGCTCGTTGTGCAACCAGGCAAACACGTTGTGGTTTCTTACCAGCAGCTCTATGAGGTCGGACCACTCTTTCGGACTTAGCCGAGCTCTAATCCTCACCGTTCTCTCCACGATAGCAGGATGAACGTGGGCTCGTCCGAGGAAGTTGTGCTCGGCTAGGCGAGAAATTCAACAAGGATCGTCCTCTTGAGTGTGTACTCGACTGTTGAGGCCAAGTTAGCTAGGGCGTCGGCGTGCCTGTTTTCTTCTTGTGGTATGTGCGTGACTTTCACCTTCTCAAAGAGCTTTGTCAGGTCTTTTACCCTCTCTAGGTAGGCTACCATGCTCGGGTCTTTTGCAAGGTACTCACCGTTGACCTAACTGACCATGAGCAGGGAATCGCACATTACCAGGAGGGATCTTACATTAAAATCCCGGGCTAAACGAAGCTCGGCAAGTAATGCTTCGTACTCGACCTTGTTATTTGTAGCTCGGAACCCAATCTTGAGGACGTACTCAACCTCTTCTTTATCCGGGGCCACGAGGACTATCCCAGCCCCCGAGCCGCTCTGATTGGAAGATCCGTTGGTGAACAGTTGCCACGAGTCGGGTCTGAGGTCGCCTTGGTACTTCACTAGCTCGCCCAAGACGCCGGCCTGCCTTAGGCTTTCGGAGATATGTCTGGGATGGCCCAGGTCAGTGACGGTCTCATCCTCGAGGAAGGTACTGGCCTTGTTCTTTCATGCGCTACAGCCGGGTCGGGTGACCGAACTGGCCTGAGTCCGAACCCGGGTCTTGGTTCCCTTCCTAGCTCCTGGCCGTTGTCCGGGCTGAGCTCTTGGTCGCCACCTGCACAAGGGACGGCCAAGTTGTTCCCGTCGTGTCCCCTCCGACATGAGAGTAAGAATCCGAGGAGAAAGATAGGTCGGAGAGTTACTGTTACCTCAATCTGTGATATGAGGCAACGTTTCTCTCTCTAGAATGGTTTTCTCGTCGTCGTAAAGTGTGGAAGAAGCCTCTTATTTATAGGCAAAAGAGTGATTAGCATAAACAAGATTAAGATCTTAAGCTCGAATTACCGATAAGCAATCAGGCGCGTGACCGCCACGGCAGATTAGAGCCATAGGCCTAGGCCTTGGGCCCATTACTGTTAGGGATGAGGCCAGCGTCCGATCTGCCGAGGTGCCAGGTGAGGTTGGTTATGCACGAGGAGGTCGGTCTGGGCTGCCGAGCACAGGTCAATTCGGGCTGTCTATACACCGGGCTTATACAAGTGTTGGTGTCGTGACGAGAACGACCTTAGTGGCAGACATGTGGAGGAAGCCCGACTTCACCCACATCAAATGTTATTAATTCAAAATAATTAAAAAATATAGTTGTTATTATATATTAGTTTATTTTTTTCCATGTGTTTTTGTTTCTTATCATATTATTTTAGTCGTCATTAATATTCTCATCATATATCCAATACAAATATAATATTTAATTATTTTTTTATTATATGGTAAGTTGTGTCCGGGCAAGGTTACATAGCTCGATTAATCACCTCTCCAAATGATTTTAAGGGCATACTCTCCCATATCAATCTGGCGCATTTAAGATTAAATTTAAGATTTTATTCCTAAAGTGTTTTGAGGAGAGTCGAATTGTCCAAAAACGTATGTGAGCAAAGGCGTAAGAGGACTGTGACCCCTCAATGTTTTATTTTTATACTTGTATATATTAAATATATCATATAGGTTCTTCTAAAGAAATTTAGATCAACAAAAATTTAGAACATCTAGTTTATGAATTGAATGAGTAAAGACTCAAAAGAGCTAAAGAATATATGGAATTAAAAATATATGCCTATTTTCTTAGGAAGTTATAAACCGTAAAAACTTGCCTGAATCAACAGCGAAGGACAACCTATGATGCTAGCGGACTCAGGAACGTCGAATAGAAGCTCCACTAGGTGCGGGCATGGCGGCTTCACGTTGCTTCCGAGGCTATCGAGCTCCACATCAGCATTTGCTTCCACGAATAACACCCCTTCGCCGGTGCAATCCACGGACAACTTTCTCTTGGGCCCTTCTATAAGTCTACCGGCAAACGGGTAATAGAAGTCAAGGGCTTTTGCTAGTCCCTCTCGGATTGCCTTCACCGGATCTTTTTGTTTCGCCATTGGATTGCTTTTGTACGACATCATTACCGGAATGTAAAGCCGGAGGGCCAGTTGGTCGTCAAGATCGGAAAGCCTTTTTATTTCGCAGGGGGTGGGATTCGTCGGCTTAACAAGTTTTGGCTCATGCCGTCGCACTAAAAGTGGTTTCAGTATTGAATGCATCATCCGCCAAAACAGTATTGTCGTCGGGGAAAGATTCTGGAGGAGGAAATTCATCTTTCTTTCTTTCGTCGTATAGGAGAAAAACATAGCAAAATCTCACTCAAGTTTACATGTATTCGTAGTAAGCTAATTTAATATAGGCCACAGGCCCACTATTATATTAAACATATCCCCATATATCATTCTTATTTATTAAAAAGCCTAATATGATACCTTGTGTTTACCACTCTTGAAAATGCTTGTGAATGTTTATACATGGTAAATAGTTTTCTCTCATATTAGGCCCAACCTCCCTCTGTATTTTTTATCTCTCTCATTATCTCATCTCTCTCTCTCCACTTTATTATATCTCTCTCATACACTCTCTTATCTCTCTTCCAGTGAGCCCCACCTCCATCTCTCTCGTTTCTCACTCTTATTCTCTCTCTCTCTCTCCCTCACACACACACACACTCTCTTCTCTCTCTCTATCTATATTTTTTTTTTGTTCTTTTTCTTTTTTTTCTTTTGTCTATTTTTTTTTAATTTTTTTCAAAGTAAAATAAAATAGCTAATGTAAATTACAATATAAAATTAAAATTTTGTGAGAAAAGTAATCAAAATATCGTGTCTATAAATCATATTACTGAAATTGATTTTGTAGAAAATTATATTTAAATTTTGTTTCATTGATAGCGAAAATATGTCTTTACTGTATATATAGCAAATATTACTGCATAACAACTTTTTTCGCGTTCAATGTTTAATACTAACTGTACAGTAATAATCATACAACAATTATCAAAAGTTATTATACAGTAACTATTAATGTTTGAGTTCAATTTTTGTGTAAAACATTTGTGATTAATTAATGTACAACAATAATGGTAATGAGATATTGATTTTGCAAAAAAACTGAATTTTAAATTTTGGTTCGAAAATGTGATGTCACTATGTCTAGAATTCTAGGCCCTATTTGGTAACTCATTCCTTCCCAGAATTTTCCATTCCATTCCCAGATTTTTGGGAATTCTGTTTGGGAATAACATTTGGAAATTTTTATTTTCGTTTCCATTCCATTCCCATTTAAGAGTTGTGCCCATTTTTTTCTTAAAAAATGAAAAACAAAAAAAAATTGTTTCTCATAATTCTCATTCTATTCCCAAAACCACTGGGCACTGTTCATACGCCGGCCGACCACCACCTGCTGCCGTCAGCCATCCGCCGCCCGCCGTCGGCCACCTCCGGTCATTGTTGTCGCCACCACAGCCAAAACAAAACAAAAAAAAAACTCACAAAAAAAAAAAAAAAAAATTGGTTTTAGAATAAAATCGTTACCAAACGCAATTTTATTCCAAAAAAAAATAAAAATAATAATAAATAAAAAATAAAAAAAATCGTTACCAAACGCGATTCTACTCCCAAGAAGGAAACAAAATTCGCATCCTATCACATTCTCATCCCACTGCTGGAATGGAAACAGAAACGGTTACCAAATGCCACCTTAATGTCCCAATTTCAGTCTCGATGTGATTGACCAATGAGCCCTCTATTCCCTCGATTCTTTTATACAGTATTGACACATGACAAACGATAATGAATGTCTATTTCATATGGATTTATTGTTGATGTTTGATTTATTGAGATTTTTACTGTGTAGTAAAAATCAACAATTGAGTCTTGTTTTGGATTAACAAATTGTTACTTTTTTATAGTTGATGTGGGTTTGTTGAAAATAATTACTGTGTGGCAAAAATCAATGTTGAACTCATGATTTGAATTTCCAAATTTCTTCCTTTTATTACGGTGTAGCAAATATTGCTCCCAACAATATTTCTGCACTGCAATTGTCACGACGACGGTATGACTTTTGGCAGTATATTGGTAATTTTTTGCAGTGGATTTTTGAACCAAAATTCAAAATTTAGTTTTTATGTAAAATCAATCCCTCATTACCATTATTGTTGTACATTAATTAATCACAAATAATTGTATATTTACACAAAAATTGAATTAAACATTAATAGTTACTGTACATTTTTTTTTTAATTGTTGTATGATTATTATTGTACAGTAAGTATTAAACATTGAACGCGATGAAAGTTGCTATGCAGTAATATTTGTTATCTAGAAAATGCACATTTTCGCTATCAATTAATCAAAATTTAAATATAATTTTCTATAAAATCAATTTCACCAATACGATTTATAGATACGATATTTTGACAATTTTTCTCACAAAATTTTAATTTTATATTGTAATTTACATTAGCTATTTATTTTACTTTGAAAAAAAATAGAAAAAAGAAAAGAAAAGAAAAAGAAATATATATAGAGAGAGGGGGGGGAGGTGGGACCCATTGGAGGGAGGTAGGAGAGAAAGAAAGAGTTAGATAGAGAATAAAAAGTAGGGCTGGCAAAACAGATAACAGGTCGTGTAACAGATCATTACATGATAACACGAAACACGATAAAACCCAAACACGAACACGACACGATAAGCTTATCGTGTCAGACTACCCAAACACGAACACGACACGAAAATTATCATGTCGACACGATATGACACGATAATTTTTCGTGTCACATGATGACACGAAACCTATCAGATAAACACGACACGATAAGACCTGATAGATTTTTATTATACATTAATATACCCATTACACGTTAACCCATTACACGTTAACGACCTGTTAACCTGTTAATTTAAAACCATCTTAACAAATTATTATATATATTAAGTACTAATTTGTAATATTTGATAATTTGGGGGGTGTAAAAATAATTTATTAAATTAACGGGTAACCTATTGGGTCACAGGTTATCGTGTAATCTGAATACACGAAATTCTTATCGTGTCTTATCGTGTAACATATTGGGTTATCAGGTCAACCTGATAACCTGCACTATTTCTTATCAGGTCTGACACGATAACAATCCAATACTTGATAAGCAAAATCTAGACCTGTTAATTTCGTGTCGGTCTCATGTCGTGCCATCGTGTAAATACTTGTTTTGTCAGTCCTAATAAAAAGTAGAGAGATAGAGAGAAGATGTAAAGAGATATTAAGAGAGAGAGAGACGAGAGAGAGAGAGAGAGAGAGAGAGAGAGAGAGAGGGAGGGGGGGGGGGGGGGGGGGGGGGGGGGGGAAGTGAGGCCCATTAGAGGTAGAGCAAAAAGAGAAAAGGAATTGGGGTGGGGCATGTGTTTCATTGTTGTGGGTCTTTTCAAATAAAAAATAATAATTAAGTATTTTAATGAGGCTCATTCTAAACTATTGTCCAAAAATTAGTTATTCTCTAAAAAAAGTCGTTTATGGTATTACAGGCTTAATTACATATTTTACACCTCTTGAAGTTCGCATTTGCATATTGAATCTGATCCAGTTGTATTTTACAAAGGAAAATCAAGAACATGCCTAGTTCACTCTGCCACAGTTTGGTGGCAGATCTAATATAAAAATTAATCACTGTATATGCGTCAAATATTATATATATATCTTATCTGTGTAATGGTATTTAAGTTGAGAAGTCTCATAAATCTTATTATTAAATATATGAAAATATAGAGTAAATGACACTTTAGACTCTTTATTGTAATTATGATAATATGTTGTTAAATTTAATCCGTTATCATCCTTCTTTTTAAAACTTTATCATGTGCAAAGCATATGACATATTTTAAGGCTATTCAAATTGTTATATTTTAAGATTTTTTTAGGTTAATACTCGATATTAGCCAACAAATTAAAATGGATTATAAGGACAAAATCTAACCATTTTACTCACATTTATTTATTTATTTATTTATTATTAAAAGCTCATTTTAGCAAAAATCACACACACATACATTTGGGTGATAAACATATCCTGCAAGGCAAAAATGGAGATTAAAAAATAAAATCATTTGCTCAAATAACATGAATCAAGTGTTAGAAATTGAAGGATTTTATTTGATTCAAATTTTTCTTTTTATTCATATTGCCCTAAGTTACAAAATATTTCATTGTTAAGTGTGTACTTCGATTCGGTGGAGATCAAGTATTGCGACGACAAATGTTTCAATCTCTAATAAAAAAAAACTTGAAAAAGAAAGCGCATAACAAAATTACCTTTGAAATTTTAAGGGACATTTGGTGGGAGATCTCTTATTTCTCCCTTAATTTTAAAAAAGTCTCAGAGGCAAAATGAATTTTTGTTTCAATCCCGCCTATTTTAAAAAGACAGAAACTCACTATACGGGCATGCAGACGTGCGGTTACATATAACAACTTTGTGTTTAAAATTTTGTTACATGTAATAAAAATCACACAAAATACATGTAATTAGTTACATGTAACTAAATGTACACAAATAAATGTAACTAATATTAAACTATCTTCTATTTGTAATATTTGTTAAATGTCATAAATATTACACAAATATATGTAATTGTAATATGTAATTAATATTATATAAGTACATGTAACAAACAATACACAGATATATGTAAAAATATAACAATTATTAAATTATAACTGATATTCGTAACATGTAACTAATATTCAATATAAAATTGAATTTACTCACTAAGTTCTCCTTACAATCCCTACAATACATCTACAATCTCTGCAATGTGGGACGACTAAAATTCAAACGAAATCCAATTTAAGAGTCTAATTCTAAACCTAATAATAAGAAATGACTAATAGCGGATTAGACCCTAAAAATAGGACTAATATCCGATTATCCCAAATTTTAATTAAGATGATAACCAAAAATAGAGGTGCATACAAAAATCATAAAAACAAAATCATTCTGACAACTTGGAGAAATATAATGAAACATAATTCCATTTCGATTTACATCTTAAATATTTTAACCTAGTTATAGCTAATATTCATAAATATAAATAAAGATAGGAAAACTAATATGAAACATCAATATTAGCAGTTGAAACAGAGATACAGATAGAGTTGAAGTTTGTTTTCGTGGTGTTGATTGTTTATAATAATATTAAATGATGTTACCCAAAATAAATCGATGTTGGCTAATTAACAAAAAAAAAAAAAAAATGGAAAAGAAAAAAGACATGAATAATATAAACTCAAAAACGACATCACAATATAATTATTGCTAAATTGAACTCCAACACGACTTTGCTAGCTAATTAACAAAAACAAGCCAACAAAGAACTATTAATTCAAAAACACAGCACAATACAATTATTACTAGATTCAACTCCAACACGACTTTGTTGGCTAATTAACAAAAACAACTTAACAAAATACTATTAATTCAAAAAATATTCGCAATACAATTATTGCTAAATCGAACTCTAACACGACTTTATTCGATAATTAAAAAAGTAACCCAACAAAATATTATCAATTCAAAAAACACTTCACAATTCAATTATTGTTAAATTGAACTCCAACACGACCTTGTTGGCTAACTAACAAAATTAACACAACAAAACACTATTAATTAAAAAAATATTTCACAATGCAATTACTGCTAAATCGAACTCCAACATGAATTTGTAGGTTAATTAATATAAAAAAGTCGAAAAATACTTCATAATTCGAAGTCAACATTCTGAAAATAAAATTTGGTACAATGAAAGGTTGGCACATTTAAAATTGGACCAACTTGAAGTGGAAGGCAAAACTTCATCCATTTGGCACAAAAAAAATAAAATTTAAATATATTAGAGGATATCGGCCCAAAGTCTTACTAGAAGACATGATCGTGTAGGAAGAAAAACAACAAATCAAGTTTTGGTGGCTAAGAGAAAGACTATAACGGTAAAAAGACTTAGGGAAAAAAGATCGATTTTGTGAATAAATCCAAGTCAAGCATGCTGACAACAAATACCATTTCAAAAACGAGTGCGAGATAGAGATAGACAAAGAGAGAGAGAGAGAGAGAGAAAGAGAGAGAGTCGTACTTTGTTCGATATGGCATTAGGCTTTGTTGCCAAATTTTATTTTTTGTTCCCAATTTTCTACTAACGAAAAGAGAAACATGGGAAAAATCTATTTCCAGTCATCTCCCTATTGCAACTTACAAAAATGAGAAAAGCGTGGTTAATTCTTAAAAGAATGAACAAACTTTTACTTAAAGAAACTATATGAAATCTTTAAGCAAAATCACCGTAAGTGATATTTTTTGTTTCAATATTTACATAACAGAATCGATAATGTCATTACTTGAATCGACACACATCGAACAAAATACAATTAAAATGTAATTTGAGTTTCACATTATTCATATTCTTTACCTAAGATGGAATGCAACAAATGTATATTATTAAATTTTAATTGTTAAATTCCTACCCTACATCACTAATTTGAGAATTTTCAAGTGCTTATATAAATCAAAAGAGTTACTCCACTTAACACCATATGTTTTAAGTTGAAACCTCCTAACATGGTATCAGAGTCAAAGTTATGGATCTCTTATTCTCTTATAGTCAAATGATCCGTACAAGCCGGGGATTACACTTAAGGGCGGATATTAAATTCCTGTCTCACATCGCTTATTTGAGAGTTTCTAAGCCCTTATATAAATCAAGGTATTACTCCACTTAGAATCATATGGTTTTAAGTTGGAACGCAATGTAGGACATGAATCTAACATTAATAATTGAACTTCCCTCTAAACATATTTATCAAATGGATAATGTATGTAATTGGACAATAATATTGATCGAAAGTTTTTCACTTCGGTGTCATATAAAAACCAAGAAGTGATATTAAAATATTTAGTGATCATACAAATTCATTACAAATTCACTATTGAAATAAAAAATCTTATGATATGAACCAACTAAATAGACTCACAATGAAACAACACAAAGGCTTACACATTTGAATGAAGAACAAATTGAAGAAAATATATCAAACGTGCTATATGAAACCAATCCCAGGAAAAAAGAAAACAAAAAAAGGTATCGACCACTTCATTCCTCAACCAAGATTTTTTTGGCTGAATTTTTGCGTTCATAGCCACAACAGATACCCTATTTTGCTTCAGAAATGAACTTTTTCGCTTTTTGCAAAGTTCCTTTAAAATTTAAGGCCATAATATATTATACATAGCTAAAAAGGCACACACATTCATAGAGAAATTGATAATGGTAAGGCAATTGCAAAGAGTCGACGTGGAGAGAGACCTCAATTTGAGCATCGTCACCTAGATCAGTGAATTCACACAACTTATCGATATTGTATTTGTTGTATCCTGAGGGAATTAACAAAACTAAAATATAAAATAAGATGCATTAATAAACTAATTAAAATGAAATATATGAAAGAATTACTAAAAACTATTTTCTCAAATATTTTAGATGTTAATTAAAATTAAAATATAAAACATTTTGTACTCAAAAGTATTTTCTCAAACGCTGTAGATGTTAATTAAATTTCCAACATATCACCCAGTGTTTGAATCTGACCATTTAAAAAAAAAAAAACAGTAGTTTGCATTTAATGAAACATGAAAGGAAAAACAACACAATAAACAGTCAATTCAAAAAGCATTCTTCCAAACAATTTTAACTTATTCCCTCCTCCAAATTAACTTCTTGAGCGTCACTTTTCATAGGTGATTCCAAAATCATCATTTACATTTAAAAAAGAAAAAAAATATATAAACCCTTCTCAAATCATCATTTAAATTTTTGTAAGTTACTTGATGGCTCAACCACTTACATTGGTTATAATTCCCCATAAATGTTTTAGGTAGGAGTTGTAATAACATTAACTCCTTATATTAATGATATCATGTGGGAGTTGGGAGTTGTAGGTTGGCATAATGAGGTGAGGTGGATTCTCTCCTATAAATAGGAGGGGTCTTGGCCAAAAGAGTGCATCACATTCTCAATCTCATCTTGATAGAAAGTGTTCTTAGAGAGATTTATTGCAATCTTTGAGAGGTACCTTAGGTAGACATAGTTGAGAGAGGGTGTACAAAGGTCTTTGAGAGGTACCTTGGGTAGACATAGTTGAGAGATGGTGTACAAGGATTTTGTATAGTAACTCTTTGTTCTCTATCTGGTCTCGCCCGTGGCGTAGGTAAATTGTTGAACCACGTAAATCATGTGTTTCCTTTTGTATGTTTATTTTTATTCTTATCATTGCTATTACCGATTCAACATCTAATAAGTAGTTTGTCACACTAAACTGGTATCAAAAGCTAGGTTGGTACTGTTCATATACAGTACTATTTGTCGATGCCGTTGTATCGGACTCCTTGAAATTGCTGACATAGATTCAAAATTTTGCAATGGCGACAAAATTTGAAGTAGAAAAGTTCGATGGCAAAAATAATTTCAGGATATGGTGTATCAAGGTGCACGCTTTACTAGTGCAGCAAGGACTTCATAAAGCACTGAAAGGTAAAGCGTCTTTACTCGACATGATGTCAGACACTGACAACGATGATCTAATGGAAAAGACATATTGGCAATCTTATTATGCCTGAGTGATGGAGTGCTGCGGGAAGTTACAAATGAAACTTCACTCGCTGGACTATGGCTGAAGTTGGAAAGTTTGTACATGACAAAGCCTCTGGCGATTCTCTTATATCTTAAGAAGCGATTATACACGTTGCAGATGAATGAAGGTACACCGATCCAAGACCACCCTGACGAATTCAATAAAATCATTGTTGATTTGAAAAATATTGATGTCAAGTTGGCTGATGAAGATCAAGAAATTATTTTGCTGTATTTTTTGCCACCCTCATACGAGCACTTTATTGATACAATGATGTTCTGTAATGATACGATCTCTATGATGGACATTAAAGCAACCTTGAACTCCAAGGAGTTGAAGAAAAAAGTTGTCGAGAATAGAGAGGGAAGCTCTAGCGAAGGCCTATTCACCAGAGGAAGAACATCGGCAAATGCTTCGAGCGATAAAGAGAAATCTAGGTCAAAATCAAACCCTACAAAGATCAAGTGTTACAATTGTCACAAGGAATGGCATATTGGGAAAGATTGTCCAGAGCGAAAAGGAAAAGATAAAATGGATGACTCAAGATCTGGAGACGCAGGTATTGTGGAAAAAAAAAATTTTGATGGAGATCTTCTCAATTGCACAGACGGCAGCTCTAGAGACGAGTAGATTTTAGACTCCGGGTGTTCGTATCATATGTGTCCCAACAAGGATTGTTTAACTACCTACAAACAAATCGACAGTGGTAAAATCCTGATGGGAAACAATGCAACCTGCAAGGTTGTTGGAATCGGAACAATTCAGATCAGAATGTTTGATGGCATTGTGAGAATGCTCTCGAATGTTAATCACGTTCCAGAACTGAGGAAGAATTTGATTTCCTTGGGCACACTCGACTTCATCGGCTATACGTACAAAGCTGGAGGTGGAGTTGTACGAATTTCCAAGGTGCTCTTGTCGTGATAAAAGGAGTAAAAAAGAACAATCTCTATTTGCTGCAAAGAAGTACCGTGATGGATGTTGTTGTTGCTGCATCTTTATCAGATTCAGAGAAAGATACTACCAAGATATGGCATATGTGGGAACGAGCGCTAGAGGTGCTAAGCAAGCAAGGCTTGTTGGATGGACAGAAGACAAACAAGTTGGATTTCTGTGAGCACTGCGTTTTCGACGAACAATGCAGAAATAAATTCGAAAAAGCTGTTCATCGGACCAAAGGTACTTTGGATTATATCCATTCAGATCTTTGGGGTCACTCTCAAGTTCTGCTAATTAGTGGTAGACAGTTTTGACCGTTATTGACGATTACTCTCGAAAGGTCTGTGTATACATATTCAAGCACAAGAATGAAGTTTTTTATCAGTTCAAACAATAGAAGGTTATGATCGAGAAGCTCACTGGAAAACAGGTTAAGTGCTTGGATTGGAATTCTGTGAAGGTGCTTTCAATGAGTTCTGCAATAAATAAGGAATTGTGAGACACCGTACAATTCGACATACATCACAACAAAATGGGGTTGCAGAATAGATGAATAGGACTCTCTTGGAGAAAGCTCAGTGCATGCTTTCGCATGCTAGATTATCCAAGAAGTTCAAGGCTAAAGCTATTCACTCAGCTTGTTACTTGATCAACCGGTCTCTATCAACAACAATTGACTATAAGACTCCTGAAGAGGTATAGTCCGGATCACCTGCAAAATACTCTGACTTGAGAGTATTTTGTTGTTCTGCTTATGCTCATGTAAATGACCGAGGGCACAGAAGTGCATATTTCTAGGGTATGCAGATGGGATGAAAGGATATAAGTTGTAGTGCCTTGATTTGAAACCACCCAAGTGTTTCATCAGCAGGGATGTGACCTCTGACGAGTCTTCTATGTTGAAAAAGAAGGAGAAAAATCAAGATGCTGGAACAAACCATGGTGTCGGTAGACATGTAGAGCTTAAAATGGAAGCTTCACGGAACTTGCAAGACAAATTACAAGAAAATGTCCAAGATGAGCAAGATGATGAAGAAGCTCCTGCCTCTATCGAATCTCAGCAGCTAGAGAATTATGTTCTTTCTCGGGATAGAACGAGGAGGCATATTAAGCCGCCTCAGATATACAATGATTATATTGCTTATGCACTATGTATAGCTGAAGGTATTGAGACGCAAGAGCTAGCGATCTACCACGAAGCTATGAGGAGTGTAGAATCCGAAAAGTTGAACATAACCATAAAAAAGAAGATTGAATCTCTTCACAAGAATCATACATGGGAACGGGGCAAACCTCCTAAGGGCCTAAAGATTATAGGTTGCAAATGGATCTTTAAGAAGAATAATGGAATTCCAAAGGTAGAAGATGCAAGGTTTAAGGCACGTCTGGTGGCAAAGGGTTATACACCGAAGGAAGGTATTGATATTAATGAAGTATTTTCTACTGTGGTGAAACATAGCTTTAACAGACTGTTGCTTGCCATGGTTGCTCTGTGTGACTTAAATCTTGAAAAGCTTGATGTCAAAACAATTTTCCTACATGGCGAGCTAGAGGAACAAATTTATATGCATCAGCCGGAGGGATTCGTTGTCCAGGGAAAGGAAGATCACGTGTGTTTGTTGAAGAAATCTTTGTATGGTCTGAAGCAGTCACCTAGACAGTGGTATAACAGGTTCGATTCTTTTATGATTACTAATGGTTACTCGAGAAGTAATTATGATAGTTGTGTTAATCATAAGAAGTTTTTAGATAGTTCGTATGTCTATTTGTTGTTATATGTGAATGATATGTGGATAGCTGCTAAGAACATATCACATATCAACGAACTGAAGGCTCAACTATGTGGTGAATTTGAGATGAAAGATTTGCGTGCTGCGAAGAAGATATTAGGGATGGAAATTCATAGAGGCTGAAAAGCGAGCAGATTTTGTCTTTCTCAAAGAAGATACATCGAGAAGGTGATGGAATGCTGTGGAATGAAAAGGTTGAAGTCTGTGAGTACCCCACTTGTTGCTTACTTTAAGCTTTCGGCAACTATATCACCACAAACTGAGGATGAGGTGGAGCACATGTCATGTGTTCTATATGCTAGTGTTGTTGGTAGCCTCATGTATGCTATGGTCTGCACTAGGCCAGATATTTCACATGCAATAAGCATGGATAGTTGTTACATGGATCGACTAGGGAAGATATATTGGCAAGCTGTGAAATAGATACTACGATATTTGAGGGGTATTGTAGATATCAGTTTAGTCTAGGGTAAAGACAACAATACTTTTGGAGATCTTGATATCGTAGCCAAATTTCTAACCACGTAAATCGTGTGTTTCTTTTTGTGTGTTTATTTTTATTCTTATTATTACTATTACCGATTCAACATTTAATCAACACTTTGTCATCACAATTTTAGAAACACAAACTTTCATCCAGGTTTAAGGGAGGATGCACAAAAGTTTTAATTTGAATCACATGTAGAATTATAAATCTTAAACTTTAAAATTTAGTGGAGAGTCAAAATGGCTAAACAAATTGAGTACAATTAATAATATTTCAATAATATAGTTTCACCAACTTCATGATAACACAAAGCATTGGAATTAACTATCTAACACTTGCAATTAAGAGAATTAAAAAACAAATACTTAGAAATTCAAAAATAAAATAAAAAGATCTATGTGATTATAGAGAAAAAAAAAAAAGGCTTACTACCACCAATCATTTTTAAAGCTTAATCGTTGCTCAAATTTCAGAAATAATAAAGGAGATGGAAAATATTGAGATTGAACATGAAAATTGAAAAAGTACCACCATTGCATTTATTAAATTGAAGAAACAAAAAGGCTTTGTCCAAATTGAAACCCTAATTGAAGGATCTGCGAGGTGTTGAGCATGGTTTACTGGAGAGCGAGCACTCTAGAAAGAGATACAGGAAAGAGTGAGGGATGAGAGTCTGTCTCACGAGTATAACAAATATATATAGGGAGAGATCTCGAGATGGAGGGTGAGATAGATCATGTGCAGGCTAGAGGGTAAGGTTTGGAGGTGGAAGAGAAAGCTAACACTGCTACCAACATAGTGTGGCTCAAGCGGTAAAACACACTTGAGTTAAAATAATTGAGGGACCTCTGCAAAAACAAGAGTTCGAGCTTACGAAAAAGTACTTATTGAGAGGGGCAGCCATGAAACTCCAAACGAGATTAATCTCATATTCTGTGTGGGTATAGGACACTTGTGGGTTAAGAAAAAAAAAAACAGTGTTGCTGTGTATAAAAAATAAAGACGGTGCTAAAAGGTAGAGAGAGAGAGGAAGGAGAAAGAGACAAAAGTTGAGAGTGGGTGTAAGGCGTAGAGAGGGTAGCAGTTGAATTTGACCCTAATCCCATGGGTTGCTTTGATCCAACTGTTCAGAATATCTAGTTGTTTGTCTTTGATCTAAAGTTTCTTTTTATCTCCATCCTATGTTTATATAATATATATATATATATATATATATATATTAACGAATAACCCATGCCTGAAAACACGGACTAACAAGAAAACAACTTAATTTGAAATCAACACATCCCTCATAATAATCTAAGAAACAAATAAGATGATTTCCATTTTTAGTATAAATAACTATTTTTGTTTCTCTAAATTCTGATTCTACTTGGTCGCAAAATCGTCGTGAATGTGATGGAAAAAAACCTAAGGGAAAGGACAATCATTTTCTCACTTTCCTTAGTTATGCTTCACTTCCATTCTAATATCAATTATCAGAGAACATCCTTTTAATGTCATGCCTTACTATTTCAATTGCAGAGCTATCGAACTAATTATATAGAAGAAAATAATGTTCAACTTACAATTTTCGGAATAGTTTTCTGGAAAAGGAACAAACTAGTTCACAGTTTTTGTTACTGTTCCACAACACAGGTTTCGAAACAGAAAAACTAAGGCCCCGTTTGGTTAGTGTTTCCAACCCAACCTAATCCAAAAATTCTGGGATTGATGTTTGGGAATGCGTTTAGCAAACACAAAACTTAACCCAACTCAACTCAAAAAATGAGAATTGATTCTTAAAATTCTAAAGAAAGGATGTTAAAAAAAATACTTGATTTTTTTTTTTTTGTGCCCAAAAAATGCAACTCAAGTAAGGACACGTTTGGTATTTACAAAATTATTAATGAGCCAAATCCATCCCACTCCATTCCAACTTCTTACGATCATTTTCCTTTGTTCTTCCGTCTTCACTATTCTTCGCTCATTGCTATTGTTCGTGGTCATCGTCGTCCTCTTCCTACTCTTTCTCGTCCTCCTCTTTCTCGTCATCGTTGTCTTCTCTACCGTCATCGTTGTCATCGTCTCCATTGTAAGCTTTCTTTCTCTCCCTCGATTTCGATTTCGATTTCCTTGCTGAAATCGATTTCAATTTCCTCGCAATCGTCTTCGCCGTTGATGAGTCCACCTCCTCGCAATCCCACGCAATTGTAGATGTTGTCTACCTCCTCGCAATCGTCCTCGCCATTGCCATTGCCACCGCCACTTATTTTTGTTCAATGATTTCTATTTCTTTACTTGGTTTAGGGTTTTGATTTCGTTCTGAATTTTGATCTCGATTTTGATCTGTGAATTGATTTAGGGTTCCGATTTTGATCTGTGAATTGATTTAGAGTTTTAATTTCGGTCTATGAATTGATTTTGATTTTGATTTGGTTGAATTTGATGAAATCAGTGCTAGAGTTGGTTCTTGATTTGAGGATTTTGGCTTCTAATTGGGGTTTTGGTTGAATTTGATAAAATTAATTCTAGAGTTGGTTCTTGATTTGGGAATTTTTGGCTAAAACACCTGAAATCAATTCTAGGATAATATCGTTATCAAATGCGATTTTGTTCCCAGTACAAAAAAAAAAAAAAAAAATATCATTACCAAACACAATTCTGTTCCCAGCAAAAAATAAAATTCTCAACCCAACTTATCACAGTTGGATTGAGAAAAAATGGGAACACTAGCCAAACGCCACCTAAACAAATAGAACAGAAATAAACCTAATTTAGGAACATAACAGAAATAGTATGTTGTGAAAACAATTCGAGAACAGAACAACAACAGTACAAACATATGGGAATAGAACACTAACATAATAGATATACACTAACAGAAATACAAAATTACATAAATTAGTAATTGGAGAACAAAAACACTAAATACTCAAAACGGTAATTTGGAAAATTGAGAACAAACACCACCTATTTAGCAATATTGAGAAAACACACACTAAATACTCAAACTAAAGGTCGGAGACAATTGGGCTTGGCTGCAATCCCAATTTGAACAGTAAAGGTCGATAATTCTCAAAATATTTTTTGTTTTGCAATATCCCAATTTGATGGATTGCCTCCGCAATTTAAGCATAATATCAAGTTCACAGCTTTTTTTTTTTTTTTTTCTCTTGTTCCACAACACAAGTTTCAAAACATAAACACTAAACTAACATAACAAAAAATAAATTAATTTAGGAACATAATAGAAACAGTATGTTGGAAACAAAAATATGGGAATAGAACAGTAACAGTACAAACATAGAAAACAAAGCAAACAAAAGAATAGACATACGAGAACAAAAAAATGGGAACAAGGATAATCTATAGTAAAAAACACTCACCTAGTTAGGGTTTAGATATACAGATAAATTAATCAAAACGAAATTCAAGGATCTACAATAGTAAATGTAGATAAAAAGATAAATCAACTAATTTTGGAACATAACAGAAACAGAATGTTGGGAAACCGCCTTAACAAAACATCCTAGTCTAGGAAGCGTTGACATGGACACAGGTAAAAAAAAAAAAAATGTCATTAGACAATGTAAAGGTATGGAGAAGAACCAAAGGAAGTGCACCCACATAAATGCGCAAATAGATAAGCTAATTACAATTACAGACATTAAGTTTTTAATTTTCTGTTCATAATACAATAATACAATAAATGTAACATCACCCTTAATAGCTGTTGTCATAATACTTTCAGAGAACTAAAAATATTTTTTGCACCATGCAACTACAAATTAATTAATAATTTTTTAAAGCTTATAAAGAATCAGAGTAATTGGGTCAAAAGGTTAAGACGGAGAGCCATAATTATTGAAGTATCAAATCAATTTTTTCTCGTCTTATCTCTCTTGCTCGAATTGCCAGTCATACCTCACACATTCCCTATCACCACTATCAATGAACTAAACTAAGGTGACGTTTGGTAATCGTTTATGTTCCCATCCCAGCAATGAGATGGGAATGTGATGAAATAGGATGAGAATTCTTTTTATTTCTTGGGAGGAATCGCGTTTGGTAACAATTTTATCCTAAAATATTTTATTTTTTTTGAGAATTTTTTTTGTTTTGACCGGACGGCATGCGGGTGCCGGCGGCGGCGGGTGGGTGACGGTGGCCGGAAAGTTGCCGGCGGCGGCGGGGGCCGGACGGTGGGAGGCCGGAGATAGCCGGCGGACGGGTGGGCCAGCGGCGGCAGAAGGCGGCGGACGGTGGTCGACCGGCAAATGAACAATAACAAGTGATTTTGGGAATGGAATGGGAATAATGAGAAACAACTTTTTTTTATTTCTCATTTTTTAAGAAAAAATTGGGCACAATTTTCAAATGGGAATGGAATGGGAACGGGAACAAAAATTACTAAACGTTATTCCCAAATAGAATTCGAAAAAATCTGGAAATGGGATGGGAATTTCTGGAATGAAAACGGTTACCAAACGGGGCCTATGTCCTCAAAGATGGGATATTAATATCGGAATCATTGGACTTCATCATAAGTTAGAGCAAAAGAACATGTGGTGTGCTAACCAAGGACATAGGCATAGCATTTGTACCATTGTTAAAGGGTATTTATGTATTTTCTATATTACTTAAGATTTTCTGTACTGTTTAGGATTTGTTGTATGGTTTCCTTATTTCTATTATAAATATAGGGAGAGGCTAACACGATGGTTAAGTTGTCTTATTAGTTTCCTACTTTTCTTTTACTTTAACATGATATCAAGAGCAGGCACAATGAAAAATTAATTCCATAATTCTATTCTTCCATTCGTTTATACTTTCTTCTTTTTTCCGGTTCACTCCCCTTCCTTAAAAAAAAAAAAAAAAAAAAAAAAAAAAAAACTAACTACGCCAATCCTACTTTGCCGATACTAAACCAAAACCCTAAATCTGCAGCCCGATCCTACTGCGCCATTGGTGTCTTCTGTTTCGACGCTCATCAGCGTCGTCTTCCACAGTCACAACGCTCATCGTCATCGTCTGTTCCGACTGTCACCACCCTTGCTCCCACCATATTCGCCATCGCCGACATCGTCTAAGGTGCTCGCCAACATTATTCCACCCTTCGACAACTCTGATTGAATTTTCCACCACCACAACAGCATAATAGGCCGTTTCGAACAGTAACCTCTTTTATGTTCCTCTTTTTTTGTACTTTTTTTTTTTTTTTTTCTTTTTTTGTCTTCAATGTAAAAAAAAAAAAAATCCAGAATGTCTCTTGTTTAAGTTCTCCACTTGTTGTTTGTTCGTTTTCCTTATCCCTTTCTGTTTTAGTCAGTTGTTGTATTGACGGGTGCTAATGTCGATAGCTCAACCCTAATTGTTAACAACCCGCAAGTTAAACGGGATAAATTATTTAAATTGGTCTAAGGCTGTAAAAATAGTCCTTACTAGAGAAAGGAAACACCATCATGTCACGGAATCTGCCACGGCAGAAGATGATAAGAAATATGAGGAATGAATTCAAGCTGATATGCAAATTGTAGCGTCATTGTGGAATTCGATGGAGCCTCAAGTTGCTGATCTCTGTACTTATTTAGATATGTGTAAAACCATATAGGAGTATCTTGGTATGTTGTATTCCAATAATCTCACCAGAATGTACGATTTATCGGTCGAGTACTTCCAACTTGAGCAAGGCACGCAATCCGTTACAGATTATTTTGCCACTTCAACAGCCTTTATGAGAAGTTAAATATTATTCTACCAATAACTATCGATCTGAAAGAAATACAAAAGTAACGTGAGCAAATGGCTGTTATGAAGTTCTTAGCTGGATTACGCCTAGAATTTGAACCGGTCCAATCTCAGATCCTTTCTAGTACTACTCTCTCCACTATCATTGAAACGTACTCTCGCGTCTCACGTAGCACTACCAAGGACAATATTTTTGGCTCAAGTTCGTCTGCGCCATCTAAGCATTCAGCGCATGTCACTCAGATTCCTACATGAGATTGAGATGATCAACTTAGTGGTGGTCGTGGTAGTTTCTCTCATAGTGGTGGCCCTCGGGGGGGACGAAGTGGTCGTAGTTGTGGCTCACATCGTCAGTGCTCCTTTTATGGAAAAGAGAATCATACTAGAGAAATATGTTGGGATTGAGTTGGCTGTTCACCCAAATTCGCCAATGCAGTGACATCTGATCCATATAATCCTACTATTCCAGAATCTCATGTGGCCAAGGACATTTCTGATGAGGAATATGCTTAATTCCTTCAGTATAAGGTATCCCAACTGGCATCTCTTCACATTGCTTCTTTAGTTCAACGAGGTGCTTCTACTGCTTGTCTTTCAATTCTCCATTCCCTTCCAACACCCTGGGTCATAGATTCTACTGCCACTTATCACATATCAGGTACATCTTTCTTATTTACGCATATTCAGTCATCTTCTTCGTTGTCTTCTGTTACAGTTGCTGATGGTTCAACTGTCCCTATTCATGGCATTAGCACAGTGGAACCCTTACCTTCCTTATCTCTATCATTTGTCTTGTATATTTCTTCGTTTTCTTTTAATTTAATGTTAGTAAGCTCACTAAATATCTTAATTGTTCTGTATTATTTTTTCCTGAGTCTGTCATTCTCTAGGATTTGAGGACACGGAAGACAATTGGAACAGGGCGCAAGGAAAATGGCCTTTATTACTTTGATGATCATGAGAAGAGTTATGCCATCCTACCTACTGCTTACCCTATTGTTGTATCCGCTCACCAGATCCATTGTCGCCTCGGTCATCCTTGCCTTGACCTCAAGTTACTTGTTCCTAATTTAAGTCATTTGTCTTTGTTCGAGTGTGAGTCTTGTCAATTGGGTAAGCATCATCGTACTTCATTTGCTTCTCCAGCTCATATTTGAGCATCGAGTCCTTTTAGTTTAGTTCGTTCAGATGTTTAGGGTCCTTCTTGTGTTACTTCTACATAGGGTTTTCATTATTTTGTCATATTTGTAGATGATTTTTCCAAAGTTACTTGACTTTATTTAATAAAAGATCGTTCAGAATTATTCTCTATTTTTCATCCGTTTTGTGCTGAAATTAAAACTCAATTTAATGTACCAGTGCGTATTCTCTGAAGTGATAATGCTCGAGAATATTTTTCTCAGTCATTTACCTCCTTTATGTCATACTCTGATATCTTGCATCAGTCTTTCTGTCCCCACATACCACAGCAAAATAGAGTTGAGCGTAAGAATCGACATCTGCTAGAAGTGGCCCGTACTCATATTTTTTAGATGAACGTTCCCAAACACTTCTAGGGAAATGCGGTTCTTACAGCTTGCTTCCTAATCAATTGGATTTTCTCATCTACCCTCAATGGCAAGGTTCCCTATTCTATTTTCTTTCTTCGTTCACCCTTGTTTAGTTTACCTCCTCGAATATTTGGGTATGTCTGTTTTGTTCATCAGTTGACTCTTGGCGGGGTCAAGTTAGATCCTCGTGCTTCAAAATATGTTTTCCTAAGCTATTCTATCACATAAAAGGGTTATTGATGGTATAGTCCATCATTACGTCGCTCATTTGTGTATACCAATGTTACATTCTTTGAGTCTACCCCTTATGTTTCTGCTCCATCATCTCGAGATGATCTAGATGTTACACTTCATTTTCCAAGTGTACCAAACCCTACACTATCTTTTTCTACTCCAGATCCTATCCCGCCTAGTCGTTCTTCAGCTCCTTTGCAAGTGTACTCTCGTCACCACAAGGTCACCTCCGCTATCACGCCCATCGATTATGTGTCCTCGGATTCTTCTCCCGCTGAACTATCCATGTTTGACCTGGATATGCCCGTTGCCATCTGGAAGGGTAAGCATACTTATACTAACCATCCTATTTCTAACTTTGTCTCATATGCACATCTATCTCTTTCATACTCCTCTTTTGTTGCTTCTTTGTCCTCTGTTTCTATTCTTAAGTCTATTTTAGAGGCCCTCACTCACCCTAGTTGTGCAAAACTAATGGAAGAATAAATGTTTGCCTTACATCATAATGGTACTTGGGATTTCGTCTCACTTCTGCTTAACAAAACAGTAGTTGGATGTAAATGAGTCTACACTGTCAAAGTTCATCCGGGTGGCACCATTGATTGACTCAAAGCTCGCTTAGTTGCCAAAGGCTATACTTAGGTACACAGTCTTGATTACTATGAGACTTTTTCTCCCGTTGCCACACTTGCTTCTGTTTCCTTGTTCATCTCTTTGGGTGTCACTTTTCGTTGGCCATTATATCAGCTCGATATCAAAAAGGATTTTTTAAATAGCAATCTAACTGAGGAGGTATATATGAAGCAACCTCATAGTTTATTGCTCAGGGGGAGTCTGATTTGGTATGTCTCTTGAAGAAATCTATTTATAGCCTCAAGCAATCTCCTAGAGCATAGTTTAGAAGATTTAGTGCAGTGGTCACTGAATTTGGTCTTCAGTGTTATAGAGTTGATCATTCTGTCTTCTACAAGCATAGTAAAGTCAGTAGAATATTGTTGATTGTGTATGTGGATGACATTGTGATTACCGGGGATGACCACGGTAGTATTCAAGAACTCAAAAAAAATTTACATAGTAAGTTCCAAACCAAAGATTTTGGTCACCTAAAGTATTTCTTGGGGGTTAAAGTTGCTCGATCAAGTCAATGCATTTACCTGTCTTAGAGAAAATATGTCCTTAACCTATTGAGTGAAACAGAAATGCTATGAGCTAAACCGATTGACTCGCCTATAGATCCAAACACCAAATTGTTGCCAGATCAGGGTGTAACACTGACAGATTCAACGCAATATAGACGGTTAGTTGGGAAGTTAAACTATCTGACAGTTACCAGGCCAGATATCTTATTTGTTGTTTGTGTTATTAGTCAGTTCTTGGATCGTCTAATGACCTGTTGCTGGGATACAGTCATCCGTATTCTTCGATATCTAAAAAGTGCCACACAGATGTAGACTAGGCTGGATCACCCATAGATAGGAAGTCTACTATTGGGTATTGTGTATTTGTTGGTGGGAACTTGTCTCTTGGAAAAGTAAAAAACAGGCGGTAGTGGTGTGGTCAAATGCAGAATCGGAATATAGGGTAATGGTCCACATCACTTGTGAGTTAACTTGGTTGAAATATTTGTTGGAAGAACTTGAATTTGAACACTCTTCACCGATGGACCTGGTATATGATAATCAAGTAGCTCTTCACATTGCATCCAACCCCGTCTTCCATGAGAGAACAAAACACATTGAAGTTGATTGTCCCTTTATTCGAGAAAATTTGTTGCAAAAGTAAATTGAGGCTAAACATATCAATTCAGTTGATTAGTTAGCTGATTTATTTACTAAACCATTGGAGAGTTCAAGGATAAAATACATTTGTAACAAGCTAAGCGCATACAATATATATGCTCAAATTTGAGGAGGAGTGTTAAAGGGTATATATGTTTTTTCTGTATTACTTAGGGTTTCTTGTACTATTTAGGATTTGCTGTATGGTTTTCTTATTTCTGCTATAAATAGAGGGAGAAGCTAACACGATAGTTAAGCTGTCTCATTCTTTTCCTACTTTTCTTTTACTTAAACAATCATAAACATTTAACATACTAACATTAAGCACATAGATCATCTTGTTTTCTCAATAATGTCAGACATAATATTTACACTAAAAAACAACCTACCAACTCTCAACACGGAGAAACCCCATCTAATCAAGAAAAGTAAAGCCCAATTAGCCTAACTTAAAAACAGTCTACTGTTCTGTTCCCATTAAAAATCAAAAATAAAAAATTGAGACATATGGGAACAGAAAATCTGGAATTTGGGAACATTAACAGAATAAACAGAACTGACATACGGGAAAGAAAATCAGATTTGATTACGTACCTTACTTCAACAAATGAAAAATCCCATGCTTCTATAACAGTACTTCAGCAATTGAAAAACCCTAAGAATAGGCAAAGATCGGTAGGATGAGAGAGAGAGAGAGAGGGGGGGGGAAGGAAAAGTGAGTTAGAGAGGAGTATTGAGACTATATATATAAGAAATGTGTATATATACATATGTGTGTGTGTGTGTGTGAGAGGGGGGGGGGGTTGAGAAAAACAGTGAATTTATGCCTGGAGGCACAAGTGTAAAAAAAAAAAAATTGTACCTCAAAAAGATTTATTTTTATTTATTTTACATATCATCTGTTTTTACAACATTGTACACTTATTTGGTACTAATAGTTTATTACAAATACAATACAATATGTATCAATAATGTTAATACTCAGATATTAATATAATCACAATTAAACATGAGTTAAAATAAAATCACCATGACATACAAAATACTTCATAATAGATAGGGAAAAAAATCTAAATGATACTTTTTCCTATACTCTAAGAAAGAAAATAAACACTTTTTTTTAATAGTTGAATTCAACTGTTACTTCTAGGTTCTTAATATATATATATATATAAAAAGCAAAAAAAAAAAAAAATAACTCTAAAATAAAACCTCTTCAAAAAAAAAAAAAAAAACAACAACCAAAACAATATCCAAAAATTGAAAATATCTCATTGTCCCACCCAAATCATGTGTTTAGACACAATGATGAATTGGAATTCAATCACTTGAAAAGGAAAAAAAAAAAATATGCACCAACATTCAGTTAAAAAAACAGTTCAAAGGAAAAAATACAAATTGCCTACTCTTTTAAAAAATTGCAAATTGACACCTAATTTTAATCAATCACTCACCAACCTTAAAATTTTGCAGCTCTTTAAGCATTACATTGTGTCACAATTTACAAATATAGCACACAATGACACAATACAATTCTTTAAGGTAATCATTCATTTTCATGAATTGGTAAGAAATAAAAAATAAAAATAAAAATAAAATCTCTATGACATACAAAATACTTTAAATTAAAGAAAGAAAAAAATAATCTAAAAGGTACTTAAAATTTTCTTGGGGACAGTGTCATGACATGAACCTCCACACTTTCAAAAAAGAAAAAGAAACAAAAATCAATTAAATGAGAGCAATGAGGAGACAATTTTTTGGTGAGCAAACATAATTCACTTCAACAATTTGAGAAATTCATGACACTTGACTGTAGAAACTTTGCAATCCTCTGAAAAATGCAATAATGAATTGATAATATAAACGTCTTCGGATTCGACTCTCACCGGCCACCTCCATCCAAATTCGACCATCGCCGTTCGCTATCCAGACCCGACCACGTGTCGTTGTACACCGGCCATCGCCATCCAGATCCGACCAAGTTGAACTCAGATCTGGCCAAATCAAACTCAGATTTAGCCAATCCAAACTCAAATCTGGCTGAATCGACGGTGACAGCTATTGCGGCAGATCGGATAGGCATACATCTATTCAATGACCACCGACGATTGTGATTGAGCGGCGATTGAAAAGGGTGTCTTACTTTCAGCAGATTTGGACAAGTAACGCAATGGCTGTCGAGGGTCCAATAGATCTTCGCAGTCCTCGCCGAAAGCACCGTCCTCACGCGATCGGAGAGGGAGAGAGATTGTGAGATAAGGGAGAGAGTAAGATAGGCCATCCATCACCAACTCCATTACCATCATCTTCACCTTCTGCATCAGCCCACCACTACAACACCGCCACCACTCTCTTCTCCCTCTGAGTTACGGTGATGGAGAACGGAGAGAAAGATAGAGCAGCGAATCGAGATGGGGTGGGGATGGTGACGGCTCAGAGATAGGTCAAAGAGAGAGTGAGATCAAGTAAGATAGATAGGGTTACAAAAAAGAGAGAAAACTGCTTAAATAGGGTTTAAAGTGAATATAAGACGCAGACATGGAGGGCTAGGTTATAGAGTGAGTGATAGAATTAGGATGAAAAATGAAAAAAAATGTTAATTAAGGAATGATTACTTAAATTTTAATTAAACTAAATTAAGTGAATGCCTTAATTAAACTGATTTCCTGAATTTGTGCCTCAATCCGTGCCTGTTTCCTTAATTGTTAGCATTACACCTTAATCAAATTTGTTTGTCCTAGTCAATAAATTAAATTTGTCTTAGTCAATATTTGTTTGTCCTAGTCACATTTTTATTTGACCTAGTCATAAGTTTGTCCTAGTCAGCAAAAATCGTCATGTTTTATATATTAGATGTAAAAATTTAAATTAAAGGGAAAATTGTAAATTTATTAAGAATAATATTTTTAAAATTTCATTTACTAGTAATATTGTTAATAGTTAGTTAATATTTTTCTCCGTACTTAAATTATTAATTGATAAATTTTAAAAATATAACTATAATATTTTAGTTGTAAAATTAATATTGAGTTGAGAAAATAGAACTTTTAATTTTAATAAATTTCATGTATTCAAGAAAATTTGGGAATGAAAAAATTTAATTTTAATGTCACGCATTGCATATTAGATTTATTTAAATAAATTCTTTTAGTTTACACTCTGTCGTTGTTAGGTTCACAAGTGAGGCCGACCTCGTTAGTGTTACAAGAGTAATGTGAAAAGAAGTAGTATGATTATTGAGGTGAGTGCATTGTCTTCTGTGTAAATTGCCTGATTATATTTTCGTGCTAAAATGTAAAAAGTAAAGGTTTATTAAAATTGATTATTTTATAATCAATCAGGTAAATGGTTAAATTTGAAAAGTGACTTTTATTATTATACCTATATGCCATAGTGTGATCCCGATAGGAGGACATCCTACAGGATATTGTTGATCCTAACGAGAGGGTATATCATGTAGGACGTTGTGTTGTGACCTGACAGGAAGGCAAGTCCTGCAGGTGGTTGTTATATTTGTTGTTGTTGTTGTTATTGTTATTGTTTTTGTTGACGATAATGATTATCATCCTGATATGGTGGTTTATACCACGTGTTGGCTCCTATAGGTTACAGTACCATTATAACTACTGATCGAGAGGTGAAACAATCCTATGGCTAGTAGGTAAATATGTTTCTGGTATTTTATTATATAAATTTGATTTGATTGGTTGATTTATTTTCAATTACTATATCTTGATGATATATTTGAATTTCGTTACTATTCATTGGGATTATATTCTATTTTGAAAAACTGGATTATGATAAATGTACTTGATCCATAAATTATTTTTATATTATGAAGACAGTTTACCAATAAAATATTTTGTCTTAGGTACTCCAAGTAGAGACGGGTCCACTACTGGCGTTAGATAGGGTCAGAGGGTGGTGCTGCTTTTGATGCAGTTGGGGCAGTTGTTGGTAATCAGTGGTTCAAACTTTTGTATTGTTAAGTAAATTTTAAAATTTATGTAAGTTGACAGTTTATATTTATTATTAGTTGAGTAATAGTAAATCAAGGTTACGTCTATTATTATTTTATTTATCATAGTGGTACAGAGAAAGCGTGGTGGTGGAATAGTTTATCTTTTGCTTCAACTTCTCCAAAAAATGTGGCGGTGGATGTAAACACCGCATTTTGTCACACTCAGTCAGTGTTGAATCAAGTATATGTTCAGATAAAATTTAAACTCATGTTTAAAGAGAATTAATTTCTACCTGAGATCACACTATACAATATACAAAAACAACCAATAACATGACAAAAACAAAAAAATATTAAATTTAACAAAATACAGTTAAGTAAAAGTTTCGGGTCAAAATCGAAATTCCCATGATTTAAGGAGGTCTAAAATGGATTTACTAAGGTTTTATTTTCATCAAATCGTCTTTCTTATAGATAAATCTTAGTCACTACCCTTAAATCATAGAACATTTCAAACAATTAACTCGGTTACCCCACCCTGACTTTGAAACCTTTACTTTTTACTGAATCTTATCAAATTCAACACCAAAACAATTCTTTCTCTTATGCATATCACATCACACAGTACAAAGAAACAATCCAAGACACCTTAATCAAGGCTTGAAAGGGTCATAACAAAGCCCTAAATCATGAGGTGATTTAAGGATTGGGTTTGACTTGGATTTTCACCAAATCCAAATAGTCTTGACAAACCAACCTAGGCCCAATCAATGAAGGACATAGCCACCATTTAAGGACCACAAACCAATTCCTATAAATGATCAAGGAGCCTTCCTAGAAGTTGCTGACCAAATGGCAAAGGAAATGAGCCAAGACACTTACGGTGCAACCAACAGTTATCGAAACTAAACCGATTACGTTCGTCACCTAAGTAAGGAATTCAATGAGCATTAAATGCCCATCTCATCAAGCATTAAATGTTTCGGATGACATGTCAAGACCACATTCAAGATATCTAGATATTTTAAGTAAAATATCTTATAAACCAACCGAAAGTCTTGAATTGTGACGACCCGTTACTAAAACCAAACCGGATGAGTAGCCTCCAAGCAATGGATTAAATGCACATCCCATTAAGCATTAAATGCTTGGGATGACATGACATGGATAAGTTCAAAGGATCTAGATATTTTCACAAAATATCTAAGGGTAACTAGACAACTTGGAAACCAACCGACGGTTACAAAGAAAGTTCACCTGATTCCATCTGAAATTAACCGAATGTATGTGTAGACACGGCATTTTTACCGCCTCGCAAAAAATTATACTTTATTTTATAGTTACCTTTATTTTATTTTCCTATTTATTTTGTTTTGATTGTACCGTATTTGTGCGGTTTAATACTGCTAAATTAAGTTTTATTAATCTCTTAAGTAAATTAAATATTAGTAATTGATTTATTTATTTTCTTGATTTTGTAGATTTTTCGAAGTGGAATAAAAACGCGTTAATTCGGAACAAAATGGACAAGAAACAGACGAGAACGAGAGAGGCCTGGACTGAACAGGGGGTGGAGGTTGCATTGAGGTCGCATGTGCGACCAAAAAACTGGTCGCACGTACGACCAGTTTGGTCGCACAGCGACCAGCTTTAATGCTGGCCGCATATGCGGCCAGCGTGGGCAGAGAGCAAATGCTCTCTGCCCACACCTTTTGGGTGCACCAAATTTCGGTGCACCCAAAAGGGGGTGGGTGCACCGAAATTCGGTGCACCCACCCCATTTTCTTACCTTTTGCCTCGCTTTTTGGCGGACGAATTTCGCAGCCTTCATTCCTATAAATAGAATGAAGGCTCACAATGCCAGGGGAGGAATTTTTTTTGGAAAGGGAGAGGTGAAATCTGGAGAGAAATTTTGAAGAAAATAATATTATTTTCATTTTATTGTAATTTTGAAGAAAAAAAAAAATCTCCAAGAATGTGGTAAATTTTCATCTGTTGTAAATCTTACTCTTATTTTTAAATAAGTTGTTATTATACTAATTTTTTTTTTCAAAATTAGATTTTTTTTTCTCTTTTTATTATTTTTTATTTATTTATTTTTTTTTTAATTTTTTTTTTGAGGAAATAAAACGAGGTGGAAAATTCTAAACCTTCTATTGGAACGGTTTAAGTTTAGAAGGGAATTACTCCCCTCGATGCGTGTGCGTGTGTTTTATTTAATTTGTATTAAATATAATGTGCTAACAATACAAGGTGGAAAACTTCTAACCTTCCATTGAAACGGTTTAAGTTTAGAATGAAATTACTCCCCTTGAGGAGTGTGCACGTGTGTGTGTGTGTGTGTGTGTGTGTGTGTGCGTGTACGTGTATTTCTTTAACTCGTATTAAATATAATGTGCTAACAAGATAAGGTGAAAAATTCTCAACCTTCCATTTGAACGGTTTAAATTTAGAAGGGAATTACTCCCCTCGATGTGTGCGTGCATGTGTGTGCGTGTGTTTCTTTAACTCGTATTAAATATAATGTGCTGACAAGATAAGGTGGAAAATTCCCAACCTTCCATTTGAACGGTTTAAATTTAGAAGGGAATTACTTCTCTCGATGTGTGCGTGCGTATGTGAGCGTGTGTTTCTTTAACTTGTATTAAATATAATGTGCTGACAAGATAAGGTGAAAAATTACCAACCTTCCATTGGAACGGTTTAAGTTTAGAAGGGAATTACTCCTCTCGATGCGTGTGAGTGTGTGTGTGCGTGCGTTTTCTTTAATTTATGTTGAATATAATTTGCTGACAAGATGAGGTGGAAAATTCCCAACCTTCCATTGGAACAGTTTAGGTTTAGAAGGGAGATTACTTCCCTCGATGTGTGTGTATATGTATGTGTGTATAGGAGGAGGATTTCAAAATAAAAATAAAAACATTCGGATTTAAATTTTAATTGGACTTAATTGGATAAGGTACCATCTTTTGACGGGCGTCTTGGGGTGCTTAACACCTTCCCCGAGCGTAACTGACCCCCGAACTCTTTAAACGAATCTCTGGTCAGACCATGTTATTTTTGGAGTCAAAATTTTACTTAAGCCATTTTTTAATTTTGTTTTCAAAAAGAAAATCTGGTGACCTAGCACATCATTTAAACGCAATCCTAGGTGGCGACTCCTTTTTCTAAAACGGGCTTAAGTATTTTAATAAGAAAATCGACGTTTTTAAAAACCCTTCTCATTTTACCAGCACCAAGCATATATTCTATATTTTTTATTTTCTTTGGAAAATTGGGGCGCGTTCAGCTGGCGACTCCACTGGGGAAAACTTTAGAAGGTCGTGCCCAATATGTCTGGATAAGTCCAACTAATCTAAAGTCTGAATGTTAAATTTTATTTTATTTTCTTTTCCCTCAATTCAGTAAATAAGTTGTGATTTTTTTAATTTATTTATTATTTTATCATTTTTTTTTATTTTTTATTTTTATATATTTTTTTCTTCTTTTCCTTATTTCTTCTCAGTCTCTTATATCGTTGTAAATCCTCTGACAAAAGCAAAGTTGTCTTGTATCCATATTATCCCCTCAGAATTCTATGATACAAGACGAGAAAGGGGTTTTTGGTACTTGATAGATTGATGAAGTCTTGGGAAGTCCTAAAAAAAAAAAAAAAAGGGACACACCAAACAAGTTCAAAGTTTTCAATATCGGTAGGGAACGACAAAAGAAAAGATTTTTCATGTACCATCATTTGTTTTAATTGGTCGTTATCGAAATTGAAATCTTCGAACTAGAATAGGCTTTAAGACCACCTAAGACCCACGTGAACTAAAAAAAGGATTTTTTTTGTAGAAGAATAAAAGGGCAAGACAAAGAAAATTGGTCCCAGAAAAGCAAATCCAGTTTCCCCCTTTCGAAATTCGATCTTTACACGCAGTCGAGCACAGACTCATTCTAGGATGACATCAGAAAGCAATCCCGAATCTCCCCGAACGACCCAGATGGCTCAGATGCAGGAAAATATTGACAGATTAATGGAAAGGATCAACGAACTTAGCCGACCTCAGGAGGTGCCTATTCCTCCGTCCAACGGGACTCCTGTGACTGAATCCCCAAATGGAAACCCTGCAAGTATTGGGATGGAGAACTCAGGGCCGAATCCGAACCACGTCGGCCCGAACTTTACAGTACCGCTCTACTATGGACCTCAGATGGGCCCTCATTCTTTCACCTATGGAGCTCCGGCATATCCCATCCAGGGGCATGTCTATCAGGCCTCGCCAGAGGGCTCGGCCCCCACCGCACCGCAGGTCCTCATTCACCCGGAGAGGGTCGTTGCTCCACCAAACAATTCAAATGATAGCCAACTGGCCCCGGCCATTGAAACTGAAAACAAAGAAGAGAATGGCCCTCCACCAGCTTGGCTTCTGAAAATGGAGAAATTAGAGAAAACTATGGAAGAATTTCAAAAGGAGAAGCCGTCCAGGAAAGCGACGTACAAGGAGTTGTCAGCACCACCCGGGATTGTGTACCCGAAAAATTTTGTAGTTCCAGAGTTCACAAAATATGATGGCACTGGCCCTCCAGAATGGCATGTCAGCGTTTACAAAGAGGAGTTAAGAATTCATGCTCGGAACGAAGACCTCTACCTAAAGATGTTTCGGAGATCGTTGAAAGGACTGGCTCTCAACTGGTACATGACCCTGGAGCTATCACAGATTAAAATATTTAAAGATCTGGTAGAGGCCTTCTGTGAGCAATATGTGTACAATAGGGATGCCGCACCAGACCGCAATACTCTCTACCAGATACTGAAAAATAAAGACGAAATTTTTCGGAGGTATACTGCCCGTTGGAGGGAAGAGGCTGCCAAAGTTGTCCCTAAGCTGAGCGAGGAGGCCCAGTTAGAGATATTCAAGTCAATTCAGTCACCACCGTTCTATCGAGATCTCTCGAGCATAGCAGTGGTTTCTTTCGGCGATGCGATTAAACAGGCCGAGGTGACGGAAGAAAGAATAAGGAGCGAAAAAATTGAAGGGGCCCAATCCAATCTGACGAAAAGGTCAGCCCCGCCAAAGATGAAAGAAAATGAAGTAGCTGTTGTCATTTCCCCTCGGCAAACCCATTACCAGAACTACCCCCAAGCTTCCTGTCCCCAAAACTACCCGAATCAGAACAACCAATATCACAACTACCCTCCTCAAAATCGCTAAAACCAAAATTCTCCTCAAAACCAACCCTATTCCCAAAGCCTCCCCCTCTATTACCAAAATATACCTCCCCCTTATCAAAACCATATTCCCCAATATTATCCTCAAGCCTACCCGGCACCCCCTTACCATACCTATCAACCGCACCTGAACACCCGACCTCAAATTCCTAACCGCACTCCAAGGTCAGGAACCCAATACCACCAAGGCCTTCTACCTCATGTTACTGGGGGAAATTTCCAGAACGACAACAGAGAGCTACAAGACCTTCCAGTCTTGATCACCGAGTTGTACCGGAATTGTTTGAAGCAGGGGATACTGACACCCCTTCCATTCTACGAAATTAAACCTGGGAGTAAAGCAGCTTCTTCAAATGCTTTCTATGAATACCACTCGGGAACCAGAGGACATACGACTGAGCAATGCTTTCAGCTGAAAGACAAAATTCAAGAGTTTATACGGACAAAAGTCATCACGTTTCCTAAAAAACCTGAGGCCGGTACGCCAAACTGTCAACAAAATCCGTTGCCTGAACACACCTCCTCAGGAAGTGGCGTCAATCTAATTTTCACAGAGGAGGTCGAGGAAGAAGTTGATGTGATCGATATCGGTGGTGTTTGTTTACACCCGGAGGTTCTCTACGGGGGATTCGAATTACATCTAGAAAGAGTAGCCGAAAAACTGGAGAAATCTCTAGTTTTGTCTTTCCTAATCGAAAAGCTGGTGGAAAATCTCAATAAGGTTCCATGGAATTATGAGATCATCGCTAAAACAGGAGAATGAGAAGAATTGCCAATCTCGGTAGGAGAAACCAGTGGAATCACTCGGTCTGGAAGGGTGTATATGCCACAGGATTTAATCAGGATTCCTGTGAGGGAACCAAGAGGGGCTCTGAAAAAGCCGGTGTCAGAACTGGAGGCTCACGACTTCCTAAAGGCAATGAAGAATTCAGAATACAAGATAGTGGAGCAACTCAGCAAAGCACCGGCGCAAATCTCGATGCTCTCACTACTCCTATCCTCAGAAGTACACAGACAGGCACTGCTGAAAGTCCTAAATGAAGCCCACTTGCCTAGCACGATCTCTCCGGAGAAGTTTGTCACTCTGGTCGAACAGGTCCTAGGATCTAACACCAGCACTTTCACAGATGACGAGATAGACGATGATGGAACAGGTCACAACAAGCCTTTGAATATCACAGTTGAAAGCCATGGAATGTTCATAGCTCAGGTGCTGATTGACAATGGATCGGCACTAAATATCTGTCTTTTGTCGACCCTGGAAGAAATGGGGATAGATCTATCACAGGTTCGATCGTCTAAGACGGTTATCCGAGCATTCGATGGGGCTAGGAGAGATAGCGTAGGAGAGATTGACCTGCCAATTGAAATTGGTCCAATACAGTTCGATGCGAAGTTCCAAGTGCTCGACATACCTGCTTCATACAACCTGTTGTTGGGGAGGCCGTGGATCCATAACGCTGGGGCAGTGCCTTCGTCTCTACATCAGAAGATCAAGTTTATCATTGATGACACACTGTACGTGATCAGGGCTGATTCAGATATCATACCTTTCCATCAAGCGATAAGTCGGCATGTCCCCGTTAATAGATGATGAAAAAGAGAATGAGAAGATTGAAGCCTCCTATTACGTGTTCGACGTCGCGAATGCTACCTTTGTGAAGGAAGGAGGACACGAGATGACACCATCACTGTCTAATACTGTGGCCTTCGTTGCTAAAGAAATGAAGTCTCGGGGTTGTATTCCCGGGAAAGGTTTGGGCAAGAATCTAGACGGAATTACAGAACCGATAGAAGTCAAGGAGAAGAGGGGGAGATTCGGATTGGGATACGAGCCGACAAAAGCAGACAGGGCGAAGTTCTTTCGGAAGAAGAGGGATGGATCCCCAGACAACCAGCCAATGAAAATTCCGCATATCTGGGTCACTTTCCCCTATCCAGCAGAAACCATCAATAAAGGGAAGGAGACCGCAGGATTCGAGTTGCACCCTGAGAGAGTAATGATCAAGGAAGCTGTGAATGTAATCATGAGAGATGAGGCAGGGCCAAGTCATGGGTCTGGTATTCGAACCAAGGGAAAAGAGGGGCTGCAGAATTGGGATTCTTGTTTTCTCCCAATTTGCCAGGCGTTTCGGTAAACTTAGGGAGATTTTCTGTTGGTTATCCCTCCATCCACCTAGCCTTCTGGATGGAAAATGATTTTTCTTTGTAATGGTTTTTTATATTTAATGAATGCAATTCTGTTTTATCAAACATATGGTTTAAGTGTTTAAATTTTATGCTTTCAGGATGCCTAAATTACCAGTATATGATGCATGCGATATAACTGAGCTAGAGTGTGATAAGTATGATTTCAATGCAGAACCAGACCATAACCTGATGGGAGTGGAAACAGAAGATGACTCTTGCCAGCCAGACGATGGTGAGATCCGAAAAGCTTTTACGGAGTTCGAGAACAAGCCGATTCCCAGTAACGATGAGACCGAGTTGATAAACTTGGGGATCTCGGAAGAGTTGAAGGAAGTAAAGATTGGATCAGCCCTCATGACTCTGGAAAAGAAAGAGTTGACAACGCTCTTAATTTTCTACCAAGATATCTTTGCCTGGTCCTACGATGACATGGTAGGACTAGACAAGAGTATCGTGGCCCATAAGCTGCCACTAAAGCCGGGGAGTGTACCAGTCAAACAAAAGTTGAGAAAGCTGAGGCCCGCTGTCAGCCTCGAGGTCAAGAAAGAGATCGTGAAGCAATTCCATGCCTGAATTATTGAAGTCTGTAACTACAGTGAATGGCTCTCAAATGTCGTTCCCGTGCCAAAGTCCTCAGGAAAAATCAGAGTCTGAATGGATTATCGTGACTCAATCGGGCAAGTTCGAAAGATGATTTCCCACTGCCAAACATTCACATCATCATCCACAATACTGCGGGGCGAAAGCTCTACTCTTTCGTCGATGGATTCTCTGGCTATAATCAGATTCTGATGGATGAGAAAGATTGAGAAAAGACAGCCTTCGCTACACCATGGGGGGTCTTTTACTATAGGGTGATGCCTTTCGGTCTCAAAAATGCCGGGGCAACATACCAAAGAGTAATGACGACCCTCTTTCATGATATGATGCACAAGGAGATGGAGGTATATGTAGATGACATGATCGTTAAATCTCAGGAGAACGAGAATCATCTCTGCCAGTTGAAAAAGATGTTCGACAAACTTCGAAAGTACCAGCTCAAGCTCAATCCAGCAAAATGCACGTTTGGGGTGGCTTCCGGAAAACTTCTTGGTTTCATGGTAAATCGCCATGGAATCGAGATTGATCCTGCAAAGACGAAGGCCATTCGTGAGATGCCACCACCGAGAAATGAGAAAGAGATCTGAGGTTTTCTGGGGCGATTAAATTTTATAGCCCGATTCATCTTCCAACTCACTGCTATTTGTGAGCCAATCTTTAAGCTACTTCGAAAAGAAAGTGACGGGCGATGGGATGCAGATTGCCAGAATGCCTTGGAGAAAATTAAAATCTATCTAATGAACCCTCCCGTTCTAGTGCCACCTCGGGAGAAGGTTCCGTTATTACTATATTTGTCAGTTCTCGACTCCTCCATGGGAGCTATTCTTGGGCAACTCAATAAATCTGGAAAGAAGGAGCAAGCCATCTACTACCTCAGCAAGTGCTTCACGAAGTATGAGGAAAATTATACCTTGCTGGAGAGGACCTGTTGTGCATTAGCTTGGTCTGCTCAAAGACTGTGCCATTATATGCTTCCACTGACTACCTACTTGATAGCCAGGATGGATCCCTTAAAGTACATCTTCAAGAAGCTGATTTTGTCAGGAAAAGTTGTAAAATGGCAGATGCTGCTGACGGAGTTCGATATCATCTACAAGACCCAAAAGTCAGTGAAGGGTCAGGTAATAGAAGATCAGTTGGCTAGTTGTCCAGCTCAAATGGATAACCAGCCTCTTGAGACGCTATTCCCTAACGAGTCGATTCATGCGGTGGAGGAAGAAAACAAAGAAACAGTTTGGAAAATGTATTTTGATGGAGCAGTGAACTCTCAAGGGGCTGGAATCGGAGCTGTTCTGGTTTCTCCAGGCAAGCAGCATTATCCAGTGGCTTCCAAGTTGAAATTCCAGAGCACAAATAATCGAGCTGAGTACGAAGCCTGTATTTTGGGACTCCAGCTGGCTGTCGATATGAAAATCAAAGAATTGCTAGTGTTCGGAGATTCGGAGCTGATAATCAATCAGGTGACGGATAAGTATGCCACAAGAGATCCGACCTTGATAGCCTATAACAATCACCTCCTAGAATTGTGCGAGCGATTTACGATGATAGAATTTGAAAGCATACCGAGGCTCAAAAATGACTTCGCCGATGCCTTAGCTACCTTGGCATCTATGATCTCTATCACTCGAGAGGATGATGATATCATTCCGGTGGTAATCCGAGTTCAACGCCGACAGGCCCACTGCTGCCAGCTTGAATCTGAGCCAGCCAAAGACCCGTGGTACCATAACATAAAGAACTTTCTGAAAAATCAGGAGTATCCGGAAGGGGCATCAAGTGTTAATCGGAAAACTCTCCAGAGGTTAGCAGGCCAATTCTTCCTAAGCGGGGAGACACTGTACAAACGCTCTCCTGACATAGGCCTGTTGAGATGTGTTGGAGCCGAAGAGGCCATCTAGTTGATGAAAGAGGTCCATGGTGGCATATGTGGACCTTACATCAGCAACTTCATGCTTGTCAAGAAGATCTTGAGGACCGGTCATTTTTGGCTAACGATGGAAAGCGACTGCGTGCAGTTTGTTCGAAGATGCCATAAGTGCCAGATTCATGGTGATCAAATCCATGTCCCACCTTCACACTTTCATTGCTTGGCGGCCCCATGGCCCTTCTCAATGTGGGGTATGGACGTTATTGGGGAAGTTACCCCTAAGGCGCCGAGTGGTCATCGCTTTATCCTGATGGCAATTGATTATTTTTCCAAGTGGGTAGAAGTTGTTTCCTTAACCCGAGTGACTCAAAAGATAGTAGCTTGATTCATCAAAGAAAATATTGTGTCAAGATACGGTTTGCCACAAACATTGATAACCGACAATGCTAAAAACCTGAAGGGTTCAGAAATACAGAAAATATGTCAGCAGTTCAAGATCGAGCACAAAAACTCAACGCCTTACCGTCCAAAAATGAATGGAGCAGTGGAAGTCGACAACAAAAATATAAAGAAAATTCTCCGGAAGATGATTGATAATTATAAAGAGTGGGATGATATGCTGCCATATGCTTTGATGGCTTACCGGACCTCGGTTCGGATCTCGACAGGGGCAACCCCCTATTCTTTGGTCTATGGCACAGAAGCGGTGATACCGGCCAAGGTGGAAATTCCATCTCTACGAGTGCTCATAGAGGCCGAGCTTGATGAAATTGAATGGGTACAACAACGGTTGGACCAACTTTGTTTAATCGATGAAAAGCGGCTAACAGCGATATGCCACGGACAGTGTTACAGACAGAGGATTACCAGAGCTCATGATAAACGGGTATACCCTAGAGTCTTCAAGGTCGGTGAGTTAGTATTGAAGAAAATCTTCCCTTTCCAAGATGAAGCTAAGGGTAAGTTCACACCAAATTAGGAAGGTCATTTTGTTGTTCATAAGGCTTTGAGCGGTGGAGCGTTGATTCTCTAGGAAATTGATGGTGATGTATTTCCCGAGTCCCTAAACTCGGATTCTGTAAAGAAATACTTTGCCTAATAAATGTCCTTCTTTTTTAAGTAAGTTTATTTCAATTTGTGATTATCTGTTGCTAAAAAAAAAAAAAAAAAAAAAAAAAAAAAAAAAAAAAGGGGTACGGCTCGAACATGGTGAAAACTCGAAAGAGCGCTATGAGAAAAATGTAGAGACCGTGTCGCCAAAAAAAAAAAAGAGAGAGAACAGTTAGATCACTCCTAGGGATATTTTTGGAATTTCTACTACGGCTGACTTCCATTGACCGGAAGACTTTTCCGTATTCGGAACTTGATGGATTTGAGCAAGAGTTGGAATCTGTGAAAAGGAACATCAAATATGACTCAAATTTGTATTGAAATCATACTTGTCAGACAATCCGGCTTGAAATCTCGCAGTCAACATATCTGGTGATAAAGATACCTGTTTGGGGTAAGGTTTTACACGTTTTTCCCATATTTGGTTAAATTAGTTTTGCAGGATTTGAAAAATACAAAGCAAGCAGGAGTATATGATTCTCCTAAGCACTGAGGATGCCTAGTAGAAAAGAAAAATTGAGAATCGGCGGGTACAGAGAAATAAAGGCTGATAGGGATGTTGTCCAAAAACCAGACCCCGCCAACAACCCGGAGAAAACCTCCAGAAAGTACATCTCTAAGATTGACGGAAGGATGAGACGAAAAAAAATCTCCCGATACTATCCCAAGAAAGTCAAGCGCCATCAAACGAGAGAGTACGACGGAAAAGGGGGGAACGGAATTGTGAGTCGTCAAGGGTGACAAGTTTTTCAGACTAAATTGTCGTGTTGCATATGTTTTTGTCCAATTACAGGGATTTCAAAAGGCATGGAAGTATGGATTTTTCTATCACAAAGACTTCTTACCTTCCGGCTCGAATTAGAGACTTTTATTTCTGAAAGTTCAGAAGCTCTAAATGAGCGTCCAGGTATGCGTTTTGCCCTAAAAAGGGCGAAAAGTGAACTACGCTAAACTTGATCCTCGGCATAATACTAAGGTACGCAGGCAATCTATAAATGTTCGGTCATCTGAGAGTTCAGCTGGGGCACATTTATATCTTTGCTCTCTCATTCGACTGGGGCATGAATGATTTTATTATTACTCTAAACGATCCTTTAAACAGACACGCGTTTGTCATGAGTATCGTCATGAGTCATTTTTATTACTCTAAACGATCCTCTAAACAGACACGCGTTTGTCATGAGTATCGTCATGAGTCATTTTTATTACTCTAAACGATCCTCTAAACGGACACATGTTCGTCATGAGTACCGTCATGAATCATTTTATTACTCTAAACGATCCTCTAAACAGACACTTGTTCGTCATAAGTATCGTCATGAGTCATTTTTTTATTACTCTAAACGATCCTCTAAATGGACACATGTTCGTCATGAGTACCGTCATGAATTATTTTATTACTCTAAACGATCCTCTAAACAGACACTTGTTCGCCATGAGTATCGTCAGGAGTCATTTTTTATTACTCTAAACGATCCTCTAAACAGACACTTGTTCGTCATGAGTATCGTCATGAGTCATTTTTTTATTACTCTAAACGGACACATGTTCGTCATGAGTACCGTCATGAATTATTTTATTACTCTAAATGATCCTCTAAACGGATACATGTTCGCCATGAGTATCGTTAGGAGTCATTTTTTTATTACTCTACACGATCCTCTAAATGGACACATGTTCGTCATGAGTACCGTCATAAATCATTTTATTACTCTAAACAATCATCTTAACAGACGCTTGTTCGTCATGAGTATCATCACGAGTTAATTTTTTTTTTATCACTCTAAACAATCCTCTAAACGGACATTTGTTTATCATGAACATCGTCATGAGTCATTCTTTTATTTTTTTAAACGGACACTTGTACCGTCATGAATCATTTTATTACTCTAAACGTACACTTGTTCGTCATGAGTCATTTTATTTTATTTGTTCTATTATTGGAAAATACACTAAAAAAATAACTAAAAATAAAAAATGGGACGATCAAAATGACGTGGTCTTTTATCTTTGTCAAGCAAGTGGGACTTGCATGACAAAGAGGGGCAGCTGTAGACAAGGTATTTTGACCGCCTCGCAAAAAATTATATTTTATTTTATAGTTACCTTTATTTTATTTTCTTATTTATTTTGCTTTGATTGTACCGTATTTGTGTGGTTTAATACTGCTAAATTAAGTTTTATTAATCTCTTAAGTAAATTAAATATTAGTAATTGATTTATTTATTTTTTTGGTTTTGTAGATTTTTCGAAGTGGAATAAAAACGCGTTAATTCGGAACAAAATGGATAAGAAACAGACGAGAACGAGAGAGGCCTAGACTGAACAGGGGGTGGGGGTTGCATTGAGGTCGCACGTGCGACCAAAAAACTAGTCGCACAGCGACCAGTGTTGCTGGTCGCATATGCGGCCAGCTTTAATGCTGGCCGCACTTTAATGCTGGCCGTATATGCGGCCAGCATGGGCAGAGAGCAAATGCTCTCTGCCCACACCTTTTGGGTGCACCGAAAAGGGGGTGGGTGCACCGAAATTCGGTGCACTCACCCCATTTTCTTACCTTTTGCTTCGCTTTTTAGCGGACGAATTTCGCAGCCTTCATTCCTATAAATAGAATGAAGGCTCACAATGCCAAGGGAGGAATTTTTTTTGGGAAGGGAGAGGTGAAATCTGGAGAGAAATTTTGAAGAAAATAATATTATTTTCATTTTATTGTAATTTTGAAGAAAAAAAAAATCTCCAAGAAGGTGGTAAATTTTCATCTGTTGTAAATCTTACTCTTATTTTTAAATAAGTTGTTATTATACTAAATTTTTTTTGTAAATTAGATTTTTTTTTTTCTCTTTTTATTATTTTTTATTTATTTATTTATTTTTTTAATTTTTTTTTTTGAGTAAATAAAACGAGGTGAAAAATTCCAAACCTTCCATTGGAACGGTTTAAGTTTATAAGGGAATTACTTTCCTCGATGCGTGTGCGTGTGTGTGCGTGTATTTTATTTAATTTGTATTAAATATAATGTGCTAACAATACGAGGTGGAAAACTTGTGACCTTCCATTAGAACGATTTAAGTTTAGAATGAAATTACTCCCCTTGAGGAGTGTGCGTGTGTGTGTGTGTGTGTGTGTGTGCGTGTATTTCTTTAACTCGTATTAAATATAATGTGCTAATAAGATAAGGTGGAAAATTCCCAACCTTCCATTTGAACGGTTTAAATTTAGAAGGGAATTACTCCCCTCGATGTGTGCGTGCGTGTGTGTGCGTGTGTTTCTTTAACTCGTATTAAATATAATGTGCTAATAAGATAAGGTGAAAAATTCCCAACCTTCCATTTGAACGGTTTAAATTTAGAAGGGAATTACTCCCCTCGATGTGTGCGTGCATGTGGGTGCGTGTGTTTCTTTAACTCGTATTAAATATAATGTGCTAACAAGATAAGGTGAAAAATTCCCAACCTTCCATTTGAACGGTTTAAATTTAGAAGGGAATTACTCCCCTCGATGTGTGCGTGCGTATGTGTTCGTGTGTTTCTTTAACTCGTATTAAATATAATGTGCTGACAAGATAAGGTGGAAAATTCCCAACCTTCCATTTGAACGGTTTAAATTTAGAAGGGAATTACTCCCCTCGATGTGTGCGTGCGTGTGTGAGCGTGTGTTTCTTTAACTCGTATTAAATATAATGTGCTGACAAGATAAGGTGAAAAATTACCAACCTTCCATTGAAATGGTTTAAGTTTAAAAGAGAATTACTTCCCTTGATGCGTGTGAGTGTGTGTGTGCGTGCGTTTTCTTTAATTCATGTTGAATAATTTGCTGACAAGATGAGGTGGAAAATTCTCAACCTTCCATTGGAACGGTTTAGGTTTAGAAGGGAGATTACTTCCCTCGATGTGTGTGTATATTTATGTGTATATAGGAGGAGGATTTCAAAATAAAAATAAAAATATTCGGATTTAAATTTTAATTGGACTTAATTGGATAAGGTACCGTCTTTTGACAGGCGTCTTGGGGTGCTTAAGACCTTCCCCAAGCGTAACTGACCCCCGAACTCTTTAAACAAATCTCTGGTCAGACCATGTTATTTTTGGAGTCAAAATTTTACTTAAGCCATTTTTTAATTTTGTTTTCAAAAAGAAAATCTGGTGACCTAACACATCATTTAAACTCAATGCTAGGTGGCGACTCCTTTTTCTAAAACGGGCTTAAGTATTTTAATAAGAAAATCGACGTTTTTAAAAACCCTTCTCATTTTACCAGCGTCAAGCATATATTCTATATTTTTTATTTTCTTTGAAAAATTGGGGCGCGTTCAATATGGTCTCCAAGTCATGACTCTTCACTTCGCATTAAATGCAAAGTGACACCTAAGGACTAGATACATTGCACCTTGGGAGCATTTAAGGCGACCAAACTAAAATAGTGGATCTAACATTTATCCCGTAAACCGAACCGGATCCATCCCATCAAGTCATAAATGCACCTATGTGCAAGGAATCTCATTGGTGGAGAGGTAATGATAGGCAATCATTGGTAATGATTCATTACCAAATCTTTGAGAATCTAGCCGTCTTTCCTAAATTCGTTCAAAGCCAAACCAAACCAAGGCAAGATAGCAAGTCCCCTAGGCTAAAAGGCCCCAAGGAAGAGGTTGGATTAGCCTGCGCATTGCCCTATGTGTAGGCTCCCAGCCTATAAATAAAGGTTCTGGGGTTCTCATTTTTTCAAGTTTTGAAGGCCTAGTTTCTCTCTCTAAACTCGAGCAACTCTCTCGGGTCTTAGGCCTCTCAAAAAGATTTCTCAAAAAACATGTCGTTATTCTGTTGAAATCTAGTCATGAAAGGTGTTCTTGAAATTCTTAAAACAATAACTTCAAGCATCAACGATCACCAATCAACACCAACCCAAGAGGAGCAAGAAAAGAAGGAGTTTAGCTACTTAGGGACGACTACATCCCCTAAGTAGGTTGTTGTTCTTGGGTTCTTGGCTAGGAACTCAAAGAACCATGGCCACCGAACAACCACCGGCCAAGAAGATCAAGGAGAAAGAGGTAAACACTTAGGGAAGACCACATCCCTTAAGTAGGAATGTTCTTATTCAAACCCCTATGATTCTTGGTTGATTTTGTGTATATTGCTTTGTATATGGTAGGATCATGTAAATAATACACTTACTTTCATGCTATTAACTCATAAAACCCATAAAAGAATCAAACAAGCCCTAAACACAACCTAACAAGCTTTTGATTTTGTTAAGAACATCAAGCAAACATCTAATCTTAACTATAACAACCAAATTAGGGTTAAATCATACAAAAATCATTCTAAGAATCTCAAGAGCATTAAAAAACATGCCAAAACATTAAAAAAAAAAAAAAAACATCAAATGATCCAACCACATGGTAAAAACACGTGAAGATTCGAACAAAATGACTATTCAGACCATGAGTTGTACATAGTCCATACGATACTCCCCAAGAACAATGCATTTTTTTTCTTTTTTTCTTTTTAGCTAAAAACACACACATATACACATATATACTTATATACTACACCAACAGACCTTCATAGCTAAGAACTCGGGATAAAGGAAGGGCCTCTATTCCTTCGGGGATATGTGTATTTATTCTTCAGAACTGTTCCTGTTTTCCTTAGTTACAAGTAGGACTGACATAAATATATAGTATTTCTTTTTTCTTTTAACTAACAATTCACACACAAACACTAAACTAACCAAAGCGAAGGAGTTTATTCAAGGTTCTTGACAAAATCAAAGGGTTGTTACTCAGGTTGTTCACAACCAAAACTAACTAATAATCAATCAAAACAAAATAAACAAACCAGTCCTTAACTAAAACTAACTCAACTTTAACCAAAACTAGTCCAGTTTTTCAAACATAATAAGGTTGAATTACATTCGACCTGATCTTTGGTAACCACCCAAAGTACGTAGGCAACCCATAAGGGTTCAATTACACCTTTAATAATAAACTCAGTTTCCAACATAACAAGAATGAACTACGTTTGACCTGATCTTTGGTAAACAACCAAAGTACGTAGGCAACCCATAAGGGTTCGATCACACCTTTAATAATAAACCATATCCTTTACCCTAACCAAAACGAACTACGTGATGACCCAATTCTCATTCGAGATACATAGGCAACCCATGTGCGAGTTAGGTCGTATATCCAAACAACTTATTCTAGTTTGCATTTCATTTAATATAGCTTGCATATTTACATATTTGACTGTATATAAATTGTTATTGGGTTTCGCTAACTAGTAGTAGATGTAGTATTTACCTACTTTCCATTAAATCATGTCAAAAATACATAAAAAGAACAAAAACTTTAAAAGGGATAATTATTTTGCTTACGTAAATCAAAGAAAACTGCTTGGATTGTGTCTAATATTGAATTTGTATTTAGACTAAGGTACCATATTCGGACGGGTGTCTAACACCTTTTCCGAGCATAACCGACTCCTATGGTACATAGACGAGGCTTTCCTTTTGAACTTAGCCTCTAAGCGTAAGATGAGGATAACCTTTCATTTTAGTTTACTATTTTTTTATTATTATTATTTTTATTTAAGTTGTAGCTATACTTTAATTCATAAATATATATATATATATAATTTACATATTTATTTACTTTATTTAAATATGCATGTTGTTGGTTATTGTTACATTTAAATTTATAAAAAAAAAATTATAAAATTATAAATTAAAAAAATAATAATAAATTATTTCATAAGAATTAATTCTTACAAGCATATAGACACCGCAATTTTAGACAAATTTTAAACTAAGGTTCAAAGTGAATGAATTTTTATCTTAGATTATACTGGATAACCCATAAAATCAACAAAAAAACATAAGAAAACATAAAACTATTAAATTGGACTGAATTCAGTTAAGTAGAAGTTTCGAGTCAACCTCAAAAATTCTAAAATTAAAGATGGTCTAAAATGGCATTATTAAAGGTTGATTTTCATCAAATCACCTTTAATATGAATAAAAAATGGTTATTACCCTTCACTTATAGGATATTTCACCAATTACCTTTGTTACTTACTTTGACCCTAAAACATTTATTATCACTGGTTTCGTCTATTTAACACCAAAAATACTGTTTCACTTATGCATGTTACATCAAAAACCTACAAGAAACAATGCAAAAGACCTTGATCAAGGCATAGAAATGGCATGACAAATCCAAGTTACCAAAGTAACTAAGGATTAAGAATCAGATCGAAATCGACCAAACCAAAATCATTTGATTAAAAATCAAAGCCCATCCAACCGAGGGCCCAACCAAGCAATAATGACTGATCAAAATGAGCCTTAAAATCCTAAAGGAAGCTTCCTAGAAATTACCTACAAAATATCTAAGGAAATAACCAAGTTACTTGAGAAGTAACTATTTGTTATCGAAACTAAATCGATTGGGTTCGCCACCTAAGCAAGGTATTTAACGAGCATTAAATTACCATCCCATCAAGAATTTAATGCTCGAGATGACATAGATCGACTACATTAACCGATGAATCTTAGATCTCTGCGATATAAGAGGAATTACTTCAATTTGGGAGAAATGAATTTTGGTCTCTAGTTCCCATACTTGACTTTCATACTGTTATTAGGACTAAATGGGTTTATCGTAATCAAAAGAATGAAATAAGCACAGTAATTAGAAATAAAACAAGATTAGTAGCACAATGTTATAATCAATAAGAATAAATTGATTATAATGAGACATATGCACCTGTGGTGAGATTAGAAGCTATTAGAATGCTATTGGCATTTGCATGTTCACGAAATTTTGGATGTCAAGATTGCATTCTTAAATGGATTTTTAACTGAGGAAGTTTACGTCAAACAACCACAGAGATTTGAACATGATAAATTACCCAATCATATTTTTAAACTTTGAAAGGTTTTGTATGGACTCAAACAAACTCCTCGAGATTGGTATGACGGACTTATCTGATACCTAATTGAAAAATATTTTCGACACGGTCTAAGTGATATAACGTTGTTTATTAAGCAAAATGAATTTGACATAATTCTATTGCCTTATCTACAACTGAGACATAATATATAGTAGCTAATAATTATTGTGCATAATTTCTATATATTAAGAAACAATTATATTATTTTGGAATTTGCATGGTGGAAGTACCTATCTATTTTGATAATAAAAGTGTTATATGCTTAAGTACGAATCTAACACAACACTCATAAACCAAGCACATAGAGATACGACATCATTTTATTCGTGATCACATTCAGAAATGAGTTGTTACTACTGAATATGTTGATACTTCTAACCAACTTGCTAATATTTTGACTAAACATCTAGTTGAAAATCAATTTATGAAAATTATTCAAGGTTTAGGCATGACTAGGCATAACAATGTATGCTTAGAATAATGTTTTGATCATTCGTCTCCACTTTTTGAAATGACAAAGGGAGAGAAGTTGTGTGATATTTTAATTCTTTGTTTGCCTAAGCATTACAATCATATAGGAAGATAATATTTGTGTTATGCTATGCTATATTGAAAATCATTTCAAAATAATTGTGTTTCTCATTAATGGTGTTTAAGCGAGTTGAAAAAACTCATCCTCTGATTTAGGGGGAACGTGGTTATATTATTTTTGAAAAAACATCAAAATTAGTTGTCATCATAAAAAATGGGGAGATTGTTGAACCTAATATTTTGATGGACAATTAAATGTTAATATTTTATGGAATTAATATTTTTATTAAGTGGTTTCAAATTCAAAGTTCAATAGGTTGAAATGAGAAAAAGAATCGGTCGAAAAGAATAATTGTTGAAGAATTCATGACAGGTACAAGATGAAGGCAATTAAGATTTGAAGAGTGTTGAAGACATTGAAGACAATTAGGTGAAAATAACTCATTATTTTTAAGCTCTTAATGCAACTCGAATTAGGATCACACATGACACTTCAAAATGAATAAATCTTTTGTGTGTCTTAGTAAGAACTGATAAGTTTAAGATCCTAATATAGTTTTTATAAAGTGTTAAGTTATAAAAATATTTTTGGTTAAGGGTCTAATTGAAAAAATGGTTTTAACACTTAAAATGATGGATTTTCTGGTCAATTAGGTCAACCGATTAAAGGGATCGGTCTACTAATCAAAACAGTAACTTAAGAAAGTGAAATGGGTGACCTTCTAGCCAATTCAGTCAACCTACAGGTACGGTCGATCGACTAACGAATCCAGTAGCTGAAATAAGGAAAAATGGGAAAACCAACTAGTTTAGTCGGTCAACCGACCAGTGGGTCGGTCAACCAATAGGCCAATACAAATTCTGACCGTTGTACAATGTCGGTCAACCGGCGATGTGGCCAATCAACTGAGTTTGTAGTAAAAGAATTTGACTAACTCGGTTTTTTGATCAATTCTCCTTATTTTTTTAAGATTTAAAATGAGTTTTTCATAGGAATTAAATGTTTTACTTATATATATATATATATATATATATATATATATTATTTGTTTTCTATTTATTTGGTCCACATATTTAATTATTATCATAATTGAATTGATAAAACTATTTCGTATCCTTAAGGATTTTGAATTGAAAAGGTTTTTGAGACCAAATCTAGCTTTTCTAAAAGTATTTTTAAGAGTGTCTTTTAATAATATATCTTTTGAAAATTAGTCGTTAAATGTCTAGTTCTAGATTTATTAATAGAGACTTGCGAGTTTCATAAAAAGTAATCACGAACAGTCAGGTTTTGGCAATTATATGAGAGATTTTTTAAAGAGTTCTTGATTGAAGCGCTAAAAGTTTTGGTCACTGGTTTGTGTTTGTTACTGAGTTATCCTAATCATTTTTCATCAAATTCTGATAAGATCTTTCTAAACTAATTATTTTTCTTTCTTAGATTATTTGTTCAATTGCTTGGATAAATTTCTTTAAGAAAAATAATTTTTAAGTCTAATATTGTGAAAATATTTTAGAAACGGTTTTTATTTAAGAAATCTAATTATTTGTTATTTGTGTGTTAAATTGTTTAAATCAAATTTGTGCCTCATATATAATGTATCACTTAGTATTTTGGGATATTAATTGAGCTTAATTGTATCGGTGGTAGATGCTCCTTATGGGAAAAAACTTGGATTTTTTTATTTTTTTTTGTATTTGTGAGTTTGAAAGGATTACACACGTTTAGGTCAATATCTAATTAGGGTAATTAGGTTTTGATCTTTAGCTTTTGAAAAAAATTAGGATTTAATCTTTAGCATGATAAAAGAATTAGGATTTGATCTTTAGCCTGCTAAAAATATTAGGTTAATCTTTATCCTTTTAAAAGATTAAGTTTTAATTCTTCCTGTAATATAAATAGTGTGTTGTAAAGGTTCTTCTTAAGCCTGCAAAAGGATAAGTGTAATACTGTAGGAGAGTGATAGGTTGATTCTAAGCCTGTGAAAAGAATCAGGATTGTAAATGTTGATTTTAAGTCTGTTAAAAGAATCAGAATTGTAAGGTTTTGTAAGAGTTCCTACCTAGGAAATGAATCAAAGGGTTAGTGGATTGCGAAATCCCTGTGGAGCTCGAGGACTGAACGTAGATAAGAGTAACTTGTTGAATCAAAATAAATCTGTGTGCTACATTGTCACTTTTCTGTTTGTTTAGATGTGCACTTAGATAAATATATTTTCACTGCTTAATAAAATAATAATCAATTTGGGAAACTAATATATTGGATTTGAATTTATTGTTTAAATTTTTATTACTACCCAATTGACCCTCCCTCTTGCGTAGATCTTTGGGCCAACAAATTTTTTATTTTATTTTATTTATTTATTTATTTGTGTTGTCGTTTTTTGTTAATTGTTGATAAGCTGCAATAGAGTGGAGGCCCAATGTCATCATATTGTCCACACACAATCATTAAAAAATATATTATATCTTAAATATGAAGAAAAAAATAGGGGGGCCAGTATCATTATACTACCCCCACAATCATTACAAAGTTTTGGTTCTTCCACCTGTGCAGCAATGGCAATTGGTGCCCAATATGGAACATTGAGTTCAAAGATGAAGTTTTTTTTCTTGATGTAAGAAATTATACCATCAAAAGTTGGACAATTAAGAAGCAAATATGTTAATGTGTTTGTATTGAATTTATTTTATATCATTATTTCCTGGGTTGGATTGTGGATAAATTATATTACAAATTAGTGTTTATTTGAAAGTACAAATGCGATTATCTCAAATTTTTGTATTTAAATTTGTAAGCAACATTTTACTGTACGATACAAAATTTTAATTTCATTTTATGGTCAATGGCGATTTTGTTGTACTTTTATAATTTGTGCAATTTAAAATAGTGCTTGATTTGTGATGCTTATGGTATTAAATGAGGTTTGGTTGATCAATAGTTTTTGAAAATCTCTATTTTTTGTTTACTTTAAACAAGTAATAGTCTTATGCTTGTCATTGTGCTCGATTTGTAATGTTAGGTATTAGAACAAGTTCAATTGATCAATAATTTTTTAAATTCTCTCTATAAATTTTATTTAGTTTCAAGAGGAAATTGGTGTTTTGTTTGATTTATGATACTTATGTTTTATGAAGTTTAGTTGATTATTAATTTTTGAAATTCTCTATTTTCTTTATAGATTTTGTTTAGTTTCAATTATAATTGTTGTTGTTTGGGTTGTAATGATTATGGTATGAGTAAAAGTTTAATTGATTAATATTTTTTTTAGTCGTCTCGCTCTCTCTCTGTCTCTCAAGGTTCAATATAACTATTGGAAATAGGTAATATGGGTGAAATGATACTTATCTTCCAATATAATTTATTTATTACTTACATATAACCTGTGTTATGTCTCATATTTTATATTGGTGCAAAATGTTGTATAAACAAAGAAAATTATGAAAAAAAATATATATTATTATTCTTATTGTTTTTGTTTTTGTTGTTTCACACACATGCCTTCAGACACGGGTTATACAAATAGAATGTATATATATATTAGTGTATAACTCATGCCTGAAGGCACGAGCATAAAACATACATCATAATTTAGGATAATTATATCAATTCGTTTTACTATTCAAGCCAACAATGAAATTGTAGAATAAAAAAATAACTAATAAAGTGTATACAAGAAATTTAAATGATATAAGAATGTTTTACCTGATTCGAGAACTAAGATTTAACCTGATTTTACAGCCACTTCCCTTCCTCATGGCTAGGATAAGAAATATGTTTACCAATCGCGTGTCTGGACATTTGTCTTAAAATTTAGGTAGCGAAAAAACGAATCAAGGAACAAAAAAAAAAGGGGGGGGGGGGGGGGGGGGGGGGAGGCCTAATACAACGGTGGAGCACCCATTACCGTGGCTCGCATTGAAATCTTCAAACTGTTTGCCGAAAGTATGCTTTAGTATTTGTCATCATTTTCTTACAATTATAAACTATACTAATCTTAGTTTGTTGGGTTTCCCATAGTCATAGGCACTAAGGTCAGGGCTTCCCAAAAGAGTTCCTTGTATATCAAGGGTCATGTTTTTCAAGGACAGAGAACAGAAACATAAACGGGAATGGTAAACAGTGAACAGAAACAGAAATAGAAACATAAAGTTTAAACAACATACTTCTACAGAATAGTTATGCAAGCTTTTAACCGATCTGTCTGTTGCAACATCAACTCCATTATTTGAAAATATTTTCAAATGAACACAATCAAAAATTAATATACAAAAAAATTGAACATAACCCTCTTTACTTATTTGACATTCTAAATTCTGAACTCATATTCTTGAAACAACATAACATCAACAAACACGATCAATAACAATCAAACACAACAATAACTAACACAATAAACATATTAATTATAGGGAAAAGTATAATTTAAACCCTCTAATTATTGACACATTTCTAAGTGGCCTTTCTAAGGTTCAGCGTTTCATTTCAAACCCTCTACGTATTGAAATGACTTTAATTGGTCCTTCCGTTAGAGATTATGTTAAAACTAAGACAATCTCAAGGTAAATGCGTCATTTCACGTTTTTTTAATTTTTAATCATTTTTTAATATTTATTTTTTTATTTCTCTCTCTTTCTCTCTCTCCCTCTTTCTCTCTCCCCGCCACCTCCCTCTCCCTCTCCCTTCCTCTCCGTCACCCCCGTAACAGGGGGTGTTTTCACCCCCTGAAACAGGGGATGAAAACACCCCAGGGGTGCCACCCCTGTTCCAGGTGGTGGAACTCACCCCCCAAAACGGGGGGTGCTAACAGGGGTTTGGTGAGAGAAGGGGCAAAGATTCATGCTTCGATTGTCAAAACCGGGTTTAAGCTAAATTTGTTTGTTAGAAATACGCTGATTAAAATGTATTCTCTTTGTGGGAGAATTTGGGATACGAGAAAGATGTTTGATTTGAGTCCTGAATCTAATCTGGTGACTTGGAATTCCATGACTGATGGGTATGTCAAGAACAAGGAAAGGCAAGTTGTGATAGAATGTGATGTTAGAACATCGACCCATATTCTCTCCTGTTCACCATGATCTTAATCATGGTCCCACTCATCCTACTCCTTCATCCATAATCCATAATCCACTACCCCAAAACATGAGGCCCAGTAATTCCACGTCCTTGCCCGCTCGTCATGCCAAAGCACCCACCTCACCAAAATCTCTTTCCTCAAGGACCCACGTGATGTTTGTTCTCACCCACGTTTCTCTCTCATCCATGCATGCCAACCCACAATTTCTCTGTAATTTGCTTCTCTCTCTTTGGTCTCTATCTCTCATCCATGCATGCTTTTTGCCAACCCACGTCTCTCTCTCTCATCCATGCATGCAAACCCACGTCTCTCTCTCTCCACAAAATCTCCTGCTTCTCTCTCTACCATGTTTCCACCACTCCCATGCACCAACCCATCTCTTTCTCTCTCATCCATGCAAGTCTCCATTTTACTTTCTCTCTGTACTCTCTCTCTCCTCTTCTGGCTATTTGGAAAAATATACAAATTTCAGGTATCTTGCAATTGATGGACTGCTTCCCTACCAGCAGTGCCAAGAAGACTTTGAAGAAGTGGTTTTTCATTGACAAGAGGGTCGGCTGATATTGGAGGGTTGGTGGTACTTCCACCGGATGCTTAGAGTTTACAATATTGAGCCCAAGGTTGAGCATTATGGCTGCATGGTTGATCTTCTTAGCTCGGCTGGATTAATGGAAGACAGAAATGCTTTATGAGGAGCATTAGTTTCGGGTTGCAAGAGTCGCTCAAATCTTGAACTCCCTTCCTCCCCTGTTACAGGGGGTGGTTTCACCCCCCCTGTTCCGGGGGGGTGGAACTCACCCCCCCTGTTGCAGGGGGTGAAACCACCCCCTGTTACAGGGGGGGTGGCACCCTTGTTACGGTGGTGACGGGAGAGGGAGGTGGAGGGGGAGAGGAAAGGAGGGAAGGGGGTGGTGGCGGGGGAGAGGGAAGGAGGGGGAGGGAGGTGGCGGGGAGAGAGATAGAGAGGAAGAGAGAGAAATAAAAAAAAAATATATATTAAAAAATGATTAAAAATTAAAAACACGTGAAATGACGTATTTATCCCTAAGATTCTGTTAGTTTTAACAGAATCTCTAACGGAATGACTAATTAAAATTGTTTCGATATATAGAGGGTTTGAAATGAAACGCCGGAACTTAGAAAGACCACTTAAAAATATATCAATAGTTAGAGGGTCTAAATTGTACTTTTCCCTTAATTATATACATTATAAACATGCTAATATAAGTCCACTAATCGAGCTCAAATTTGACTGATTAATTTCAAATTTAAATTAAATCAAACAATAGAAACAATTTGTTTTTTTTTTTAAATCTTTCTTCCAATAATTCAATCAACCGCAAACTAATTCTTTTGGAAACTATTAGTTTAATACTATCAAGTGCATTGCAATTTCAAAAAAATCCACAAATGGACAACCATCGAAAAAAGAAAAAAGCAGGGAAAAAACAGAAACAAGACTGGAAAGAAAAAAAAAATGGGAAGGATACAAAAAAATAAGGCCCCGTTTGGTTAGTGTTCCCAACCAAACCCAACCCAACCCAACCCAAAAATTCAGGGATTGATTGTTGGGAACGCGTTTGGCAACGCACAAAACCCAACCCAACCCAACCCAAAAAATAGGAATTGATTCTCAAAATCCTAAAGAAACCAGAAACAAAAAAAAAGTTGTTTCTTTTTGTGCCCAAAAAACTCAACCCAAAGTTCTCAACTTCCGACTTCATCTGCCGGCCGACCACCACCACCCGCCGCCGCCGGCCACCGTCCGGCGACCATCGCTGGCCGCCGCCTCCCCCGTCCGACGATCGTCCGCCGTCTCCGGCGACCTCCGGCGACCTTCCACTGCCGCCGGCTAACTCCGGCGACCGTCGCCGACCACCTTGCCGCCGCCGCCGCCATCTGGCCGCCACCAAACAAAAAAAAAATTAAAAAAAAAAAAATATATATTTTTAGGATAAAATCGTTACCAAACACATTCTGTTCTTAGCACAAAACAAAAATTGTCGTTACCAAACGTAATTCTATTCCCAAAATTCTCAACCCAACCCAATTCAACTCAACCCAATCCATTCCAGTTGGGTTTAAAAAAGTGGAAACACTAACCAAACGCCACCTAAATAAATAAGTTCCAACCCAAAGATATAAACTCAAATTATAACAAAATAAATATAATATTAATTATTGCAATTTCACACACTACCAGCATAAACACAAAAGAAATAAAAGAGAGAAAAGAAAGGGTAAAACCAAAAACAAAAAATATTTGCGTTTTTCTCCATCTCTACTCATGCTCATATCTATAAAGGACAAAAAATACACAAAATATTCAATGACATAATTTAGCTAGCGCGCGCACACACTTTAAAGCTAATGAACGAACACACAAAAATGGGAACATAACAGAAATATAGGAATGAAACTACAAAATATGGGAACAGACCCTTGGGCATAAAAAAATGTTAAAAAATATCTCAGTTGCGATTGACTAATTAATTTCAAATTTAAATTAAATCAAAGAATAGAAACAATTTGCTTTTTTTTTTTTAAATCCTTCTTCAAATAATTCAATCAACCGCAAACTAATTCTTTCGGAAACTGTTAGTTTAATACTATCAAGTGCATTGCAATTTCAAAAAAATGCACAAATAGACAACCACCGAAAAAAGAAAAAAGTAGGGAAAAAATCAGAAACAGAACTGGAAAGAAAAAAAAATGAGAATGAGGCAAAAAAATAAATAAAAAAGTTCCAACCCAAAGATATAAACTCAAATTATAACAAAACAAATATAATATTAATTAGTGCAATTTAACACACTACCAGCATAAACACAGAAGAAATAAGAGAAAGAAAAGAAAGGGAAAAAACTCACAAAGGAAAATTGGAAGATAGAGTGTTGGAATAAATGATTTATCTACCAAATCATATTTGTGTTCTCTCCAAGAAAGTAGTAAGTGAAGGAAACAATAAAATTTGGAACAGATCTCAAAAGCAAGTTGAAATAAAAAAAATATAGTGTATGAAATTTGAAAGTAATAAAGAACATAGTAGACTCAATTTTTGTAAAAAAAAATCTGTATTTTTTATTTTAATATAGACTCACTTTAATCACTGACACAGTAGACTCACTTATTGTTCATAAGACTCTTCACAGCAACAACAGAACCATCTAGCAGAACTTTTAAGTTGAAGCAGAACTCTTCACACCAACAAAGAAAAAGGAAAAGAAAAAAAAAACGAAACAAAAACAAACTGCAAAAAGAAAAACAAAATTAACCCAAAAAAAAAAAGAAAAAAGAAAGGCAAAATAGTTGAAGCTTTAAGTTCAAAATTTTATAGTAAAATAAAAAAATGTAGAATTTTTTACAAAAATTGATTTAAAGTTGGAAAGAGAAGAAATAAAACAAAAATAGTTAAAATTATATATATATAAAAAAAAAGGCCAACTACCAATAAAAAGCACTAAAGAAACTATTCAACTATATGAGCTGTTGAAAGACGAAGAGAGGAAAAATCCCAAACTACACTCAAGAGTCAGAATTATCTCTTTCAATTTTACTCTAGTACATTGCCAACAAAGAATAAGAGACATTGTAACTTTTTTGTATCATGATTTCCTCGACTGTTTTATCACTTCATTATTTTTTTTATTGATATTTTTAGGAAGAAACGAATTTAAAATCTCACTGAAATTTAACAAAAAAAATATTACTTTGATAGTATATCTTGTTGGTGAAGATGCAACTCCTAATTCAAACCTGAAAACTTGCAAAAAATTCAATCCATCATCGTCAACTGTAAAGCGAAACATTTTCAATAGCAAATTACGATAAGATAAATTATATATTTTCCTGAAATAAGTTTTCTAAATTATGATAGGAAATCCAATTTTAGGGGGAGGAAAGAAAAAAAACACTAAAAGGCAATTAATATATCACATTAGATCCTCTATACGCAGGAAGTATTTGCCTAAACATAGAAACCATATGAATACATAATAAATCAATGAGTAATTATGGAACACAATTGATTACCCTATTAGTTACCAATTGAAAAAATCAGTTGTAAACAGAAACCAAATAATGACTTAATTAGCTATTCTACTTAACAAAACCACAGAAATTATATCAAGTTGCTAAAAGGAGGAACACATTGTTATTAAAACAACAACTGAGTATACGTTTAACAAAACATGCTTACTCGCAACTGTAGGATGAGTTGTAACTTTTCAATTCCATTCGATCCAGCAGTTTCTCGTTCCCACATCATCACCTCTGGACCTGCATTCACTCGCAACTGTAGGATGAGGTGTGGCTAATGTAAATGTAGATATACTTATATATAAATTGAAGAAATCTATAATAAAAAAGCAAGAAAAAATAAAAATAAATAACTTACTTGGGACAGTGGAGGAGTTGTCGGTGATGAGAAATGAGGTAGCGAAGGAGATCGATTCGGCGACAATGGCGACGGTGAGAACTCCATTTGGCCAGATCTGGCCAAATCAAGGGAGATATGGCCAGAGATGGCGATGGTAGAGGAGTGGTCAGCGATGGGAAATGGGGCGGCAAAGGAGATCGTTTCGGTGAAATCAGTCAGGCATTTCATCAAACATGTGGTGCTCAATATGAAATCAGTAGCTGAGTGAAATCAATATGAAATCAAATTGCTGCTTTCATACAAAATTGCGGAATAAAATCAGTTACCTAATTATTGTCAAACATTTGAAGATGGAAATAGAATGGAAATTGAAATTCGCAAACATCATAATACAAATTCGTAATCGAAACAGAATGGAGATTGACCTTAGCAGTTGATCGTCTGAATCGACACCGATTATTGTAAGGCAGTGTGCGTTTGATGTGAAGGGCTTATGGATACGAGATGGAGGCAATGTGTGTCTGATGTGATCATCCAAAGGGACTAAGTTTGGTTCAACGAAAGGATTGTGCTTCGATGCTGATTGTTGCGAAGAAGCTGTGCTTCGGTGAAAGGGCAATGAAGCAGAGATGCTGTAATAATGGCGATGGAAAGACGATAAGATCGATCAAGTCCCTGAGTCAAGGAACCCCAAATTAAAATTGAAAGGAATAAAAATTAGAAATCGTAAATCAGAAAATCAAAAAAATAAAAGTTCTGGGACAAATACTTACTGTGAAGGCCGAAGGGACTGAGTTTGGTTCGATGAAGGGGCAGTGCTTCGATGTTGATTGTTCAATCAAGAGATGATGGAGCAGGGATGGCGTGGTGATGGCGATAGTTGGTGGTACGGCAGTTGTTATTTTGGCGATAAGAGAGCAACCCTAATTTGGAGAGGGCACAACGGTAGAGAGAGAGCAACCCTAATGCGGTAGAGAGGGAAATCGAAGAGTGACAGTGGCTACTGAATCTGAACGTGTGTGAAAGAGAAAGAGGATCGGCTGTCTCAAACCACCATATCATCGTATGCCGTCCGGATCAGACCACCGACGGCCATCGCCATCTAGATCCGGCCAAGTCGACGGCAACGGCTACTGCGACAAATCGGAGCGACAATGGCGATGGCGAACGGCAATGGCGAAGGAGATCGTTTCGACAACGATGGCGATTACTTCAGATGAGAAGCGAGAGATTGCTGAGAGAGAGAGAGAGAAAGAGAGAGTCAAGGCCTGAGAGTGATTCGGGAGGCATAACCGTCGGTCATTTTTCGTCCTCATCGTTGCAGATCTGGGACCGGAGTAAGGGGCGCCGTCGCGAGTGAGATAGCGAGAGAGAGTGAGGTCGAGAGTGAAATAGAGGGATAGGCAGAGACTGACAACAGACATTTGATCTGGGCCCTTGGATCAAATGTGGATCCAATGGCCTAAATTGCTTCCCTCCCAAAAATGGCTTTAGTTACTGTAGCAAACATTTTCAAATAAGAATATGATTTGATCCAAGGGCTACCAATATCTAGAGATATCCAACGGCTCTAAATGTAAATGAACTGATTTATTATATATATATATATATCGTTTGCTTCATTTGATTAAAGAATTATGATCGAGGGATCATTGAAAAACTATAAATGTTCATAAATAACTGGTTGAATTTCACACGAATGTGAAAATTGATGAACAATGGTAAATGTGGTATCATTGGCTTCAAAATAATATATTTGTGTGTGTAGATATATTTATTATATAATTTAATATTTGTTCAATTCAACATGATAATTGATTCCGTGTTAAATTCAACATGTGTAACTATTCAATCTAATATTTTTGTATTATTTTTTTTATTTAATTATATTCAACGTTTTTAAAAATAACAACACAATAAATTTATAATTTTTTATTAAAGTTTCATATTTAATTCAACACGAATTTGAAAACTATTAAAAGTCGAAAGTATGATATTGAATTCAACACGAATATGAACACTGATAAAAAAATTGGTGAATGTGATATTATCTTAAAAATTTTATCCAAACAAATCTGAAAATATAATTTGATCATGAAAATAAAATATAAAAATAGTTATTTTGATTTTAATAATATAAATTTGAATTCGTATTTTTTTTAGGAAATTATATATCAAGTGGTTGATATATAACGATTGTAGCAGCAAATCCAACAAATAATCACAAAGAACTATATTGTAACCTACTGAAAAAAAATTAGTTCATTCACTTTTGACTCCAAAATAGGAGCCACAAGTAAGCCCCTTAACTAATTATTTGTAGAAACTAAAAGATAAATTGATAAGAACTTCAAAAGCAAAAAATAAAAAAACTATGGGCCCGGTTGGTTGACTTTCAATTCGCAAATTGTACAATTTTTCAATCAATCAATTTATGAATGATTATATTTGAGTATTTGGTTGCGAGAGTAATTAAAAAAACTTCATTTAACCCGTTAACCATTTTTGTTGATATCATTTTATCTTGGGTAATTGAAGTAAAATATAATTTAAAATTTTAATAAAATTAAAATAATTGCAATTTTTTTTTGCTAAAACAAACAATATTAAATTATAGGTAAATAGAGAAATATATAAATCTATTATTAAAAATAAAATAATTCATAAAATAGGATAATTTTTTTGTTAATTACATACATTGTTCTTTGGGAAAATTAATTATATGTTATTTGTTTTTTTGTTTTTGTTTTTTTCCCGATATTTAATGAATCAAAAAGGTTTTTTCATAATCTCATTGATTTTTTATCTAAATAAATGAGACAATAATATCTTTAATAGTAGAAGGTCAACACAAGATAAAAAAAGGACTTAGGTATTTTTTTTAATATTAATATGTATTAACAAATATTAAGAATTAGTGAATGATCATCCCACCGCATTCATTTGCACATACATTATATTGATATTAACAAAAGGTGAAGATGAAAATCTTGTTGTTGATATTAACCACGAGAGATAAAATCGGAAAATAAAAATATTAAGACTCAAAATTAACTGTACATTTTATTAAAAAAATAGACATTAAAACTCATCATTAAATGCCAATAATCTTCAATCTGTAAAAGGTTATTCCTCCATTTTCATCATCTCGACCTGTTGTCGAAACCTTTGCATTGCTTGTTCCGGCAAGGGCATGGGCACCAATATCCCATCCATGCCTTCATTGTTGACGCACCACATATTGAAGCTATGACCCGAAAGCTAGAGGGACTCCGGCAAACACCGGTTTCCCCAGCATCCCATGTCAATCTCGTGGAACCCTAGCCACGTCACGTCAGAAACCGCAAAACTTGTAATCGAGAGTACGCCCATAGACAACGGTGGCCGCTCTTTGATTGCCATTAAGTCCGCGAACGACCTTATGGTTTCTTCGTTAACGTTAGACTTAGCTATGTCAATCAACTCGACCACATGTCTTAATCCGCTTGTGCTGCCGCTGCATATGGTTTTAGCATTGCAATGCGCAACCGCAGCTCCTATTGCGTTGCCATATTAGCCAGTGGGTATTCGTAGACCTGGTTTTCCGCGAACATTGACCGGTGTCCAAAGTGAAACAATATCTTCTACGTCAGATTGGTCAAGTGCGACAGTCCGACACCTCCAGAAATAAGCAGTTACAACATCGAATGTGGAGTATTTGGAGGGAAGTTGAGATTTGATGGACTTGATTTCTTTGTGACCTAAGAAGAAGGAATCTTCGACCATGTCGCTCATGACATGTTTTGGTGGGGTGGTTGTGTCAAACGATGGGGCCATCAGGTCGTAGTTGGGATGCGCGCATGTTATCCATGGGGGTTCTCTTGCATTCAGGAGATCCCTCTGCCAGATGGGAATTGGCAAAGGCACGAATGCGCCTCCCACGATCTGCCCGATTGCTTTCAGAAATTGTACCAACCCTGTGGCGTCGCTCATGGTATGGTTGAGGCGTATTCCAAACAGAAATCCACCACAAATAAATCGAGTAACCTGCGTCAATTTTGAGAAGATTTTGATCTATTTAACTAAACTAGGGATAGACACGTGCAAGGCACGTGCCCATTAAGAATTATATATCAATTTATCTTTATTTATTTTTTTATGGATGAAATATTATATAAATGTATCAAATAAAAAAAATAACAATAAACATAAATTTGGAGCTCACAAGTTACAATTCACTTTTAATAGATTTAGACTTTGAAACTCACTTTGCCTTACCTTTATTTTTCCTTTTATATATTGACAGTTTTTTCAATTTGGTTAATACTATCATTTCTAGGTATGCCACTTTATTTATAAATTATAAACTGAGGGAATCAAAAAAAAATTGAGTGAAAAGAAACTTAAATTTGAGATTTAATTATTCCTTTTTCACTTTACATAATCCATCTTTTTAGTGTCGATTTTTTGGTTGTCATATTTTCATTCATTATTTTGAATTCCTAGTCGGTATTCTCTTTATATATATATATATATATATATATATATATATATATAAATATAATTTCTTCGCGTATGTTATTTTTATTTTATTATCGTCTTTTCTTTTTTTGTTTTGCTTGTTTTTCAGTATTGAATATATTTATTATTGGGTATATGTCATTGACCTCCCCTATCATTTTGCATTATACTAAATATCTCCCCTGTTATTTTGTAAATACCAAAGACCTCTCCTATCTTTTTCTCAAATATCACTTACCTCCCTTTGGACAAAATTACCCTTAGATTATTTTAAAAAAAATAGAATCATTAGCACTCCTATATTTTTAAAACTATATTTTTTACCCTTAACTTTTTAAATAATTATATTTACTTCTCACCACCACCCAACTCCCACCGCCACCGCCCAACTCCCACCACCCACCGCCACCACCCACACTATCCAACACCACCATCCTTTACTTTTTAAACTAACATTTTCATTAAAAAATAATATTTTTTTTAACTCTTTTTTTTTTTTTTAACAAAATGAAAAAAAAAATAAAAAAAAAAAAAAAAAATCAAGAAGGGAAAAAAATCGGTACTTTTGCCCCTAAATTTTGAATTGATCTTAAATTGCACTTTAATGGGTGCAAAGAGTAACTAAAAAATAGAGAGGATGTTAATGAATTTATTTTTATTTTTTTAAATAAAAGAATAAAAATATATTTTTGTAAAGGCATTTATGTTTTTTACATCAAAATATTGGTGGCGGTAAGAGGCGGCGGAGGGTGTAAGTAGATGGTGGCAGCAGTAGGAGGTGGTGGGCGGCAGCGACGGAACATGGTGGGCGGCGGCGATGGGAGGTGACAGTGGGTGGTGGCGATGGTAGGAGGTGGTGGTGGCTGTGGGTGCAGTGGTAGGAGGTGGTAATGAATATATATAAATTAAAAGGTTATTTATGTATTTTAATTTTTTATTATTTAATTAATTTTTAAATAGTGAAGGGTAAAATTGGTATTATAATAAAAAAAATATTATTTTTTAATTAATAAAGGAGGTACGTGGTGTTTGAGAAATAGATAGGAGAGATCTCTGGTATTTGCAAAATAACAAAAGAGATATCTAGTATAGTGCAAAATGACAGGGGAGTTCAATGACATTACCCCATTTATTATTATTTTCTATTTTTCTATTTAATTTTACATTTTAGTTTTTATTTTTTGCTTTTGGTTTCTATTATATATTACGTACTAATAGAAAATGAAAATATTAAATATTAAGAGATAAAATGTAACTAAAACAAATTTTAAAGTTCAAATCTATAATATTTTATTTTAAATTGAACACGTAAAGACAATTACTCCTTGTGGAGTATATGAATAATGAATATTAAAACAATAGCAAGTAGAAGTCAATTACTCTCAAATTTTAAAAGTAAAATCAATAATTTACTCAATTTGAAAATTAATCTCAATTGGAACGTCAATCTAAGTTTCGTTATTTAAATTTGAGAATTAATTGAAAAATAAAATTTAACAAACACTATGAGAATAAAAAGTGTAGTTATAATGTTGAAATTGTGACTAGATCAATCAATTACAGAAAATATGATATATTTTGGACTAATATGAAAATATTAAGAAGATAAGAACAATATATATTTTAGAGTAATATACAAATATTAAAAATTAGGGAAAAAAATATAAATATGTTTAAACTGTTGAGGGCATATTTGTAATTGAATATTTGTAATTGAGTGGAAGGAAGATATGAGGTAGGACATTAGCGTATAGGTGAGGAAAAAAATTACATATGACCCTACTCTTGCCATACTAAATGGCACATGAGGACAATTGTGAAAAGAAATCACGACATTGCCGTCAAATGTGGGGAATTATAATGATAACCAGCAATAGGGTAAAATTACGAGAATACCGTATGAAAAATAACAAAATTAGACTCCATATTATGAAATTTCCATTGCATTTACACTTTTATATATTCTAGGGAAGGGTACGTGCCTTGCACGTACCCGTAACAAGGAGTAGCTCAACAATGGTAATCTAATAGTATAATTTTAAGTTTAAAGAAGTACGAAAATATTTACGTTCTACACAGAAAATGATTTATAAAACATGAATCATTTGATAATTTGAAAATGTAAATGAAAGTGGAAGAAAAAAAAAAACACAATGATATTATGATTTCTTCTGGCCGCTTTGATTCAGAAGTCACTATGTCTTGAAATAGCATCTTTATGTGGCAAAAATCTCAAAAGTTGCTCAACAAAATACCTGTTGTCAAAACGTAAAAATGCAAAAATAACAAGTGTCTAGAAGTAAAATCAAATACAAGTAACCACATTAATAGAACATGCATAATTTATTTTCACTACTAAAGACGTATATTTTATTTCGTGTAATAGTAAATTTGTAGTTGTAGTTTCTTCCATTAGTTATTTAGTAAAGATCTATGAAATCAAAAGAAATCTCTTTCTACAGTAAGCAATATCGTTGAATATGTTGAAATAGAGTAAAGAGTATTGCCGAACGGTCAATATTACGGAATTGATTTGCACTTTGGCCCCTGAACTAACAAGTTGGTTGGTCTCTCTACTATTACATTCTTGTCTAATTTGTCAATTATTTTCATCAAATTCTAACACCTTCAATTATCGGCCTATTCTGACCGACTTTCTAAATTATTGGTTGATTTGCATTCTACCCACTTTTAAATCCCTAATCCATGTGTCTACTTGCATAAACAGTGGTTCAATTTTGACTTTGATACATCAAATGCATCCGATTAAATTTGAGTGCACCACATATATTTCCATTAAGCAATATTAACCGTTAGTAATAATAGTTGCAGCTAAGAGATAAAAAATTGATAGTAGATAAAGTGAAGTGCAGAATCACTCGTAATTTAAGGGTTAAAAAGTAATCTACCAAGCAAACTCGTTACATACACAACACTACTATCATGTAGCTGTCTAGCCCTAAAAAAACAATTATATATATGTGTGTGTATAAATATATATTTAAAACTCACTTCAGGCATGCTTTGGAGATAAGACTGCAAAATTGCCTCTTCCCATCAATAACCAGCGATTTGTAATCAATATCACCGTAATTAATATTGTTAAAGGTCCATCATAAGTCCTGATTCAGGGAATGCAATCCAAATACCAAGACTACACAAACTGTCTCAGTGCTGCAAAAGTAGCCACGCCTACTACATGTAGAAACAGAGTTGGAGGTCAGATTGAGCTCAATAACCGTGCAATTGGCTATGAGAAGTACTGCATTGTGACATGACAACGTCAGCTACTTTAGTTCAATAATTTTGTCTTTGTTGTGACTTTGATATTTAACTTTGCTTCGTAATGAATACCTTCAAGTTTCCTTAAATGTGATGCTTTAGCTAACCAGGTGAAGGCCATTAGGATAATAACAAAAAAAGTGTCCTTGTATCAAATGCATTCCAAATATGGAGAACTTTTGCAGGACATACCTTCGCGAATTGTCACAAAGCATGATTCATATCTTTTAAGGAGACCAAGATTCGGTTGCAACCAGTAGAGGTGAATGATAACCAGCAAAATTAATTTAAAAGGTAATGCGAGCTCCTAAGGCTGAAAAACTGTGATACCATTAAAAAGATCCCTTTTTTTCCGTAAGGCTCTCAATCGAAATAGATAAACAAATTAGCAACTGAGCAAGGAAAATATCATAAGAAAAAACAGGTAAATTCTACATTCCTTCAATGAATCAGGTTCGACATAGATGAAACAAGTAAAAAAAAAAAAAACTCAAAAGACAACCACAAAACCATCGGAGACAGAACCTTAACTACATTCCTAGCATATCGAAATAGACACTTGATACAGCACCCACAAGTGTAGAGGAAACTATGTCTGAAAAGTGGAGAGAAAAGCAGATATTTGAAATTTGTTTATAGCTGAAGGGTTGATAAGTACAAGTATTTAAAAAAGACAAGACACTGTATGGACAGATGGATTTAAAAATTTGAGAGAGTCACAGTCAAATCCGTATTTCTCGTTCCATATATAGAAACCTTTGTTGATGAAGAAGCAAACTACTACAGAAATGGAAGACCTTTATTCTCAGTTTATATGATATAACATTTAATATATACATATTTTATGTTGTTTAGTGCAACAACAGATTTTTTTTTTTGTTCTTTTTTTGCAGTGAATATACCTTATTCCATGACTGGAACCACAACTTACATTCCTTATGTCTACAACAACCACCCGCAATTGATACAAAGTCATCACCTGCATGAGAAGTTAGCAAAAAAAGTTAATGATGAGTTCAAAAAAGAGGTTGATGTTGGAAAATTTGCAGAAAATATTGAGGTAAAATGTATTTTTTTGGCCCAGTAGAATATCCAAGAAGGGGGTGAATTGGGTAATTAAAAATATATCAGAATAAAACTTGAATAAATCAAATAATTAATTTTATGTCTAAATTAATTATTATCTTTATACCATAGCGAAATAATATAATCAATCTAAGTGCACACCCAAACAGTAAAAATAAACAAATTAATAATGCAATTGGTAGGGGCACGAAATGCACGCCTACTTACTTTCGCAAGTATACAAGGTCTAAGTTTTAATATAGTGCATTTTGAAGATCGGATATTGTTCTCACATAGAAGAGTGTGAATGATTGAATTGAATTGAATATCGCAATTGACGTAGTCTCATGTTATCCTAACGACAAAAAACGTAAATTGAAATTAAACTAAGCTAAACTATAATTAGTGGGTTAATCCTAACTAAGTTGATTAATTAGGGATTGATTTCGTTCACTTAATACATATTTGATTTCGTTTAGTTAACAATAATGGAGTTTAGGTATCCGAGAATCTCGGTTCGTAAACTCCTCCACCACCTCTTCCGAGTGTAAGACAAGGGAATACGCGACTTTGTGTCGACGAAGAGGTCCCCCTCAATATCTTAACGACTCTAGGTCGCGTGAGTCTTGTCCCAACGTCATCGATTGCACACTAACTAACGCCCTCCCGGGTCGTTAGGTCGTAACGATGTGTTTACCTTAGTCCGAATTCAGGGTTACCTCTCCCGAGTGTCAAACCCTAGATTCTCAAATCCAACCCTAATATTATTACAAGTATTTACACAATTACACCTTTCTCTAACTAATCTCTAAATTATACTAACATGTTCTTAGCCAATACAACATTAAATCAAGAGGAGATCATCAATATCAACAATAAATATTAAATATAAAGATGGAAACAAGGGAAGAAAAGTTAAATCTCAAAGTGGAGTAGTCCACTTTCACCAAAGAACAATCCTTCCGAGCTTCGTCTTCTCCATTGATGAACTTCCACTTATAGCTCTTCAAGGATTGACCAAGAACACCTCCTAAACTAATCTAATCTATTTCCTAAATTACCTAAACCTAACTAAGGTGGAAGAAAGCTCTCCAAAATGTCAACCAGAGCCTCATCTTACGTCTAAGGGTCTTTTAGGTTTTGTGGAGAAAGGGGTTAAAAGGAGGGATTTGGAAAATATCTAAAAATAGATATTTATGTGCAGAGTGTCACCGCCTAAGCGGTGGTTCACCGCTTAGGCGGTGGCTTAAGTCAGTTACGTTTCTGTCGGATCTTCGCCTAAGCGATGGCTGCTGGCATAACAATCTGATCTTTTCTCGCCTAGGTAGTGGTTTTCTCGCCTAGGCGGTGGTTCAGCCCTTCAGCACTCCAACATTCTGCCTCTTTTTCACCCAGGCGGTGGTCTTCATTCACTGAAATCCTATTTTTCACATTTTGTTCACCGTTTCTCCACCGTTTTCACTTGTTTATCGCCCTTTGACGTCCCTTCACCTGTTTTACACTAAAACAAACTAATACACAATTAAATATAAATAATACGCTTGAAAACTAACAAATTCGGTTTGGAAATAAATAGGTTTTTCACACCTATCAGCAGTACACCAAGATATATCCTGGTTTACCAAGCTACTCTTGGCTAGTTCAGTCCTTCGAGTCCCAAAGAGATTCGCACCTACTAATTCTCTAAATCCTTTTAAAGGTAGGAACCAAACTTGGACACCGATTATTTTATAGGCTCAAAATCAACCTTTACAATTTCCTTTTCCCAGACTCAGGAATAACCTCTACTTTTTACAGGTTCAGGAATAACCTATCTTTTTACAGGCTAAAGATTAACCTAATTCTTTTTATCACTACGGCTTAAGAATCAAAACCTCACAAAACACTCCAACTATCATTTTCATAGGTAAGGATGGAACTTTTACAAGTCACTTACAATACAATTCTATCCAGGAAGAATTACTACCTCAGGAAGAGACTGAAACCCGACTACCCTTGATTAAATACCTGCGACAGTATTTAATCCATCACAACTCACCAATACAAAAATTGATTAGAAGGAAATCTCACTTGGAGCTTCTACCACCCTAGATAAACAATAACTCAATTAATATCCCAACTACTGATAGAAAAACGTGAAATATAAAAATCTGATTTTAACAAAATATGAGTAGCAAATTAGAGCACGTAATCAGATTCAAGAAATTGTTTATAAAAATATTTTCTTCAAAAATCAGAACAATTTTTAAGATTAATTTCCAAACAATAATAAAATAATGCAATGAAATAATATAATTGGAAAGATCTCACCCGAAATCCACAGAAAGAATAGATAAAACAATGTAACTTCAGATCCGGTAACAGCACAAATTAATAGCAGTTGATCTTCAAGATCGTCTCTCAGAAAAACTCACAATATTTCAGAAGGATAACTCTTATAAATGCTAAAAAATAATATGATATGATTTCTCTCTTGTTTTTTGTTTTTTTACTAATGAAATTCGCAGGTCTATTTAAAAACACATGTAATCAGTCTCCTAAATGTTAGTTTACAAGTGTCATGACAATAAAATACTCTTATAGACCCCTTAAAACATAAGGACTTCATTTAGATTTAATTTCACTTAATAACAACTTTTAAAACTCTCAATTAAATCACCAAAGTATTTCTCAATCAAAATAAATAAGTGTAGAATCCATTTTAATTACCAAATTGAAAAATATTAATATTTAATGAACCATATTGAAAATATTTAATTAGTATATGAACCATATCTTAAATATAGAGAATATCCCTTAAATCTCTTTCAAATCCTAACAAAAAATGGCTACTTTTCAATTTAAAATCAGATCAAACAATATCCTGAACCAGCACATTGCCCAACGACGCTTGCAACCAAACCATTGTTGCAGCGATCATAGGTCAACCGCTTGGTCGACTCGCAGATTCAGAGAGTTTGTCATACTTTCACCGGTCGACCGCTTGATCGACTCGCAGATTCAGAGAGTTCAGATGTTTTCATAGGTCGACCGGTCAGTCGACTCTTCAATTCAGGATGTTTCATCTTCCTTCTCCGGTCGACTCCTCAGTCGACTGCCTCCTTCTGAATCACTTCTTTGATCTCGTTTTTTGACCTACTTTCTTTTACGATTTCGTCCCTTTATCAATTTTTATATTTAAATAAATTCCACTAATATTCTCATATTCCATTTTAGTCATTCAAAAATATTTCTTTTTAATTTACATAAAAGCAAATAAATATACTTAACAAAAACACACATAAAGATAAAATTCATTTTGTGCCATATGTGTGTTTTTAAATGGGATATTAAGAGTTAGTATTTACCTGGATTGTTTTCCCTAATTTCTTCAGATTCTTAATACTTCTTTATCATCTTGATATCTTCATTAAGCATCTATTCCATTTGACATCTTCATTTAGCATCCATTCAATTTGACATCTTCATTACAAGAATTTTAGATCACTGAAACACTTGATCAAAACATTAGTTCTACCAAAATATCAATATTTAATTGTTCATCAAAATCTTAGGATCAACATATTTATTTACTTGCAAGGAGCAACAAAATTATTTATTTCTAAACAAGAAAATCAGAAGATAAAAATATATGTATTGCACTCATCCAAGCAGATAATAGACTGATAAAGTTCATTAGCATACTGACAGTAGATACGAAAAGAGTTAGGAATAAATTAAAAATGAGCTGAGTGAATGAACCAATATTTGTAGATTTATTGCTATTTTGGTTGCATCAAAAACAGGAATTACATAAACAAACAGATAATTTATGTAAAAGATCATATTGTAATTTACTAAATTTTAGGGATACATTTTTGTAATTTAGAAAGATGGGTAAATTATTGTACCAACAAAAAAAGGTAGTCACTCTTTTGTCATCCAGCCGGGTCACTGACTTCAAAAACCAAGAAACAAATGACCAAATCAAATAGAGGCAACAGTTAAAATAAGCAGTTTGAAAACAACAATAAAATGAAAATCTATATGAAGGCTTCTCATTTAAGTTAGAGATGTTGTAGAAGGCAATACAGTCACCGGACTACCCCGCCAACCCTAATAGATAGAAGGAAGATAGTAGATATGATATACATAGTCTCTTTTTTCTTGAGATCGTATATATGATATGAATTTATAGTCTTTTTTCTTACACTGAAATCACTGACTGTAACAACTGACTGAGGAAGGAGCTGAAAAATTGAAGGGCAAAAGATAAACGTGCAGCTTCCCCCAATGAGATCACTCCTCGTGTAATTCCACTATTACCACCCCGAACTGGAAGCAAAGCAAATAGTAAACCAACAACACAATCGTAGAAATCAAATAGTGAAGCAACAAATGAAAAATAGAGAGAGATATAGAAAGTGGCCTACCTTCTTAAAGCTTTCATAAATATCTTCCTATTTGATTAAAAATAACCCCAAAAAACAAGAACAATAAACAGGAAGTGCACACAAACCAAAGAACAAGAAATAAGATGGCTAATCAGCTAAATCCACAGGTGTCAATGGTAAGTCAGAATAAAAGAAGAAAGTTTGGGAAATACAACTCCGAAATTGAGCGTCGAAAACAAGAACCACCACCTAGAAATACAGAAGTAGTAAAAGTACTTTAATTGGAAAACAAGCAGAAGAAGAGAAACCATACCTGAAACCTCGCAGATTTGTGAGAAAGAATGGAGAGGGCAAATAACGCATAGAGAACTAAATAAAAATAGCAAGCTGAGTACCATAACACGTGTGAAGCCGCAGACCGAAAACGCGATACGTGGCATGAAATCAGATCATGAAAACAGAGCAAACAATGAAGCGTGCACATGTATCTACCTAACCAGAAAGTCAGAGAAGGAAAAGGACATAAATGACTTTTCTTAAAGTAATAATAAATATGTTAAATCGGAGGAAGAAAAAATGAAAGGCGAACAGTGGTAAGACCGGCGACGGCGACACAGACGTCCTCCGATTTCGTGATGAAATCTATGCCACCCTTCGGTAAAGGCGCCGCCGCCGCCGTCCTCCGAATTTTTATCTAAATCTGAGGCTCAGGACACAATGCGTGCATGCAAAAGCCCTAAGAAATTTTACGAAAAATAAAAATGATGAAGAAGCCCTAAGAGGGAATGGTGGTTTTGTGTGGTGAAAACCCACATTCGCCGGTGCGGAGAAGCAAAGGAGGCTCGTATCTGCTTCTCGCTGGCTCTCTCACTTCGTCGCTTGCTCATCCTCTCTCTCTCTCTCTCTCTCTCTCTCTCTCTCTCTAGTTTTGATATTACTTTTGAGGATCTGAGGTTAGCCACGTCAATGATGTCGTCCAATAGCCGACAGAGAGTCGCCGCCTCCGTCATTGTCTCTTCGTTCTCTCTTTTGGCCGCCGGTAGAAGGATGTGGGAGGTGGTCACCGATAAGTAGCGTGGAGCATTAGGATGGAATGATGATCTGAAGGTTAGTAGGTAAGGTGGCGTTTAGTAACCATTTCTGTTTTTATTCCAGCAGTGAGAATGGGATGAGATGGGATGGAAATTTTGTTTTCTTTTTGGGAGTAGAATCGCGTTTGGTAACGATAATTTTTTTTTGTTTTGAGAAGGGAATTGTGTTTGGTAACGATTTTATCCTAATATTTATTTATTTATTTATTTTTTTTGGCCTGACGGCGGTGGCGCCGTCGCCGGCCGGCCGGCGGTGCTCCGGCGTTGGAGACGGCGGTGGCCCCCCGCCGGCGATTACTGGACGGCGGTGGCGCCGGCAACGCCGGCCGGAAGACAATGGGCCGTCACCGGCGACGGCTGGAAGTGGCCGGGAAATTCCGACCGGACGGTGACCGGCGGCGGAAGCGGCGGACGGTGGACGACAGCGGCGGGCGGTAGTCGGCCGGTAGGTGAATAGTGACCATGTATTTTGGGAATGGAATGGGAATAATGAGAAACAACTTTTTTTGTTTCTCATTTCTTAAAAAAAAAAAGTGGGCACAATTCTCAAATTGGAATAAAATGAAAACGGAAACAAAAATTACCAAACGCTATTCCCAAACAAAATTCCCCAAAATCTGGGAATGGAATGGGAATGGTTACCAAACGGGGCCTAAATTTACGGACAAGGACCTCCATCTGCTTAGTAAATGACGCATGCGGACAAAGATTACAAAGAATTACGAAATTGCCATCAAATGTGCCAAATTACCATAAAACCTAGAGTTGTAGAAAAAATATCGAAAGCACCATATAAAAGACAAAATCAGACTCAATATTTCGAAATTGCCATTGCATTGGCACTGTTATATATGTTATATGTTATAGATATACAAATGGATGTTATCAATTCAAATTAATTAAAAAATATAGTTGTTATTATATAGAACTTTTTTTTTTTTTTTTTTTTTTTTCCTGTGTTTGGGCATTCGGTGGGAGGTCCCTTATTTCACCCTTAATTTTAAAAAAATTCCATAAGCGGAAGAAATTTATATTTTAATTCCGCCTATTTAAAAAAGGTAGAAGTTCACTACACGCGCCTGCACACGTGCAGTTACATGTAATGAATTTATGTGCAAATTTTTGTTAGATGTAACAAATATTACTGTATTTTGTAACATGTAACTAATTTGTGCACAAATTTTTTTTAGATGTAACAAAAATCACACAATATACATGTAATTAGTTACATGTAACTAAATGTACACAAATACATGTAATTAATATTAAAATAATTTTTGTGTGTAATATTTTTTAAATGTCACAAATATTACACAGATATATGTGATTGTAACATGTAACTAATATTACATGACTACATGTAACAAAAAATACACAGATATACGTAAAAATATAACAATTATTAAATTGTAACTAATATTTGTTACATTAGACTAATATTCACTATAATACGAATTTACTCACCAAGTTCTCTCTACAATCCCTACAATGCGAGACTAAACCTTAAACGAAATCTAACTTATAAATGACTAAATCAAAACTTATTTTTAAGCAGGACTTTTTTAAAATTAGGTCTATTATTTAGAACTTCTGACCTATTATTCCTATATTATTTAAGTCGTTATTAATATTTTCATTATATATTTAATACAAATATAATATTTAATTGATTTTTTCATTATACAGTAAGGTGTGTTCGGGCATGTTTACGCGCACCTCGATTAATCATCTCTTCGAGCGATTTTAAGGGTACACTCTCCCATATCAATCTGGTTCATTTAAGATTAAATTCAAGATTTAATTCTTAGTGTTCCCAAGAGGGTTGAACCAAGATGTTCAAAGAAGTATGTGAGCAAAGCTCTTACTGTGACCCATAATTGTTTAACTTTTATACTTGTTTCCCTTATATTTATATTAAATATATCATATAGGTTTTTCTAAAGAAATTTAGATAAAAAATTTAAAACACCTAGGATTATATATATATATATATATATATTATTTTTTTTGCGCTATTCTTGTGCTAATTAAATTTCTTGCTCCGCCCATGTAGATGATTTGGATATAGTTTATGAATCAAACGAGTAAAGACTCGAAGAGCTAAAGAATATATGGAATTAAAAATATATCCGTATTTTCTTAAGAAGTTATAAATGTAAAAATTTATCCAAATCAACAGGAAAGGATAACCTATGATGCCAATGGACCCAGGAACGTTGAATAGAAGCTCCTCCAGGTGCGGGCATGGCGGCTTCACGTCGCCTCCGAGGCAATCATGCTCCACATTAGCATCTGCTTCCACGAATAATACCCTTTCGCCGGTGTAATCAACGAACAACTTTCTCTTAGGCCCTTCTATAAGTCTACCGGCGAACGGGTAATAGAAGTCGAGGGCTTTTGCTTAACTATATGATACAAAGTGCAATTAACCTTTTTTTTTAAAATAAAAATATGTTAGGAGACAAACTGAACTCTAAAATTTGCACAAAAAAGACTAATCACGTATTCACTATACTACAAGTGGGATATAATTAACCCTTTATACTAAGCTCCCTTGACATTTACATTTGCATATCTAATCTGATCCACTTGTTTTTTTTACAAGGGAAAGGCTTTCATTTAATGATTTTGAGTTGGCATTGCTTTTACCACAAATGTATAAAACGAGGAGATCATGCCTAGTTGACTCTACCACAGTTTGATGGCAGATCTAATATAAAATTACACTATATACGCGTATAAACAATAAATACACACAATTATTGAAAAAAAATCAACTTTCTATGTAACCAACAACACTGCAAATTATTTATGAGAAATTTCTTAACTTATTAAAAGTGACACTATGATGGCAATTTGGTAGTTTCGCTTTTAATTTTGGATTTTTTCTACCACATCTTTCAATGGCATTTCCGTTATTTATTTTCAATTTTGGTCACTATGGTAATTTCTCACATTCTAATGGTAAATTAGTAATTCGATCTAATTTAGGTCCCCATGCGTTATTTACTACCCTTGACCCAGGTCCTTATTGGTAATTTTCTTTTTCGTGCAATGAGGTTTCTTTTTCCATTTACCACTTCTACAGGTCATCAAATTAACCCTAAATTTGCTGCTTCCCTAAGGCCGCCGATCTCTCCCACACTTTTGGGAGCAACACGATGACATTGCTAGAGGCGTCACTGCCTTGTCGTCGCCCCAGACTACCGCCAGTGCAACATAGCCGTTCGGGAAGATGTAAAACCATCATTTTCTCCTTCGTACTCCCTGTATTGGACTCAATTTACTATCAATTCTTTTTATTTGCACAAATGAAGATTTAATTTTCCCCAGATCTAGCTGTCATTTCGCTAGATCTCAATTATTTTTTATCATTCCAAATTTCCTTTCTCTTTTTTCTTTTTTCGGTGCATTTGTTCCCCGAAACTTTCTCAGGGGTTCCGTGGTTCTACATTACTTGTTTTTCCGCATTTTCGTCCGCCTTTTCGATCAGCATGGTCGTCGTCCCTCACAAGAATCGTCGGCACTGCTGTTTTTGTTTCTGTTTATTTTATTTACACTTTTGCCATTAGTTTTTCCATCTAATTTAGGAAAAGTCGTTTTTGCCCTTATTTTTTTACTCATTTTCTGGTTGACAACATATACATGCACATGCACTTCTTACACGTGTCACTTGTTCATCTATGTGCTCTTCAAATCCCTCCCAAGTTTACACATAGATACACGTCACCAGTCTCTCTTCCTTCCACGTTGCACTTGCCATAGTTGGAACTATGCGACGTTTTTACTGTTTGGCCTACTACTTACTACTTCTTCTTTTACCCATTATAATTTATTATATTGGTATTTCATTTGTGCCTTCCAGTTTGTTTCTGGACTTGTTCACAGATATTGTGTGAGCAATATCTTCTTCTCATACATTTGTCTAATCCTTTACTTTTACATTACCAAGTTCCATGTTACTTGTGAATAACCATTTCCTTCTCATGCGCTTCTTTTGTACTTATACACCTATCTATTTATTTGTATATAATTGTTGTTTGGTATAATATTTCAGCATACATGTCTTCGTTCTACAAACATCGTTACTTTTAGGTATTTCTTCTCTACCTATTACCTGTTAGTTATGTTACTGTTATTTTGTGAAATTCATTGTCATGTGCCTCTTTTTCTTTTCACCGTCTATTTGTTCTATCTTACACAACAATTATTTTCTCCATATGCGTAGCTGCACATCGATCATTAGTATTCTCTTCCCTCTTCTTTTTGGTGGTTCCTTATTTTTATATTTCAAAAAGAAAAAATTTAAGATACTGAAATTTATTTTTCTTCTGGGTACATCGTCAGCAGTAAATGAATACCGAAACATGAGAAAGAGTGACGAAGATAGACAAAGAGAGACAGAGAAAGCCCAGACGGGGATCCGGAGCGCGATGAAGAGACGGTGCTCCAGCGCCATTGCCGTCCAAGAAAGAAGTAAACTTGAGACAAATGAAAAGAGAATTAGCTCAATTGCTAGAGTCCAGACAAGACCTAGTTGTACCCGAATTCAAGTATACTTGTTGAATTCATAATAATTTGGTTTTATCTCTCATACTTCATCGTGAATTTGTGATTTATTAGTGTTAGGTGTGCTTATGATTTTGTGCTTATAATTCAGAAATAGACACAAATATATAGATCTCATATCTGCTGGTTTTCAACAAGAATCCACCAGGTTTACGGGATTGATTAAGGACATGGATTGCTCTTATAATTAGCTGTTTTTCTAGCATTATTACAATTATCCACAAATTTCTTGGAAAATGATTAATTAACTTTACCCAATAATCATATTCCTTTTTCCAAAGTAATTTACTAAATTTTCTGCTAGTTATATTTCAAATTAATATGTACTTATTGATACTATAGTTTATTCTAATAGTACTGAATGACATCAATATTGATGTTGATGTGTTGGAGCCATGTAGTTGTTCTTAGACAAGTGTCTGACCTGGTGATTAGGTATTCTGTTTCAAAATGATAGACTTTTTTGTTTTTTTAAACTTGAATGATTGTGATTATTGAGGACCTCCTATATTAAAGTAGGAACCACTGGTAAGTTTGCTCCCCAAATGAGATAAGAATGTGTAATAGTTAAAGGTCATGAAAGAAAATAATAAATCTGCATTGGATTTTGAGTTGTCAAAACATGCAGAAAATAGAGAAAAAATATATGCTTGAATGTTTGACATCAATGAAAAGCCAATTTAGCAAAAAGGAAGGAAAATATATCAAGTCTACTTTATATGACACCCAGAGGCAACCACCCTTGAAAAAGTGCGCAATAGCTTAGTAGTAGTGAACCAGGCCAAACTGAAAAGGCCTATGCCTTGGATCATAAGATTGAAACCAAATGTTCTCCAAAAAGGTTACATGTTGGGACACCCAAAAAGCAACGAGAAATAGGATCATTGCATCCATATCTATGCCCTGCGTTAATGATGCCTCTACCATTCCGTCTCAAAAATTGTTAAAATGATGATTGGGAGTTAGAGGTTAGTACATCTGTGTTTTATATTCTATGCCATAGTAGTTTCATATATTCTACAGTTTTGTGATTGCTACTTGGAGGTTACCTAACAGATTTCATGTGTGTTATATAGTATTTAAACATTATGCAATGTAATATACATAAACTTCATTCAGTATAAACTTAGACCACCAGGCAGAATATTTTTTATATATTTATACCTTACAAATTTTAATTATGCTTCGGGGTATTGTTATGTGATGAGTTTCTCCTTGAAATTCATCACGGAGCTAATGCCTTAACATTGGTGTAACTCAATAATGTTCTCACCCTTGGTGTTGCTGCTTTTTTCTCAAATTTTGGTAACATGCCACATGTTTTGCTTTTAAAACTTCTATATTTATTTTTCTACTTAGCTTTCAGGTTGAGCATGTAATCAGGGAAGAGAAAATGTTGCGGCATTTCATCTTAACTGTGAACTAATTGCTACGTGCATTCCACTCATCGAGTCACATGTGTGTAAAACATCACATATGATAATGTCTCTTGCTTTTTTATAAACTGTTTTGCTTTTGTCATTTGCATTTTCATAATAATGCCTCGTGAGTTATTTATAGTTTGACCTAAATTTGAATTGCTAAATCGTGTTAAATAAAATGGAATCATATTTGATATTTGTTTCATTTAATTTCCTAAATAATAACAAATTGTAAAGAGCAAACAAAAAGGTTGCACCCTAACAAAGACTGTACACAATTTGTCCTTATCTTGTCAAAAAATTGACAAGACATGGATTACTTAGTCATTTTTGGCTAATATTTATAGTTTATTTTTCCTTTTCCGAAAGCCGTATAATAGGGTACTTCTTAGCATAGTAGTAGCGCGTAAATACATTACTACTTTCACCGCAAGTGTACGGGTCAAGTTTTAATATAGATTGGTGGTAGCCGCAAATAATGCGCTGCCACTTTCACCGCAAACGTACAGATCAAGTTTTAGTATAGTGGACATTTCGGTCGGGTATTGTATCCACAGGGATTAGTTGAGATTACTATCGAGTATCACGATTGTCATAACCTAATTTTATCTAGGCGCTAAAAATGGAATTTAATTTAATACTAATACTAAACTAAAATACTAATTAAGTTAACTATACTATAAATACTAATTTGAGATTGTTTAGGGGAGTAGATTTCCTAGGGATTAACTTTATTTACTTAAATGCGTTTGATTTTGTTTTAGTTAACATTAACAGCGTTCGGTGTATTCGACAATCTCGATTCGTAAACTCCATCGCCACCTCTTTTGAGTGTAAGACAAGAGAATACGTGATTTCGTGTCAACGCCGAAATTCCCCTAAACTTCCTAACGACTCTAGGTCACGTGAGTCTCGCCCTAACGTCATCGATTGCACACTTTCTAACACTCTCCTGGGTTGTTAGATTGTTGTGTTATGTTAACCCTAGTCCGAATCCGGGGTTACCTCTCTCGAGTGTCAAACTCCGTATTCTCAATATATCTAAACTAGCATATAATCATTGAAAACATGACAATACAATCGAAATTATAAGGAACAACCATGAACGAAACACAAATTCAACCAAAACTATATTTTCATAAATAATACGTTAATCCCTATTACAATCCATGTTTAACTCATGGACCTAACCATTTATACAATGTAAAACACATGCTCAACAACTACCAAAATGAAGAAAACAAAGAGAAGAAACGAGTGACTTAGCCTATATCCAAAGAATTGGAGCTAGATCCGTCGAACGATCGTTTCCCTCTTCATCTTCCACCTCGGGTTGAGAGCTCTCCCTCAAAAACCTCTCAAACTAACCCTAAAATATAGCCTAAAGTCTTAGGGGCCGAAGAAGTCGGAAGAGAGGAGGGTTTAAATAGTCCAAAAAATATCTATTCTGCTAGAGGCCTCCACCTAAACGGTGGATTCTCTGCCTAGGCGGAGGAGTATGTCAGTTAGTGTTTCGCTGAGGTGATGGAGTAGGCGGTGGATTAGGAAAACAATCTGCAGGATTTCTACCTAGGCAGTGGATTCTCCGCCTAGGCGGTGGGCTGTCAGTAGCCATCTGTCAAATTCTCTGCTGGATTTTAGTCTAGGCGGTGGTCTGTCAGTGGCCTTTGTTCTTTTCTCAATATCTTTACCGCCTCGGCGATGGTCTGGACGCTGCGGCGGTGGGCTTGGGTGCAAAATTTTGCCGTCTTGCTCATTTTTCCACCGTTCTCCAACTATTCTCGATACGAATTGATCATTTACACTCCGATTTCATATCTTTTCACCCCACGCACCTGTTTTAATACAAAATGAATAAAAATATATTAAAACATATAAAAATAACTATAAACGTACTTGAAAACTAACAAATTCGATTTGAAAACATAGGGATAATTTACACCTATCAATTGGGAAGATTAAGGGTTATCATATCCACAAGGATTGGTGTACATTATCGTTGAGTACCGTAATTGTCATAACCTAACTTTATTTAGGTGATAAAAATGTAATTTTTATAATAAAATATACTAAACTAAGTTAAGTAAACTAATTATACTAATATACTAGTATGACGTTTATGAGAAATTATTGTCTAATAATTAACTTCGTTCACTTAAACGTGTTCGTTTCAATCAAGTTTACATTAACGACATTCATCCTATCCGATAATCTTGGTATCGAAATCTCATTCACTACATCTCCCGAGTGTAAAGTGAATAAATATGTGATTTCGCGTCAATGCCAAAGTCTCTCTCGAGTATCTATACGACACTTGGTCACATGAGTCTCGCCCCAACGTCATGGATTGCATACTTTCTAACTCCATCCCAGGTTATTAGATCGTCGCGTTGTGTTAAAATCCTAGTCTGAATTCGGGATTATCTCTCCCGAGTGTCAAACCCTGTATTCTCAATATATTTAAACAAACATATAAACGTGGAATAACGGTAAACACAATCGAATAAACACAAACAAACATTAACGAAACATAGATTTTATATAAAGAACGTTTACATAAAGTCAATCAAGCCCTAGACAACATATGGTCGTAGCCCTAAATACAACATATGTTTAGCTACATATGGTTGTAGCCCTAAATACAACTAAATACAAGCTAAACATATACAAACATTCAACTAAATCTAATAGAGAAAGAGAGAAACGAGGAGACTAACCATTATCCGAAGATCTGTCACTAAAATCGCTCCAAGAATGCATCCTCTTTATTCGCGTTGTGATCTTCTATTGGTCGAATGACCTTGGAGCTCTCAAGACTCCCGAAAACGTCTACCTCCCGTTTCAGGAGAAGAGGGACGATATTTATAGGATTCAAAATATCCTAAAATATCTTAAAAAGTCAAGTGCTGACCACTGCAGCGGTGGATAGGTTGGTTGGATTCGGGCGGGTGACTATTGCAGCAATGGAGCTCGCTGCATTTTGATCGCTGCAGCGGTGATGCTTCAGCAAACTATCTATATTTTCACTGCTACAGCGATGGATGTAGGCTTTGAATATGACATTTTTGCCCTTTTTCTCCACTGTTCTTCCATTGCTTTAATCGTTTATGGACTGTTTTAGTCATTTTTCAATCCAAATACCTAATATATGATAAAATAAATAAAAACGTGTTAAAACATAATAAAACGCTATAAAAATACTCGAAAACTACCAAAATCGGCTTGAGAATAATTAGATAATTTACACCTATCAAATACCCCAAAACTTAGAACTTTGCTAGTCCTCGAGTAAAACACTCACGCTAAAAAAAGAAAAAACACAACTAAATTAACTAACACAGAAAACCTAAATACAAACAGCCTAAACATAACGATATGCGAGTTTTGAATTCAGCTATCGACCAAAATATTTTTCCCTCAACAACCCCCAATCATATTGAGTTCAGGTGGTAAAACGCACTATGTGATGTTCGAGAATTTTGACGTTCAATAATGGTAAACGTCATTCTATATCCTTTCAACGTGTGTGTACGAAACTCAATAATATAATTATTCAAAGATCGGATTGGATTATCACCAACGAAGCTCATGACTTAGACCATAAAGGACTAGGATATCCATATGCCTGACTGAGTTCTACTCTCCACTAATGCAGGCTAAGCACTTCATAAAGATCAAAAGGTCTTGGTTCGATTTGAAACATGGACAAAGGTATATTGAGAATATAAAACAGGTTAACATTGTTAACTTAACGATACCCAAGGCATAGCGCTTGGTACATAATCACACTCGTAACCCACACATTAAAGAAACAACCCTGAAACATTTAAGACTAACGTACTCACTTGTCAAAAGAAACAGAAATTTAACAATATTTACATGTGGTTTTTTTGTTTTTGTTTTTTTTAAACACACCACACCCCCAAACTTATTCGATTATTACAATTTCACGGGTGTGGTTAAAATAAAAGAAAACTGACAAGTGAGTACTCGAATACCAAACCAATCAAAAGTTCACCCTAAATCCAACCGCTCACTTCAAGTAGCATACACGAATGCTAATTTGATTCACTCAAATTGTGCCTTCGGTTTTGAGATATAGGTTTGGAAAAAGATCAATTAGCCAGGGTAATTGTTATGTGTTCAGAATTGAAATGGCATTGTAGGCTTTGACAGGGTAATGAGGGATAAACATATAGCAAGATAAACTTCAAAGGCTCAAGCGAATCAAATGAATGCCTATATCATATCTCCTGAACTACGTTACCTAAGATTTCACCTCAAGTTTCCCCCAATCAGGTCCTAGAATCCCTTAAATTGTCATAAATTTGGCTAATGGATAATTGGTCTCAAATAAATTGAATAGCTATACATTGAGTCTACGTGCTCATGCAAATTAGGTTCCACAATAACTTTTACCAAAACGCATTGTCAAGCACACAGAACACACATGAATGGGCATTACCCTTGACCTTGACAAACAACCAGGGGGTAATATCATCATTGGTTAATGGCCCAGATAAACACAAAACTCAGCATGCAACAACAAGAACACAAACATAAACACATCCTAAACTAAGAAAACATGCATACATTAAAAATAATAAAACATATTAACATACTACACATCAACCCCAAACTCAAAACATGCAGTGCCTACAGCGACCAAATCATCAATCTTAATATTTGAAATCAAGCATGCTGACGAAGGGGGTTTAGAACACATACCTGGGAGACAAGACAAGCTCACCTCCGAATTAAGTAAGTGGTGATGGATCTAATTTATTTTTTACTTTGGTTGTCTCTCAAGAAGCGCGTGGTTTATTGTCCTCAGCTTGACATGAAGAAGTGTTCGTCAAAGAGTGGCTTCTGCCCATAGTAAGTGTCGTATAATACCACGTATGGGTCTTGATTCAGAACGCCCTCAAGATTGGTGAGATTTGGCATTAATTGGCTCGAGCTCTCAATAAGACTCAGCTCCGAATTTTGTGCTTGGTTGGCATGGATGAACGGAGCAAATGGCGATGAAAGACAAGTGAGCGACATCGAATCCTCGTAGATATGATCATCTTGGATCGATGGTGGCATCACAATGTGGATCTCCAAGAGTAAAGAATCACAATCATCGATCCATGCTTGGGTTCCCGTCTCATTCGATTCATTGCTATTGAATTCACCCAAGCTCCTTCCACTCGTTTTCAGTTCCTCGTGGTGGCTTTCAATGCATATGGCGTTTGTGTCTCTCAATGCCACCACTTCTGACTCAGCCTCACTAAAGCAGATTACCTGACCAATTTGTGTCTAAAGAGATGTTATGGTCGCATCGATTTCAGCACAGACCGTCTCAATATTGTCAAGACGATCCTCATGCACATTGATCCTGTCATTCGTTTCCCTCCAAAACGCTTGAGCCTCCCCCATAAATTCAGCGAACTTGGTTTCCAATTCGGGGGAAGACTCTAGATATTGGTCCGGGGCATCAATCAATGGCACCGAAGTGTTGGAACAATCCCCCAAGATTTGGTAACTTGGTAAATAATTCCAACTCTGATAATCAAAAGCTGCCAATTCCTCCAACGACCAAAAGGCTTCATCGGCGATTAGTTTGTAGAAAGAGGTGGTACTATTTTCTCCTTCCACCAAAGTTCTGGTTGTGGCTTGTAACCCATCGAGGAAATTCAGAAGTTGACACTCCCTCGGAAAACCATGATTTGGGAACTGGAATAACAATTCCTTGTATTGATCCCAAGCACAATAAAATGATTCGGAATCTTGTTGAAAGAAATGCATCAATACTTGTTGATCTAGCATCTTCAAGTACCCTGCATGAGAAATAAAAAACAAAACTACAAACAAAAAATTATAAACAAAATAAATGTATAAATTAAAATCAAGTTACTTACTCACAATATCAATAACAATCTAAAAATCAATCCCCTGCAACGGCGCCAAAAACTTGGTAGCGCGTAAATACGTCGTTACTTTCACCGCAAGTGTACAGGTCAAGTTTTAGTATATATTGGAAAGAGTAAGGGTTATCATATCCACAGGGATTGGTGTATATTATCGTTGAGTACAATAATTGTCATAACCTAACTTTATTTAGGCGATAAAAATGTAATTTTTATAATAAAATATACTAAACTAAGTTAATTAAACTAATTATACTAATATACTAGTATGACGTTTATGGGAAATTATTGTCTAGGGATTAACTTTGTTCGCTTAAACGTGTTCGTTTCAATCTAGCTTCCATTAAAGGTATTCATTCTATCCGACAATCTCGGTATCGAAATCTAATTCACTACCTCTCCCGAGTGTAAAGTGAATGAATATGTAACTTTGCGTCAATGTTGAAGTCTCCCTCGAGCATCTATACAACACTTGGTCACATGAGTCTCGCCCCAATGTCATGGATTGCACACTTTCTAACTACCTCTCGGGTTATTAGATCGTTGTGTTGTGTTTAAACCCTAGTCCGAATCTGGGGTTACCTCTCCCGAGTGTCAAACCCTGTATTCTCAATACATCTAAACAAGCATATAAATGTGGAATAATGCTAAACACAATCGGATAAACACGAACAACCATTAACGAAACATAGATTTTATATAAACAACGATTACATAAAGTCAATCAAGCCCTAGACAATATATGTTTAGCTACAGATGGTCGCAGCCCTAAATACAACTAAATACAAGCTAAACATATTTAAACATTCAACCAAATCTAAGAGAGAAATAGATAAACGAGGAGACTAGCCGTTATCCGAAGATTTGTCGCTAAAACTGCTCCGATAACGTTTTCTCCTTCTTCGCGTTGTGATCTTCTATTGGTCGAATAACCTTGGAGCTCTCAAGATTCCCAAAAATGTCTACCTTCTATTTCAGGAGAAGAGGTACGATATTTATAGGATTCAAAATATTCTAAAATATCTTAAAATATCAGGCGTTGACCGCTGCAGCGGTGGATAAGTTGGTAGGATTCTGGCAGGTGACCACTGCAGCGGTGGTTTGACCGCTACAGTGATGGATCTCTCTACATTTTGACCACTGTAGCGGTGGATGCAGGCTTTGAATATGACCTTTGTGCCCTTTTTATCCACCGCTTTGATCGTTTATGGACCATTTTAGTCCATTTTCACCCCAAATACCTAATTTAAGACAAAATAAATAAAAACGTATGAAAACATAATAAAACGCTATAAAAATACTTGAAAACTACCAAAATCAGCTTGAGAATAATTAGATAAATTACACGTATCACATAGAAATGAATTACCCCTCCCAAACCAAGTAATATATACATTGTTCTTTGTACTTGATAATTACATTTTGTTTTTCTGTTGACAGGTATCTTGTTACACAATAGGAAAGATTTTTACAATATAGAGATGCTATTTAAAGCAATGGTGGTTTTCAAATCTAAGCGGCCAAAAGAAAAAGCAAGAAGAAAACATAATATCGTTATTTTCAATTTCTATTTTCATTTACATTTTCACATTTTCAGTTTATAAAACAATCATTTTCTCTATAAAACACACATTTCTATGTTTCTGTAAACTTTATTTATTTATTGCTAAATTATGGCTTCTGACGGGTTTGTGCAATGCACGTGTCCTCGCCTAGTAATAAAGATAAATGAGAATTGTCAAAGTTGTTTATTGTATTACTGTAATCGGTGTTTAAAATAAGATGTAAGTCTCTACGAGGTGGGCATGAATTGTGACTCGGCAGGGATGCAAATCTCATAAATTTTATATTTAAATATATATTAAAATACTAGCGATGCATCATTCTTAATGGCACAAATCTAATTCGTTGATATAGAATTCTAAATGTTTATTGAAAATTTAAGAATATCAATACAATTAATTATAACACACAAAATAAACTAAAGAAAAAATTACCGAATACCCTTGATAATAAAGCCAATCTAACAGATGGTCCCATAGGTTTTTTCTTGTAGAGAACAGTCTTCAAGTTAATGTTTATGTTACCCAAAAGTCTTGATTTTAAATCCAAAATTTTCTTTGGATGATTTTTTCCTTCTGCATTTTGAATGGCCGCCGTGCTCGCTGTGCTCTCTCTCTCTCTCTCTCTCTCAGTCGTTTTCTCTCTCTCAGATCTGGAAAATTCCAGATCTGGATTTTTTAGATATGTGATCTCTCTTTCTGTCGTCGTGTTCTCTTTCTCTGCTACGTCGATCGCCACTAGATCTATTGTTGTTCGTTAGCCGTTGTGGTCAACTTGCTTGTTCTTTGCCATGCTTTTTCTCTCTCTCAGTCGCTTTCTCAGATATGAAAAATTCAAGAATTAGATTTTTCAGATATAAAAAATTTCAAATCTACTTGGTGAATTTTCAAATTTGTGTTGAATATAACATGAATGTGAAATTCGTGTTGAATGTAACTCGAACATGAATTTCGATGATCATGGTGAATACATATTACCATGTTGAATATAACACAATTTTATTCTTCCACATAATTTTTATTTTTATTTAAAAAAAATAAATTATAATAATATATAACTATGGTGAATACAAATGATACTATATTGAATATAACAAGAGATCATGTTATATTCAACACGAGATCTCATGTCATGTATGAAAACGTAACCATGTTGAATACAATACGACCTCATTATATTCAACATGATCTCGTGTTATATTCCATTTTCGTTCAGAATTTCGTCCTTTTTTTTTTCGATGTGTTATATTTCGAGTACGTTACGTGTTTAATCGTTACTAGATATATATCTCATATATATTTGAACTATTAGCTATGTTGAATGTAACACGTTCATGTAAACAAACCTCAAAATATTAGAAATATGGATCTTACATTGTTCATGTGTTAGTAATTATCACAAATATGTATTTACTTTGAGATTTTCTACAACAAACTGACTTGTTTTTGTTGATTTTAGGATGGATTTTTGTTGATTTCAGTGGCTTGAAATTAAAGGAAAGAAGTTAGAATATTTTGTTCATCAGTTGAAAAGTAATGAGGGACAAAATTACCACAAAAAACCAAAAGAATTAATTTGTAACATGTTTTTATAAGAGGGTTAATCGGTAACCTGTTATAAGGACCCCTCAGTAACTACCCCTAAACTAAATTTTGTACCTATATGACTTTTATATGACTCTAAAATTGATCTACTATAATAGAAAATATTATCCGAAAAAGATCTTGAAATACAATCTTAAAATTATTTTCATTGTCACATTAACATTAAAATATATCAAAAATGTAAATTAAATTAATTAAAGTAGCATCATATTCATGTTTTTAAAGTAAAATACTAAATTTGTCTTCCATGAATTCTCTATATCACGTTTATAAATGTTTGAAGAGGCTCACGAACATGAGTCGGCTAATGAGAAAGAGTCACAATAATCTGAAACATCAAAGTAAATAAAATATATTGACAAAAATATTTACAATATAAAATTTATTAATACAATAAGATTAACAACCATTAAAAACTTGAAGCAATTAAACGAAACAATACCTAAGGTGGCGTTTGGTACGCGAAATTCGAGATGGGATTGGAATGTCCATAGGAATGGTCATTCCATTCCAATGTTTTGTACATGGAATTTAATTTTATTCTTATTACCAAAGATTCCCTAATCCTACAAAGTATGGGATTGACCAATACTATTGGTTAGTCCCAATTACATGTGATTTAATCAATAATCAATCAAAAAACGAGACCAAATACTAAACAAATATTTGAATTGGAATTAAATTTAATTAAATTAACTATTATACCATTTGAAAATTCAATTAAATTATTATTTTACCTTTTGATGCCATTCCAATGTAATCCCTTTCGCCACCAAACATAGGAATGGTAATGATCATTTCATTCTATTACCATACTAATTCCAATCATATTGTCATTCCATTCGATTTCATTCCATTCCAGCGTACCAAACGCAGTGTAAGTGTTTGAGTTCGCATCTTTCAACTCTTTCAAAATTGAAACTAAAACTTTCATCTCATTCATTTCCAAACAATTCCTAGGTATATTATTTCATATCATTTCCACTTGTATGTAGATCATATATAAACATAATCCACTTTAAGAACTAAAACTATATGATTACGCCAGTGTCATACCTAACATTCAAGCAAATTTGAAGCTGAATCAGATTCCACTTGCTTGGTTTACATTTTCTCTCTTAGATAGTTTAACAAATGCATAACAAATATATGGGAACAACAAAAATATTTTTATTTAACTAGTTTCTAGATTTTCACAACAAAATTCTATGAACATAAGAGAAACATTCTTTAAACTTGATATGGAAAAACTGCTTTTGAGAGAGAGAGAGAAATATCCGAACCTTAACAAAAATCATGACACAAAGAGAAACTAACCAAAAAAGGAAAAACTTATAACCTATATCTTACCTAACATAGTGTTTTTGGATGCATAAAAACAATCCTAAAACACTTGACCCATAATCTTATGGAAACAATAAAAATAAACATTCAATAAATATGCCCTAATAGAATTTATTTTTCCTTGAAATAGTGTGTATACATCTCTTCGGAGTTCATATCAATGATTTTCGTACAGATTTTATCGATTGCGGTTTACGAAATCGCAATTTGAGAGATATAAATAAAAGATTAAAGACAATTCAATCATGAGAAATCTACATGTATTGAAACACATTTTATAATTTATACAAAAAAACTTATCGAAACCCATGTAATTCAAATTCAACAATGAATTTCGAAAAGATTTAAGAAAGAATTCACCATCTCTGTATGTCTAAAAATATCAAAATACCCAAAAACGATGGTAATTGTTATTAAATCTATTTAAGAGCAAATTCCACATTAGATCACGGAAATCTGGCGATCTAGTGACCACTAACTCTAAGAGTTCTTTCGGTTTAATTGACATTTGTATTTGAATATTTTTTAAACTAAATATTCAAATTGTTCCCAACCAAACAAACCCTAAAATATCCCCTCACATAATCAACCACCTCTCAAATGAATTTGATGTGCGATCTGCTGCCAGCAAATTGCAAAACAACCAAAAGAACAAAACATAATAGAAAAATTCCCTCTATTATTTTGCTGGCCAAATCATCTTGGTGGCAGCAAACAAACTCCCTCCAACTCCAATTTCAGATCTACTTGAACAATTCGTCGTGGGCACAAATTGACATAATTTTTTGGGTTCAAAATTTCAAGAACAATAAAAGAGAGAATAAAGGAGTTGATGTGGATGATGAGGGAAAGAGAGAAAAAGATAAAAGGAAAGAGAAGATAAAGGTCATCTAGGTAGTAGTTGCAGTGGTAGCCAAAAGGTGGAGGGTTAAAGGGTGGCTGACGACAGTGGTAAGGTATCAATGGTTGTAGATGGGGAAGATGATCGATGAGGTGGGGACGATGATCGGTGAAAGAAGAAAGAAACGAGAAAAAAAAAAGAAAAAAAAAATATAAAAAGAAAAAAATAAAAAATATAAAGATATAAAATTTTAATTTTGTCCCCCAATTTCGTCCAATTTGGTCAAAAAATTCAACAGAAAGACCTTTTAAAACTGCATTCATATTTAGAGGGTTTAAACTGAAATATAACAAAATTATTAGACCACATAGAAATGTGTCAATACTTAGAGGGTCTAAAATGATTTTTTTTTTCTTAAAACTAAACCATTAATATCATCTTAAAATAGTGACAACTTTATGTGTGTGTGAGAGAGAGAGAGAGCTACCCAAGAGAGGGGTGAATTGGATAGTTACAAAAATTTAAACAAATAAATCTTTCAACACTTAATTATCAAATAATCAATTTTTCATAAATTAATTATTATCTTCGTTACGCAGCGAATAAGTGTTTATAACTAGGTTCACAATGAAACACAATATAATGAAAATAAATAATGCAGCACTCTAAGATATATCCTGATTCAGCAAACTAACCTTGCTTAATACAGTCTCCCGAGCTCCACGGAGATTCACAACCTTTAAACCCTTTGATTTATTTATCAATTAGGAACTAAACTTTTACAATGATTCCTTTACTTGGCTCAAAATCAACCTTTATAGATATCATTTTCTCAGGTTAAGGAATAACCTTATCTTTTTATCAGGCTAAAAACTAACCTAATTCTAAGTAAGAATTAAAACCTAATCCTTATAACAAGATAAAGATCAAACCTCACCATACTCTCAAGTATTTTTTTTTCCAGGTAAGGATGGAACATTTACAATTCACTCAAATCGATTCAATTGCAAAGAGAATCAAAACCTAATTCTTTTCAAGGGAAAAGAATAACCTAACCTTTTTACTTAGGACAATGATCAAACCCCAATTTTTTTCACAGGAAAAAGATCAAAATCTAGGTACCCTGACTAGACACCGACCCAATCATATCTAATTCACTCAAACTCACAAATACAGAAAAATATGAGTTTCATCCTACAAGGAACTTCTACCGACTCAATAGAGATATACTTAATTCATGTATCAAAATTTACTACGTGATAGATACAATGTAAGACAAATTAATATCGGATTAATAAATAATGTGGGTAGCAGAAATTAAAGCACGTAATAAAATACACACACAAAATCGTTTTAAAAAGATTTTTGGACTTTTAAGTTTGAAAACAATTTTCTAAAAATCTTATATCCAAGCAAGCAATAATAATATGAAATCAAAATAGAGAACAATAGCTTGGAAATATTTCACCGGGAAAACATCGAAGATTGAAAACAGAATCGCAATGTAGCATAAGTCCGTAACGTCAAATCAATAGCGCTTTAGATCAAGAACTTCACACAAATATCTCACAGAAATCTCAGCATTATAATATCTCTTAGAAAAGTTTATAACTGATTGATCTTGATGTTCTTACTCTCAATCCCACAGGTCTACTTTTATAGACTGATAACAAGCCCTTCAACGGCTACTTTTCAAAAACTATGCCTCTAAAAGGCACTCTTAGACCCCATATAATAATATCTTTCAATTCTGGGGTAATCCACGTAGAAATAACTTTTAAAACTCTCAAATAAGTCCATGAAATATTTCTCAATTCGTAATCACAAAGATAGGAAGTATTTAACTACATAAATTGAGAGAAACATAAATTATGTAGACCAAATCAATAGGGATAATTAAATACATGTACCATATCTTCAATAGGTTCCCCTATTTTGACCATGTTTTAATATGATTTTGGAAATACTCAAAACATGAAAGTTATATCTTTCATTCTAATATTTCCAAATCATTTTGAATCATCTCAATTGAAGTTCGGACAAGAACGTTATGGCCAAAATACAAACATGTGCACAAGTCCAGTCGATTAACCAAATTTTTCATTCAGTTGACCGATCAAAACAGCCCATAAACCAAGCCAAAACTCAACTTCAATCGGTTTAAATAAAGAGTGTTGTAGATCTTGAAGAAATCAGGTGAAAACAACTCAATACTCTTATACTCTAATGCAACCCGAATTAGGATCACACGTGATACTATTAAATGAATTATATTTTTGTGTGTTTGATTTAATGAAATTTAGGATCCTAATTAGTAATTAAATACGTACTACTTATGTTAAATTGTAAATCAAAATTGACTTAAGTGAAAATCATGTTTAAAGTTGAAGTTTAAGATCAATTCAGTCAACCGAGAAAAAGAAACGGTTAACTGAATCAAACATTGAGTTTTGGAGCATATATTGGTGAAGTAATAAACCAACCAGTATCAATTGATAAACTGATTAGAGAGGATTGGTTAACTAACTAAAATGTGTAGTCCTTGCATCGATCGGTCAACTGACCAAAGGCGATCGGTCAATAGATTGGGTTTGAGGTTTCGATGGGGTGAGGCTTTGAATCAATCGGTTAACCAATTGGTAGAAATCAGTCAACTAATTGGAATTTAGTTTTGGCTTGGTTTCGGGTCTGTATTGATCGATCAACCGAATGGAAACTTCGGTCAACCAACTAGGCTTGTGCACCTGTTCATATTTTGGCCATAACTTTCTCAACCAAATTTCGATTGAGGTGATTCAAGATGATATGGAAAGTCTAGAAAGAGAGCTATAATTTTAATGTTTTGAGTTTTTTCAAAATCAAATTTTATTGTGGTTAAAATTGGGTTTAAAGTTGATATACCTGTAACCACAATCAGTTAACCGAATTTTGGGGTTGGTCAACCAACTGTTTCGGTTTAGATTTCGAAGGATTTGATCTCTTGGTCAAAAACTAGCCATTTTTTATGATTCAAAGGGATAGATTTGGGGGGTTTTAACCTATTGAAGATATGGTACATGTATTTAATTATCCCTATTAATTTAGTCCACATAATTCTTGATTCTCTCAATTTAAATTATGAAATACTTCTTATCTTTATGATTGTTAATTGAGAAATATTTCATGGACTTATTTGATAGATTTAAAAAGTTATTTTAATGTGGAATACCCCAAAATTGAATGATTATGTTATATGGGGTCTGAGAGTTCTTTTTAGAGGTATATCTTTTGAAAAGTAGTCATTGGGGGGCTTGTTATCAGTCTATATATTTGGACCTGTGGGATTGAGATACATTACATCAAGAACATAAGCTTTGAGTTATTCTAAGAGTGATATTTATACTGAGATTTTTGTGAGAGATTATATATATGTTCTTGATCTAAAGCGCTGTTGATTTGGCGTCACCAACTTGTGATTGTGAGTTGTTTCAATCTTGGGTGTTTTCCCGGGGAGATCTTTCCAAGCTATTATTTTTAATTGTGATTTGATATTGTTATTATTTTCTAGGTTGTTATGATCGTTAGAAAATTGTTTTCAAATCTTAAAGCCTAAAATGTCTTTTTAAAATGATTTTGTGTGATTATATGATTACGTGCTTTAATTTGTCCTATTCACATTATTTATTAATCAGCTAGTAATTTACCTCACATTTTATCTATCACATAATAAATTTCGAGACATTAATTGAGTATATCCATATTGATGTGGTAGAAACTCCTTGTGTGAAAAAACTCATATTTTTCTGTGTTTATGAGTTTGAGTAGATTAAACACAGTTGGGCCAGTATCTAGTCAGGATAGTGATAGGTGTAATTTACCTATCTATTTCCAAACCGAACTTGTTAGTTTTCAAGTATGTTTAGTAAATTTTAATACGTTTTAATACATTTTTATTCTTTTTGTTTTAAATCAGGTGTGTAGGGTGAAAAAGGATGAAAACAGATCATAAACGATCAAATCGGATCAAGAACGGTGGAAGAATCGTGAGAAAACAAGCATAAAAGGCAAAATTTAGAACTGCAGCCTACCGCCGCAGCGACCAGACCACCGCCACGGTGGTCAAGATGCAGAGAAAGCCTAAAAGACTCTAAACATCCACCGTCGCAGCGGTGAAACAACTGCCAACCTCTGCTCTCACCGCCTCATCCATCGCTGAGGTCATGACCCAATCGACATAACCACTGCCGTGGCGGTCACTTTGAACATAGTTTAGATATTTATTTAGATATTTTGAGCCCTTATATCTCCTCCTTTCCTCTCCTCTCCATTCGGAAAAAAAGAGCCCATTAGAGATCCTTAAAGGTTCATAATATTTTGAGAGTGTTTTGGGGAGTGCTCAACCAAATCCGAAGGAGAAGAACACGTTGCGAAAAAGGAGAAGCAATCGTTAAACGGTTTTAGCAGCAAATCTTCCGACTACGGCTAAGTTATTCCGTTTCTTTTTTTATTTTCTTAACTTCGGTAGGTTGTTGAGCATGTTTAGCTCGTTTTTAGTTGTATAAATGATTATGACCATGAGCTAAACGAATTTTGTCTAGGGATTAATAATATTTATGAAATTGTTGTTTCTTTGAGTTGTGTTTCGTTAATGGTTGTTCTTCGCTATTTTGATTATGTTTACTGTTATTCTTTGATTATATGCTTGCTTATATATATAGAGAATACGAGATTTGACACTCGAGAGAGATAACCCCGAATTCGGATTAGGGTAAACACAACGCGACGATCTAATAACTCGGGAAAGAGTTAAAAAAGTGTGCAATCAATGACGTTGGGACAAGACTCATGTGACCTAGTGTCGTTAAGACATTGAGGGAGACTTCTTCATTGACGCGAAATCGCATATTCACTCGTCTTATACTCGGGAGAGGTGGTGAGTGAGTTTACGATACAGAGATTGTCGGGTAGGTTGAACACCGTTATTGTAAACTAAACGAGACCAAACATGTTTTTGTAAAGGAAGTTAATCCCTAGATAATCTTTTCCCCTAAACATCTCAATATAGTATTATAGTATAATAAGTTTAATTAACTTAGTATTAGTATTAATTAATTATAAACTCATTTTTTATTACCTAGATAAAATTAGGTTATGACAATCGTGGTACTCGATAATAATCTCAACCCATACCTGTGGATACGAAAACCCCTACTCCTTCCCATCTATACTAAAACTTGACCCGTACACTTATAGTGAAAGTGGCGACATTATAATCCGCCACCAAGTTTTTGGCGCCGTTGACGGGGATTGTGTTTTAGAATATTGTTGATATTGTGAGTAAATAACTTAATTTTAATATAGGCATTTTTTAGTGTTTATATTTTATTTTTCTTTGTAGTTTTCTTTTTGTTTTCCTGCAGGGTGCATGACGATGTTAGAGCAATAAGTGTTTTTGCATTTCTTTCAATGGGATTCTGAGCCGTTTTATAGTGCTTGGGATCGATACAAGGAATTGCTATTCCAGTTTCCAAATCACCATTTCTCGAGGAAACGGTACCACCTCTTTCTACAACCTAACCGCGGATGAAACGTTTTGGTCATTCGAGGAATTGGTGGCCTTTGATTATCAGAGTTGGAATTATTCACCAAGTCGGCAAAACTTGGGGGGTTGTTTCAATACTACGACGCCATGGATTGACACACCGAACCAATATATTGAGTCTTCCCCCACCCTAGAGGAAATATTCGCTGATTTTATTGGAGAGACTCAAGCATTTTGGAGGGAAACAAATGACCGGATCAATGATCATGAGGATCGTCTCGACAATATTGAGACGATCTGAGCTGAAATAGATGCGACTGTAACGTCTCTTCAGACGTAAATCGGTCAGCTTATATGCTTGATTGAGGCTGAGTCAGATGCGGTGGCACTGGAAGATACACAAGCTAAATCATGTGAAAGCCACCGTGAGGAGCCGGAAATGAGCGGAATGAGCTTGGGAGAGTTCAACTATGCTTATCCGAATGAGACGGGAACCCAAGCGTGGATCGACGATTGTGATTCGTCACCATTGGAGATCCAAATTGTGATTCCACCATCAATCCCAAATGATAACATCTATGAGGAATCGATGTGGCCCACTTGTCCTTTACTGCCAAAAGCAATGTTCTTTCATGCCCACCAAGCACATGAGTCAATGGAGAGTTTTGTTGAAAGTTCGAGCTATACAATGCCATATCTCGCCAGTCTTGAGGGCGTATTAAATCAAGACCCATACGTAGTGTTGTATGATACTTACTATGGGCGTAAGCTACTCCTTGATTCAAAGGCGAGATTCTCTCACCTCCCAGGTACGTGTTCTAAACCCCTGTCTTCATTATCATGCTACATGCTATCATTGGGATCACTGATGGGTCATTTTGGGCACTGCCTATTTTAAGTTCGAAAGTGATGTGTAGTATTTTAGTATTGTTTGTTTATGTTGTTTTGTTTTTATTGTGTGCATGTTTGTTTAGGTTAGTTGTTGTTATGTGTTGAGTTTTTACTTCATCTGGGCCATTACCTAATGATGAGTCTGTCCCTTAATTGTTTATTGAGGTCGAGCTTAAAGCTCATTCATGTGTGTTCTGTGTGCTTGACGTATCGTTTTAGTAAAAGTTATTATAGATCCTAAATACACGAGCACGTAAACTCATTGTATAACTTTCCATTGATTTGAAAATTATTATCCATTAGCCAAGTTTATGACAATAGGGATTTTAGAACTTGATGTGGGTGAAATTCGAGGCAAAATCCTAGGCGAGATAGTTCGGGAGATATGATTTAGATATTCATTTTTATCGCTTAAGCCTTTGAAGCTTACCTTGTTAAATGTTTATCCCTCGTTACCCTGTCGAAGCCTAAAAACTGTTTCAATTCTGAACACTTAACTAATACCATGGACAATTGAATTATTTCCAAACCTATATCACTGAACCGAAGGCATAATTTGAGTGAATCAAGTTAGCAATCACAAATGCTACTTGATGTGAGTGATTGGGTTTAGGGAGAACTTTTAATTGGTTCGGTATTCGAGTACTCACTTGTCGTTTTTCTTTCATTTTGACCACACCTGTAAAATTCTGATAATCGACTAAGTTTGGGGGTGTGGTAAGTTAGCCAAAAACAAAGTATTAACATATAGTACAATTTTTGTTTCTTTTGATAAGTGAGTACGTCATTCTTAAATGTATGTTCAAGGTTGTTTGAATTTATCTACGGGGGTTTGAGAGTGATTTTGTGCAAAGAATGTGACTCGGATATCGTAAAGTTAACAACGTTAACCTGTTTTCTATTTCCGATATACCCTTGGCCTTTTCCAAAATCGAACCAAGTCCTAATGATCTTTTCGGACTTCCGAGCCTATATTAGTGGAGAATAGAACCTAGGTCAGGCTTATGGATTCCCTATACTTTAATGGTTTTAGTTATGCGCTTATTTGAGGGATAATCCCATCTGATCGAAAGATAGTTGTATATTTGAGTTTTAACACACACACTTTGAACAAGATCTAGAATGACGCTTACTATCATCAAATGTTGAAATTCTAGAACACCATATGGTGTGTTTTATTCTTGAACGTGATAGAATTAGGGGCCGATGAAGGAAAAATCGTTTGGCTGGTAGATGATATTCAAGACTTTCCCATTATTGTTTTTAGTATTTTTCATTTTTAGCTTTTAATTTAGTAATTAGTTATTATATTTTATTGTATTGTGTGGGTATTTTGCTCGAAGACTAGCAAAATTCTAGGTAGCTAGGTTTCTATCTTTTTCCCATGAAAAAAATTGAGCTTTGATATTTGTCTTGAGGTATAAAAATGTTAGGTTATTCTTTTCCTTGAAAAAGAACTAGGCCTTGATCTCCCTAAATTGAATTGAGTGAATTGTGAAGGTTCCATCCTTACCTGGAAAAATTATACTTGTGATAATTGTGAGGTTTGATCTTTAGTCTGTAAAAGGATTAGATTTGATCTTTAGCCTGTAAAATGATTAGATTTTGATTCTTCCTGTAATAGAATTAGGTTAGTCTTAAGCTTGGAAAATGAAAATTGTAAAGGATGATTTTGAGCCTAGTAAAAGAATCGTTGTAAGGGTTTAGTTCCTACCTAGTAAAAGAATCATGGGATTAGAGGTTATGAATCTCCATGGAGCTCAAGGGACTGGATTATGCAATGTTAACTTGCTGAACTAGGATATATCTTTGTGTGTTTTTTTGTTTTTATTTTTATCATATGCTGTTTAGGTGTGCACTTAGAATATAAACAATTATCTGTTGCGTAACAAAGATAATAATTGATTTAGGATAAATTGATTATTTGATAATTTAAGTGTTAAAAGATTTAATTGTTTAAATTTTTGTTACTACCCAATTCACCTCCCTCTTGGATAGCTTACTAGGCCAACAGTTTTCACAACTCTTCATTTCTTCAATGCATCCGTCTTTGCACCCTTAACTTTTACTTTATGATATCTTTAACATAATCAAATATATGGAACTCTTTTTCTGAAATACTCAACAAAAATATTAGTTCCACCAAAAATATAAAAAACTAGGGATCAACAATATATATATATATATATATAAGGTACCAGTCGACTATCTTGAAGACTTAGTGCTAGGTTGTGATCTTGACGTTTAGCAGGAAAGTAAAGTCAGTTATTAACAGTTATAGTTCGACTATCTTGAAGACTTAGTGCCAGGTTGTGATCTTGACGTTTAGCAGGAAAGTAAAGTCAGTTATTAACAGTTATAGTTAGATTAATATTTATAAGAGTTCAATTTGATGTGTTCATGAGAGAATCACAAATACTATGCACAACTCATGGTGTGATAGATGTTTTGTCGGGATCCTCACATGTTCTTAACATGTTCTCAGATGATTTTGGTCCTTACACATTCTTGACATGTTCTCGGATGTTCTTGACATGACTTAATAATTGTGACATTTTTTACCGTTTGTTAGTTAACTACTTGATAGATATTGATATGTACATGGAATGTGTATGAAAACTAAATGAACAAGTTATGTACAAGCGTAATACACATATTTAAGAAACAATTGAAGGATTTTTTAGAAACTTACCTAACTTTGAGGGAGGAGTCTTCCCTAAGTGATTACCTTCATCTTGCTTTTTTTTTTGGATCTTCTTCGTTATCCTCGATCGTTTACCGTCAACCTCTTGAGATCTTCCTCCAAGATCCTCAAGAGCTCCTCCAAGGTATAATTTTTGCTAAATTTCTAGATATTTTTCAATAAAATGGTTGGAAACCCTAGAACCCGAGAGCACTGCCCAAGTTTAGAGAGAGAAAGTCTGGGTTCCAACTCTTGAAATTATGAAAACATGCCCCAATATTTATAGGCCTGCGGGTCTACGCATTGGGAAATTCATAGACCATCCCATGATAATCCCTGGGGTCTGTTTGTCTTAGGGGTTATCCCTTCTTGTCTTGATTTTGAATGGTTTCGAACGAATTTGCTAGATTATGTAAGATTCTCAAAAAATCTTTCAAAGATTTGGTAATCATTACATGTCTAGGTTCAATGATTTGCAATCATTGCAAATAATTTGCAATAATTAGTCATCATTACCATATCTTTGATATTATTGGTTGAACATGGACGCATTTTATGGCTTGAAGTGATGTTTTCTGTTTGGTTTAGGGACTAAGCACTGGTTACTTTTACTATTTTAGTTTAGTTGCCATTAATGCTTTTAGGGTTCAATGCATTTGATCTTGATGTGTGATTTATCATTTAATGCTTGACAAATACACTTGATTTGATGGGATTTGAATTTATTGGATTTTGAACGAATCGACTCAGTTTGCCTTGTAACCGGTATTTACATTTCAAGTGTTCTAGTTGTCGTAAGATATTTTGTTCAAAATATCTAGATTCATTGGATGTAGTCCATCCATGTCATCCCAATCATTAAATTCTTGATGGGATGGGTATTTAATGCTCATTAAATCCCTTTCTAAGGTGGCGAACCGAATCGGTTTAGTTTCGATAATGGTTGGTTATTTCTTAAGTAACTTGGTTCTTTTTTTAGATATTTTGAAGGCAATTTCTAGAAAGCTTCCTTTAGGCTTTTAATTCTCATTTTTATGATTCATTATTACTTGGTTGGGCCCTTGGTTGGATGGGCTTTGATTGTTAATCAAATAACTTTGGTTTAGATGATTTCGAACCGAGTCTTAATCCTTAATTACTTTAGTAACTTGGATTTACCATGCCATTTCTATGCTTGATTGATAGGTGTGAACAACCTACCTATTTCGAAACCGAATTGGTTAGTTTTCAAGCATATTAGTTATATTTAATTGTGTTTTAATTTGTTTTAGTGTAAAACAGGTGAAGGGATGTTAAAGGGCGATAAACAAGTGAAAACGGTGGAGAAACGGTGAACACAATGTGAAAAATAGGGTTTCGGTGAATGAAGACCACCACCTAGGTGGAAGTTCCACCGCCTAGGCAGAAAAGAGGTAGAATGCTAGAGTGCTGAAGTGCTGAACCATCGCCTAGGCGAGAAAACCACCGCCTAGGCGAGAACCACCGCCTAGGCCAGAAAACGTCAAATTGTTGTACCAGCAGCCACCGCCTAGGCGAAGATTCGACAGAAACTTAACCGACTTAAGCCACCGCCTAAGCGGTGAACCACCGCTTAGGCTGTGACACTCTGCACAGAAATATCTATTTTTAGATATTTTGAAGATATTTTCCAAACTTTGCCTATTAAGCCCTTTTCTCCCCCAATCCCCTATTACCCTGAGACGTGAGAGGAGGCCCCGATTGAGATTTGGAGAGCTCATTCCACCTTAGTTAGGTTTAGATAATTTAGGACGTAGATTAGATTTGTTTAAAGAGTGTTCTTGGCCATTTCTTGAAGAGCTAGAAGTAGAAGTTCATCAATGGAGAAGAAGAAGATCGGGAGGATTGTTCTTTGGCGAAAGTGGACTACTCCACTTTGAGATTTGGCTTTTCGTCCCTTGTTTCCATCTTTGTATTTAATGTTTATTGTTGATATTTTGTGATCTCCTCTTGATTTAATATTGTATTGGCTAAGAACATGTTAGTGTAATTAAAGATTAGTTAGGGAAAGATGTAATTGTTTAAATACTCGTTTGGTTTAATATATGTTTCTTTTAACGGTTGTTGCTTTTAAGTCCAATTGTGTTTATCATTTGATGACGATCTTAGTATGCTTGTAATGTTATTAGGGTTGGATTTGAGAATCTAGGGTTTGACACTCGGGAGAGGTAACCCTGGATCCGGACTAGGATAAACACATTGTTACAACCTAACGACCCGGGAGTGCGTTAGTTAGTGTGCAATCAATGACGTTGGGTCAAGACTCACACGGCCTAGAGTCGTTAAGACATTGAGGAGGACCTCTTCGTCAACATGAAGTCGCATATTCCCTCGCCTTATACTCGGAAGAGGTGGCAAAGGAGTTTATGAACCGATATTGTCAGATACCTAAACTCCATTATTGTTAACTAAACGAAATCAAACATGTATTAAGTTAACCAAATCAATCCCTAATTAATCAACTTAGTTAAGATTAACCCACTAATTGTAATTTAGCTTAGTTTAATTTTAAATCATGTCTTTCATTGTCAGGATAACATGAGACCACGTAATTTGCGGTATTCAATTATTCACACTTTTCTTTATGGGAATGATATCCGATCTTCAAGATCCACTATATTAAAACTTAGACCTCGTATACTTGCGAAAGTAAGTAGCGGTGTGTTTCACGCCCCTACCATTGATCAAGGTATTTTTCATTTTTTCTTGAAGGTATTTAATGTAACATGCACAAATGAAACAATATTTTTGGTGTTATATAGACGAAACCAATAATAGTAAATGTTTTAGGGTCAAAGTAAGTAACAAAGGTAACTGATGAAATATCTTATAATTGAAGGTCAATGACTAATTTTTATTCATATTAAAGATTATTTGATGAAAATTAACCTTTTGATAATGTAATTTTAGACCCGCACTAATTTTAGGATTTTCGATGGTGACCCAAAACTTTTACTTAACAGAATTCAATCCAATTTAACAGTTTTTTTTTTTTTTTTTTTTTTTTTTTTTTTTTTTTTTTTTTTCTGGGTTATCTAGTTTGATCTAAGATAGAAATTGATTCCCTTTAAATCTTAGTTTAAAGTTTATCTAAAATTGTATTCTTGATTCAACACTAACTAGGCATGACAAAATGCGATGTCTACAACTACCTCTCTTTGTCATGCAAATTTACTTGTAATGACAAAGAAGGAGATGCAAATATTTCATTCCTCTATATATGAAACATAAAGACATGTATTTTGTAAATAACTAAGCAAAGTCAGGAGTACTTGACATTGCTGCCTCTACCCTACAAAAGCAGTAAAGGATTTCCTAAAGGACGTCGGCATACATGATCCTAGAGGATATGGTTAGGATGACAATCGATCACTCCTACCATTCTATACTTTTAAAGTATGATGAAATATTAACCTTAGATGATTTCTATTGAGAGGTCGACGTGAATATTTGATCCTATAGAATTATTATTGAGGGGGAGAGGACGTGATTATCTGATCCTTCATCCTAAAGGATGACATGAATATCTGATCCTAAAGGATTGTTATCGAGGTGAGGACGACGTTATTATACTACTTCCTAAAAGATGACATGAATATCTGATTCTAGAAGATTGTTATTGAGGTGAGGATGACATGATTATCTGATCCTAGTTCCTAAAGGACAACTTGAATATCTGATCCTAGAGGATTGTTATCGAGGTAATGTTGACGTGATTATCTGATCCTACTTTTAAAGGACGACATAAATATCTGATCCTAGAAGATTGTTATCGATGTGAGGACGACGTGATTATCTGACCCTACTTCCTAAAGGATAACGTGAATATCTAATCTTAGAGGATTATTATCAAGGTACGGATGACGTGATTATCTTATCCTTCTTCCTAAAGGACGACGTGAATATCTTATCCTAGAAGATTGTTATCGAGATAAGGATGACGTTATTATGTGATCGTACTTCCTGAAGGATGATATGAATATCTGATCCTAGAGGATTACGCCACAACGCATAGAAAATGACGACACATCGACATCTCTATAGTGTCCTAGGTAGGAAGGGATATTCACCCCCACCGTATCACCCATAGGATTGACTACATTCCTTCCACCACAGGTGAGAAATCTTCTCCAAAGATAGCCAAATGACCAGTCCTAGAGGGTTACGCTAAGTAAGGATGGTGTCATACCTAATCCTATTGCGTTTGGCTCCTAAAGGATATCGAACGATTAATCCTAGAGGATTGGTAAGGATGATGATCGATCAATCCTACCACTCTATATTCCTAAAGAACAACATGAATATCTGATCCTAGAGGATTTGGTAAGAATGACGCTCGATCGATCCCACCAAAATTGGATACCTAAAGGACGACGTGAATGTCAGATCCTAGAGAATTTGGAGTAGATGACGAACGATCATCGACTCCTAGCTATGATTGTATCGATAGGGTTTTCCTACATATTTCAAATTAATGAGAGAATGTAGATTTGACAAGTAATGTAAAATGATATTTGGTCGAAAAGGTTCTTAGCTAGAGAAACCAATTCTTGGGTCTTCATATCTATGCATGATTAAAAATGAGTAAGGAAATTCTTACCGAAGAAATCCTTCGAGGAAACTTGACATTAAGTAGAGTTTTACAGCCACATCCCACCTTGGACTGTCGACGAGGATTATAAAATTTCCTAGAGAAAATTTAACCTCGAATAAAATATGCATCGGTCGTAGACTGGGGCTTGATGATGCTTGTTTATTTCCAGGGATTATGCATTTTAGCTCTTGAATTTTAAATTTGGTTGTAGCTAGTGTGAATCCTATCAAGAAATTTCAATGGAGAAATCTGATATAATGTGCCCCAGCTCTAGCTCGGGCATAAGATTTTGTCTTAGGCGTTCAAGAGAATACGACAGAACCCACCTGGGTTTGCCCATGTATCCTAAACTAAGCATGTGATTTTTAGTGCTTGGTTGATTCTAGAAACCTTGTTGGGTTGTCTTTGATTTAAAGATTATGTCAAGTTGTTGTTTTGGACAAAGAATGTCAGATAACCGAAACCCACATGAGTTACCTACATATCTTGATTTCCTAGGTCGAGAAATAGGTCAAAATGTAATTCGAACCTTGCTATTCTGACTCTCAAATTGTTGACCGCACCCACCTGGGTTTCCTACGTACCTTAGTGATCTACCAAGAATCAGGTTTACTCGTAGTTCATGCACCGGTATCCTTTGTTGTTTACTTAACAAAATGATTGAAACTGGCTTCTCAGGGAAGTTGAGGGACTTCTCTAGAGATGTGCCCTGATACAAGGCTAAGAGAATCTCATAAGACTGATACTTCTCTGACTTTGACCAAACTCGCTTGGGTTTCCTATGTACCTTGGTGATCTACCAAGGAGAGGTCAAAGTGTAGTTCATAGGGGATGAAGGAACTTTATTTAAGGTAACAACCGCACATATAAAGGTGTCATGTATCCTGGTATTTACCAAGACTCAAGTCGACACCTAGTTCATCCTTGATTTTTGAAGTTTTTTTTTTTTTTTTTTTTACCTAGTTCAACCCCTGATTAATAGAGGATTGAATTATGGTGGTTGATCCCATACGTGGGTTGCCAATATATCTTAGATAACTGAGAATCAGGTCGGCATGTAGTTCAATCTTTGATTTCAATGAGGATTTTTTTTTTCAAATTGACTTATTTTAATCCCTGATTTATAGAGGATTGAATTATGGCGACCGTACCCGTATGTGGGTTACCTACGTATCTCAAATAATTGAGAATCAAGTCGGCACGTAGTTTAATCTTTGATTGATTGATTTAATTGAATTTATATTATGATTTGAGTATTTTATTTTATGTCGCGAGACAAAATGAATGTTTTTTCCATCGGAGAATCCTGAATGGGATGAAATGTGCCCCAGTCGTAGACTGGGCAATGATTTGATAAATTCTATTGGGGAATCTAATGCAGCACTTCTTCTTTTGTGATTCATGATCATTTGACACCATATCCCATCCTGCGGGCTGGGGATGAGACTGATTAGCTACTAGATTGAGAAACTAAGTTAGTTCATCTCGCTATTTGTCGAAGGTGATGAGAAATGAATTTGGGATTTATTTAATGTAAATCCCCGAATGCACTTTGTCGACGTTTTTTTATTTTTATTGATTTTAAGAAGGAATTTTTTTAACTGTGAAGTTAATATCTTAGGATTTTTCCCGTTGGTGTAACACCCAGGTGATTCCATATTTTCCCTTTAGTCTAGATAAATTTGATAAAATGGATTACCTGTAGCGTCAATGATTGTAGATTTATTTTTTGGATTTGGTGTGGTAAACCTCCTCATTTCTGTTTGGTCATCTACTTCAAGTATTTTGCTTTAAATGTCATCATATGGGCACCCTGTGTCTATTTCCTGTATTTTTGTCAGTCGAATTATTGTTAGAAGAAAAAAAGGACCCCAGTCTCCATTCTTTGGTCTTGTCGCATGAACGGTGTATGTTGGCTTCTCTCTTCGGAAGTTGGCAACTCTTCGTCCATCGATGGTCTCCTTCTTTTGTCAAAAGCTCAATCCTAGAAGTAACTCTGGGGGTGTACAAATCTTGTCTCGAAATTGATTCTTTGTATCGAAAACCAAGTCTTCTATGGTGCACAATGGCTTTCTAGTATATCACCTTTTGATGCAATCTTGTTTGTTGAATTTGGGTTGTAGTGTATTATTGGTTTGATGATGGTATTATGAGAACTCTAGGGGTTTTGTATATTGTTGGTTTGGTTATGACTGTAGGGGTACCAAACTTGTTTTGAAATTGACCATCGTTCATCAAAATCATGAGTTATCCTAAAGGTATGATGATATAGTAAAACCTTTAACCACTTAAGGTAGGATGGTATGGAAAAATCGTCGACCACTTAGGTAGGATTGTTGGTTAATTCTCCATCCCATTATGGTTGGATAATAAGTTGGAATCTCTTACTAGGATGGTATGTAGATTCTCCGACCGCTTAAGGTAAGATAGTAGGTATTTGTTTTCGACCACTTGTGGTTGGACAATAGATAAATTCTCCAACTAGGATAGTAAGTAGATTCTCCGACCGTTTAAGGTAGGACAATAGGCATTCTTCTTCGATCACTTGAGGTTGGACAGTAGGTAAATTCTCCGACTAGGATGATATGTAGATTCTCTGACTACTTAAGGTAAGATAGTAGGTATTCTTTTTCGACCACTTGAGGTTGGACAATAGGTAAATTCTCCGACTAAGATAGTAAGTAGATTCTACAACTGCTTAAGGTAGGATAGTAGGTATTCTTCTCCAATCACTTATGGTTGGACAGTAGGTAAATTCTCCGACCACATAAGGTTTGCCAATATTCCTCTTACCTCTCTATTTTTCTTATGCCGTTATTTTTTCAACTATCTATCTTGAAATGTTAGCCATTGAATTCATAGTTTTCTATGCAGGTTTAATAGATTTCTAGCAGTTTTCGACCTTTATTCATTCTATTCTTAAAGAATTGTGAATTACTAGTCGAATTTTCTGATTTCTCAGCCTAATTTTGGAATTGTTGACTTTAGATGAACCTAAGAACTTCCTTAGGTGACGATGAAGCAATCGAAATTGAATGCCTAATTTTTTTTCTTTATTTTGATCTTTATTTGTTTGTCATTTTTACCCCTAGCTTTTTTAATAGGGAGTGAAGCTGTGAATTTAAGCCCTCACCGCTTGGTGGAGAGTGTACATTAGAGTTTATTAGATTAAATCCATGTACGATGATGGAAACCGTAAGAACACACTCTATCCCATGGCTGGTGTTCCTATAGTTGGATGACCAAACCTCAATAGGCTTCCCATGTACATTAACAGGTTCCCAAGGATCAGGCCAAGCGTAGTTCTTGCTAGTATATCACTTGTTGTTTGAATAACAAAGAGAGGGAAAATGGGTTCCTCAGGAGAGTCAAAGGACTATTCTAGAGAGGCACCCTAGTATAGGGCTGAGAGAGTGTCGTGAATTTGATACATCTCTTTCTTTTCATTTCAACCAGACCCGCTTGGGTTTCCTACGTATCTTGGCAAGTTGCCAAGAATCAGGTCGCAACGTAGTTCCAAGCGATTAAACGATTTTTAAGAGTTATAGATAGTTATGTTTATTGGCAACAATCTACTCTAACTTAATGGATAGAGTCTTTTGCCTGAGCATTAGTTAGGTAAGATCGATCGTTGTCTTAATTGGTAGTATGCTTATGTCTTTGAATGACACTGTTTTGTTTTGCGCTATTGGAGGCTTGGTACTTAGAATACTTTGAAAGACTGTAGGACTTTCTCAATTCTATGAAGATCGTGTTAGATCCTAGCGAGGCCGACTTTCTAATGACATTCCACTACACACCAACGTTTCTTAGGAATGAGTAAGGTCTATTATCAAGACACAATTCGTATAAGGTTGACTCCTTGTCTAACTTATGATTTAGTTGGAACCACTATCAAAGGTAGGCAATGGCATGGTGATTAGTGAGGTAATTGACCAGGTGACATGTCTGAGGATTGCCTGCTAGACTACTAGAGTTTCTAATTAAGGTGTTTGGGTACAAGTGTCATGTCGATGATAGCTTATTGATAGGTTGAAAATGCGTATCTACTTCTATGACGAATTTCGTAGTTTTCAAGTGTTTTAGTAATATTTTATGGCGTTTTTGTTTGTTTTTATGTAAATCAGGTGTAGGGACATAATTGAGTGACAAATGAGCGAACCGGTGGAAAAACGGTGAAAGAAATAAGGTTTCAGGACATAACCCCACCGTCGAGGAGATGGAGATGTAGGGAGAATTGTGCAAAAGTCACCGCCCCAGCGGTCAGGCCACCGCCGAGGCAGTGAAAGTCCATTGAGCTATACCAGTCTCACCGCCAAGGCAGTGGAAGTCCAGAGAGCTCAATACTGCCTTTATCGCCGTAGTGGTAAAGTTAACCAATCTAGTTCACCACCTCATCGGTGAACCACCGCCAAGGTGGTCCCTCTGTGTAGAAAATATATGTTTTTCAGATATTTTGAAACCTTCTATTTAAAACCCTTTTCTCCCCATTTTTCAAGAGATGTCCCTAACCTTAGAGACATGATCTTAGGCCATTCTTGAAGAGCTCAAAGAGAAGATTCACATATCGGAGAAGAGGAAACACTTTTGGATCGATCTTTGGCAACAGTGGACCACTCCACTTTAAGATTTGATCTTTCTTTCTTTGTTTCTATCTTCGTAATTTAACGTTTTATTGTGAATGATGATTAATCCATCTTGTTTTAATGTTTCAATGGCTAAGATCATGGTAGGCTAGATAAATATTATCTAGGGATCGATGTAGTTCATGTAAATATACGCTTGATTAAATATATGTTTCTTTAATGGTTTTTTGTCTAAATCCGATTGTGTTTACCATTCTATTACAATTTTAATATGCTTGTTAAGGTATTAGGGTTGGTTTTGAGAATACGAGGTTTGACACTCGGAAGAGGTACCCCCGGATTCAGACTAGAGTAAACACAACGCGACAATCTAATAACCTAGGAGGGAGTTAGAAAGTGTGGAATCCATGAGGTTGGGACAAGACTCATGTGGCCTAGTGTCGTTAAGACATTGAGGGGGACTTCTCCGTTGACGCAAAGTCGCATATTCACTCATCTTACACTCGGGAAAAGTGATAAGTGAGTTTAAGATACCGTGATTGTTGGATAGGATAAACATTGTTACTGTTAACTAAACGAAGTCAAACATGTATTAAGTGAATGAAATCAATCCCTAAGTAATCCACTTAATTAGAACTAACCCAATAGTTTTTAATTTAACTTAATTTTTTAATTATTTAACTTTAAACATTTCTCGAACAGTCGGGATAATATAAGGTCATGTAAATTACGGTATTCAATTAATCAAACACGTTTCCCAGAGGATGATATCCGATCGAAAGGTCCACTATATTAAAACTTGACCTCGTGCACTTGCGAGTATATTAAGACGTGAAAAAGCGTACGTGTCCACCTATCGATGCAAATTATATGTAGAATACCATAGGGTCTTATTGAACTATGATAACTAATATTTCTCATGTGTATGAAGTTTATGCATGCCTAAGTGAAACGTAATGCATAGTGCTTGTATAGTATTTCGATACTGAATTATATATTGTACGATTTTATGAAGCCAAGATATTTTACCTAGAATGTTTTCCTAGGGAATACATCGTCTATCTAGAGATGCCAATTTGTTCCCTAAAATGTTTTCTAGAATGTTTGTACTAGGTACCTTTTTCTATTAGCCATCTTCCCTAGTTATTTCCATGTCACTTCTGATATGAAAAGCTGACCGGTACTTCTGAGAGGCATCCTGCTCCTTTGTTCCTACATGTATTGCAATTGGAATTCTGATCAAGATTTCTCTTCAAATAGTCTATGGGTTTTAGTTGCACGATGGAAAGGTTTGGACAGGAATAGTGGAAGGTTATTTCATATCTTGCTTGGGTGAGATCGGGATTTTCCGAAATAGGAATATCTGGCCTAAAGTAAGGATCACTGTCAATTTGGCTCGGGCTTTGAATGACTTTTGGACACATTTTGGGAGAAGGTTTTAAGTGAATGGCTTATTCAACAAGATTTATGCTCTTTATTTCTTGTATTATCCCAAGTTTACTTCTACTGTTTTAGGTATTAACCTATATGGGCCATGTATCATTTCTTTTTCCCGTTTGTGCAAGATTATTTTGACTAGAGTATACTCAGGTAATGATATTCAAACATTCAATTAACTTAGTGATTATCTCAATTTTTGCATCGGATTATTCTAAATTATGATAAAGATAAGTTCAATAGTACTTTAGACCACATATCCATAGTTATTAGCTTCAAGAATTTTTCTAGTTCAACTCCATCAAGTTCTGATATTGCTATTTTCTAAGATTGTTATCGAGATTACCTAGGCCTTGTATGCGACCCGAGGTTTATTTGAAGGCTCTGATTCATTTATTCTGTCTTGAACTAAGGCAAACGAAATGGGCATTCCTGAGATGACTCACAGGAGGGAGAAAAGAAGTGATGGAGAAACAAGCACTAGTTAATGACGACTAACAAATGTTATTTTATCCTGGTAGTGCTTGAGAGAATTATTTTTCTTTATTATTTATTCTTCTATTCTTTTTGTTTCACTCTGGCAACTAGGGACTCATACTTCTTATATAATCCATGTATTGAGCTTTGGATAGTGATCCCGGTCTAATTGGCCCAAGTCACTAGGTGTTGAGACACCCCTACAACTTAATACTCAGATTGTATAGAAAGCATGATTTATCCGATTGTTTTTGTGTAACCACTCAGTGTTTAAAAACTTATTGAGACTTGTCTTTATTTTATTTTATTATTATCTTTTCTCTTAACACATACTTTCTGGATTTTACATTTTGGAGAATTATGGTAGTTTGAGCTAGGCTCGATGTCTTTGTTGATTTTGCCCCTATCCCGACTACTTCCATTATTAGCTATTACCTTGTTAAAGTCTTATTGTCTTCTTCCAATCTTGATTATCTTCAATCTTACGAGTTTCATTCTAGTTTTTATTTTAAGTAGGTTTTCACATACTTCGGGATTGGTTATTTTTGGGTAAAATCTTAGTCTATATTAGTCTATCCTCCTTTGTTCATCTGCCCAACCTTTGAAGAACTTTTCTCTGGTAGGGTCAGGTTCTAAGACTTTACCTATCATTCTTCTCATCATGAATATTCCAGATATTTCCTTCTTTTATTTTGGTTGAGGAGGTCTTCTATACTCCTTCACAGCTATTCGGACACTCCTGGGTTAGAACATATGTAATGATTCCATAATAGCGCTCCTAAGCTTTCCTTCTAACTTTCTTAGATTTTTTTTTCAATATCTTACCATCGTTTGGTAAAACAAGACATTTATTTTAACATTTTCCATTATATATTTTCATAAATTTTGATTATTCGCGGTGTGTGAATTACGACAAGCAAATTAATTTATGAAAGTCGAAGTATAAAGACCTGAGTCGACTTTAGATAAAATAAGCCTGCATTTAGTGATACGTAGATTTAGAACATAGGCATACAAGATAATGCCTAATGTAGTAGGAATTAATGACTTAAGAAGTTAAGGGAAAGGCAGAGATAGATATTGCCTCCATAAAGTTCTTGGTCTTTTAAGAAACTTATGACCCCTAGTTGGATGCGATCCTCGATACGGTACTGGAGGTTGTAGCATTGATTAGTATGATGGCCGACACATCCCGAGTGGTACTCGCATATTGCTTGGGGATTGAAGTTTGAGGCTTGGGGGCTTACTCGGTGTGGGGGAATTGGTGTCAACAATTTATTTTCGAGGCAGTAGTGACAGATTTCAATGAATGGAATAGGTAGGGGTGAATTATCTTTGTTTTTTTGGAACTTGGGTAGGCCTAAAATTTTGTTGAAATAGTTGGACCCTAGCTCATGGTTGGCTGTGGGTTCGAGGAGAGCTACTTGAATATGGAGATGAGATGAAAGGTTGATGTTTTGGATAGATAGGGTTCTAGATTATTGGGGTCGTAGGTAAGTTTCTTTTTTGACAGGCTAGTTTGGTTTGTTTAATCTCTTTGATTGACTGGTCCATGGAGTTCATATGCTTCCATATTTTAGAAATTTCTTCTTGGACTGAGTTTTTCTTAGGTTCAATATTTTTCTCCTAACTAGACAGTTCTTGACTTGAGGCAGTGACACAAATGACGTCTTCTTGTTTAACAAGGTTATTGTAATTTTTTGTGGTAATCAATTTTTCATGAGGGAGATAATTGATTCTTATTTTGTTCTAATGTTTTATCATGCTAAGGGTATCTCCAAGTGATGGTAACTGTTCTATTTTTCTCTCTTCTTGGAATAGCGTGGTTGGGTTCATATAGCTTAGCATTTGTTTTAGGGAGGTAATGTCTTCTTGTATCGTTGAAATCTTGGAGTCGTTCTAATTACTTCCAACAGAAGGAGAGATCAGGACCATTTTACGATCTTTCAAATGGACCTCAAATGGCTTTTAGCAAAAGTCACCTAAAGCATATTTTCTAGATTTATTAAGCGATTACAAACCTAGACCTTGACTAATGAACTTTTAAGGATGCAAATTTTCCTATCTTTATCCATGGTTATATTCTTGACTATGTATGAATACGTCTACATGGATGATTATGTTTGTGTTGTATGTAATGCGATCCTAGGATGATGTAGCTTTAGCAGGCAACTCTCATATATATTCGGGACACTTGGACTTGGTTTCATTGGACTGGGGTAACTTGCAATTTTCAGTTTATCCTCAAATTTAGAAGCTATAGTCATCTTAGGATTGTGGCATGATTGAGATTTTATCCTCAAGATATGTATCGTTCTTCCTAGCACTCTAAGGAAAAATCTTCATTTTTCTTCCTCAAGATATGGATCATTGCTCCTAGGACTTGATGACAGAATTGTCCATTTCTTCCTCGAAAAATCGGTCATTGTTCTTGGAACTTAATGACAGAATTGTACTTTTCCTTCCCTAAAATATCGATCATTTCTCCTATAATTTTTTGATAGGATTCGTTTCATTTTTCCTTCCTCAAACAAAGGATCATTGCTCCTAGGCCTTAATGATGAGTTTGTCACTCTGTTTTTTCTTCCTCAAAATATGGATCATCATTCCTAGGGCTTTAATGAAGGGTCTAAAATACTTTCGAATTCTTGATGTCTTTCCGAGGGTGAGACCGAACCTTATAAAGAATGCCTAGGAATATTTTTGTATTTTCTTAATAACCGAACCTTATAAAGATTGCCTGCATATCCCTGTTTTCACAAGGAATTAGGTCGACATGTAGTTCCATCATGCAAGATATATGAAATGAAAATCTTTTTTGTATTTTTTTAACGACCGAACCTTATAAAGGTTGCCTACATATCGTGATAACCATGGGAAATCAGGTCAACATGTAGTTCGAACATGCAAGATACACAACAAATTTTTTAGATAGGTGACCAAACCCATATGTGGGTTGCCTACGTATCCCAGATTAATGGTGATCATGTAATTTGTTTATACAAAATGAACTGATTTTATTTATTGGACAAGGCATAAACCATACTATGGTTTATGAACAACATCCTTGATTTTATCAAGAACACTGCAATCGAACTCTTTTGTTCTGGTGAGATTAATGTTGGTATATGAGTTGTTAGTTGAAAAGGAAAGAAAATACTATATATATATGTCAGTCCTACTCGTAACTAAGAACGACGAGAATGTTCATGAAGAAGGTTCGCATATATCCCCGAAGGAATAGAGATCCTCTATTTATCTTGAATTTTTAACCACAAGGGTCTCGACGATGTAATGTGTGTGTGTGTATACATATATATAAGGTGTCAGTACACTAGCTTGAAGACTTAGTGCCAAGCTATGATCTTGACGTTTAGTAGGAAAGTAAAGTCAGTTATTAATAGTTATGGTTAGATTAACAATTATAAGAGTTAGATTGATGTGTTCATGAGAGAATTAAATACACTATGCACAACCCATAATATGATATATGTTTTGTCGGGATCCTCACATGTTCTTAACATGTTCTCTAATGATTTTGGTCCTCACATGTTCTTAACATGTTCTCGGACATTCTTGATGTTCTTGACATGACGTTTGATGATTTTAACATGGTTTGATGATTGTGACATGTTTTTACTGTTTTTTAGTTAATTACTTGATAGATATTGATATGTACATGGAATATGTGTATGAAAACTAAATGAACAAGCTATATACAATCATAATACACATATGTAAGACAAAATAGAAGGATTTTTGAGAAACATACCTAACTTAGTTGAAGTAGTCTTCCCTAAGTAATTTCCTTCCTCTAATTCTTTGGATCTTATTCGTTATGCTCGATCATTTGTCGTCAACCTCTTGAGATCTTCTTCCAAGATCCTCAAGAGCTCCTTTGAAGTAGAATTCCAATAGAATTTTGAGGTATTTTTGGAAGGAAATTGTTCGAAAACCTAGAACTCGAGAGCATTGCCCAAGTTTAGAGAGACAATCTAGGTTCCAACTCTTCAAATTATGAAAACATGCCCCAGTATTTATAGGTTTGGGGGTCCACGCATTGGGCAATGTGCAGACCATCTCAGGATGATCCTTGGGTTCTTTTTTGTCTTAGGGGTCATCCCTTCTTGGTTTGATCTTGAATGGATTTAAACGAATTTGCCAGATTATGTAAGATTCTCAAAGATCTTTCAAAGATTTGGTAATCATATGTCTATGTTCAATGATTGGCAATCATTGCAAATTATTTGAAATCATTAGTCACCACTACCATATCTTTTATATGATTAGTTGAACATGAGAGCATTTATGGCCTGAAATAATGTTTCCGGTTTGATTTAGGAGCTAAGTATCGGTTACTTTCACTATTTTAGTTTAGTTTCCATTAATGCTTTTATGGTTCAATGAATTTGGTCTTGATGTGCCATTTTCCATTTAATGCTTCACAAAGGTAATTGATTTGATGGGCCTTGAATTGGTTGGATTTGGATCGAATAGGCTTAGTTTGCCTCGTAATCGGTAGTTACATTTCAAGTGTTCTAGTTTCCCTTAGATATTTTGCTCAAAATATATAGATTCCTTGGATGTAGTCGATCTATGTCATCTCGAGCATTAAATTCTTGATGGGATGGGCATTTAATGCTCATTAAATGCCTTGCTTAGGTGGCGGACCGAATCAGTTTAGTTTCGATAACAGTTAGTTGTTTCTTAAGTTACTTGGTTCTTTCCTTAGATATTTTGTAAGTAATTTCTAGGAAGATTACTTTAGGATTTTAATGCTAATTTTGATGATTCGTTATTTTGGTTGGGCCCTCGGTTGGATGGCCATTGATTGTTAATCAAATGACTTCGGTTTTGTCGATTTTGAACCGAATCTTAATCCTTAGTTACTTTGATAACTTAGATTTCTCATGCCATTTATATGCCTTGATCAAGGTATTTTGCATTGTTTCTTCAAGATATTTTATGTAACATTCACAAATGAAATAGTATTTTTTGTGTTAAATAGATGAAACCAGTAATAGTAAATGTTTTAGAGTCAAAGTAGGTAACTAAGGTAATTGGTGAAATGTCCTATAAGTGAAAGGTAGTAACTAATTTTTATTCATATAAAAGGTGATTTGATGAAAATCAATTTTTAATAATGTCATTTTAGACCCCCTTTAATTTTAGAATTTTTGAGGTTAAGCCGAAACTTTTACTTAACTAAATTTAGTCCAATTTAATAGTTTTATGTTTTCTTGTTGTTTTTCTAGGTTATCCAGTATGATCTAAGATAAATATTCATTCCCTTTGAACCTCAGTTTAAAATTTATCTAAACTTGTATTCTTGATTCAACACTGTCTGAGCGGGACAAAATGTGGTGTCCACAAACTTGTAAGAATTAATTCTTACAAAAGAATTTATAATTTTTTTTTTTTTTTTTTATAAATTTAAATGTAACAATAACCAACAACATGAATATTTAAATAAAATAACTAAATAAGTAACTTATTATTTTTTGTATTTTTAATTTTTTTAAGAATTAAAGTATAGCAACAAATTAAATAAAAATACTAATAATAAAAAAATAGTAAAATAAAATGAAAGGTCGTCCTCATCCTACATTCATAGGCTAAGCCCAAAAAGAAAGCCTTATCCCAACATTTTCATCGAATCATCGGATAATTCTAACGGAATTAAACTTGCAAGAATTTTTGTGACGACCTGGTTTTCTAGGATCGCTACTTGGTTTCACCTTTTTTTTTTCAAAGAAGTAGAAGTAAAAGACAGACAACTCCACTGACGCACCTCAAATTTCGATAGCGGAAGAAATGGAGAATCGGGAAGAGAATGAAAACAAGTTTCATCCATTCCTCACTAAGTCATCCAAATACATTCATTTTTAAAATGGTTTTTCAAGGGATTTTCTAAGTGTCGATTTTGAAAAACTTCTTGGGCCGAGAGTTTTGTTAAAAATGAAGTCGCCACCTAGCATAGGATTACATAGTATGCTAGGTCACCAGAATTTCGAAAATTCATTTTTCCTTTTGAAATGACCTGTGTTTTGACTTCCATAGGTCTATCTACCATAGATATTCTTTAAGTTTGGGAATCGATTATGCTCGAGGAAGATGTTAGACACCCCCAAGAAAACCGTTCGAAGACGATACCTTAGTCTAAATAGATGTTCACTATTAAACACTATCCAATCAGTTTTCTTTGATTTACTTAACCAAAATAATTCCCCTTTTTAAATTTTTTGTCTATTTATGTATTTTTTACATGATTTAATGGAAAGCAGGTAAATATTACAGCTACTACTAGTCAGCGTCACCAAATAACAGTTTATATACAGACAAATATGTAAATATACAAGCTATACTAAATGAAATGCAAACTAAAATAAGTTTTTTGGATATGTGACCAAACCTGCATGTGGGCCTACGTATCTTGAATGAGAATCAAGTCATCACGTAGTTCATTCGGGTTAGGGTAAAGGATATGGTTTATTATTAAAGGTATGATGGAACCCTTATGGGTTGCCTACGTACTTTGTGTGGTTACCAAAGATCAAGTCAAACGTAATTTATTCTTGTTATGTTGGAAATTGGGTTTATTATTAAAGGTGTGACCGAACCCTTATGGGCTACCTACATACTTTAGGTGGTTACCAAATATCAGGTCGAACGTAGTTCAGTCTTGTTATGTTTGAAAAATTGGACTGGCATTGGTTAAGGCTGAGTTAGCTTTAGTTAAGGACTGGTTTGTTTATTTTGCTTTGATTGATTATCAGTTAGTTTGGGTTGTGAACAACCTAAGTAGCAACCCTTTAATTTTGTTAAGAACCTTAAACAAACTCCTTTGCTTTAGTTAGTTTAGTGTTTGTGTGTGAATTGTTAGTTAAAAGTGAAAAATAAATACCATATATTTATGTCAGTCCTACTCATAACTAAGGAAAACGGAAAGGTTTCTGAAGAAGAAATACACATATCCCTGAAGGAATAGAGGCCCTCCCTTTATCCCGAGTTCTTAGCCACGAGGGTCTGTCGATGTAGTCTATAACTATATATGTTTATATGTGTGTTTTATTTAGCTAGAAAAAAGAAAAAAAAAATGATGTTCTTAGGGAGTATCGTATGGACTATATACAACTCATGGTGTGAATAGTTATTTTGTTTGAATCCTCATGCGTTTTTACCATGTGGTTGGATGATTTGATGTTTTTGAATATCTTGGCATGTTTTTGAATGCTCTTGAGATGCTTGGAATGATTTTATTATGATTTAACCCTAATTTGGTCGTTATAGTTAAGATTAGGTATTTGCTTGATGTTTTTGACAAAATCAAAAGCTTGTTCGGTTGTTTTTAGGGCTTATTTGATTCTATTATGAATTTTATGTGTTAAGAACATGAAAGTAAGTGTATTATTTACATGATCCTACTATATACAAAGCAATATACACAAAATCAATCAAGAATCATAAGGGGTTTGAATAGGAACATACTTACTTAACAGATGTGGTCTTCCCTAAGTGTTTACCTCTTTCTCCTTGATCTTCTTAGCCGGTGGTTGATCGGTGGTCATGGTTCTTTGAGTTCCTAGCCAAGAACCCAAGAACAACAACCTACTTAGGGGATGTAGTCATCCCTAAGTAGCTAACCTCCTTCTTTCCTTACTTCTCTTGGATTGGTGTTGATCGGTGATCGTCGATCCTTGAAGTTATTGTTCTAAGAACTTCAAAAACACCTTCCACGACTAGATTTTAGCAGAATAAAGATGTATTTTTTGAGAAATCTGCTTGAGAGGCCTTGGGCTCGAGAGAGTTGCTCTAGTTTAGAGAGAGAAGCTAGGCCTTCAAAATTTGAAAAAATGAGAACCCCTGAACCCCTATTTATTGGCTGGGGGCCAACACATTGGGCAATGCACAGGTCAATCCAGCCTCTTCCTTGGGGGGTTTTGGGCCTAGGGGACTTGCTATCTTGTCTTAGTTTGGTTTGGCTTGGAACGAATTTAGGGGAAAAGGCTAGATTCTCAAAGATTTGGTAATGATTACCAATGACTGCCAATCATTACCTCTCCACCAATGAGATTACTGGCACATAGGTGCATTTATGACTTGATGGGATGGATCCAGTTCGGTTTAGGGGCTAAATACCAGATAGATTGACTATTTTGATTTGGTCGTCATAAATGCTCCCAAGGTGCATTATGTCTAGTCCTTAGGTGTCACTTTGCATTTAATGCAAAGTGATGAGTCATGACTTGGAGGCCAAACATTCAGTTCATTTCAGATGGAATTGGGTGAACTTTCCTTGTAACCGTCGGTTGGTTTCCAAGTTGCCTAGTTACCCTTAGATATTTTGTGAAAATATCTAGATCTTTTGAACCTAGCCAGGTCATGTCATCCCAAGCATTTAATGCTTGATAGGATGTGCATTTAATTCAGTGCTTTGAGGCTACTCATCCGGTTTGGTTTTAGTAACGAGTCATCACGATTCAAGGCTTTCAGTTGGTTTCTAAGATATTTTGCTTAAAATATTTAGGTACCTTGAATGTGGCATTGACATGTCATCCTAAGAATTTAATACTTGATGAAATGGGAATTCAATACTCATTGAATGCCTTACTTAGGTGGTACGTTTTTAAGTTTCATGTTCAATCTCAATATTTTCCATTTCCTTTATTATTTCTGAAATTTGAGCAACAATTATGCTTTAAAATTTTACCATTCTATTCTATTACCATACTAATTTCATTCCATTCCCGCATACCAAGCGCAGCGTCAGGATACAACAAGTACGATATCGATAAGCTGCGTGAACTCGCCGATCCAGGTGACGATACTTTTTTTTTGCTTATTTGCCTCTTTTTTATTCTCTAATTAAGGTCTCTCTCCACGTTGACTCTTTCTAATTGCCTTACCATTATCAATTTCTCTATGAATGTGTGTGCTTGTTTAGCTATGTATATTTTATTATGTCTGTTAAGATAATTGAGAAGTGGGAGAATGAATCATGTATTGATATTATAAGAAAGAGATACAAGAACACATATGAAAGGGATACTAGAATACATCATATACACAAGTATTTATACAGAAGTGGGGGTTAGGGTTTTGCCCTAATGGGCCTAAGTGGACCAAGCCCATTATTACATTAACATCCCCCTTCAAACTTAAGGCGGTAAGTGGGAGGTGAACTTAAATTTGAAAACTAGAGAGTGAAAACGTCCGGGTGAATAAGCCTTAGTGAAAATGTCTATTGTCTGATCAACTAAACTGGCGGATTGTAAACGAACCGTATTTTAGAAAATATGATGACGAATGAAGTGACAATCAGTCTCGATGTATTTTGTACGCTCATGGAAGACATCATTGTGAGTAATCTGAATAACACTCTTATTGTCATAGTGTAGGGTAGTGGCAGTAGGAGAAGAGATGCTCATATCAGCGAGTAACCATCGAAGCCAGAGAAGTTCTTGAGTTCCATCAGCCATGGCACAATATTCAGCTTCAGTACTGGAGCGAGCAATACAATTTATTTCTTACTATGCTAGGAAATGAGATAGTTACCTATGAAGAAACAGTAACCAGTGGTTAAACGTCTGTTGGTAGGGTCTCCAGCCCAATCGGCATTAGAATAAACTTATAAGATGGGAGCAGACTGAGCTAAGAAATTAAGTCCATGAAATAAAGTACCCTTGACATACCGAAGGATACAAAGAAAAACTGAGTAATGTGTGGTCCGAGGAGTAGACAAGAACTAGTTGACTTGATGAATGGCAAAGGCAATGTCGAGGTGAGTAATAGTGAGATATACAAGATTTCCAACTAGATGGAGATATAGAGTGGCATCCTGAAGAAGTGAACCATTGAGTAGAGTAAGTGGTAGCGGAATATTACGTCGGTACTTTCACCACAAGTGTACAAGTCAAGTTTTAGTAGAGTGGAAAGAGTAGGGGTTGTCGTATCCACAGGGATTGGATTAGATGGTCATTGAGTACCGCAATTTTCATAACCTAACTTTATCTAAGCAACTCAAATTTATATTTTTGTTTTTATAAATAATATACTAAAGTAATTAACCTAATATACTAATATTGACATTTAAGGGAGTAAATTATCTAGGGATTAACTTCGTTCATTTAAACGTGTTCAATTCAATCTAGTTTACGTTAACGGTATTCACATTATCTGACAATTTAGGTATTGAAATCTCACTCACTACCTCTCCTGAGTGTAAAGTGAATGAATATGTGACTTCGTGTCAACGCCGAAGTCCCCCTGGAGCATCTACATAAAACTTGGTTACATGAGTCTTGCCCCAACCTCACGGATTTCAGACTTTCTAATGTCTTCCCGGGTCATTAGATCGTCACGTTGTGTTTAAACCCTAGTCCGAATCCGCGGTTACCTCTCCCGAGTGTCAAACCCCGTGTTCTCAAAACCAACCCTAATGCCATAAAAAGTGTATCAAGATTGTAATAAAATGATAAACACAATCATATAGAGATAAACAACCGATAACAAAACAAAGATTCAACCAAACAACGTTTTGTATAAACGAATCACTCGCTAGACAATATATGTTTAGATAAATATGGCCATAACCCAATATTCAAGTACAAACAAGCTAAACATGATCAAATACAAAAAAGGTTTAAGAAATAAAGAGATAAACAAAGGAGAATAGTCATTATCTGAAGAACGGGTGATTCCGCGTCCGTGGTTTCCGCTCCAATCTTGTTCCCTCTTCTTGAATTTGTGATCTCTTCCTTTTGGTATGTCTTGGAGCTCTCAGGAACACTCCCAAAAGCATGCTAAGTGTTTGGGAAGAAGAGGGGATATATATAGGATCCAAAATATCTCAAAAATATCCCAAAATATCATTGCAATCTGTTATCGGACCGCTGTAGCGGTGGGGGATTCAGCAACTCTCTACATTTTGACCGCTGCAGCGGTGGAGCTACAGATGCTGGAAGGCCTTTTTTGCACTTTTTCCACGACGTTCCACCGATTTACTCGATTATGAACCATTTTAAACCATTTTCATCCTGAATACCTAATTTATAACAAAACAAATAAAAACGTAGTAACACATATTAGAATGTTATAAAAATACTTGAAAACTACCAAAATTGGGTTGGGAATAAATAGATAAATTACACCTATCAAATACCCCCAAATTTAGAATTTTGCTAGTTCTCGAGCAAAACACTCAAACTAAAATAAGAAAAACACAATTAATTAACTATCACAAAAACTAAAAATGAATAAAAAAACAAACAACGGCATGCGAGTTTTGAATTCAATTACTCTGACCAAAATGTTTTTCCTCAACGGCCCCCAATCATATCGAGATTAGGAGTAAAATGCACTATGTGATATTCTAGAATTTTAATATTCAATAATGGTAAACGTCAATCTAGATCCATTCAAAGTGTGTGTGAGAAACTCAATAATATAACTATCCAACAACCGGATTAGATTATCCACCAATGAAGCTCACGACTTAAATCGATAACGATTAGGATTTCCATATGCCTGAATGGGTTCTACTCTCCACTAATGTAGGCTAAGCAGTTCATAAAGATCAAAAGGACTTGGTTCAGTTTGAAACATAGCCAAGGGTATATCAGGAATATAAAACAGGTTAACGTCGTTAACTTAATCATACCCAAGGCACAACGCTTGGCACACAATCACACTCGAACCCCCATAGATAAATTTGAAACAACTTTGAACATCTGTTTAAGAACGCCATACTCACTTGTCAAAAGAAACAAAAATTTAACTGTATTTAGGAGCTTTTTTTTTCAACAATAACCATACCCCCAAACTTATTCGATTATTACAATTTTACGGGTGTGGTTAAAACGAAAGAAAAATGACAAGTGAGTACTCGAATATCCAACCAATCAAAAGTTCGCCCTAAACCCAACCCCTCACTTCAAGTAGCATACACAAATGCTAGCTTGATTCACTCAAATTGTGCCTTCGGTTTAGCGATATAGGTTTGGAAAAAGTTCAATTGGCCAGGGTATTTGTTACGTGTTCACAATTGAAATGGCTAATTGGTTTCGACATGGTAACAAGGGATAAACATATAGTAAGGTAAGCTTTAAAGGCTCAAGCAAATAAAATGAATGCCTAAATCACGCCTCCTGAACTACCTTGCCTAGGATTTCGCCTTAAGTTTCCCTCAATCAGGTTCTAGAATCCCTTAAATTGTCATGAGTTCGGTTAATGGACAATCGGCCTCAAATCAATTGCATAGTTATACATTGAGTCTACGTGCTCATGCAAATTAGGATCCACAATAACTTTTACCAAAACGACATGCCAAGCACACAAAACACACATGAATGGGCATTACCCTTGACGTCGAAAAACAACTAGGGGATAATATCATCATCGAGTAATGGCCCGGATAAACGCAAAACTCAGCAAATAACAACACATCTACAAACATAAACACATACTATACTAAACAAACATGCATACAATAAAATAAAACTACACAACAATAACTATTAAACATTCTAAACATCGCCCCCAAACTTAAAACGATCAGTGTTCACAATGACCCAATCATCAATCTCAACATTTAGCATGCATTATAGTGACGAAGGGAGTTTAGAACACGTACATGGGAGGCGAGACAATCTCGCCTCCGAATGAAATCGGTGGTGAAATTCTAATTTATTTTTAACTTAGGTAGCCTCCCAAGAAGTGCTTGGTTTATTGTCCTCGGCTTGACATAGAGAAGTGCTCATGAAAGAGCGGCTTCTACCTATAGTAAGTGTCATACAACACCACATATGGGTCTTGACTCTTAACGCCCTCAAGCTTGGCGAAATGTGGCATTGTTCGGCCTATGCTTTCAACTTGTTTCGTTTCCATCTCATGTGCTTGATTTCCCTAAATGAACAGAGTTATAAGTGGGGAAGGACAGGTGAGCCACATCGGATCCTCGTAGACATGATTGTCTTGGATCGATGGTGGAATCACAATGTGGATCTCAAATGATAAAGAATCACAATCGGCGATCCACACTTGGGTTCTCGTCTCATTAGAATCATAAACATCTAATGAACCCAAGTTCCTCCCGCTTACATTCGGTTCCACACGGTGGCTTTCAATGCATGTGGCATGTGTGTCTCTCGATGCCACCACTTCTAACTCGGCCTCAATGTAGCACATAAGCTGACCGATTTGCGTCTGAAGAGACGTTACGATTGCATCAATTTTAGCGTAGGTCATCTCATTATTGTCACGACGATCCTCATACTCGTTGAGACTGTTATTTATTTCCCTCCAAAAAGCCTAAGGCTCCCCCATAAATTCAGCGAACAATTCTTCCAAGGTAGGGGAATACTCCTCCTGTTGGTCCGGGGTGTCAATCCATGGCACCAAAATGGTGAAACTATCCCCCAAGCTTTGGTAGCTTGTTGAATAATTTCAACTGTGAAAATCATACTTCGCCATGTCTTCCAACAACCGATAGACTTTGTCCGCAGTTAGTTGGAGGAAAAAGATAGTACTGCTTCCTTCAACCCATATTTCTTGTTGCGACTTGTAACCCATCGAGAAAGTTCAGTAGTTAACACTCCCTCAGGAAACGATGGTTTAGAAATCAGAACAACAACTCCTTGTATCGATCCCAAGTACAATAAAACAGCTCGGAATCTCATTAAAAGAAATGCAATAGCACTTGTTGATCTAACATCTTCAAGTACCTCGCAAGACAAAACAAACTACAAAAATAAAATTAAAAATAAAATAAATGCCTAAATTAAAATCAAGTTATTTACCAACAATATCAACAATAATCTAAAAACCAATCCCTGACAACGGCGCCAAAAACTTGATAGCGAAATATTACGTCACTACTTTCATCGCACGTGTATGGGTCAAGTTTTAGTAGAGTGGGAAGAGTAGGGGTTATCGCATCCATAGGGATTGGATTAGATGGTCGTTGAGTACCGCAATTGTCATAACCTAACTTTATCTAAGCGATTCAAATTTAGATATTTGTTTTTATAAACAATATACTAAACTAATTAACTAATTAAACTAATTAACCTAATATACTAATATTGACATTTAAGGGAGTAAATTATCTAGGGATTAACTTCGTTCATTTAAATACGTTCAATTCAATCTAGTTTACGTTAACGGCATTCACATTATCCGACAATCTAGGTATCGAAATCTCACTTACTACCTCTCTCGAGTGTAAAGTGAATGAATATGTGACTTCGCGTCAATGCCGAAGTCTCCCTCGAGCGTCTATACAACACTTGGTCACATGATTCTCGCCCCAACCTCATGCATTGCATACTTTCTAATGCCCTCTCGGGTCATTAGATCGTCACGTTGTGTTTAAACCCTAGTCCGAATCTGGGGTTACCTCTCCCAAGTGTCAAACCTCGTATTCTCAAAACCAACCCTAATATCATAACAAGTATATCAAGATTGTAATAAAACGGTAAACACAATTGGATAAAGATAAACAACCGATAACAAAACAAAGATTCAACCAAACAATCTTTTTTATAAACGAATCGCTCCCTAGACAATATATGTTTAGCTAAACATGGCCATAACCCAATATTCAAGTACAAACAAGCTAAATATGATCAAATACCAAAAAAGGTTTAAGAAATAAAGAGAGAAATAAAGGAGAATAGTTGTTATCTGAAGAACGGGTGATTCTGTGTCCGTGATTTCCGCTCCGATCTTGTTCGCTCTTTTTGAATTTGTGATCTCCTCCCTTTGGCATGTCTTGGAGCTCTCAAGAACACTCCCAAAAACATGCTAAATGTTTGGGAAGAAGAGGGGATATATATAGGATCCAAAATATCTCAAAAATATCACAAAATATCATTGCAATATGTTATCGGACCTCTGCAACGGTGGGGAATTCAGCAACTCACCGCTGCAGCGGTGGAGCTACAGATGCTGGAAGGCCTTTTTTGCGTTTTTTCCACCGTTCTTCCACCGATTTACTCAATTATGAACCGTTTTCATCCTTTTTCGTCCCAAACACCTAATTTATAACAAAACAAATAAAAATGTATTAACACATATTTAAATGCTATAAAAATACTCGAAAATTACCAAAATTGGTTTGAAAATAAATAGATAAATTACACCTATCAGTAAGTCTGATATTCGGCTCGAGAGGAGTTGTGGTAATAGTTGAGTCAGTGATCCCATCCTTGGAAAAGAGATCCAAGACATATTTGGTCTGAGAGAGAAAATATCTATCTGAACTGGATGAGACTTCGAGATCAAGAAAATAGGTGAGCACACCAAGATCTTTCATCTCAAATTGTCCACTGAAAATACATAATATACACAAGTATTTATAGGGAAGTGGGGGTTAGGGTTTTACCCTAATGGACCTAAGTGGCCAACCCATTATTACATGGCCTTAAATTTTAAAGGAACTTTGCAGAAAAGCGAAAAAGTTCATTTCTGAAGCAAAATAGGGTATCTGTTGTGGCTATGAATGCAAAAATTCGGGCAAAAAAATCTTGGTTGAGGGATGAAGTTGTCGATACATTTTTTGTTTTCTTTTTTCTAGGATTAGTTTCATATAACACGTTTGATATATTTCTTCAAGTTGTTCTTTATTCAAAATGTGTAAGCCTATGTGTCGTTTCACTGTGAGCCTATTTAGTTGGCTCATATCATAAGATTTTTCATTTCAATACTGAATTTGTAATGAATTATCTGTTAATGAATTTGTATTACCACTAAATATTTTAATATCACTTCTTGGTTTTTATATGATACGGAAGCGAAAAACTTTCTATCGATATTATTGTCCAATTACATATGTTACCATTTGATAAATATGTTTAGAGGGAAGTTCAATTATTAACGTTAGATTCTTGTTCCACATTGTGTTCCAACTTAAAACCACATAATGATTCTAAGTAAAGTAATTCCTTTGATTTATATAGGAGCTTGGGAACTCCCAAATAAACGATGTGGGACAGGAATCTAACACTCACCCTTAAATGCAATTCCTGATTTGCACGAACGATTTGATTAATGGAGAATGATGAGAAATGTGTAACCTCCAACTTGCATGGATGATTAGACTACGGTGAATAAAACACCCATAACTTTGACTCTAATACCATATTAGGTGGTCCAACTTAAAACCATGATATTAAGTGGAGTAACTCTTTTGATTTATATAAGAACTTAGAAACTCTCAAATCAGCGATGTGAAATAAGAATCTAATAATTAAAATTTAATAATATATATTTGTTGCATTCCATCTTGGATAGGTAAAGAATGTGAATAATGTGAAACTCAAATTACATTTTAATTGTATTTTGTTCGATGTGTGTAGTAATGACATTATCGATTCTATTCTATTATTTGAATATTGAAAAAAAAAATATCAATTATGGTGTTTTTGCTTGAAGATTAAGCCTAAACCCCAGCAAAAGTCCATCCTTGAGCCACAGTTACACAAAAACTCCTTGAGGCTCATACACCAAAACACACTATACACTACAACACCTGAAATACTAATTATTACAACAATTAACAAATACCACAAAATACAAGGACTAAATTTGCAATAAGATTGAAACACCAATAATTCAGCAAAAGTTAGATTCGCACCTCATGGACCCGATTTTCGGACAAAGAAGGACACCAGCTGCAAACTAAATCCCAAGGATCCAGATGCTACGATCTCGCCTCCCATTCCATTCCAACTAATGTGCAATGCACTTCAAAATCTCTCCTCAACTCATTAAAGAAAATTCTCAACCTTGCACTCTTCTTCCAACTCCAGAACCACCTCACTAGAACCATCAATCTTACAACTTTCGGGGTAAAAAATGAGCTTAGCATATCCCAAGTCAAGCACCAACCTCCCACTCACCACACTCCAATACCCCCACACAACTACACTTCGAACACGAAAAGAAACTAAAGGCACCATTAGACCTAATTTGAAACAAAACAACCAATTAACACCACTCAAAATAACTACCACGCAATACCAAGATGACACAACAGACGAGCACAAATTTACTTCATGGCTTCCCATTCCTTATAGATCAACTCAGAAAGTCTCTCTTTGAAATCCAAATCTTTAAGCTTTACAAGAAGGACTAGCTTTCTGCCTACCTCTATCATTTTAATTATTCTTTGAAAAATAATTTTGGAACAAATACTAATCTTTGCATCAGAAAATGAAATTTTCCGAATGAGATCATTATAACTCACAGAATACTTGTATTCTTCTTCCCCTTAAATTTTATCTTAGGATAATGGCTAAAGAAATTATTTAATTTTAATCCTTTAAACACAATTTGTTTTTGATTTGCTACAATAAAGTGATCAGATTCCTCCTCCTATCTCTGTCGGAAAAGTCACCCCACCCATGTTCTTGGGCTCAACCCTTAGAATGTCGTGAACTCTATTGTTCTTTGTTCTCCAAACCCACTTAACTTTATATTTAGCAGCAACAACCTTCTTGACAGGGTTGACACACTTGTCTAGAGCACTAATAGAGGATGAGTTCTTGGGCTCAACCCTTGGAATGTCGTGAACTCTTTTGTTCTTTGATTCTCCAAACCCACTTAACTTCTACAGGCTTCTTGACAAGGTTGAGACACTTGTCTAGAGCACTAATAGAGGATGAGTTCCAGATACTCTCTTCAGGCTCCCAATTTCTATTATCCAATCCGAAATCTGCAAATTTTACCTTAATTCTACTTTCCCTGAATTTTGCCACATTCAAATAGTTAATTGCAACCCTAGTCTGACTGATTAAGCCGAATCTAACAAAACCAAAGGCAATTTAAGCCTACTCTCCATTTTTTAGGAATGAACACGTATAGAATTTCTCCAAAATCTCTAAAGATTGCATGGAGCTCATGAAAATTCATACATAAAGGAAGATAATCGACGAAGAGAATGTACACTTTACCTTGATAAGAATGAGAGTATCTACGCCACCTTGAAAATCGTCGACCTTGCGCAATCCCAAATCAGTAACACACTTACCGTTGAAGGATTCAGGAATAGCAAACACCTCAATAGCCCCCACCGTAGATTTTTTTTTTTCTTCTAGTACAGAACAGCTGTAGCCTTATGCGATGACTTTGCAACGACAGAGTTCACCGCCGACCACTCCACTAATACCCATCGTCTCATTACCGAAACTACTGCTCCTTCCGTCACTCTCTTAATCGTCGTTGCTCTGTTAGACGTTGATCGGAGATGAGGTTACCTAATCAAAACACCTAATTTCAAGTACAGATCTGTCATGTCTTCTTACATCACCGGCAGAGTTCGCTGCTAGGACAAGCTTTGAGTGAAAGCAAGACTGTTCCCCCACCTACGCTTCAAAATCAAGCGCCTCTACTAACGAGGACCAAAATCAAGTACAGATCTTATAACAACCCAGTTTTTCAGAGCCGCTACACAGTTTCTCCCTAAAGAGTATTAATACTAAAATCCAACGACCAATATTTTATTTAATAAAAATCTGAGATTTTTTTTTTTTTACAATGCAACGACAATATATATATATATATATCCCAGTTATATGCCTTGTATTCTACTGCCCATTATCCCACCTTATACGAAATTAGTGGGATATACCAAATATACAAATATTTGTAATGACCATGAAATATTGTGTGAGTTAATATTAAGTATTACAAACTTAATACTTTACCAAGTTAGTATCAGAACAGTAAAACTAAAATAGAATATTTACTATTTTATTTTATATAAATTTGACAAATTTCATAGTTACGGCGATAATTATAATTATCGAATTAGCACGTTGATTTTACAACCGTAAATAGTAAATGCAAATATTACAAATTAAATATTCAAATAAAAATTTTATCGTCATTTCATTCTCACCGGCCCTTAATACTAAAACCGAATATCCATTATAAATCAGAGAAATTTTACAACTAATGCGACATTTATAATTATCGATTTAAATATGATGACAATAATTATATTCAATTTATTGAGTCAATTTTTACAACGGTAAATCTTAACTACCATTACTACAAATAGAAATTATAATATAATTTTCGATGCCGATTCGTCCTCACTGACCCTGCAATCAAAACTATGGGGTTGTGAGCCAACGCTTAGTAGAACTCCAACTCCTCTAATACGTGCAGTTAATTAATACGTGCATTTAATTAACTGTAAAAAAATTTAACAACAATACCAACATAAATCACACAATAGAAAAATTAAATACATGTATTAAAAGACTTATAAATTCTACCTGAAATCCGCAGTCGGAATCTCAACCAAAATCAATGTCGAAATTGAGGAATCGGCGAGCTTACTGTTTCTTTTTTTCTTTTTCGGTTCAAGTTGAAACACATGCATATATCATTTATACACCCCAAGCCTTTGATCACTTTTTCCCCTTTATTTTTATTTTTTAATTTTTTTTTGTTTCCCTTTCCTACCCTAAAAACCGCGGCATTACCTCTCACCCAAAAACCTATTATGCATATGTGTATTTATATTCATCAGAAGGCAAATGATCCTTACTCTTCTTCTTCTTCTTCTTCTTCTTCTTCCTATTCTTATTCTTATTCTTCTTCTTATTATTATTATGTAAACACATATGCACACGCCACCTTTGTAATATCTTTGTGGTCACTATTTTTTCCATTTTTTTTTTCTTATGGCCATAAACAATTACTTAATGGTTAAGTTTTAAGAAATTAGGTTTAGTACCCATAATTATAAAATAATTCATATTAAATCCAATAAGTATACTTATCTCCCCCAAAATTATCAAATATTTATTATAAATCTTCATAATATACAAATCAACACAAATATTACACTCATATAAAATAATATTTTCAAAAATATAAATTTAACATTTAACTCCAAAAATTATTAAGTATATATTTATACCACAAATTTACAAAACCGCCGCAAAAATATTAAACTTATATTGATTTTAAATACTACTGGATGGTTTATGAGTTGTTTTATATTGTTTTAAATTGATATTCAATTAACTTATATTTTTCATTTTTATTTCCAAATATTTCATTAATTTAATTGGTATTCATTCACTATTTCATGACCTTAATCAACTAAAAGACTTCATATCTTTCTTTACTTTAACCAGAAAGAGGTATAGAATCGATGGACATAAGCATTAAAGATGTTGTAGATAAATTGATTTCATTAAAAAGTGTCAAAAGAAAGAGACACAGAAAGGTGTGAGCATAGGAAAAAAGCGATACATGTGAAATGTTAAGGAGATATAAAGTAGCATCTCATTATGTTTCCTTAAGCAAGCATATTATTTCTATACAAACGTGCTTTGTTGCTCAATTATTTAGTATTGGTATAGATTTGGAATTTGGGTATAAATGCTGAAACAAGGCGGCACGCATGATAGACACTATGTATCATTATCTTTGATACACATTTGCATGGGAAAATTATATTGTTGGTACACATTTGCATGCATTGATGACCATCATGTTTGCTTTGGGGTGGTATGACACTTTGCACCCATGTGTTGTTAACATTATTCCACTTTGGTCCCCACAATTCCAATTTGAATATATTAACATTTAGGGTAGCATTTGATTAATGTGACTTACCTATGGTAAGTAAATGGAGGTCTGGAAAAAAAAAATTAAAATTATGAATACTATGATAAATGGATTTTTATGATAAATTGCCTCATGGATAGGCTTCAATTTATTTTACTTGATGGGCCTAATGATGGATAGCTTTATTAGATTGTTATGATAAATTTTCTCGGGGTATTACAAATCTGTGATGCCTGGATGACAATTACCCCTCCTTACACCCTTATTGTTCACTGCGATGGACCAATTTTGTAACTCCTGCTTGAAACTAATTGATTCCAACAATTTCTTTTACCCCAACGATGCAAAACGGGACTTTTACTTACTGGCGGTCACTATTGGTGACCAAGGTTCATGACCCTTTACCAGCGATTGGTGAAAAGCAAGGTGGATTTGTTGATCGAAGAAGCAACCGAAGATGTTCAGTTTGCAACAGCGAGGAAACGACTAGTTTGGAAGATGGGCACAACTCCCAAGAGAGAGTATCTCTCTCTACACTCTCTCTTATTGAGATTCTTTTTTAAAAATAAATAAATTATAGTTTCTTTAAGGGCTTGTTTGGTTGGAAGGAAAATGGGGTGGATAAGAAAATGAAAATGAGATGGAAAATGAAAATTTATTATGCATGGTATGAGATGAAAATGAGAAAGAAAAAGAAAATTGAGAGAAAAAACCACTTTCCTGCCAGTTTTCCCTCCTCCCCCCCCCCCCTCTCCCCAAATAAGGGGTGAAAATTAAAAGATGGAGGGGGAAAAAAGTTAAAATAACCATTTTACCCCTTTATTTTATATAACAAAGGAAAATTTATATTTTAAACCGTCTAGGTATTGGCACTTTTTTAAATGGTCCCTCTCCGTTTAAATGTTTCATTTTAAACCCTCTAGGTATAAGCACATTTTTATTTGGTCCTTCCATTAGAAATTTCATCCAAACTAATAGGATTTTTTGAGCAAAACCATCATTTTACATTTTTTAATATTTTTTTTATTTTTCTTTTCATTTTTCCTTTTTTCATTTTATTTTTATTTTATAATTTGGCTCCTCTCTCTCTCTCTCCTGCTCAAGACTCTCTCTCTTCCTCCTTTCCTCTCTTTCTCTCTCTCTATTCCTTCCTCTCTCTCTCCGCTGACCGGAACCACCCCCTATTATAGGGATTGGCAACAAAGGGGTGGCATCCCCTGCTATGGGGTAGGAATCACCCCCTGTAACGAGGGGTAGAATCACCCTCGACCCCCCCGGGGTATTTTTACCCTCTTCAACAAAGGGTGTAACACCCCCTATTATAGGGGGTGTTACAACCCCCTGTTCAGGTCGGCGGGGAGAGGGAGGAAGAGATGAGGAGAGAAGGATGAATAGAAAGAAAGAGAGGGAGGGAGGAAGAAAAAGAGAGAGAGAGATGTAGGGGAAAAGAAGAAAAAGAAAAAAATCATTAAAAAATATAAAAATATGTAAAAGGACGATTTTGTCCCTCTATTCTGTTAGTTTTAATAGATTTTTTGACGGAATGTTCAAATAAAAGCGTGCTGATACCTAGAGGGTTTAAAATAAAATGCTCAAACAGGGAAGAACCATTTAGAAAAATGTCAATACCTATAGAGTTAAAAATGTACTTTTCCCTATAACAAATACCCATTACATTTGTACTAAGGGTAAAATAATAAATTAAGTAAAAAATATATTATTTTTTTCTTTTTTTAATGCACACAAAATATTATTTCCCCTCGTTCTATATTCCTCTACCCAAACATACTGAGGAAAATGATTTTCCCTCTACAAAGGATAAAAAAAAAAAAAAAAAAAAAAATCATTTCTCTTCTCCTTTTCCTTTTCTACCCTTCCAACCAAACATACCCTAAGTAAAAGTTTGTTCATTCTTTTAAGAATTAACGACAGCTTTCTCATTTTGTAAGTTGCAATAGGGAGATGAATGAAAATAGATTTTCCTCACGTTTCTCTTTTGGTTAGTAGAAAATTGGGAACAAAAACTAAAATTTGGCAACAAAGCCTAATGCTATATCGAACAAAGTACGACTCTCTCTCTCTCTTTCTCTCTCTTCGTCTATCTCTATCTCGCACTCGGTTTTGAAATGGTATTTGATGTCAGCATGCTTGATTTGGATTTATTCGCAAAATCGATCTTTTTTTCCCTAAGTCCTTTTACCATTATAGTCTTTCTCTTAGCCACCAAAACTTGATTTGTTTTTCTTCCCACACAATCATGTCTTCCCGTAAGACTTTGGGCCGATATTCTCTAATATATTTAAATTTTATTTTCATTGTGTCAAATTGATGAAGTTTTGCCTTCCGCTTCAAGTTGGCCCAATTTTAAATGTGCCAACCTTTCATTGTACCAAATTTTATTTTCAAAATGTTGACTTCAAATTATGAAATATTTTTTGACTTTATTATGTTAATTAACCTACAAATTCCTGTTGGAGTTCGATTTAGAAATAATTGCATTGTGAAATATTTTTTTAATTAATAGTATTTCGTTGTGTTAATTTTGTTAGTTAGCCAACAAGGTCGTGTTGGAGTTCAATTTAACAATAATTGTATTGTGAAATGTTTTTTGAATTGATAATATTTTGTTGGGTTATTTTTTTAATTATCCAATAAAATCGTGTTAGGTTGTTTTTGTTAATTAGCCAACAAAGTCGTGTTGGAGTTGAATCTAGTAATAATTGTATTGTGCTATGTTTTTGAATTAATAGTTCTTTGTTGGCTTGTTTTTGTTAATTAGCTAGCAAAGTAGTGTTGGAGTTCAATTTAGAAATAATTTTATTGTGCTGTCGTTTTTGAATTAATATTATTTGATGTCCTCTTTCTTTTCTTTTCTTTTCTTTTCTTTTTTTTTTTTTTTTTATATATATATATATATTTTGGTTGTTGTTGTTAATTAGTCAACATTGATTTGGGTAAGATCAATTAATTTTGAGTATCCTTAGCTACCCGGAATTGATATCTAAAATAATTTAATACTAGTTTAGACCCACGCACAATGCGCAGATTTAGACAAAATAAAATTATTAGTTGATTGATATTTAAAAAAAAAAAAAGAGAGAGAGAGAGAGAGAAGTTAATAGAAATATGTTATATTTATTTGTCATACTACAACAATAAGTAATAGTGGTTATATTTTCTTGCTCTATTTAAGACTCCCAACAAAAATAATCTATGCTAATTAAAAACTCTTTCAAGTCAGTAATACATTTTTCAAATAAAAATATGTAATTTGGCTAAGATTTATTTATGAGACATAATAAAAACTACCATCTAAAAAATGTAACCATACACCACAATTCCAATGCAGAACACAATGATATTTGTCATAAATTTCCACTACCACTATTGATCTCTTTGGGAGGAAAAAAAAAAATTATTTTATTTTTTAAGCAACATTTTTTTTTCTTCATATATATATATAAAAAAAAAATAAGTTTAGGGGAAATAAAAAGAAAACAACAATTAAAACAAATATTCGCCTTCCCAAAAACTGAACAACCCTAGCCAAAAAAAAATAACTATTCGGCTTTTCAAATAATAGCATATTTAAAACTATATGTTCTCAAATATTTCAAAACAAATAGAGAAAATAGATCTAGTTACAAATTTTTATTTTCAAATTTCTAGATGTAAATGAATTTCAATTCTCAAATTTGTATATGTACATTCATTTAAAAAAAAAATAAAAAAAATTGTCCAATTGTCTCCTCTACCCACTAAAAGTTCTCACAAAACCCATCAAATGGGTAGTTTTAATGCCTATGAATTATAACCCATTAAATGAGTTAATTTTGGATCAGTCCAATTTAAGTAAATTTTGTCACCTCAAGGAAGAACTGTAAATGTAAATTAAATCGAAATAAACTCAAAATGAAAAATACATATTGCTTATTCAATCTTATATTTCATACATGTGTAATTGAAAAATAAAAATAGGATTTAAAAAAAATAAAAAAATAAAAATAAAATAAAATTGAGGATTAAACAAATGGGGACCTTAAGGATTAAATATGCAACTTGATAAACTTTAGGGTCACATAGCATTCACTCTATACTTTAGGGAAAAAATGTAATATTCGCATTAAAAATGTGGTGGAAAGTGAAACTCACTTCCTTCCCGTTGTGTGTGTAGAGAGAGAACTTACAGAGTTATGTGTGTGTAGATAGAGAGAGAGAGAGAGAGAGCAAGGAGGTGGAAGAAATCTAGGCTCCCAGGGTTTGAAGAACGGGGTGTTTTTTGTTGTACCGGAGTATGTCTATGATATTGCTGATGGTGAAAACCAACTCTGCAATCTCTTTCTGGAGCTATTTTCCGGTGGATCCCGTTGTGCTGGCGAGCATCTTCACCAACTGAAGCGATCGTTTCACGGTGAGAATCTGCGACAACATGACTCGCTTGTCCTTCAACACCCTCTCTCTGGCGTGCGTGAAATCAATGATTTTGGGAAGTAGCCCCCTCGTGTTGCCGATCTTCCTACAATTATCATGATCACGGGCGAGCTTTTTTAGGATGAGAAGACCCAGATGCTTAAACGCCCATAACCCATAATTTTCATCATCGAAAATCATTTTCTTCTCCGATTTTTTGTCGGCGGAGCAGCCGGTGCTCCGGTTGATATAAAGCAGAGACGATATAGATTCCATCGCCCCTGGTATACCTGCCACCCGGAGAGAATTCTATTTTTTTCCAGCGAGTTTCGACAAAATCTTAACCGTCGAATGTCTGATCTCTTCTTCTTGTGGGTCTTTCCAGTTCAGCATCTCCACCAACTTTTCCATCGCCGAGAACGTTATTCTAATCTTCTGGAGAGTGTCGTCGGAAAACCTCGGATTCATAGCAAATTGTCGTAAAATCCGAGCTCCAATGAGCGATTCGTCAGGCGAGTTCGAGGCCAACAGATCCATAGCGAAAGAAACCATATCCATCTTTAAACCTTCAAATATGCTGCCATTAATGCACCTTGAATAAGCATCGTAGAAAAACCTCTTGATTGAAACCCTACCGGAGGGACTGTGAGAGAGGGAGAAGATGATAGAAATGGTCCGAGAAGATGCAGCTGAGCAATCTCGGGTAGGGTTAGAATATGAGGGGTTAAGAAAATGAATGTCAGTCACCCATCTCAATGAGATCATAGCATTAAATGGTTAGAATATGAGGGGTTAGAAAAATGAATCTCATCTATCCATTTCAATAAGAGTATAGGATTAAAGAGATTGACAATTCTTTAACTCTTATTTATTTTGAGAGATGGCTTCTGCTTTTAGTATATATAATATGATTCTTATAAAACAATCAACACCACGAAAGCAAACTTCAACTCTGTCTTTATCTCTGTTTCAACTGCTAATATTTATGCTTCATATTAGTTTTCTATCTTTATTTATATTTATGAACATTAGCTATGACTAGGTTAAAGAATTTAAGATGCAAATCGAAATGGAATTATGTTTCTCCAAGTTGTCGGAATGATTTTGTTTTTATGATTTTTTTATGCACCTCTATTTTTGGTTATCATCTTAATTAAAATTTCAAATGTAATTTTGTTATGTGCTTTCTTTTTCAAAATTTTGATTAGAGACTGAATTACGAATGTCTCCATTTATTCATCGACTTTAAGGTAAATCCCTTGAGAGTATTTACAAATTATCCCATCTGAAGACGTTGTATTAATCCCTTGACCGATGAGTTGTATTTATTCGTCATTTTTGTAGAATGAACATGGTGTTGTAGTTGGGTATCTAGGCCATATATTTCACTGAGTTACAAATAAAATTGTATTTGTTATTTTGATTTGTTAATAAAACTCTTTAGTTTTAATATTTTAACGCCAATACACACATTATCAACTTTATTAATTTTTTGATTAATGTTCAAATAATATCTTATAGTTATTATCATTAATAATTTCAGTTTCTTGGTTGGATTTCTAGCATCATAGTGAAACACTAATTTAAAAATAAAGGCACAACCAAAATAGAAATAATAAAATGAAATAAATAATAATTTTCAAATATTAATTTCATAAAATCTTCATTATTCATTTTAATTTAGAAAAAAAAATCCAATGATATTTGTTGTATAACAATATTTTGAACTATGTTACAAAATATCTGCACCGAGTTTTCAAATATTTATTGCACAACAATATTTGCAAAATTAAACCACATTGAAATAATTAATATTGTACCGTAACTTTTATATCACATATTAACTTTGCAGTAACTTTCATATCGCATCAACACTCGTACTAAGAATAAAAATTGGACAACAAATATTTAGATATATCCATAAAAAAAAAAAAAAAAAAAAAATTGATGCACAACAATATTTACAATTCAAATGTCGTTGTCGTAAAATACCGTTGAGGCACTTCACGTGTACACCCTTGCCGCTGAAAACATTTGCCGTCAACTATCTTTCCCTCCAGAAGAACCTAGCCGCCAAGAAATATTTGTTGTTGCAACATTTGATCTCCACCGAATCGAAGTATACACTTGACAATAGAGTATTTTGCAACTTAGGGCAAAGAATAAAAAGAAAAAATTGAATCAAATAAAATTCTTCAATTTCTGACACTTATTCATTTTATTTGGGCAAATGATTTTTTTATTTTTTAAGCTTTGTTTTGGCCTTGCATGATATGTTTTATTCATCACACCTAAGCGTGCGTATGTGTTTTTTTTTTACTAAAATGGATTTTTAATAATAAATAAATAAATTAATACGTTTAAGATGATATATATTTTGTTTCTTATGACCCATTTTAATATGTTAGCCATTTTAATATGTTAGTTAATATTGAGTGTAAGTCTAAAAAAACTCCTAAAATATAACAATTTGAATACCCTTAAAATATGTCATATGCCTTGAAAAATGACAAAGTTTTAAAAAGAAGGATGATAATGGATTAAATTTAACAACATACTGTCATAGTTAAAATAAAGAGTCTAAAGTGTCATTTACTCTATATTTTAATATATGTAAATATAAAATTTATGAGACTTTTCAACTGAAACACCGATTAGACAGATAAGGATATATATATATATATATATATATATATATATATATAAAACCATGTTGATAATGCTATATTAAATTATTTGCAGTGTTACTGGTTACATAAAAAATTAGGTTTTTTTTTTTTTTAATAATTATATGTATATATATTTTTTTATATAGGCATATATAGTGATTAATTTTTATATTAGATCTGCTACCAAACTGCAGCAGAGTGAACTAGGCATGTTCTTGAGTGGTCAACGCATTGCCGACTCCAAAGCCTTTCCTTTGTAAAATACAAGTGGATCAGATTCAATATGCAAATCCAAACTTCAAGAGGGGTAAAATGTGTAATTAAGCCTGTAATACTAAAAATGCATGTAAACTTGAGTGATATTTTGTTCTGTTTTTCTCCTACACGACAGAAGAAAGAAAGATGTATTTCCTCCTCCGGAATCTTTCCCCGGCGAGAACATTGTTCTGGCGGATAGCGCATTCAATACACAAACCACTTTCAGTGCGACGACATAAGCCGGAACTTGTTAAGCTGGCAAATCCCCCCCCCCCGGTTGAAAGAAAAAAGATTTCCGATCTTGACGACCAACCAGCCCTCCGGCTTTACATTCTGGTAATGATGTCGTACAAAATCAATCCAATGGCAAAAGGAAAAAATCCAGTGAAGGCAATTCGAGAGGGACTGACGAAAGCCCTCGACTTAATTTTTTGAAACTCCAATTAATTTTTACAAATTATTAGTAGGACTCTGTGCAAGTCATTTAAAAATAAATAAAAGTTATGAACAATATTTTATATTTGTAGATGCGAAAAAGTTATTTGATTTTAAAGTAGGAGTTGTGGAAGAAAAACTAAAAATATAGGGGCGTTTAATGATGGGTTTTAATGTCTATTTTTCTTTAATAAAATGTACAATTATTTTTCCAATTTAATTTTAGGTGTTAATGTTTTTATTTTTCGGTTTTATCTCTCATTGTTAACTAGTTTTAGACCCTCATATAATGCGGATATAGAAATAAATATTTTTTATTTGAATATTATACATCAAGCACAATTGATATTTTTATTTTATATTTAATATATTTTATAAGAGTTAGAAACCACTTCTTTTAATCTGATCTGATTGTTGTAAAAATCAAACTTCAAATGTACAATTGAAGAACTCTACTTACATGGTTTTTCAAATTAAAACAGGAGTTTATAACAGCGCAATGAACTAGAGCATGAAATGACATGTACAGTGAATTGGAAACTCAAGAGGCAATTAGGGTGGAGATAATATGTTAGAATTTTAGTGGTAGATGAAGAGAACATTTGCATTTAAATCACAAATAAAAAAAAAATCATAAAATAATTAAAAGAGATGAGAAAAAATTAAATGAGAGAACATACTCAAATATAAAGAAATGTGTCTCTGGGAGCATCAAGAGCTAAAGAAGAGCAATTATTCATCCTCCTTCATTCATTCTCTAAACTTCTACTTTTAACTATTCTTATTAGATTAGATGATTAGATGTATTAGATTAGATTTTTTAAAAATGATATAAATGTCTTTCTCTTATTTAAAAAATATATTTTTTATTCCTTTTTTTTTTTCAAAAATTCACTAACACCCCTATTTTTCTTTTTCTTTTCTTTTTTTTTTTTAAAAAAAAAAAACACTTTTTACTCCTTTTTTTTTTTTTAAATTATATTTATCCCCAACCCATCCCACCCTGACCCACCCACCGCCACCACCCACCGATCATTTTTTTTTTTTTAATTTGATAAAAAAAGGAAGGGGTAAAAAAATATTTTTTAAAGTATGAATGTTACATAAAAAGATAAGGGATAAAAATATAACAAAAATAACTAAAGGAATATTTATGTATTTTAAAATTTAATTATTCAAATTATTTTAAAAATTTTAAGTATAAAATTATCATTACAATAAAAATTTTAATTTTTTTTTTTACCTATAGGGGAACTAAATGGTGTTTGACAAAAGAAAAAGAAAAAAAGAAAAAAAAAAAAAAGAAGAAGAAGATAAGTATTTAGCAAATAATATGAGAGGTTTGTGGTTTTGGACATAATGAAAGGGGATACCTGAGGTTCGATTGTAGGTGGCGGCGGGTGGCCACAGAGGGGTGGCATCGACGGTCGACGATGTATACCTTAATTGGAAGTAGGGCTGACAAAACAGGTATTTACACAATGACACGACAAGAGACCGACACAAAATTATCAAGTTTAGGTTTTGCTTATCAGGTATCGGGTCGTTATCGTGTCAGACCCGATAATCTGATAAGAAATAGTGTAGGTTATTAAGTTGACCTGATAACCTAATACGTTACGCGATAAGAGATTATAAGAATTTCGTGTATTTAAGTTACACAATAACCTGAGATTTAATAAGTTACCCATTAATTTAATAAATTATTTTTACACTCCAAATTATCAAATATTATAATTTAGTACCTAATATATATATTCACATTTCCCTAACCCTACTCATTTAGTCAACTTAACAGGTTAACAGATCATTAACGTGTAATGGGTTAACGTGTAATGGGTAGGTTAATGTCTAATGGAAACCTATCAGGTCTTATTGTGTCGTGTTTACCTGATAGGTTTCGTGTCATCGTATAACACGAAAAATTATCGTGTCGTGTCGTGTTCGTGTTTGGGTAGTCTGACACGATATGCTTATCGTGTTGTGTTCCTGTTTGGGTCTTATCGTATTTCATGTTATCGTGTAATGACCTATTACACGACTTATTACCTATTTTGCCATTTGATTGAAAATATAAAAGAGTGTTGATCATTAGATTAAAACACAAGTCAAAACATAACACAAGAATTTCTACTTAGCTTAAAATTAAAATAGGATACATTATGAATTAGACTCTTTAATTGGGACTATTCACCAACTATCCCTTTTCTTTTGTTGATTCCATTAGATTTAACTGAGAAACAAATTTTTGCACTTAATCCGAAGTTTAAGAATGTAAAATGCATATTTCAAATTATAAGGGGAATAAAATAAAAATAAGTACAAGTACAAGGGAGTAAACTGCAATTATCCGAAATTTAAAATTTAGACGTTAAAAGATGAAATTAGAACTCAAAAGTGCGAGGGGGTTGTATCTCGTTTGACCTAACCCATTCAAACGATACCTGTCTCGCTGACGCGCACTGAAGAGTGAGAGTGAGAGTACAAGGGAAGGCAATGGTGTCCGAATCATTAATTACGGGTTCATTCAAGTCGGAGAAGATAGTGCATTCGAGCACCAAACCCACACCTTCCGATCTACCCGGCGAAGGTCCAAAGCAATGCCCTTGGACCTCCAAAACTCCCGAGAAGCCGGCCGAGCTTGCCCGCCGGAGCAGGAATCAAGGTTCCACACAGTCCATCAAAGAAATTCGCGAGGAAGCCGCGAATCTCAGGAATGCCGATCAGAACTCTTCTGATGGGCCCGATCCGCTCATGTCCGCTGCGAAGCAGCGGATTGGTTCGTTGTCGGATGAAACTCCAGTCGCCGAATTGAATGAGGCGAGTGAATTGATAAACCTACCCGAGAAGTAAGTTGTTCGTGAATTTGGACTACATTCTAACATTTATAATTTTCTTTATTAGGGTTTTATGGTTTTTTCCTCTGTCCGTTCTTCTCTTTCAATATTTCAACACGACTCAATTTAAAACAATATGGTTTTAGACAATTCTAGGCAAATATTACGTTTGTAGCTGCATTAATCAAAATTCCTTCTAAGTTCTGCAAAATTTGGGACAACGGCTGTATTTTCTTCGTTACTTTTCATTTGGAAATGGTTTGTTCATATTTTTGATGATTTTGTGTCATGATTTCAGGTATGAGATGTTGGAGAAGTTTTTCAATAGCTTGGATAGCTCAATTCGGTTGCTTGAATTGAAGGGATTTATGTCAACATTAACAAACATTAGCCCCAAAATAGAATGTCTAACTCATAGGTACGCACTGCAAATCTTGATTTATATTAAATTTCTATGTTTCAGTCACCAACTTATATTCATTTTCTTTAGGAGTTTCTCTCATAATCACCTAGCCCAACTGAAGTTCATATTACCGGAGGCAATTGAAATAAAGAAAGTTCTTTTGCTTGATGAACGTACAAATTGTATGAGGCCAGATCTCCATGTCACATTGAATGCTGACGCAATTGAGAATGATGGGATGCTAAAGTCAAATGGTGGGAATTTGTTTTTGAGGAAAATCTTTCGCTCTCGGCTTTTGGATTTCTTCAAATCCCATCCTGAGGTATAATAAACACTTGAATATTATCCTTAAATTTGTTGTAGAATTACATGTACAAAATGGATCAGATGTCTTTAATCTACTTATGATTGTTTATAATTTATGGACTCAGGTTGATGACGTTCCAGGGGAAACACTGCCAGAGCCATTTAATAAATCAAAGCACGTTTTAGATACATATATAATAAAATTATCCAACTCATCGTTGTCGGGTGAGGCGTCAACTGATGTGTTCTCAGGACCGGAATCATCATCGGCACTATCCCACCTACCTCGATCTTTCCAAAGGCGATTCTCCCAAAAGATTTTGCCCGAAGAGGCAATGGACACTAAACAAGAACCATCAATAGTGTCTGCCCAAACTTCAGCCCTTAAAATTTCTGAACCAAGCCTTAAAAGTTTCCACAGTGAGGAAACTCCTCCTATCAAACCCTCTTCCAAATCATCCAACATTGATGAATGCCTAAAGCTTGGGCCTTCATCAGAAGTTCTAAAACCATCTGACCCGGTTGTGGCTGCTATGAAAGGAGTGAGTTCCACTAAACATGAAGTTTCTATAGAAGCTAGCATTGAAAGAACCCCTTTTAAAAACTCATCGACACCTGCCAAACAGCCCCCAACGCCGGCAAATCTGCCTAGTGCGAAGATATCAGAGAGTTGTTATATGAGCTCAGACGAAGATGATTCAATCATATCACCAAAGTTTGTTGGGCGTCCACCACGGAACCGGTCATTGAAATTTAATACTCCTGTGGAGGATGCTGAAGTCGAGGAAGAAATCCATGAACATAGAATGCCATCAGTTGATGGTGATATTTTGGACATGCTTCCTGAAAACATTCAGCAATCGGTAAGTTCATTACTTTCAGAACAAGTCATTTATCATGCTGATTATGTAATTATCCCATCTGTTACCAGGTAATTTTAGTGTTACCCAATATTAATTTGTCAAATTTGTGACATTTTTCCTAGAGTTCATATGACTTTAGTAATAGGTAATAATGTATCTCCTATATGTTTTCCCTTTTGTATGACACTGATTCGGTTTCCTGTTCTTTTGTTTTTATTCCCAGAGAACATGGAACAGAAACATAAATCTGGCAAAAGATCTGTTCTGATGTTGTTTGTTTGTTCTATCAGTTCTCTGGGAATAAAAACACTAAACAAACCTTACCTAAGTTCTAGTGGCAAAAGAAGAAAATGTTTAAAATTATGCTTTCAAACACGTCTGCAACCATTTTTTGAATGAAAACTAAAGAACTAACCATAAGGCCTCCTGCAGATAAGAGATGACCAGAGTAAAGCATTGGAGAAGAGTGATCCAGCCATTTTCCAAGCAGAAAGGCGGCAAAAGATGACTGCAGGCTTACCCAAGTTCTTTGACATGGTCGATTTTTCATTTCGATCGAGAAATTACTCTGCCCTCACAAAAGAGGAGCTTATGTACTTGATAATCGCTAACTATTCAGAAATTGAGTGTAGAAGTAAGCATTTAATTTCGATCATTATAAATCCAGTCCACCGTCTTCAGTATTGTGGAAAGCCTCATTTTTTGAGCTAATTTTAGTTATTTATTTATTTATTTATTTATTTACAGGAGAAGTCAAAGAGCAGCTCAGTTTGTTGATAGAGCTGGTTCCGGAATGGATTCAAGAGCAATCTGTTTTAAGCGGAGATCTCATCATTTGGTAAGCCACATAAATGTATTCATCTTATTATATTTGTCTGAAATATTTAAGTTGATTTCCACTTAGAAAAAAGAGGACACCATCATAAAGATTGTGATTTTCTTATACTTCATTTATGCAGCATAAATAAGAAATCAAGTCCTGAATCGGTACGAGCAAAATTGGTAGAAGCAAAGTGAGAAGATTGGCTCATAAAAAATTCAATATTCATAAGCTTAGATTGGTGATGCTGCTAATTATTTGGTGTCATTTCTTCTTCTTGGAGGTTTGTGTTCTTGTTCTTTGTTGCGAAATTCTGTGGATTAGCTGTCTGAATGCTGATTTTGTTTTAGTTTTTCGACTTCTCTCTATAGTTAGTTCCTTTAGAATTTATAAGCTAGTACGGTAAACGAAGTAACTGATATTTTCATCGCACCCATGAGTATTTGTCCATTGTGCTCTTAAAATCCTAGGAAAGAAAATAGAAATGGAACATGACCAGACTTGGCTTTATTATGAATAACGTTACAATTTTAGAAAAGAGGCTTTTACATTTTGCACCCTTAAAGTTTTGTAGAAATTCCACTTTAGTCCATGTACTTTCAATTTGAACACATTAAACCTTGAAGTATTCAAATCGTGTCAAGTCAGTCTAAATGGGTAACTCTATTATTTTTTATAACAGAAATTAGCCATGTGTCATATGCGGAATCATCCATGTGGGTGAATACCGTCATAAAAAATGACAGAAGGGCTGACTTAACACGATTTAGATACTTCAAGGTTTGAATGTATACAAATTGGAAAGATAGGGGCTAAAGTGAAATTTCTCTAAAATTTCGGGGGTTCAAAGTGAAAAAATCTCTTTAGAAAAAGCATATTCCATTTTATAGCCAGATTCAAATTTTCTTCACACATGATTGCCAAACATTAGAGTGCTTTTGGATGAGTTATTTGTTGAAGGAAATTGATTTCAAGAACGGATTCTTAATAAATTTTGTTAAAAAAACATTTACAAATCCCTTCACCCAAATGCATCCTTTGGTTCTTTCTCAAACAACAGCTCCATCTCCTATCGGAACTTTTGCATTACTTCTTCCGGTGAAGATAGGGGTACTAGTATTCCTTCCATGCCCTCATAATTTTCGTAGCATGAGTATATCTGAATTCTGACCTAATCATAAGCTCGAGGAACTTTGGCAAACACCGGTTTCCCCCATCACCCCAAGTAGATTTCATGGAACCTGATTTGCGATGCATCAGAAACAATATGGTTTGCAATTGATGCAAAAGGATATATCAGAGGTCGTTCCTTGATTGTCAGTAGATCCGCCCATGACCTGATGTATTCTTTACTCACGTTGGCCTTATTTTTGTGAATCAATTCAGCCTCCTGATTCCATTTGTTTTCGCCTCGCAACACTAGGCCGAACTACCCGTTGCGTTTCTGTAGTACCCCGGAGTTATTTGCAAATCTTGTTTTTTGCGAGATTGACTGCTACCCAATGGAGATGTTCTCTTGAGGATCTAGGTCAAATGCAATTGTCCGACATCTCCATAGATAAGCGGTTATGGCATTGAACATGGAATAGGTTGGGGGGTGACGAGTTCGGACGACGAGTTATGACTCGGTTGCTTTAGGTCTGAAAAAGAATGATTCTTGCACCAGAGATATGACTCGGTCGCTTTAGGTCTGAAAAAGAATGATTCTTGCACCAGAGTTATGACTCGGTCGCTTTAGGTCTGAAAAAGAATGATTCTTGCACCATATTGTTGTTGGTGATGTCTATGAGGAGTTTTGATGAGTTGGCTGCTTGAAACACCCTTCGTACTTTGGATGCGAGCATGTTAGCTGCGGGATCTCTTGCATTCATTAGGGTGGCGTTTGGTTAGTGTTTCTCTTTTTCTGTTTTTATTTCCATTAATCTGGGATGAGATGAGAATTCTGTTTCCGTTTTGGAGTATTCCGAAAATTGAAACATGTTTAGTAACGATCATTGTCTTGAAATTGTTTCTTTTAATTTATGAGAATAGAAACAAGAATCACGTTTTGTATGCAATCTTTCTTTTTGTTTTCTATTAATGTCTGGTGGCCGACAGGGTGGTGATGGCTGGCGGGATGATAATGATCAACAAGATGATAGTGGGAATAGTTTGGTGGCAACAAATAGGAATTAATATATATATATTTTTTTTAATTTTTAGATTCTTAAGGAATTCAAGAAATAGTCCTAATTTTTTCTTAAAATTGTAAGAACGGAAACAAGAATTCGGGAATAAAAACAGTGACCCAAGGGGGCCCTAGATCTCTGTTCCACACAGGAACAGGGGAAGGCACGGATGTGCCTCGCACGATTTGTCCAATTGTATCTAGAAATTGGACCAACCCTCAGGGGTCGCATCAATTTTGATTTATTTAGCTAAATGTACAAATCAATGTGAATTAAGTTGAACTCCAATCACTTCTGGCCTGTCTATTATTAAGTGCCAGTTGAATCTTCCTATTATATTGAATCAAAGCTCGGCACCTCTCAAATATTAGACCATTTTGTCCTTCAAGTTTTGATAAAATTATCATTGGCCAAAATTTACTTTTTTGTTGTTTACTTTAAAATTAGGCACTTTACTTGGGTGAAATACATCAAATATAAGTATATAACGGAGTGTGTGCAACACGTGTGATTTTGCGCGGGTGGGAGCAGTCTTAAAATGGATTCATTGAAATTTTTGACTTCAAAAATTACTCTCAACTATTTATAATGTCAAAGTATAGAATTATAAGGGATTAACATGTAAATTTTTATTTTATTTCATTCATTTTTTTATTTTTCCTTTCTTTTCTATTCCCTTTTTCCTTTTTTTGCCCTTCACATTCCTCCTCCCTTGAACACCACGGCAAAATGTAATTTTCCTTTTTCTTTCCTTCCCCTGCCGCCTTTCCCTATTATTTTACTTTTTTTTTCCTCCCATATTTTTTCCCATTTTGTATCTTCACATTCCATCCTAAATTTAAAACTTAAGAAATCAGAAAAATAATATAAAAAATTAACATAAAAAAACACAGACACAAACAAAAGGAGAGTCGTAACTTCTCGGTCTTCCCCGTGCCCGACGTCTGAAAATCACCACCAGACTAGAGATCGCACCATGACCTCTTCAAAGACATCCAAACCTTTTAAACTACTTAAATAATTAATGGGAAGGAAGGAAATTAAAATAAGTATTGTTGAATCTCACATCGTTTGTGCTACATGATCCTGAGTAATGTATAAGTTTAGGAATAATTCTCCTCTTTTCAAGGTGTTTTTTTAGAGTAAGTTAGGTCCCATGGGTTTCTACATGGTATCAGAACTAGGACTGTTATATGATTTTAGGCGTGTTGAATCCCACATCAATTATGGGCTCCTGATATTCGTTCGCAGTGGTTTGTCAAAGTCCACCATGCGCGTGAGAAGGCGTGTTTTATCCCACATCGCTTGTATTACCTGATCCTGAGCTATATATAAAGTCTAGGGCAACCCTTATCTTACAAGACGTCTTTTGAGAGTAAGTTGGGCCGACTAGGTTTTTTACGTGGTATCAAAGTTATGACTCTTGTCTGATATTTGGTGTGTTGAATTCCACATTGATGTTGGGCCCGTGATATCCATTCGAAGTGGTTTGTCAAAAAGTTCACTATGCGCGTGAGGAGACGTGTTGAATCCCACATCGATGTTGGGCATTTCCCCCGATATCCGTTTGCAGTGGTTTGTCAAATTCCACCCTGCGCTTGAGGGGGCGCGTTGAATCCTACATCGCTTATGTTACCTGATCTAAAGTTATATATAAGTTTATGGACAATCTTCTTCTTTCAAGACTTCTTTTGAGAGTGAGTTAGGCCCCATGGGTTCGCAGTGGTTTGTCAAAGTCCACCTTGCGCGTGAGAGAGCATGTTAAATCCCACATCGCTTGTTTACTTGATCTTGAGTTATATGTAACTATTTTTTTAGTATATTTTTTAATTACATGCAACTATTTTTTTAATGTATTTTTAAGTTACCTTTTTGAAGTGTATTTTTAGTTAGAAAAATAGAGAAATAAAAATTGGAGAACAGAAAATTAAGAACAAAAATTGAAAAATTGAGAACAGAAACAGAAATTGGAGAACAAAAACTGAAAATTGAGAATAGAAACAGAAATTAGAGAACATAAACTGAAAATTGAATAGAATAGTGAAATATAATAAAACGAGGGAAATAATGGAATAGTGAAATATAATAAAATTTTATTATAAGAGCATATAAAAATTTTATTATATTTCACTATTTCATTCATTTCTTAATTCAATACCAATCAAATACGTGAATGGAACAGTGATTCCATTGACAATTCTATTCCATTATTTCTCTCATTCCATTACTTCTTCCATTCCCTCTCATTCCATTCCGTCCAACCAAACGAGTCGTTAATGTATTAACCTATTTTCTTAAATGTATGAAGTGAAATAACATTTATTACTAGTTCTGATTTTTAAGGAATCCAAAATCGGAGAAAAGTAAATTTTTATCATATGCTACGCACACTTAAACTATGTTGAAATTAACATACTTGCAACTTTCGGATATGAACCAATAAGATATACAAAATTGACAAATTTTTATTTAATTTTCAATGCTAAACACGAATTTGCCATCAAAATTATAAAATTCCTATCTAAATGTTAATAAATTTTTTTTTTTTTTTAATGATATTTACTATATTTACCTATTTCATTAAGTCTAGGAAGTCAAACATTCCAAGTATTTGGAAATTATATCACATGCTAAGCATTAATTATATAATTTTATTTTCCAAAATAAAGGAGCATTTTTTTATGGGTGTCATCCTAAAAATATGATATTTCAAAAAAAGGATTAATTTCAACACAAAAGCTGTATTGAAAGTTTAAAAATGAAAATATTATATTAGTGGAATAATTTATAAATTTTGGATATTTTATTAGGATAATTTATAGATTCCTGCCCCGGCCCAAGAAAAAGTGATATAAGACCCAAATAGTCCATTATTATAGTTTGTAGAATAATGACTTCTTTTTTTCAATAAATATCATTTGATTCTCTATTCACATATATAGAAGATTAAAATAAAAATAAAAATATTTAGACTAAAATAAAATGAAATCTGAAATTCAAGAATTAATTTTCATATTTATAAAATCACTAGCGTATAATTCGTGCCTAAAGGCACGGACTAAAAAAATACTTTAGGCACGGACCAAAAAAATAAACTTAATTTGAAATGAACATATAACTAACAAATAGCCAATAACGATATGACCATAACTGACATAACCATAACCAACATATTGTTGGTGGTAATTACTGAAATTTTAAAATAAATACTTAAATAATCATGGAGGTTGTTAAACAATATTAAAATGAACATTAATTAATCAGGTATAGATAGTAAAATCAAAATATGAAAATTTTGTGAAGTAATCTAAAGTATAAACTAAACCAGAATCGTGATGTTAATATTTACGTAATAGAAACATAAACAACAACAGAGAAAGGAAGTAAACATTTACGTAACAGAAATATAAGAAGTAGTAGTGACAGAATGTGTTAATATTAACGTAACAAAAATAATGTTTTAATCTTTAAATAACAACTTACCCGGACATTCAAACAAAAAATAGAATAAAAGTAACTCAGGCTAGAGTTTGACTTCATGCCCTTAAAGCAGATTTGCTCCCCCACACTGGTGCTAATGGTTGAATAAACGTTTACCTTCTAGGGTACAACGATCTTCAAGTTTCTGGTATAAGCATTTGAAACCAAAAACTTTGGCAAACTAGACTTGTGCTTGAACTCTTACAAAATTTTAAATATTTTTTGTGTTTTGGTGGTGATATGAAGTGATAATGTTGTGTATAAGACGAAATGGAATGAATGAGAAGTCTCCTATTTATAAAAGACCAAAAGCCACAATTGAATGGATGTAACTTTGAAAAGGCATATGTTCGCGTTAACATTAACACGAACTGTCACCTAATGAACTTTCATGTTTTTTCATTGGTGTTAATTCAAAATTAACTGTTAAGAAATTAATTAACTACCACTAATTAAACTTTAAATTGTTCTGGCGGGTCAAGATCTGACCTAACCTGGATCTGGTCCAAACCCGATCCAAATATGGATCGGATTAACTCGACCTGACCTGAACCCCGACCTGACTTGATTCAAATTTGAAGGTTTAATGGTTAGTAGCTTGCCTTTGTTCTCAACTTATAAGTTGATACAAGCTTGAGTTTTTCCTTCACAATTAATGTGGGATAACTACACCTTACAATTCAAGTTCTCCCTTCTAAACAATGTGGGATAACTACATCTTACCACTCAAGTTCTCCCTTCCCAACCAATGTGGGATAACTCATTCATTATATCTTCAACTAATCTCAACTGGGTTCATTTGAGAATTAAAATCTCATTCAAAATTTAATTATTTTTTACATATAAATATATTGCGTTGATCCTCAAACAACGAGGAGCGCAACAAAATAATAATCCAATTAAATTTTTAATTGGTATCACTTTAATTAATCAATTGAAGTAGCCAAAAATTCTAACACATATTAGTTATAAAGACTTATTTTTGAATGAGAAACAAATCAATGATTCTCATTTTTAGCATAAAATTAAGACAGTAACTTGAATTAAATTAAAACGAAGGAACAAAGATAATGAAACAATATCAATAATTAAGTTACCTCATAATACTATCCCCATCAGTTTTAAATTTTTTCCACCCAATTCCTGCAACAATTAACAAAGATAATGATATATTAATGATAAAGTTTTGTAATTAAACAACAAAATAAATTACTAATTAAATTACCGTATCAATATTTCAATTGAGATCTTCACAGTAGAATGTCTGAATAAACAATGTTCGTTGTAGAGTGAGATTCATCGTTAGGGAGAAGTACACTTAATCGATCAAATAATGTGCATTTTGATAAAGTAACATATAATTGGCCATAACTAAAAACTAGTATAGTCAAATCAACTTCAACAAATTTCACAGATTATCCTTACGATTTATTTATTATCATATGGTATATGTCAAATGAAATGGGAATTGTCTTCTTGTCATTTGAAAAGAAAATTAAGAAGATGATGGTATCAAAGATATTTTAAGGATGAATACCAAATTTCTAGCTTTATCCCCAGTCAAATTTTTAGCCTCAATTATACGTGAAGTACACCTAACAACCATTAGCCTAGTGTCATTACAAAGTTTGTCATTCAGTACTATATTTATTAATAACATTATTTGACAACCTATTTTTAAATCTAACTTAAACGATAATAATCTTAAAGGATCTAATGAATTTAGATACTCATTAGGAATAACGATTCGTGACCAGAGAATCAACTTCGTTATCTTCCAACATTTTGTACCCAACCATGTATGTGATAATCTCTCCTTGAAATATATCTATTGCAGTTGAACTTATAGTACTGGCATCATCATTTTCATGCAAAAGGAATAGACTGTTTGATTAAAAATACAAGAGAAACAGTACCATACATATCTAGACGTGGTTAAACAGAAAATATGAATTCTCTCATATTACGACACTCGTGTATAATAAATTGTAATTCCACAATTTCACACAGATGACGCACCCCGTTTTTCCAAAAAGGAAAAGAATATTAAATAATAATTAAGCTTAGGGAGAGAGGGATTTTTAAAGCGTCAGTTTTCTCAAAAAATATTTAGGCTGTTTTAAAGAATAAGGAGTCGCCACCTAGCATTGGGTTTAAATGGTGTGCTAGGTCATCGAATTTTTTTAAAAATAATTTAAAAGGCCTACGTAAAAATTGACTCCAAAAAATACGGTCAAACCAAATATTCATTTAAAGACTCGGAGGTCGGTTAAGCTTAGGGAAGCTGTTAGATACCCTAAGACATCCGTCCAAAAATGGCATCTTATGTCGAATTAAATCCAATTAATTTAAGTCCGAACGTTTTATTTTATTTTCAAAACTTTTCCTTTTCATAAAATATTTTTGGTATTTTTTAAAAATAAGGTGGGACAAGTTTTTGTATTTTTGAAAATGTTTTCCCGATATAATTTCTTATCGAATATTAAGGATTCAACAAGGATGGTCCCTAAGGGATTTTATGTATGTTTCTGAGAGACTTCTTTAATTTAAATAGGCAAACTATGAATAAGATTGGAAATATGAATGCAAAAACTAACATCCATATGAATTTTATTTTTTTATGCAAAAGTGACCTAAAAATTAAAGGGTTTAATTTAAATATGCTAATGCAAAATGAGAATTGAATAGAGAACACTACGTGAATTAACGTGATTATGCATGATAATGATTTAATTATTTAATATAAAAAATATAAATGGTGCACTTGTCATGACTAGATATGAAAAAGTAGCATGGATTCATGGAATAAAAAACAAAATAAAAAAGTATATGTATAAAAGGTGCAAGTGGTGAAAGTGTCATAAACATGCTGCATAAGGAATACAAGAAATAAATATGCTAGATGAATGCAAAAATATCTATTTTAAGTTTGCCCGATTAATTTAAAGAAATTCCGATTTAAAATTCCCTCAAATTCTATGCATAAGAGAATTAAGAGAGGTTCGCAGAAGCAATTTTTATTGAACACGAAAAATTTACCAAGGAAAAGATTTCTTAAAATCATTCGTTTTTAAATTCGACTTAAGTCGGGGAATGGAAACAAAGCCACGGAAAACTCTACAACGATTTATCGAATCGTCAAATTCACCTTAAGGTTCGTAAGAATTAATTCCTACAAACAAAACTTTTATTATTTTTGGATTTTTTTTTTCTTTTTTTTTTTTTAGGATTTTGATAACAAGAATAAAAAATAAAATTCATTAACGGCTCATCCTATTCTTACAACAAATTCATTTATTAGTCCACGTGGGTCTTAGGTAGCCTTAAACCTCATCTGAGTTTAAAGTTTTCAATTTCGAAAATGATCTATCAAAACAGATAATGATTTATGAAAATTCTTTCGTTACTTAATCGGTATTGGAAACTTTGAACTCGTTTGGTTTTTAAGACCTCCTAAGACATCATCAATCCATCAAGTATAAAAACTCATTCCACGTCTTGCATTCATAGAATCCTGTGAGGATAATATAGATACAAGACAGTCGTACTTACATCAGAGGGTTTACAACAATATAAGATCCCGAGGAAAAAAGAAAGAAAAGAAGAAAAGAAACAAATATTACAACTTATTTACAAAAATAGGAGGAAAAGACAACAAAACAAAACATAACGTTTGGACATGGAATATTTGGACTTATTTGGACATATTAGGCTCGATCCTCTAATTAGTCCCCAACGGAGTCGTCAATTGATGCGCCCCATTTTTCTGAAAAGGAAAAGGATATTAAATAATAATTAAACTTAGGGAGAGAGGGGTTTTTAAAGCGCTAATTTTTTCAAAAACTACTTAGGCCATTTTAAAGAATAAGGAGTCGCCACCTCGCATTAGGTTTAAATGGTGTGCTAGGTCACCGAATTTTTAGAACACAATTTAAAAGACCTAAGTAAAAATTGACTCCAAAAAACACGGTCAAACTAAAGATTTATTTAAAGGCTTGGGGGTCGATTACGCTCGGGGAAGATATTAGGCACCCCAAGACGCCCGTCCGAAAACGACACCTTATATCCAATTAAATCCAATTAATTTAAGTCCGAACGTTTTATTTTATTTTAAAATTTTTTCCTTCTTATAAAATATTTTTAGTATTTTTTTAAAAATAAGGTGAAAAAAGCTTTTGTATTTTTTGGGAACGTTCTCTCGGTTTATCTTTTATCGAATATTAAAGATTCGACAAGGATGGTCCTCAGGGAGTTTTATGTATGTATTCGAGAGATTTCTTTAATTTAAATAGGCAAACTATGAATAAGATTGGAAATACAAACACAAAAACTAACATCTATATGAATTTCATTTTTTTACGCAAAAGTAATCTAAAAACTAAAGGGTTTAGTTTAAATATGCCAATGCAAAATGGGAATTGAATACAGAACACTATGTGAATTAAAGTGATTATGCGTGATAATGATTTAATTATTTAATATAAAAAATATAAATGGTTCACGTGTCGTGACTAAATGTGAAAAAGTAGCATGGATTCCTGAAATAAAAAATAAAATAAAAAAGTATATGTATAAAAGGTGCAAGTGGTGAAAGTGTCATAAACATGCTGCCTAAATAATACTAGGTTTACTTAAATTTTACTCCCTTGTGGTTTGATCGATTTGTACTTACTCCCCCTGTGGTTTGAAAATCGTCACTTATCCTCCTTGTGGTTAGATTTTCAAACCACTTATCCTCCTGATATAGGGGGGTAAGTGCAACAAATATCTAATCACGGGGGGGTAAGTGACGATTTTCAAATTACAAGAGGGTAAAGTACAAATTGACCAAACCATAGGGGGGTAAAGTTCTATTAACCCATAATACAATAAATAAATATACTAGATGGATGCAAAAATATTTATTTTAAGTTTGCCCGATTAATTTAAAGTAATCAAGGTTTGAAATTCTCTCAAATTCTATGGATAAGAGAATCGGAAGAGGTTCGCGGAAACAATTTATGTTGAAACTGATCTTTTTGAAACTTAAACGAAATCCCACAAAAAATTTACCGAGGGAAGAGATTTCTTAAAACCATTTATTTCTAAATTCCACTCGAGTCGAGGAATGGAAATGAAGCCACGGAAAACTCCCATGATTTATCGAATCGTCGGATTCACCTTAAGGTTCATAAGGATTAATTCCTACAAATAAAGATTTTATTATTTTTGGAATTTTTTTTATTGTTTTTATGATTTTGATAACAAGAATAAAAAATAAAATAAAATAAAAAAATACAGAAAATAAACAATGAAACATCATTCACCTAATGCTCAGGGTTAAGCTCAACACGAGAAACCCACTCCGGCGTTTTCATCGGATCATCGGATGACTTATTATTATTATTATTATTATTATTATTATTATTATTATTATTATTATTATTATTATTATTATTATTATTATTATTATTATTATTATTATTATTATTATTTTATTTTATTTTATTTTTAATTTATTTTATTTTATTTTTATGAATTGCAAACAAAATAAAACAAAATACAGAAAAAAAAACAAAAAAAAAAATAGGTGTCCTCGTCTAAATGCTGGAAGGTTCAAATTGAGAATGTGGAACCTCATCCCGGCATTTTTCATCGAGTCATTGGACAATTAAAAAAATAAAATTTGTAGGAATTTAAATTGCAAAGGGAATAAAATAAAATGAAAAAAGAATTAAAAAAAAAAAAACATACCTATTCTAGGCCAAGAATCTCGATATTCGGGCTTTTTCTCTCACAGACAACTTTCCGAAAGGGTTTATGATGAAAATAACTCTCTAAGAGTTTTTTTCTCTCAATTTGTGAATGAATAAAGTGGGAGGAAGAGGGTCCTATTTATAGGAAAGGATGAGGCGTGAAAAATACGAGAAAACCTTAAAAATTTAGATTTGGCCGCCAAACCCAGTCCAAATTGGAGTGATGGGAAATGGCTCAAGCCCTAGCCCTTTTGGTTGGGAGACTAAAGAAAGTTTAGAGGTATAAAATATGTCTCAACTTATGGCTAGGCAAAAATGGGAAAGTAAAGATATAAAATGTGCCCCAACCTTTAGCTGGGTCTGACTCTCAGATGACCAAACCTTTACAGGTTGCCTACATATCTTAGCATTACGCAGAGGATCAGGTTGCCCTAGACGGGGTGAGGAAATAATGCAAAAATAAAGTGACACTCATGGAGAGACAATGAAAAAATATAAAAAGTTATTATAGAGAGGCAAATGCAAAATGAAAAAGTCATCGCAGAGGCAAAAATACAACATAAAAAGGCATCACGAAGAGGCAGAATGCAAAGATAAAAAAGTCATCAGGGGGAGGCATAAATGAAAAAATAAAATGCCATCACAAAGAGACAAAATGAAAAAAAATGAGGTGTCATCACGGAGAGGAAGAATGCAAATGAAGAAGTCATCACGGAGAGGCATAATACAAAAATGAAAAGCCATCATGGAGAGACAAGAATAAAAAGAGCCATCACGGAGAGGTTGAATGTAACATGAGATGCCATCACGAAGAGGCATAATGCAAATGAAAAATCATTACGGAGAGGCTGAATGCAACATGAGATGTCATCACGGAGAGGCAACAATAAAGGAGCCATCACGGAGAAGCTGAATGCAACATGAGATGCCATCACAGAGAGGCATAATGCAAAATGTAAAGCCATTACGGAGAGGCATAATGCAAATAAAAAAGTCGTCATGGAAAGGTAAAATGCAAATAAAAAGCCATCACGGAGAGCCTGAATGCAACATGAAATGCCATAACAGAGAGATAAGTGTGAAATAATGGCAAGATCTAAAATGTGACCCAGCCTGCGGTTGGGGCTGCCAAACTCCAAACTTCCTAGATGTAGAAACGAACAAATTTCAGATTATATGCCCCAGCCTGGGACTGGGGAGAAATAATAGACAAAAGATATAAAATGTGCCCCAGCCTGTGATTGGGGCTAACACTTCAACGACTGAACCTTTCAGGGAAAAACGCATATCTGGATACTCATTTAGAGCTTTTGAATTTCTATAATAACGATTTCCAATTCAAGTCGGGAAGAAGGTGATAGATCCTTAGCGATAAGAAAATCTATGCCCCAGCCCTTTTGAGATCTCTGTAAGATAACATTGTCAAAACAAAGTCTTAATCTGAAAAATTACTACCTTTGATGACTCGCAATTTTGTTCCCTCCTTTTGGTTGTAATCGCTTCAGCTGATGGCGCTTGGATTGGAGTAGTATCGGGAGATTCTTCCGTTTGAATTTAAAAGTTTCACTTTTTAACTCAAGGCTCGACATGCCTCAAGGTGATTCGATAAGACTTCTCTTTGCTTTTTTTTTTCTTCAAGATCTTGCTTTTTAACTCAAGTGGTTTTTTTCTTCGAGATTTCGCTTTTTAACTCAAAGGAAGGCCCAATATGCCTCATAAAGGTCTCCTTGACTTGCTCAACTGGATTCTTGTCTTTTCAAATTTCTTGGTGCTTCAATACTTGGAGTTCTAATACTTATGCATGCTTTGTGTTTTCTTAAGTCCTGCAAAACTGATTTAGTCCAAAAATGGGCAAATATCAGAAATTACTAAAATGAGTACCTTCAATACCTGATTTGATTTTATGTGAGATCTTGAGGTTAGATTGCAGAAGAATATGATTTCAATACACTTCCAGACCACGACTAGTGTTTCTTTTCACAAATTTTGATTCCATTCAAATCCATGAAGTTCTGATCCCAAAAAAGGTCGTTTGTCGGCCAAATTGACCCGAGGCAAAAAAATTGAACAGACCAATCTATCCACTTTCTTTCCTCATCAAATCTCTTCCACATTTGCAGTAGAACTTTTTGCTCAGTTACTACACTTTTCATTTTTCCTTTTCTTTTATTTTCCTTTTTTTTTAGATAGATTATCGAATTTACAATGATTCAGGGACAACCGAGCTTATCAATAAACTTGATTTTCTTTGAGAATTGAAACCTTCTTACAACATTTGAGAGATTCTTCATTGGGATCACTGGCCTAGAATGATTGTGATCCCTTTTCACCATTGGGTCTGCTAGTAGGCAAACCAGGCTATTTACACCCAATTTCACTAAAGGACCATCAGAGATGGCTTGATCAGTTTGCAACAATAAATCAAAACATTGTTAGGGAAAATAGATGCCAATCTTGACTTTGAAATTCTCTGGTACTCTTGAATGGCTATTGAATTTGGTTAAGGGCCTGTTGCATCTGACCATTGTTTGACATAACATAATCTTCATTTGTTTTTATTTCCATCGGATGGTGGTCTAGCTTTGTATCGAAATCATATCTTCACATCTTTACTCAGTCACATCACATACAACATATGCATAAAATTTTGGGTACCTGAAAAAGTAAGATTAAAAAATTAGATCGCAGTTTTGGATAAAACAGTATTGCATTTATTGAAATTTAAAAGCTATTATACAACAAAATCCTTTTCCATTCGAAAGACCAACGAGATGGAGAGTTGAGTACATGAAAACGTCCTAATTTTATCAAAACTTCTAGCAAATTGAAAGTAAACAAGAAAACCCAGTTTTGCAGCCTTTAGATTTTTCAAATCGAGCCTCAGGTACATGACTTGCTCCCATCTCCACCAATGTTTTGGTAAAGATTGATTTCGCCACTCCTTAAAGGTGAATGCTCAAGTAGCGGATTCTGCTGATAGTTTGGAGTACCAGTCTCAAGCATTTTAGGAAACGTGATGGCTCTTATTTGTATAAACTCCTGGATCTTGTCTTTTAGTTAAAAGCACTGCTCGGTCGTATGTCCTCTATTTCCCGAGTGGTATTCACATAAAGCATTCGAAGACGCTGCTTTACTCTCAGGCTTAACTTCGTAGAACGAAAGGGGTGTCAGCATCCCCTGCTTTAAACAACTCTGATACAGCTCGGTAATTGAGACCATAAAGTTTTGTGGTTCTTTATTATTGCCCCAGTAGAATACCCAAGAGGGGGGGTTGAATTGGGTAATTAAAAAATAATCAGAATAAAACTCGATAAGTCAAATAATTAATTTTAAGCCTAAATTAATTATTATCTTTATAACACACCGGAATAATATGATCAATCTAAGTGCACACCCAAACAACAAAAATAACAAAATAATAATGCAGTACACAAAAGATTTATATTGGTTCACCAAGCTACTCTTAGCTAATTCAGTCCCCCGAGCTCCACGGAGGTCGCACCCACTAAAACCAAGATCCTTTTAAAGGTAGAAACCAAACCCGTACACTGATTCTTTTACAGGCTCAGAATCGACCTTTACAATTTCATTTTCTTAGGCTAAGGAAGAACTTCTACTTTTTACAGGTTAAAGAATAACCTAATTTTTTTTAACACTAAGGCTCAAGAATCAAAACCTCACAAAAATACTTCAACTATCCTTTTCATAGGTAAGGATGGAACTTTTACAAAAACACTCATAATGTAATTCTTATCCAAGAAGAATCACTACCTTAATCTCTTTATAGGAAGAGACTGAAACCCAGCTACCCCTGATTAAATACCCTCAATAGTATTTAATCCATCACAACTCACCAATACACAAATTGGTAAGATGTAAATCTCACTCGGAGCTTCTACCACCCCAGATAAATAATAACTCAATTAATATCCTAACTAGTGATAAAAATACGTGAGATACAAAAATATGGTTTCAACAAGAATATGGGTAGCAAATTGGAGCACGTAATCAGATTCAATAAATTGTTTAGAAAAAATATTTTCTTCAAAAATCAAAAATAATTTCTAAGATCAATTTCCAAATATAGAATAATAAAAAAACAATAAGCAATATGGAAATATCTCACCCGGAATCTACAAAAATAATGATTAGAACAATGTAGTTTCAAATCCGGTATCAACAAAAATTAATCGCAATTGATTCTCAGAATCACTTTTAAAAAGGCTCACAATATTGTAAAATGATAACTCTTACAAAAGCTCTCTCAATGAATGATTTTTTTTCTTTGAATGATTAACCTTGCTAATGAAATTCTCAAGTCTATTTAAAGGAACATGTAATCAATCTTCTAACGGCTAGTTTATAAGTGTCATAACAATTAAAAACTTTTATAGACCCCTTATATCATAAAGACTTCATTTAGATTCAATTTCACTTAAAAACGTCTTTCAAAACTCTCAATTAAACCCCCAAAGTATTTTTCAATCTAAATAAATAAGTATAGAATCTATTTCAAGTATCAAATTGAGAAACATTAATATTTAATGAACCATATTAAAAAGATTTAATTAGAATATGAACTATATCTTAAATATAGAGAATATCCCACAAATCTCTCTCAAATCCCAACAAAAAATGGCTACTTTTGGATATAATCTTGAATCAAACTGTATCTTAAAATAGCTCATTCGGTTGATTGCCCAACCCAGGTTGCAACCAAACTATCGCTGCGGCGTGTATCGGTCAACCGCCCGGTCGACTCACAAATTCAGAGAGTTCAGCACTACTTCACCGGTCAACCTATCGGTCAACTTGTTGATTCAGAAAGTTTAGCCTTCTTGGCAGGTCGACTTATCAGTCGACTTAGAGATACAGAATGTTACAACTTCTATGTCCGGTCGACTCATCAGTCGACTGCTGTCACTGGATCTCTTATTTGGATACATTTTTAACTTATTTTCTTGTACGATTTCGCCCCTTTAACCATTTTCTTCTCTTGACTAGTTTCACTAATATTCTTATATTTCATTTTAGTCATTCAAAATTATTTCTTCCTATTTCACATAGGAGCAAATAATTTAACTTAATCAAAACACACATAAAAGATAAAATACATTTTGTGCCATGTGTGTGTTCCTAAATGGGATATTAAGAGTTGAAATTTACCTGGATTGTTTTCCCTAATTTCTTCAAACTCTTAAATTTTCAATATCTTCAACTTCATCATTTAGCATCCATTTAATTTGTCATCTTCATCACTGGAACTTTAAATAACTGAAACACTCAATTAAAACATTAGTTCCACCAAAACATCAATACTTAATTATTCATCAAAATCTTAGAATCAACACGTATTATCGTTCCAGAAGTTACCCTTAGTAGCATGAGGTAGATAGCCTGGGTGGTATTGGGTTCCTGACTTCAGGGTTTGATTAGGAGTTTGAGGTGGGAGGTTTTGGTTTGGCTGATATGTGTGGTAAGGGGGTGTTTGGTAGGCTGGAGGGTAGTATTGGGGCATGTGCTTTTGGTATGGTTAAGGTGCGTTCTGGTAGTAGCAGGGACGATTTTGGGAATGTGGTTGGTTATGGGGGTAATATTGGTTTTCACAATTTTGAGAGAGGTAGTTACAGTATTGGTTGTTTTGGTTTGGGTAATTTTGGGGATATGAAACTTAGGGATTATTTTGGTGAAAGGTTTGCTGGGGGAAAATGATGACAGCTACCTCATCTTCTCTTTTCTTTGGTGGAGCTAACCTCTTAGTCAGATCGGGGGAGACATCTTCAATCTTTCTACTCCTTATTCTTTCTTCTATCATCTCGGCCTGCTTGATCGCATCTTCGAAGGAAGCCACTGCTGTGCTAAAGAGATCCCGATAGAATGACAGTGTCTGAATTAACTTCAATATCTATAATTGAGCCTCTTTGCTTGGCCGAGGGACAACTTTGGCAGTTTCCTCTCTCCAGTGGTTAGTGTACCTCTGGAAGCTTTCATATTTATTCTTCAATATCTGGTAGAGGGTATTGCGATCCGTCTCGGCATCTTTGTTTTACACATACTGCTCACATAAGGCTTCTACCAGATCCTCGAAGGTTTTGATCTGCGATAGGTCTAGGGTCATGTACCAGTTGAAAGTCGATCATTTCAACGATCTTCGGAACATCTTTAGGCAGAGATCTTCATTCCGAGCATAGACTCCCAGTTCGTCCTTATAAATATTGACATGCCATTTTGGGGGGCCAGTATCGTCATACTTTGTGAACTCCAAAATTACAAAGTTCTCCGGGTATACCACCCGGGGTGGTGTTCCTTGTATGCCGCTTTTCTAGATGGATTTTCCCATTTTAGTTTTTCCACTGTTCTCTCCAATTACTTCATTTTCAGAACCCAAGCTGGAGGGGGTCTATCTTCTTCTCTGTGTTCGATTTTGACGGTCGGGACTAGTCGATTGGCATTCATATCATTGGATGGAGAAATGATCCACTTTGGGTGAATGAAAATTTGTGGTGCAGAGGATGATGGGTCTCCAGATGAGGCCTGATAGACATGCCCATAGCTAGGATATGCCGGCGCTCCATAGGCAAAGGGATGAAGGCCCATCTGGGGTCCGTAGTAGATCGGTAATGTAAAGTTCGGGTTGCCGTGGTTCAGATTTGGCACTAAATTCTCTATCTTGACACTTGGACGACTGCTATTTGGTGATTCAGTCACTGGAGTTCCACTAGATAGGAGAATAGGCACCTCTTGGGGTCGACTAAGCTCGTTGATCCTTTCCCTCAACATGTCGATGGTTTCTTACATTTGAGCCATCTAGGTTGTACGGGGAGATTCGGGAATGCCTTTTGATGTCATCCTAGAATGAGTTTGAGTTCGACTACGAGTAAAGATTAGACTTCGGATAGGGGGAACCAGATTTACTTTTCTGGGACCAATTGTCCTGTCTCATCCTATTCCTACAACAAATTCATTTGTTAGTCCACGTGGGTATTAAGAAGACTTAAAACTCATCCAAGTTTGAAGTTTTCAATTCAAAAATGATCGATAAAAATAGATAATGATTTATGAAAATTCGTTCGTTACTTAATCAGTATTGGAAACTTTGAACTTGTTTGATTTTTAAGACCTCTTAAGATATCATCAATCCATAAAGTATAAAAACCCTTTCCACGTCTTGTATTCATAGAATCCTATGAGGATAATATAGATACAAGATGGTCGTACTTGCATCGGAGGGTCTATAACAATATAAGAACCTGAGGAACAAAGAAAGAAAAGAAGAAAAGAAATAAACATTACAACTTATTTACAAAAATAGGAGGAAAATATAACAAAATAAAATATAACATTTGGACTTATTTGGACATATTAGGCTCGACCCTCTAATTAGTCCCCAGCAGAGTCGCCAGCTGACGTGCCTCGTTTTTCTGAAAAGGAAGAGAATTTTGAATAATAATTAAGCTTAGGGAGAGAGTGGTTTTTAAAGTGCCGATTCTCTCAAAAAATACTTAGGCTGTTTTAAAGAATAAAGAGTCGTCACCTAGCATTGGATTTAAATGATGTGCTAGGTCACCGAATTTTTAGAAAACAATTTAAAAGGCCTACGTAAAAATTGACTCCAAAAAACACGGTCAAACCAAATATTCATTTAAAGGCTCGGGGGTCGGTTACACTTAGGGAAGGTGTTAGGCACCCCAAGACGCCCGTCCGAAAATGACACATTTTGTTCAATTAAATCCAATTAATTTAAGTCCAAACGTTTTATTTTATTTTAAAATATTTTCATTCTTATAAAATATTTTTTGTATTTTTTAAAAATAAGGTGAAAAAAGCTTTTTGTATTTTTTTGGGAACGTTCCCTCAGTAAAACCTCTTATCGAATATTAAGGATTCGGTAAGGATGGTTCCCGGGGCGTTTTATGTATGTTTTCGAGAGACTTTTTTAATTTAAATAGGCAAACTATGAATAAGATTGGAAATACGAATGGAAAAACTAACTTCTATATGAATTTTAATTTTTTACGCAAAAGTGACCTAAAAACTAAATGGTTTAATTTAAATATGCCAATGCAAAATGGGAATTGAATAGAGAACACTATATAAATTAATGTGATTATGTGTGACAATGATTTAATTATTTAATATAAAAAATATAAGTGGTGCACGTGTTGTGACTAGATGTGAAAAAATCGCATGAATTCATGAAATCAAAAATAAAATAAAAAAGTATATGTATAAAAGGTGTAAGTGGTGAAAGTATCATAAACATGCTGTCTAAATAATATAAGAAATAAATATACTAGATGGATATAAAAATTTCTATTTTAAGTTTGCCCAATTAATTTAAAGAAATCCCGATTTGAAATTCTTTCAAATTCTATAGATAAGAGAATCGATGGAGGTTTGCGGAAATATTTTTTGTTGAAATTAATCTTTCCAAAACTTAAATGAAATTCGATGAAAAATTTACTGAGGGAAGATATTTCTTAAAACCATTCATTTCTAAATTCCACTTGAGTCGGGGAATGGAAACAAAGCCACGAAAAACTCTCTCACAATTTATCGAATCGTTGGATTTACCTTAAGGTTCATAAGGATTAGTTTTTACAAACAAAGATTTTTTTTTTTTTTGGATTTTTTTTAATTTTTTATTTTTATGATTTTGATAACAAGAATAAAAAGTAAAATAAAATAAAAAAAATACAGAAAATAAACAATGAAACATCTCCACCTAAAGCTCACGATTAAGCTCAACGCGAGAAACCCACCTGGCGTTTTCATCGGATCATCGAACGACTTATTGTTTTTTTATTTTTTCATGAATTACAAACAAAATAAAAAAAAAATACAGAAAAAAATAAATAAATAATAAAAAAACCCAGTAGGCGTCGTCTAAATGCTCAAAGGTTCAGATTGAAAATGGAGAACCTCATTCTGGCATTTTTTATCGAGTCATTGGATAATTAAAAAAATAAAGTTTGTAGGAATTTAAATTGTGAAGAGAATAAAATAAACTGAAAAAAGAATTAAAAATCATAAAACATACTTGTTATAGGCCAAAAATCCTGATACTAGGGTTTTTTTCTCTCGCAGACAGCTTCGCGAAAGGGTTTACAATGAGGATCACTCTCTAAGTTTTTTTTTTTTTTTTCTCAATTTCTGAATGAATAAAGTAGGAGGAGGAGCGTACTATTTATAGGAAAGGACGGGGCGTGAAAAATATGAGAAAACCCTAAAAATTTAAGTTTGGCCACCAAGCTCAGTCCAAATTGGATTGGGAAAGGGTAAAAATGGAAGAAAAAGGCAAACAAAATCCTTAGGGATTTTGGCACGTGAGGAACACGCGCTATTCCATCGCCAGTCAGCGACACGTGGCAAAGGCCCATTGGCTGCTAGTTTTCTTACTTTTTTTATTTTGATCGGCTGACAAAGGGCCTACCAAACGACACATTTTTCTCTTTCCCCTCTCTTTCTCAATCTCACGTGCACACACACATGGACAAAAGGGAGGAGACCCCTATCTCTCTCTTCCTTTATTCTCTCTCTCTCTCTCTCGACGCACACACACACACACATGGGAGGACAACATAGAGGGCCCCACCTACACACACACACATACACCATAGTTCTCTCTCTTCTCTTTCTCTCACACACACGGCTTCCCCTCTCTCTCTCTCTTTCTCTCTCTCTCTCCTCTTTCCATTCTCTCATTCTCTCTCAATTTTTGACAATGAAAAAGAAAAAGGCCCACTCCCTTTTCATTTTACCCCCTTATTTTCCATTTTTTCAATTTTACCTCATTTCCATTATTTCAATTTTCCCTTCTTTTTCTTTTTCTTTATCTATTTTCTGTATTTTTTGGAATAAAATAAAATAAAAACAAAGTTAAATAAAACAAAATTAACTATAAAATAAAATATAAAATTTTTGCGGGGTGATCAAAATGTCGTGTCTACAACAGATAACTTCCAATTTAAAAAATATATTTTATTATGGAACATGTACATCAAAAGTAATGGGGATAGGTTATTAATGTATAATAATATTATATAAATTAAATTAAATATAACCTTCAGTAAGTATCTAAAGAACTTTCCATCATCAGCATTTGTGCTACTCAAGAGCATATTTACATCTAAAATCAATACATGTATATCTTTCCAAATGAACGACTGTCTGAATGATTCAACCATAGAAATCAGGAAAAAAACTCTGAATTAGGGGAACAAAATAGAAATAGAAACATAAATTTCAGAACAAAAAAAATAAAAAAATTCTGGAATGAAAATAAAAATATGCGAGCAAATAGAGTAACTTCTTAACCTACAAATAGAATAACTGCTTTGTGATCAAAAAAATGTCTGGTTGCATGAAATCAAAGATTAAAAGCAAAAAATCAATAATAATAAATATAAAAAAATAACTCACTTGGTTCGGGTATAGAAGAATCCAAATCAGATTGAGCTTAATTCAAAGCAAAATTCAAGAAATCTACAATTGTGGATGTTGATATAGGATCAATCACCAAAATAATAATCATAAGGTATACAAGTAATGATTAAATTAGAAAATTGATAGCCAACTGCTAAACTAGATATCGAAAAATCAATCCAAAAATACTGCTCAAGACATAATCAAAAAAAATATTAGTAGCAAAAAACTAAATTACATATCGAAGAATCAAAAGCGAAGAACTGTTTGGTTGCATGAAATCAAAGATCAAAGGCAAAAAATTCAAAAAAAAAATACTCGCCTGTTTAGGGTTTAGAAGAATCCAAATTAGATAGAGCTTAGTTCAAAGCGAAATTCAAGAAATCTGCAATTATAGATGTAGAAATACGGATTAATCACCAAAATCGCAATCGTAAGGTAGCCAATAAATAATCAAAACAGAAAATTGGTAGCCAAAGTAAAAAATTACATATCGAAGAATCAAGTGAAGAACTAAGCACTGCCCAATAGTTAATCAAAATAGAAAATCAATAGCCAAAAACTAAACTACATATCGAATAAACAAGCGAAGAATTGTTTGATTACATGACATCGAAGATTAAAAGCAAAAAAAAAAAAAACTCACTTAGTTAGAGTTTAGAAGATTCAAAATCAGATCGAGCTTAATTCCAAGCAAAATTCAAGATATTTGCAATTATAGATGTAGATGTATGGACAAATCGCCAAAATAGCAATTGTAAGAGAGCCAAGAGATAATAATAAAAAAAAACTTGGTAGCGAAAATAAAGAACTGAGCAAAAATAAAGAAACTCGTACATGGGCAATGAAGGCAGAACATCAGTAGGGAAGGAGAGAGAAAACAAGGTGAGTTAGGGAAAGATCGATAATGGAGCCTTTTGTATAGAGATAATAGAGACGGTGAATATTTCTATTTCCACAAACAGAGAGGAAATCGCGATTTCCATAGTAATAGGGATGGGTTGACAATGGTTAGGATTCATGGCGATGGAGAAAGAGGGGGATTGGGAAGGTTGAGCGATTTTCATAGATAGAGGCAGTGGAGCGATTGCAATAGATAGATAGAGAGAGAGAGGGTCGCTAATGGCATGGAAGGTATATGCACGAGGATTCACAACCATCGTCTGCGCGGTAATGACTACTCGCAATTATACGAGGTCTAGTTTTAATATAATGGATCTTGTAAGATCGGATATCGTTCCACTGGGAATGGCGGGTAATTCGGTTGAGTATTGCGATTTAAATAGTTTCATATTATCTTGACTAATCAAATTTTGTTTGTTTTCTATTTAATATACTAAGATAAACGACAACTATTAGGTTAGTTCTAATTACACTAATTACTTAGGTATTGATTTCTTTCATATAATGCATAATTGAAGTCATTAAGTTAACTATAATGGTTTTCTATCTATTCCGACAATCTCTGTATCGATAACTCCTCCGCTACCTCTCCTGAGTGTAAGGCAGGGGATTACATGACTTCGAGTCAATGAATAAGTCCCCATCAACACCTAGGTCACGTAAGTCTTTAGCCAACGTCATAGATTGCATACGTTCTAACGCCCTCCCTGGTTGTTAGAACGTCACGTTGTATTTACCTTAGTCTGAATTCGGGGCTACCTCTCTCGAGTGTCAAACCTCGTATTCTCGGTTTATCAATACAAGCGTAATATCAAGAACAATGGTAAACACAATCGGATTTAGACAAATAACGCATTAAAGTAACATTAATTCGTTCAACTTAACAATTACATGATTTCAACTACACCTAAGTAACATTTAACTAATACTATAAGATCTTAGCCATATACCATACAAAATAAGAGGGATTCAATATTCTTAGATATGAAAAAGTGATTACAAAGATAAAAACAAGAGAGAAACGATCAAATCTGGAAGTGAAACGGTTCACTGTCACTAATGATCGATCCGCAAGTGATCCTTCTTTGTCCGAATAATGAATCTCCTTCTTGATCTTCAAAATATAGCTTAAGAGCTCTCTACTAGGGTTATGTTTCTTCAACAATAGGTTTCAGATGTAGGAAAGGGGTATAAATAGGCTTAGGGGTTCAAAAATATCTAAACAGATATTTTAGGCTGTTCTGCAAATTCCGCCTAGGCGGTAGAATCTTCGCCTCGGCGAAGTTTAAGTCGGTTAGAATTCTGCCTAGGCGATGGTTTGTTCGCCTAGGGGGAGGACTAGCTTTTTGGTCCTTTTTCTTTCTGACGGAATTTCACCTAGGCGGTAGCTATTTCGCCTAGGCGGATTTACAGCAGTTCAGCTCTTCCAGCAGTTCAACACTTCCATCATTCTGATGGATTTCTGCCTAGGCGGTGGAAACTTCGCCTAGGCGGATTTCAATACTTCAACCCTTGCAACCTTCTGACGGATTTCTGCCTAGGCGGTGGAAACTTCGCCTAGGCAGATTTCAACTTTTTAGCATTTGCAACTTTCTGATGAATTTCCGCGTAGGTCGTGGATACTTCGCCTAGGCGGAATTGCGCGGTTCTTTGAAACTTTCATTTTTTCATCTTTTTGGCTACTCTTTTCTCCACCATTTCGTTCGGTTTGCAGATTGTTTACGTCCCTACTCCTGAATAATAAAAATAGCTAAAAAGATATTCAAACTTCAATAAAATACTCGAAAATTGGAAAATTCGGTTTAGAATTAGATATGTACTTTACACTTATCAAATACCCCCAAACTTGAAATTTTGCTAGTCCTCGAGCAAAACACCCTAATGCTAAATAACACTAACTACACTAATTAACTAATTTCTAAACTACAAATAAGTAATCATTAACAAATAAGAAGTACACACCTGTGAGATTTAAGTTCAGTCAAAGAAACCATGTTATTCTTCCCTCAATAACCCGTAATAAAATCCGGTTAAGGAATAACACACACCACATGGTGTTCCATAATTTCAACACTCAATATCAGTTAAAATTATTTTATATCCAATTAGAATGTATGTGTGTGAGAACTCGGATATATAACTAATGAAACACCAGATTGGATTATTCAATGAATAAGGTCATGACTTAAACTTGTTAAAGCATTCAGGAAAGCCATATGCTTGACTGGGCTCAACTATCCATTAATGTAGGTTCGGATATTCACCGAGATCAATAGGGCTTGGTTTGGCTTTGGAGAACGGCCAAGGGTATCGTAGAAATAGAAACTCGTTATAATTTTAACGATACCCGAGGTACAAACGCTTGTCGCTAAATCTCTCTCATGACCCCCTTATCTTTAAAGATATTACCCTAAACAAGATTTAGTAAACTTGTATTCACTTGTCACAACAACCGAAATTAAACACTATAATCACATAGGTTTTTTGTTTTTTTTAACAAACACACACCCCCAAACTTATTCAATTTTGTACAATTTTAGGGGCGTGTAGATACAACTAAAGGATTGACAAGTGATACTCTTATACTTAACCGAAAATATTTAAACTGAAACCCCGATTGCCCGCTTCAAGTTAGCATAATCTAATGCTACTTGTTTTCACTCAATTTTCACTTTTATTCCTAGAGACAATGGTTCTGAAAGATTTACTTGGTTAAAGTATAGAAACAAGTTCAAAAGTGAAAATTTTTATAGCTTCGACAGGAGAACGAGGGAATAAGTTTTCAGGTTAGTTTCAAACGGTTCAAGCGATAAAAATGAAGGCCTATATTATGCCTCCGGAATTACCTTACCTATAATTTCGCCTTAAGCCTCTCCCAGTCAAGTTCTAGATTCCTCATTTCTGTCATGAACTTATTGCTGAATAATCGGCGTCAAATCATTCCACTAGTTATACAATGAGTTTATGCGATCGTGCGATTTAGGATCAAAATAATTTTCACCTAATTGACATGCTAAGTACACAAAACACACGTGAATGGCATTACCCCCAACCTCACTATGCAATTTAGGGGGTAATTTTCATCATCGGGACATGGTTCGGACGAACTCAAAAACTCAGCATGCATGTACAACTATATTCATTAACATATCTACTCTAATTCTATAAACTAACATTACTTATGCTAATGATCCTTACACATGCATAGCTAAACATTACACATGCATAACAAAAAGAATTTCAAAATTTACAAAAATTTAATATTAATATCCTACCAACTATAACCAAATCACATTTTTGTCGCAATGTAGCGTAAAATAAATGATTCACATTGTATATCTACTCAAAAACATGATAGGATTTACCAAAAATCATTCCTAAATCCCTAAGATCATGAAAAACGGAATCTAGGGTTTAAAGGAGTTTAGGATTCTAGCCAAATCAAATGATTTTTTGAAATAAATAAGCAAATGAAGCAAATATTTCAACAATTAAATGAAAAATAGGATCATTGACACTTACTTGTTGAATTTTTTTGATCAAATCATTGGAGGATGGCGATCTTGTACTGTTTTACCGTTTAAACCCTAATTTTTGAAAATGGGAAGAGAAATCCCACGTTTAGATGAATATTTTTGGTGAAAATCCAAGTTTTTTGCAATGTAGGATGAATCTTTAACGGGAGGAAGAGATTTGGGATGGTAAAGTTGAGAGGTTTCTTGAAATTTTTAGGAGTGAAGTGCCGTTTGCGAAGAGGACTGCTACGTTTTAAAACAGGTCTCGTGTGAATTCGCCTAAGCGTTGGTTTTTTCGCCTAGGCGAAGTAGCGCTTTTTTCTTTTTAAAAACCTTCTGGTGTTAATTCGCCTAGGCAGTGGTTTTTCCGCCTGGATGAATTTACACCAATGTGAAACCCCTAAAATCCGCTTAGGCGGTGGGTTTTCCGCCTGGGCGAATTTACACCAGTATGTTTTCTCAGCCTTTTGTCCAATTTTCGCTTGGGCGGTGGTTTTTCCGCCTAGGAGAATTTTCACCAGGGTGGACTTTGGCTGGATTCCTTCACGTTTTCACATTTTTGCTCTACACCTCTTACTTCCACTTCGTTTCTCAAACGAGTTTTAGCATGCAAATCAATCCTAAGTATTTAGTCTCATCAATTCACCACAAAAAAATAGTATTACGAGATCAATACGATCTCCAAAAAGTAATTTATACAAAAGTTGGGAATATTCGTTACCCTCGATAACATATTAAAAGATGTTGCTTGGTTTTACGTCCCTAGCATGGACGTTTATGAATTTCGGCTCTATCCTTCAATGAGGGAGATGTTCTCCACAACTCGCTCTTCCTCCTTGAAGTAGTGCTTGATCCGTTCCCCGTTGACTCGGAAAGTTCTTCCGTCTTCGCCTTCTAGCTCGATAGCACTAAGGGAATTTTGCTTGAGCATTTTTCACCAAAATCCCTCATAGACAAGGTATTTTGGATAGAATGCTTTGTTGGATCATGATTCATAGTATTGAAGTTGGCTTCTTCTCTCTCTCCTTATCCTTTTCAACATATGTTCAATCTCGAGATCAAGAGCTAAGAATTCCAAACTTCTTCTTCATTGTATGTACTGTTTGATCACATCTCTCGAAATAAATTAAACAAATAATTTAAAAGAAAATAAAAGAAAAGAATTGTCAGGATTAATATTCAACTACTTGGTCACAATATCAACCCAATTGAAAAACACTTTGCCATTCCTCGGCAACGGGGACAAAAACTTGGTGGCCGCTAAATAAGCACTGCCACTTTCACCGCAAGCATACGGATCAAATTTTAGTATAGTGGACCTTTCGGTCGGGTATCGTATCCACAGGGATTGGTTGAGATTACTATTGAATATCGCGATTATCATAACCTAATTTTATCTAGGCACTAAAAATGGAATTTAATTTAATACTAATACTAAACTAAATTACTAATTAAGTTAACTATACTATAAATACTAATTTGAGATTGTTTAGGGGAGTAGATTGCCTAGAGATTAACTTTATTTACTTAAATGCGTTTGATTTCGTTTTAGTTAACACTAACGACATTCGGCGTATCCAACAATCTCAGTTCGTAAACTCCCTCGTCACCTCTTCCGAGTGTAAGACTGGGGAATATGTGACTTCGTGTTAATGCCGAAGTCCCCCTCAACGTCTTAATGACTCTAGGTCATGTGAGTCTTGCCCCAACGTCATCGATTGCACACTTTCTCACGCCCTCCCGGGTCATTAGATTGTCGTATTGTGTTAACCCTAGTCCGAATCCGAGGTTACCTCTCCCGAGTATCAAACCTCGTATTCTCAATATATCTAAACTAGCATATAATCATAGAAAACACGGCAATACAATCGAAAGTATAAGGAACAACCATAAACGAAACAAAAATTCAACCAAAACTACATTTTCATAAATAGTACGTTAATCCCTTTATAATCCATGTTTAAATCATGGCCTTAACCATTTATACAATGTAAAACGAGCTAAACGTGCTCAACAACTACCAAAATGAAGAAAACAAAGAGAAGAAACGAGTGACTTAGCCTATATCCGAAGAATTAGCACTAGAACCATTAAACGATCGCTTCCATCTTCATCCTGCACCTCAAGTTGAGAGCTCTCCCTAAAAAATCCCTAACCCTACTCTTAAAATATGGCCTAAGCCTTAAGGGCTGAAGAGAGGGAAGAGAAGATGAGAGAAGGGATTAAAAAATATCCAAAAGATCTCAAAATATATCATAAATATCAAGGTTGTGATGCAGGATTTTTGCCTAGGAGAAGTTAAGTCAATTAACTTTCTGCAGGAATTTCTCCTCGGCGAAGTTACTGCCGGTTTGCAATTTTGTTTTGGCTGTAACTTCTTCATCCGAATTCCAATTGAGGTGATTCAAAAACCTATGGAAAGATAAGAAACATATATACAACTTCAATGTCTTGAGTATTTCCAAAATTAGATTTCATCATAGTCCAACATAGCCTTGAAGTTATAGTACTTGTACCAGCTTTGCAGGTTTGGTGACCGCCTAGGCGAAGAAGTAGGCGGTGGACTTGGAAATGTTTCTACTGGGGTTTTCACCTAGGCAGAGGAATTTTCTGCCTAGGTGGTGGGTTGTCAGTAGCCTTTTGTCATTCTCAACATCTTCATTGCCTAGGCGGAGGTCTGGACGCCTAGGCGGTGGGCTTCCTTCATATTTTTGCCTCCTTGCTTGTTTATCCATCGTAATTTCGACTCGCCTTCGATTCGTTCTCATCGTTTTCGCTCCAATTTCCTATCTTTTTTATCCACACACCTGTTTTATGCAAAAAGTATAAAAATATATTAAAACATATAAAAATAACTATAAACATACTCGAAAATTAACAAATTCGGATTGAAAAGACGTAGGTAATTTACACCTATCAAATACCCCTAAACTCAGAATTTTACTAGTCCTCGAGCAAAACACCCACACAATATGAGAAAGTATACAAACTAATTACGAAATTAAAAACTACAAATGAAAAACATTAAAAACAAAAATGTGTAAGTTTTGATTATCATCTGCCGGCCGAAAGATTTTTCCCTCATCGGCCCCTAATCCTATCAAGTTCAAGCATAAATCACACCATGTGGTATTCTAGAATTTCAACGTTCAAAAATAGTAAGAGCCATTCTAGATCATGTTTAAGTGTGTGTGATTAAACTCAATTATACTACTATCCATTGATTAGATGAGATTATCCCTAAATAAAGATCATGACTAAAACCTTTAAGGTATAGGCAATCCATACGCCTGACCTGGGATCTATTCTCCACTAATGTAGGCTCGAAGGTTCATGAAGATCAGTAGGGCTTGGTTCGGTTTTGGAATAATGGCCAAGGGTATTTTCGAATAGAAAACAGGTTAAACGTCGTTAACTTAACGTTACCCAAGGCACATTGCTTGGCATTCTCACACTCGAAACCCTATATTTTTTAGAAACAACCCTGAACAAACATTTAAGAACATCGTACTCACTTGTCATGTAAAAAAAAAACTATATATATATATATATATATATATATATTTAACACATCCCCAAATTCATTCGAATTTCTACAATTTTAAGAGTGTGCAAAAATGATTAAGTAACACACCCCAAAACGTATTTGAATTCTTATAACCTTAGGAATGTGCAAACAATATGAATGACAAACGACAAGTGAGTACTCGAATACTGAACCAAATTAGAATTTCGACCTAAACCCAACCGCTCACATCAAGTAGCAAAATACTAACTTGATTCACTCAAATTGTGCCTTCAGTTTAGCGATATAGGTTTGGAAAAAGTTCAATCGGCTAGGGTATTTGTTAAGTGTTCAGAATTGAAATGGCTATTAGGCTTCGACAGGATAACAAGGGATAATGATATTACATGGTAGGCTTCAAAAGGCTCAAGCGATCAAATGACTGCCTAAATCATATCTCCTAAACAACCTCGCCTAGGATTTCGCCTCGAATTTCTCCCAAATCAGGTTCTAGAATCCCTATTGTCATGAAATTGATTGACGAATAATCAGTTTCAAATCAATAAGATAGTGCTATATTGAGTTTACGTGCTCGTGCATTTAGGATCCACAATAACTTTTACTAAGATAGTACGTCAAGTACACAGAACACACATGAATGAGATTTAAGCTCGACCTCAAAACAATCAGGGGACAGAATCATCATCGGGTATAGGCCCAAATGACGTCAAAACTCAACACAAAACAACAACTAAACTAGACAAATTAATCCTAAACAAGCATGCAAACGGTAAAAATAGTAAAATTTAACTAAAAACATATACACATACTAAAACATACTACACATCACCACCAACTCAACACAGGTGATGTCCAAAACGAGCCGTCAGCGATCCCAATGACAGTATATAGCATGATATTGAAGACGGGGGTCTAGAACACATACCTGGGAGGTGAGAGAATCTCACATCCGACTCAAATTGACGGAGATGTATCTAACTTATTTGTAACTCTGGGTTGTCTCCCAAGAAGTGCTTGGTTTATTGTCCTCGGCACGACACATGCCCTCATGACTGGCGAGATTTTTCAGTGAACGAAACACAAAAGTACCTGTCGATCTAAAATCTTCAAGCATCCTGTAGGAAAACAAAAACAAAACTACAAGCGAATTATATACAAAAATGCCTAGATTAAAATCAAGTTATTTACTCCCAATATCAAAAGTAACACTTCTTCCAATCCCCGGCAACGGTGCCAAAAACTTGGTCGCGTGAGGATTCACAACCATCGTCCTCGCGGTAATGACTACTCGCAAGTATACGAGATCTAGTTTTAATATAATGGATCTTGTAAGATCGAATATCATTCCACTGGGAATGGCGGATAATTCGGTTGAATATTGCGATTTAAATAGTTTCATATTATTTCGACTAATCAAATTTTGTTTGTTTTCTATTTAATGTACTAAGATAAACGACAACTATTAGGTTAGTTCTAATTACACTAATTACTTAGGTATTAATTTCTTTCACATAATGCATAATCGAAGTCATTAAGTTAACTATAATGGTTTTCTATCTATTCCAACAATCTCTGTATCGATAACTCATCCGCTACCTCTCCCGAGTATAAAGCAGGGGATTACACGACTTCGTGTCAACGAAGAAGTCCCCTTCAATTCCTTTATGACCCTAGGTCGCGTGAGTCTTTAGCCAACGTCATAGATTGCATACATTCTAATGCCCTCCCGGGTCGTTAGAACATCACGTTGTATTTACCCTAGTCTGAATCTGGGGTTACCTCTCCCAAGTGTCAAACCCCGTATTCTCGGTTTATCAATACAATTATAATATCAAGAATAATGGTAAACACAATCGGATTTAGACAAACAATACATTAAAGTAACATTAATTCATTCAACTTAACAATTACACGATTTCAACTACACCCAAGTAACATTTAACTAATATTATAAGATCTTAGCCATATACCATACAAAATAAGAGGGATTCAACATTCTTAGATATGAAAAAGTGATTACAAAGATAAAAACAAGAGAGAAACGATCAAATCTGGAAGTGAAACGGTTCACTGTCGCTAGTGATCGATCCGCAAGTGATCCTTCTTTGTTCGAATAATGAACCTTCTTCTTGATCTTCAAAATATAGCTTAAGAGCTCTCTACTAGGGTTAGAGTTCTTCAACAACAGGTTTCAGACGTGGGAAATGGGTATAAATAGGCCTAAGGGTTTAAAAATATCTAAACAGATATTTTAGGCTGTTCTGCGAATTCCGCCTAAGTGGTAGAATCTTCGCCTAGGCGGAGTTTAAGTCGGTTAGAATTCCGCCTAGGCGATGGTTTCTTCGCCTAGGCGGATGACTAACTTCTTGGTGCCCTTTCTTTCTGACGGAATTCCGCCTAGGCGGTAGCTACTTCGCCTAGGCAGATTTACAGCAGTTCAGCTCTTTCAGCAGTTCAGCACTTCCAGCGTTCTGATGGATTTTCGCCTAGGTGGTGGAAACTTCGCCTAGGCAGATTTCAATACTTTAGCCCTTGCAACCTTCTAACGGATTTCCGCCTAGGCGGTAGAAACTTCGCTTAGGCGGATTTCAACTTTTCAGCATTTGCAACTTTCTGATGAATTTCCGCCTAGGCGGTGGATACTTCGCCTAGGCGGAATTGCGCTGTTCTTTGAAACCTCAATTTTTTCATTTTTTTGGCTACCCTTTTCTCCACCATTTCGCTCGGTTTGCTGATTATTTATGTCCTTACTCCTGACTAATAAAAACAGCTAAAAAGATATTCAAACTTCAATAAAATACTCGAAAACTGACAAATTCAGTTTAGAATTAGATAAGTATTTTACACTTATCAGAAGGAGAGAGAGATCAGGTATGAAAACAACAATAAAATGAATTATAAGGAAATAAGGGAATTTAGGGGAATTAAGGAATATATATATATATATACACACACATTTATGTCATATTTTGAATCAATGTGAATCTTTGTTTTTTGCGATATCAAACAATTGAAAATGTGTAAAGAGTTTATGTCCATCTTATTTTATATAATAGATAATTTCAAAAGGTCAAAATAGTAAACAAATTCGTAAAAACAAATATATAAAAAAAATAAAAATTATTTTCACATGTTGATTTGTAAAGTAAAAGACAATGCTACATAGAAAAAAGATAAAATAAATATTTATGTCTAATGATATAATTTATGCCCCTAGTTTTCTATTCTTATTAGAAATTTGACTGTTTATTACATCTAATTTATTATTGGATTTTGATAAAAAAAATTATAAGAAAAATATAGTTCACTTAAAGCATTAAATATTATATATAAAAAATGGATTGTGCAAATTTCTTCTCTGTCGATATCATATAATTCAATAATCTAATACTAATTATTAAAAGTGAAAGGAAAAAGAACATAATGAGTTTGGAGAATAGATTTTTCAAGTATTTTGGTGATTTCTCCTTTTTTTTTTTTCCATTATTTTATATATCAAATAATGAGTGTCATATTCTTTTTTTTTTTTTTTTTAGTTTTATTTAATTTTTTTCTAATTAATGTACAAATATTTGATTCATTTTGTGGGTGCACATTTTAACTTATTTTTAAAAAAAATTGTGATTTAAAAAATATTTCCAACCAGAAATAAATTAGAGACGATATAAATTAATTAGGTCGGAAAATGTCTTTTGCAAAAATTGGTAAATTAATCTTAATTTATGGTTGTTTGTAGTAAAAGTTAATTTTTAAAAATATTATTTCACTTTTATGATTATTACCTTATTTTTTAATAGTATAATTATTTTCAATATTTATGGAACGCCATTAGTCATTAAAATTTATTAATCAACTCTCGGAGATTACTACCAAACAACCAAATAATACGTATGTATTTCATACTTTAATATTAAAAAAAAAATCAAATTTTATTTTCTAAGCTCGCGTAATGTGCGAGACTAAACCAGTATTATATTTATATTTATGGAACTATTAAAAAAACCAAACTAGTGTAATTAAATTTTCGATCCTCTATGGCACTTCAGTAAATAATCCTCTATTTACATTTGATGAGGGTATTTTTGGGCACATATGAGTCAGCACTTGGGACCCAGTCACGTGTCAATTTTCGCAATAACAGGGACGTATTCCGGAATCCACAACTCCACACTGGAGCATACGTCGACTATAGATCCTCCATGGAATCTCATTTGCACCCAGAGAGGAGTTAGGAGCCCCGCAAGGACGTGCCGCTCTGAGCTCTATACTGTGCCCTCGACAATCAGTTTTACAGACTCAGCCGTTCACCTCGACCGGCTCCCATTTTCACCTAATTTCTTCTCCAGGACTTCACAAATCTCTGTGCTCCTCCACCAGCTCAACGCCGCAGGCCTAACAAAAGCCCGCGGGCTTTGCTAAATGGGCCCAAAAGCCCAAGCCCAACGATTATCTCCTAAACGTACTGAATTATCGGCTAAACACAGAGTTTCGACTAATTAATCGTGTTTAGGCCCGACTAATCATCTCCGACGCCTATATATATCGAGGGTTATGTAAGCTCGAGATACGCTTGAATACACTTACATTACGCACGAGTTTATTTGTTTACTTGTTATATTCTGTACCTTTTCTCTCTGACCACTGATTACTACGCCGGAGAGGCTTCACCGGGATAAACCCCGGTTTGAGCCTTCTACAGGTACACTCCCTGAGGAGTAGGACTCTAGACACAGCAGGTCAATCCTCCAAGGACCCAGCATAGCTCAAGCGAAGACTTTTCAACTGACGACTCCACCTCAACAAGAGGACCCACCCATTATCCGACTGGACCATACTCGAGATGTATGCCAGTTTTATGCACCAACAACATTAACCAATTAACTCTGTTTGATGTTTAATTTACAAATTATGTTATTTTGCAAATTTTGCAACCGTTGAAATAAAAATTAAGAGTTTATTAAATCATGGAACAAACCACGTCTAATGAAATCAACATTGTGAAGATTTCCAATATAAAAAACAAAGTAAAAAAAAAAAATCATTTTAATGCATAGCTACGCTCTCCATTTTGATATATATATATATATATATATATATATATATATATGTTATGTAGTTTTGACAAAAAAATAAATAAATTATAGTCTTGTAAATATTCACGCCATTGTCAAATTTCGACAGTTTTTGTAGGAATTATGTTTTCGTAAAATATTTGAAATCCACATTCCCACTCAAAATTTCCTTCCATGTGGACTTATTTCATTCTTTAGGTTTTAGATGCACATCAACTTGTTGCTTAGGTCCAACCTATGTGGGGTAGATTTAATCTAAAGCCCAATTAAGCTTAATGAAAAGAAAACAATAAAAAGAAGAAAAAAAAGTCACTTGGGCTTTAATTAAAAAGAAAAAAGGGGAGATTTACTGTAATTAAAGAAAAATAAAGCAAAGGGCCCATTAGGGCTTTATCCATTGTTTGTCTCGACTTTTATTGTTTACGACGAAGCATCAGGCAGTGGATTTCTGTGTGAAAAACAAGAAAAAAGACACAAGGCATATCAAAGAGACACACAACAGTTAAGTGTCAACAAAAAGTAGATGGCAGTAGATAGAGAGAAAAAGGAGGAGAACAGTGAGAATGGTACTTTGGCTTGACGATCGGATGGCAATTCGAATTCTGATTGCACTGAAATTTTCGGAATTTTTTCTTGGCATCAAGTACTTCGTTTCCATCGGTCTTGATCTTTGGTAATCCTCTTCTAATTGGTGATTCGGTATTACTTTCTAAACTTGTAGTTATCGTTTGTTGGTGTATCCGTCGTTTTTGGTGATAGTGATTCAAGAGTTTTTCTCTTGAAGGTATAAACTATTGTAATCCAATTATTATTGTGATAGTGGAAGTTGAAATCAGACTTCGGTCCCATGTTTTTTTTTCCCGCCTTGGGGTTTTTCACGTAAAAATTATGCACCCCGCTTTATTTGTTATTTGCTTTTATCTTTGTTAATATCTGTGGATATTAAAGTCGATAATCCCATTTTAATCACATAATGAGAAAAACTAAAACCTTAGTAATGGGTAAATTTTCCCAACAAAGTGGTATTAGAGCTTCAGGTTATTAGGAATATTTTTGTGATTTACAATTGAAGATAGTGGTAAGGCCATCGTAAAATTGACATAGCCCAATTATGTTATTTGGAATTCTAAAATGGTGGGTATCTTTTATTGTAAGGATTTATATTTGACTTTAAAAGGTGATGTGGGTAAATCAAGTGATAAATGTAATGAACAATGAGGATAATGCATAGGAAAACAGTTAATTACATTTGTCAATGGATTGATCAGAGTGTGTACCAACATGTTATTAATCTAATATGAGCTCCACTCTATAGTCTGAGCTGAGCTTCTCTCTGGACTTCGAGCTGGACTCTAAGTCCGCACTCTGAGCACCTGCACAAAGGTCTATCGGGGTTGTGCTTGGTGAGACCCCCCCCACTGGCGTGAGAGTAAGTATCTAGGAGGAAAGGCTAAAGTGCTCTTAAGTGAGATATAAGCAATACCTGGTGGCAATAGATGACTGGAGGTATATATAGGGAGCATGACTCAATTAGAGTTCCTGAATTAGGGACTCCAACTATGTTAATTAGCCTAATTTGGTAGCTAATGAACTAACAGATTAAGGTCCTAAATACCTAGACTAGGCTTTTGGGCCGACCCATAGACTTCCACTAGTGGGCCCAAAAGCCTTAATTCCTACATAGTGTCTTGTTGACCACGAGGACCAAGGACCGTTTATAAACTGCCACCTTTAAGCCAGCAGCACGAGCAAGAATCCTACTCATGCTCTAGGCTTGGGGGACAGATGGTTACGGCTTTGGAAAACAAAAACACAGTTTAGAAAAAGTGTTGAGCTCCGTTCTCTGAGCACCTTCAGCTCGAATGGTTCAATTTTGGAAGACCAAAAATCAAACTGAGCACATGCTGGGGGGGGGGGGGGAGGGGGGGAAATGGACACGTATTTCCCAAAGTATGAACATTTGACCAAGCTAAGTCCTCCGAGCACCCTCAGCTCGGATGGTTCAATTTTGGAAGACCCAAAACCAAACTAATCCCCTAGGCTGGAAAACATCTACCAAGTAATGAATATTGGTAAGGAACTGCTTCCCAAGCACCCGCAGCTCGAAATGTTTGGTCTGGGAGGTTGTTGATCCAAACTGGGTTTCATATATTCAACGAAAATGTTAGATTTGACTGAGCTCCGGGATCCGAGCACCCTCAGATCAGCAACTTCCTAGAGGAAGCTCAAAACTGCGAAGGAGACCTCCAACGCAGAGCTTCGGACTCCGAGCTCCAAGCTCTAAGGTTGTAAACTACTCTACCCTAAGGAGGAGAAAGGGGAGAAAGTTCAACATTTCAACACGAATTCACCAAAAAATCGATTTGTGTTCTATTATGTTCAAAACGATATTTACAGCTGTGGGGTTCTTGCCTAATTACACAAATCACCAGATTGTATAAAAAAAAAAAAAAAAAAAAAAAAAAAAAACTATGTCAAGGAATTTGGCCGGGCTGAGGATCTGGTCACCGTGCCCATGGCCGCCTTGGCAGACTGATTAGGCTGAGTCCTTAGAGACGCGCTCAACGTCCACAACGTCGGCATGTGTCTTCTAGTCGGCATTCAGCATTGTCTCCTCGGTCGCTTATTTTTCCTCGACTATCTCTTCCTTATCGGGAAACTCCATATGGATCTATCTATAGTCAATTTCGAGAAAGAGGTGGTGGAGTGAGTGCATCCCAACCTCGAAGCCCGTTTCTATAAAGTCACTGGTAATGTCAAGCTTCAAGTTCTTGAATTCCTCATTGACCTTGAATTACGCAGTGACCTTCTCCTCAGCTTTGCTGACTACCCTTTCCCTCTGAAGTTCATCTTTCTTCAATCTCCTCTTCAGGTCTTCTACCTCGTAGACTGTTGGCCTAGTGAGCTACCTAAGAGAGAGGGGGGGTGGGTGGGGGGGTGGGGGTGGGGGGTGGGGGGATGAATTGGGTAGTTCTAAAAATTTAAACAAATTTCAAATCTTTCAACAATTAATTAATCAAATAATCAATTTATCATAAGTCAATTATTTATTTTTATTATGCAACGGATAAGTATTCAAATCTAGACGCATACCCAAACAACAGAATATAAAAAAAGTAAACAATGCAGCACACCAAGATATATTCTGGTTTTGCAAGCTAGTCTTGCCTAATCCAGTCCCTCAAGCTCCACGGAGATTCCCACCCTCTAAAATCCATATTTCTTTATAGGTAGGAGTCAAACCTTTATAATGATTCTTTTACCAGATTCAAAATCATCCTTTACAATTATCTGTTTTCCAGGCTAAGGAAGAACCTTATATTTTTACCTGGCTAAAGACTAACCTAATTTTATTACAGGAGGAATCACCACCTAATCCTTTTCCCAGGTACCGGAATAACCTTATCTTTTACCAGGTTCAAGACTAACTAACTTAATACTTTCATAAGCTAAGAATCAAACCTAATTCTTTTACAGGCTAAAGATCAAACCTCATAAACTCTCCAAGTATCCTTTTCATCGGTAAGGATAAAACCATTACAAATCACTCACAATTAATTCTATTCCGAAAAAATTAACTCCTAATTCTTTTCAAGGGAAAAAAATAACCTAACCTTTTTATACTCTAGGTAAAGATCAAACCTCAATCTTTTTTCTAGAAAATATTGAAACCCAAGCTACCCAGACTAGATATAGCACACCCGTATCTAATCCGCAAAAAACTCACCAATTACAAAATAATGAGTTTCTTCCTACTCGAAGCTTCTACCACCTCAATACAATTAAACTCGATTAATGTCCCGAATTTTACTAATGATAGAATTTAAGTGAGGAATTCAATATATGATTATATCAAGTATGGGTAACACAAAATTAAGCACGTTATCAGATAATCAAAAAAATTGTTTTAAAAAGATTTTTATGCTTTTCAAGTTTGAAAACGATTTTACTACAATTTTATCAACCAAGAAAATATAGTAATATGAATTCACAATAAAGAATAATAGTTTGGAAATATCTCACCAGGAAAACACTGAAGAATATAAATTGAATTGCTAGACAACTTAAATCGATGAAACCAATTCAACAATTAGCGCTTTAGATCAAGAATGCAATACAATATCTTTCTCGAATAAATCTCAGTTGAATGATAACTCTTAGAATAGCTTAGGAACTGATAATTCTTGATATTGTGGTGTATCATGATATGAAATTCGTAGGTCTATTTAAACAGGTTTGAAACAAGCTCTCCAAGAGCTAGTTTTCACAAGATATGACTTCAAAGTGCACCTATAGACACCATATATCATAACCATTCAATCCCAGTATAATTCACTCAAATATAGCTCTTAAAACTTTCAATTAAGTCCTCAAATAATTTCTCAATTACTAATCGCATAGATAGGAAGTATTTAATGAACCAAATTGAGAAAACCATTTAATATATGAACCAAATTAATATCGTTTCAAAATATATGGACCATATCTTCCATAATCTCAAATCCCCCGAATCTCTCCCTTGGAACCATAAAAAATGACTAGTTTTTTACCAAAAGTCCAAGTTCCTCAAGATCTTAACCGAAACAGTCGAGTGACCGATCCGAGTAGTCAGTTGACTAATTGTGGTTATAGGTGTAGAAACGTTAAGCCCCATTTTGACCATGCAATCTGATTTTGAAAAAACTCAAAACATAAAAGTTGTAGCTCTCTTTCTAACCAGATATCTTGAATCACTTCAATCGGAATTTGGACGAGAAAGGTATGGTCAAAATACGAACAAGTGCACAAGCCTAGTCGGTTGACCGAACTCGTACTGTCGATTGACCGATTGATTCAGGAAGTTTTCAAGCAAAAATCAAGCCACGATCGGTTGATCGATCATTCCATGGTCGGTTAACTGATCTATTCAGAGAGTTACACTTTCCAGCCTAACACCAATCGGTTGACCAATCATTTTTAACTTATTTCAACTCCAAACTTCAATGTTTTAATCCCGTTAACCAATTTATTTTCTCTATTAACACAATTGACACAAATATTCAATTTTAAACACTTCACTTAGGTCAATTTTCATTTTTCAATTTCACATTGGAGCAAATAATTGGATACTAATTAGGATCCTAAATTTTATCAACTTAAACATATAAATATATAATTTATCCATTTGTGTAGTGTGTGATCCTAATTTAGGATACATTAAGAGTGAAAGAGTGTTTGAGTTGTTTTCACCTAATTTCTTTGGAATCTTCAACATTTTTCATTTCTTCAACATTCATCTTTGCATCCTTGATAATTACTTCATGATTTAATCTTTAATGGAACTTCTTATACTGAAACACTCAACAAATATGTTAGTTCTACAAAAAAACATCAACCCTTAATTGTCCATCAAAACCTCGGGATCACTAGAGACTTTCTCCTTGAGCTAAAAAGAAAGGTTTTCCTTCTCTTTAACCAGGTCGTCCCTCTCAGTGGTGACTAGTTGAATCATGGCTGTAGGGATAATTGAGCTAGGGCAGCGGACTGGAGGTTATCGTTCAGCCTATCCACTTTCTAAAGGGTCGCGTCTCTCTCAACCTAGATAGCGACATCCTCCATGGTGCTCTCGGAAAGCCTATCATGAAGGACGAACAAGTGAAACATGCTCTGCACAAGAACGACCAGGAAATTATACTTTGAGAAGAAAAGAGATGAAAGAAAGAAATAAGAGAAAATGTGCAAAAACTGATTAAGTATTAGGTCCTTACCGAGACGTGGTTACAGATGAGATGGTGCATGAAGTTCCCAGCGTCGTATTCGGCCAAGAACATCTTGTCATTGGGAGGGGTGATACGGTAGATGTAATTTGTTATCATCTCCGGAAACTTCAGGAAAGAGCGGTTAACCAAGAGCCCTGTGTTAGGAATACCAAAATATATTGCGTCAGCAGGCAACTCAGGTAGGACCCTACTTGCGAGCTTTACCTTTTTTGAAAACTTGTGATATTTCTTATGTTTTCCCTCGTGTGCCTTCCTTTTCGTCTTATCAGAGGGGTCCAATGGGGAGACGTCGCCATTTCCAATCGGCATTGACTGGTAGGAGGCCGAGTGAGAAGGAGAAGGCTCTCGGATCACGACCCCTAGTAAGGATGGCGGCCTGGTCCGAGCAGGCGTCAAGGGATGCTGATGTTGCTTCTGCTATAGGGGAGAAGGAAGGACGGTGGGGCTAGCCTGAGAGCCTCCGGCCTGGTCACCTCAAGTAGCCTGAGCAGCCTCAATGACCTCTCTAGCTTGACGTTTTCTTATCCTCTGAATAGACATCGTCTTGTCCATAACTGCAACATTTAATAAAGTGTTAAGGAATTCGCTTGACCAGGCCAGCAACATTAAGTTCTACATATGATAGCCAAAGTATAGTTGGGTTGTGTTTGCTTGCTTAGTTGGCTAAGTATAAGAAATTCATTGGATAGAAGTAACTTACTGTTCTTTGAGTCAGATGGAACATTGTGAATGGGGGGCAGGGAATGTAATCGGTACCAAAAGATGTTGAACAGGTGGGAGTTAGTCAATGTCTGCACCTCCTTGTATGCCATCTTCAAAACCTTGTCCCTTTGCTCGATAATCTTCTTGCTCAGTGTAAACACGGTATTTTTTACCGTCTCACAAAAAAATTAGGTTTTATTTTATAGTTTAGTTTATTTTTTATTTTATTCTATTTTCAAAAAATACAAAAAATAGAGAAATAAAGGAAAAAAAAAAAGGCAAGTAAAAAGAAAAAAATAAAAAGGGAGAAAAATAAAAAATAAAAGAAAAAAAAAACATTTCTTTTTCCTTGTCGAAATGGGAGTAGGTTTCATTTTTTCTCCTTGTTTCCTTTTCCCTTTTCTTTTGGGTTTTAGTTTCCTTTTCCTTGCTGAATAAGGACTAGGGTTTCTAGGATTTTCACTCCTCGTCCTTCCCTATAAATAAGACCTTCTTCCTCCTAGTTTAGACTCAAAAATTTAGAGAGAAACCCTTCGGGGAGATTTAAAAATTGAGAGGAGTACTCCTTAGAAGAATGATTCCCAAATCCCTTTTTGGGAAGCCGTCTGCGAGATAGAAAAAGCCCGAGCACCAGAATTCTTGGCCTAGAATAGATATGTTTTCCATTATTTTTTCAGTTATTTGAAATATATTCATAGTTTAAATTCTTGTGAGTTTCTTATTTCTTTTAATCATTCGATGACTCGATAAAAAAAGTCGGGATGAGGTTCTCGATTCTCAATTTGAACCTTTGAGCGTTTAGACGAGAACACCCACTATTTTTATATTTATTTTATTTTTTCATTTTTCATTTTGTTTATAATTCATAAAGAGAAAAAAACTAAAAAATAAGTCCTCCAATGTTCCGATGAAAATGTCAGGGTGGGTTTTTCGTGTTTAAACTTAACCCCTGAGTATTAGGTGAATGATATTTTCATTATTATTATTATTATTATTTTTTGTATTTTTGTCTTTATTTTATTTTTATACTTGTTATTTGATAGGTATAATTTATCTATTTATTTCAAAGCCGAGTTTAGTAATTTTTGAGTATTTTTATAGCGTTTTAATACGTTTTTATTTATTTTGTTATAAATCAGGTGTTTGGGACAAAAATGGATGAAAACGGGTTATAATCGAACAAGCTGGTAGAAGAACGGTGGAGAAAAAGAGCAAAAAAAGCAATATTTGGAACCTGTATCCACCGCTACAGCGGTCATCCAGTAGAAGGCTGCTGACTTTCCCATCGGTGCAGCGGTACGACAACAGATCTTTTAGGATATTTTAGGATATTTTGGATCCTATATATATATTCCCTTTTCTCCCCCAAATACTTAGAACATTTTTGGGAGTGTGTTGAGAGCTCCAAGGCCTATCAACCCAGAGAAGATCACAAAGCCAAGAAGAGGAAACGTTCTCGGAGCAATTTTAGCGTCGGTTCTTCGGATAACGGCAAGTCTCCTTGTTTCTCTCTTTATTTCTTAGTTTGGTTGATTGTTTTGTATATGTTTAGCTTGTATTTTGTTGTATATATGGTTATGGCCATGAAAAACTAAACATATATTATCTAGGGAGCGATTCGATTATAAAAACGTTGTTTGGTTGAATCTATGTTTTGTTAATGGTTATTCATGTGTTATCCAATTGTGTTTACTTTTTTATTACAATCTTAATATACTTCTTATGGCACTAGGGTTGATTTTTAGAATATGTGGTTTGACACTCGGGAGAGGTAACCCCGGATTCGAACTAGGGTTTAAACACAATGTGACGATCTAATGACTTGGGAGGGCGTTAGAAAATATGCAATCTGTGAGGTTAGGGCGAGACTCATGTGACCAAGTGTCGTATAGACGCTCAAGGGGGACTTTGACATTGATGCGAAGTCACATATTCATTCACTTTATACTCGGGAGAGGTAGTGAGTTAGATTTCGATACCTAGATTGTCGGATAATGTGAATGCCGTTAATGTAAACTAGATTGAATTGAACACATTTAAATGGACGAAGTTAATCCCTAGATAATATACTCCCTTAAACGTCAATATTAACATATTAGATTAATTAGTTTAGTATATTATTTTATAAACAAAAATATAAATTTGAGTCGCCTAAATAAAGTTCGGTTATGATAATCGCGGTACTCAACGACCGTCTAATTCAATCCCTGTGGATACGACAACCTTAACTCTTCTCACTCTACTAAAACTTGACCTGTACACTTACAGTGAAAGTAGCGACATAATTTCGCAGTACCATTATCAAAACCCTAAAAAATAAAAAAAATACAAAAATTAAAAAATAATAAAATCTTAATGTGTAGGAATTAATTCTTACGAACATTAAGGTGAATCTGATTATTCAATAAATCGTGGGGAGTTTTCCGTGACTTCGTTTCCAATCCTCGACACGAGTGGAATTTAGAAACGATTAGTTTTCGAAAATCTCTTCCCTCGGTAAATCTTTTCATGGGATTCCGCATAAATTTTGGAAAGATTATTTCCAACAAAATTGTTTCCGCGAACCTCCCTTGATTCTCATACCCATAGAATTTGAGAGAATTTCAAATTGAGATTTCTTTAAATTAATCAAGAAAACTTAAAATAGACATTTTTGCATCCATCTAGTATATTTGTTTCTTGTATCATCTAGACGATATGTTTATGACACATTCATCACTTACTCTTTTTATAAATATAGTTTTTTTTTTTCCATCAATCCATGTTACTTTTTCACATCTAATCATGACATGTGCACCACTTACATTTTTATATTGAATAACTAAATCATTACCACACATAATTACGTTAATCTACGTAGTGTTCCTCATTCAATTCCCGTATTCATATTAGTTTACATTGACAAATTTAAATTAAACTCTTTAGTTTTTTTAGGTCGTTTTTGCATAAAAAATAAAATTCATATAGATTCTAGTTTTGCATTCATATTTTTACTCTTATTCTCCTATTTTAGTTTGCATATTTAAATTAAAGAATTCTATCGAAAACATATATAAAACCCCTCAGAGACCATTCTTATAGAATCCTTAATATTTGATCAAAGGTAATATATAATACCCCAAAAATTTATATTTTGAAAATATTATTTTATATAAATTTAATAATTTTGAGATTGTTTTGTAAATTCATGGTATAAATAATATTTGATAATTTTTGGGGATTGAATATAAATTTTAAATTAATTTTAAAAGTTTTTGGACTTTGTGCTATTTAAAATATACCTTTAAGAGTTTTGAAATATGCTTAATATTTTTTTTTATTTAAAGGGGTATTTGTGTAAATAACGAAAAATAATAAATATGTGGTTTCATTATAACAAGAAACCACAAAACCTATACATTGATATGAGGTTAACACGTGTAATAAGTTATTGATTTTTATTTATGTAATGGTACTATTAACTTAAGGAAAAATTCCCCATTACTTGATCATGATATACTGATCACACATATCCAAACACTATGAATTGTATATGTGAATTTACATTTCACATATACACTTGATCCTGATATATTTCACGCATATATAATTTTATATATATTTTGAGATGTTTTTGGAACGAGAAAAATTATTCCAATTCGGATTCCGGCTACAGATTTTCAGGTGGAATTTTTAAATATTTTAATATATGTATTTAATTTATCTATTGTGAGATTTATGTATTAATGTTGTCGAATTATAACTATTAATTTCTATGAAATAATTATGATTATGTGAAAATCATGCCTACGTGTTTTATGTGTTGTATCAATTAAATGCACGTATTAGAGGGGTTGAAATTCTACTGAACATTAGCTCACAACCCTACAATTTTGATTGTAGGGCCAGTGAGAAAGAAACTGCGCGAGGAATTTTATTTGAATTCTTATTTAATTTGAAATAAATGTATTTATATATAAAAAAAACATTATCTAGTAAATTACTATTGTATTGAATTGATTACGGTTGTATTAAAAAATTGTATTCAAAAAATTGTGTTAACTTACTATCGTAATTAAATAATTAAATTCCCTAATAAACTAAATTAACTTAATAAGTTACAATTGTAATGATTCATTAAAAGAATTAAAGAAATAAATATTTGAGGTAAATTTTGGATCACAACAAAAACAGTTGCTCTTTGTGGCAAGAATAACTACTTGAGAAAAAAATGCGAGGCTATGATGATTTTTTTGTTTCAAATTAAATATATATATATATATATATATAGGAATTTCGATTTGTAATAAATTTATTCATTATTTACTGTTGAAAAATTGATTCAATAAATTGACAAATTATAATTGTTGTCATCGCAATGTAAAAATTCTCAGATTTTATTAATTAAATATTGGTTATTCGAATTTCAGTGTTAATTCTCCTTAAGGAGAAATCGCGTGGTGGCCCTAAGAAATTGGGTCATGACAAAGTGATATCATAGCAAAATTATTAGTAATAGTAATTTATTTATAAAAGGTGGAGTATTTGGGGGTAGAATTCTCTATAGAAGAAACCTAATGGCGGCCTTGGGAAATCGAGTTGTTACATTATACCAGGGGAATATTTCGAAAAATATAAAAACTTGTCTCACTTTATTTATGACAATAACAAAACGATTTTATATGAAGGAAGTGATTTCAAAATAAAATAAAATATTCAGACTAAACTAATTGGACTTAATTGGACATAAGGTACCATTTTTGTATGGGTGTCTTGGGGTGCCTAACACCTTCTCTGAGCACAACCTAGCCTCAAGCCGTTAAATGAATATTTGGTTTGACCGTGTGTTTTTGAGTCAATTTTTACTCAGGCTTTTAAATTATTTTCTGAAAATCCGGTGACCTAGCACACTATTTAAATCCAATGGTAGGTGTCGACTCCTTATTTTTAAAATTGTTTTTTTTTTTTTTAGAAAATTGATGCTTTAAAAAACTCTCATTCCTTAAGCCAATTATTATTTAATATTCTTTTCCTCTTAAAAAAATAGGGCATGTCAGCTGGCGACTCCACTGAGGACAATTAGAGGGTCAAGCCTAATATGTCCAAATAAGTCTAACTATTTCATGTTTGAATGTTATATTTTATTTTGTTATCTTTTCCTTCTATTCTTGTAAATAAGTTGTGATATTTGTTTATTTTCTCCATTTTTTTCTTATCTCGGGATCTTATACTGTTGTAAACCCTCTAACACAAGTACAGTCGTCTTGTATCCATATTATTCCCATAGGATTCTATGAATACGAGACATGGAAGGGGGGTTCTATACTTAATGGATTGATGATGTCTTTGGAATTCTTAAAAACTAAACGAGTTTAAAGTTTTCAATACCGATTAAGTAACAAAAAAAAAAAAAAAAAAAAAAAAATTCATAAATCGTTATCTATTTTGATCTGTCATTATCAAAATTGGGAACTTCAAACTCGAATGGGTTTTAAGGTTACCTAAGACCCACGTGGACTAATAAATGGGCTTGTTGTTAGAACAGGACGAGACAGAAAAATTAGTCCCAGAAAAGTAAATTTGGTTCCCTCCAATTGAAGTCCGATCTTTACTCACAGTCGAGCCTAGACTCATTCTAGGATGACATCAGAAGGTAATCCCAAATTTCTCCGTATGGCCCAAATGGTTCGGATACAAGATACCATCAACATTCTGAGGGAAATGATCATCCAACTTAGCCAACCCCAAGAGGTGCCTGTTCCCCTATCTAGTGGAACTCCCGTGATTGAATCACCAAATGGAAACCCTTTAAGTGCTAGGATGGAGAACTCAGTGCCGAATACGAATCACGTCGGCTCGAACTTCATGGTACAGGACTACTATAGATCTCAGATGGGCCATCATCCCTTCGCTTATAGCGCACTGACATATCCCACCTAGGGGAATGTCTATCAAGCCTCGCCTAAAAACCTGGCCCCTCTGCCCCATTGATCATCATTCACCTAGGGAGAGTCATTACTCATTAACCAACCTTGGCCATTGAAACCAAAAATAGAGAAGATAATGGGCCTCCTCTAGCCTGGGTTCTGAAAATGGAAGAATTAGAAAGAACAGTGGAAGAACTGAAAATGGAGAAGCCATCTAGAAAAGTGGCCTATAAGGAGCTGTCAACACCACCCTAGGTAGTATACCCAGAAAACTTCGTAGTTTCGGAGTTCACGAAGTATGATGGTACTGGCCCCTCAGAGTGGCATGTCATTATATATAAGGAGAAATTGGGAGTCCATAGTAGGAATGAAGATCTCTGCCTGAAGATGTTCTGGAGATCATTGAAAGACCAACTCTCAACTGATATATGACCCTAGACCTATCACAGATCAAGACCTTTGAGGATCTGGTAGAGACCTCTTATGAGCAATAAATGTATAACAAAGATGACACGTCGGATCGTATTACCCTATACCAGATACTGAAGAAGAAAGATGAAAGTTTCAGGAGGTATACTACTATCTAGAGGGAGGAGGCTACCAAAGTTGTGCCTAGGCTAAGCGAGGAAGCTCAATTAGAGATATTCAAGTCGATTTAGGCACAATCGTTCTATCGAGATCTCTCAAGCGTAGTTGTGTCTTCTTTTGGCGATGTGATCAGGAAGACAGAAGTGACAGAAGAATGAATAAGGAGCGAAAAGATTGAAGGGACCACGCCCTATCAGACGGAGAGGTCAGCTCCACCAACAAAAAGAGAAGATGAGGTAGCTATCGTCATTTTTCCCCAAAGACCCTTCATCAGAACAACCCCCAAGCTTCTTATCCCCAAAACTACCTAAACTAAAGCAACCAATACTGCAACTATCTCTCCCAAAATCACCAAAACCAATATTACCCCCATAACCAACCATATTCCCAAAATCGTCCTTGTTATTACCAGAACGCACCTCCACCTTACCAAAACTACATACTCCAATATTATACCCAAGCCTATTAAACACCCGCTTACTATACATATCAGCCAAACCAAAACGCCTACCTAAAATTCCTAACCACACCATAAAGTCAGGGACCCAATACCACCAAGGTTATCCATCTCGCAATATTAGGGGGAACTATCAGAATGACGATAAGGAATTTCTAGACCTTTTGGTCTCAATTACCTAGCTGTACCAGAGTTGTTTAAAGCATGGGATGCTTATACCCCTTCCATCCTACGAACCGAAGCCTAGAAGTAAAACCGCTTCTTTGAATGCTTTTTGTGAGTACCACTCGGGATCCAGAGGACATACGACTGAGCAGTGCTATTACTTGAAAGATAAGATATGAAAGTTTATATGGGCATAAGCCATCATGTTTCCTAAAACTCCTAAGGCCGATGTGCCAAAGTTTTAGTAGAATCTAATACCTGGGCATGCATCTTTAGGGAATAGTGAAGTCGATCTTTACCAAAACGTTGGCAGAGATGGGAACGAGTTATGTGCTTAAGGCTCAAGTTGAAAAATCTAAATATTACAAAACTGGGTTTTCTTGTTTACTTTCAATGTGCTAGAAATTTTGATAAAATTAGGACGTTTTCGTGTACTCACCTGTCCATCCCATGGTCTTTTGGATGGAAAGGGATTTTTCTCTGTAATGGCTTTTAAATTCCAATAAATACAATACTGTTTTATCCAAAACTGTGGTCTAATATTTGAATCTTACTCTTTCAGGTACCCAAAATTGCTTGCGTATGGTGTATGTGATGTAATTAAGCGAGGATGCGAATATATGATTTCAATACAGAGTTTGACCACGATCTAATGAGAATAACAACAAATAAAGATTCTATTCTGCCAAACGATGGTGAAATCCAAAAGTTCATTTACCAAATCTGACGCAATTCTAGAGTACCGGTGTAAGACCCGGATTTTAGCACATACGTCGTTCTAGTTGCATTTTAAATAAATTGGGAAAATACGGGGTAATATTTTCTTAATTCATATCCAAATTAAAACTTTATGGGTCAAATTGCAAATTTAGAAACATTTATTCTAAACATGAGATGCAAATTATCACCTAATTCATAAAAATTTAAATGTTAGGGGGTGAAATTGCAATTTAAGAAAATTGTAAATGATGAATTGGACTAAAAAAGATAGTTAAATACGTTAGGGGAAGAAAAGAGTAATTAAATCGAGACAGAGAAATCGGGAAGGGGACGATGTGGCAAGCTAGGATTACACCTACCCACTTATTTCATGCATATAAATAACCCATTCAAGAAAATCATGATAAAAAATCTGAGAAGAGAAAGAAATTAGAAAAATCTAGAGAGGGAGAGAGAATCGGAGAGCAGTTGGCAGAGTGTTTCTCCAGCGGGTGTGGATGAGGTGTTTCCATTCGATGTGTGTTCGTCGTGTATGTGTAATAGCTGTGTGTAAATGTGTGTGCTCTGCTCTATTCAGACGGTGACTGTGTGTGTGTGTGCCTTGTTTGGTGTTGTCGCTGCTACTGTATGTGTGTGATCGACGTGTGGGTATGTGTGATTGTTGTGTATGTGTATGTTTGTGATCAGTCGTCGAGTTTCTGCCGTGCATGTGGGGTGTGCGTGTGTCGTCAGCAAAGTGTGTGTGTGTTGGAATGGGGTTGTGTCGTCGTGTATGTGGGTGTGATCGTTGTTGGTGATCCGACAGTGTGGGCGTGAGCTGGGAGTGTGCATGTGTGTGCTTCGGTGTGTATGGGTGAGTGTGTGCTCTGATTGTGAGGAAAAGACGAGGCGAGTGAGCTGCTAGAGCTGGTGAGAAATGATAGAGGGAGACGATCGGCTTGGAGCGAACCAGAGAAAATAGGAAGAAGACGATCGTGGCCTTGGCGGTGAAGGATCAGTGCGCCAAAACAGAATAAAAAGAGGGAAGCTCGCCGCGGCTGTGGGTCTTTCACCTTGGCGATAAGCCAGAATTAGAAAAACTGTAGAACGTTGACAATTCGTAGAAGGGTAAAATTTCAAAGTATTTCTAATTTTGTTAAATTTAACTACTAGCATCAAAATGTCGTAACTGCGATAATAAATTTGGGACCATTCGTATTACTAAATTTTATACAGTAAATTTTAACGGAGTGAGACTAACCGAATAATAATTTTTCATAATAAAATGTGGGGAATGAGAAATTGGTGAAATTTAGGGCCTGCATTGCATGATTAGGTAATGTGGAATAAAATATTAATTTAGGCCCTATCACTATTAGGTTCGCAGGCACCGGCGTCCCGATAGAGTGTGGTGAGTAAAAATTTTGCAGAACGGAAATCGAGGTGAGTGTACTGTTTTCTATGTAAATTACAAATTGTATTTTTGTATATATTATGGAAAATGTGTTTATTTAAAATTGGACGAATTTGCACCTTATAGAGGTCAAGCGGTTTTGGGTGTTTGTTGAAAAATGTTTTGTGGATTACATTGGTTTTAAAAGAGTGGAAAATGATTTGTTGAATCTAGTTGGTTCCTAAAAGGGTGGAAAAATGATTGTGGACTGAGTCGTTTGTTTTTGAGGAGAAAATTGATGTTTAGTCCAATTATGCCATAGTATTTCTTCCCGAAAGGGATGTGGATTACCTACTAGGCAAAGTACAGCAGAGCGTAGATTACATGCTAGGCATAGTCCGGCAGAGCGTTGTTTATCTGTTAAGCATAGTCCTACAAAGTGTTGATTACTTGCTAGGCAAAGTCTGACAGAGCGTTGATTACCTGCTAGGCATAGTCCGGCAAAGCATTGTTTATCTGCTAGGCATAGTCTTACAGAGCGTTGATTACTTGCTAGGCAAAGTCCGGCAGAGCGTTGATTACCTGCTAGGCATAGTCCGACAGAGCATTGTTGTGACCCGTTAGGAAGGCAAATCCTACGGGTGGTACCGTACTGTTGCAACTCCCGATCGTGAGGTTAAAACGATCCTATGGCTAGTCGGAAGGTGGTGTGGTGTTTTATCATATACAGTGAACCGGTTAAATAAATTTATATATATTACTCTACACTGGATTGGTGTATCCATATATATATTGGTGTATCTATTATTTTGGTTGCTTTACACTATTTGGTTAGATATAGTATTCTGGTGGATTTTCACCGCTTGGTTGAAATGTTATAAAGCTATGAATTTATTTCTGTGGTGATAGGAAAACGGAGTTTTCCATGTGGTATGTGATTTTTGCATTATTATTTGAAATGTGGTATTTAAATTATTATTATACTTGATCTATATACAATTTTTTTTTTTTATTATTATTATAAAGACAATACACCCATAAAAAATTTGGTTTCAGGTGCAGCGACTAGAGTCGGTCCTCTACTGGCACTAGGTAAAGTTCTGTTGTTGCGTTGTTTTGGGAGTAGGCTATCTGAGGCGAACCCGTGGGAGGTTCAACATTATTATTATTTCGTTGTACTATTTTTGTTGTATATATATTCAGGGACAGATGTGTCCCAGTTTCAAAGGATGTATATGGTTGTGTGCCTGTATGTGTCTGTATATATATTTGATGGTTTCTAGTTGGGTTGGTTGTTTAGGGGACTTTAAGATAGGGAGACGTGTCAGTCGTCTAGTCGATAGGGAACTTTAAGATAGGGTGTCGGTGGATTTTGTTACTCGCGTGATAGTTATTTAAGTCAATTAATTACTGTCATTTTCTTGTTGGTCTAGTTGGGTGTTGAGTTGAATTCTATTGTAGATAATAGGTATGGAGCGTGGAAACGAGAGCTCTGGGAGTGTGGGACCCCAGTGGCAGGTGGAACCCCGAGGTAAATGGAACCCCAGGAACAAGGAGATAGGATACAAGGGAGCTTGGATGTTGTTGAAAGAATTTTGTAGGCTGTTGCCCAGTTGACCAAGCAGTAGGCAAAGATCATGGAAAGTCAAAGGGCCCAAAGTGATACAGCTACATCTCAGGCAGTACGCTTGAAGAGATTCAAGGAGTTGGGCTATCTGGTTTTCATTGGAATGGCGGGTCTAACTAATGTTGAGAATTAGATTAGAGGTATGGGACATGTATTCGAGGCTATGGGGATTGTTGACGATAGTCAGGTTCCCCTTACCACGTTTCAACTGAATGAGGAAGCCGAACATTGGTGGGAAGAGATGAAGAGATTGATTACCATTTCTGGCAAAGAGATCATGTAGGATCGTTTCGTTGCCGTGTTCAATGAAAAATATTTCCCCGAGTCTTACCGATTCCAGATGGAAGAAGAATTTATAGTTCTGAAGCAGGGGAAAATGACCGTTCAGCAATACGAAATCAAATTTGATGCCTTGTCCCGTTTTGCCCCTGATTTGGTGAAAACGGAAGAGGCGAAATGCAGACGATTCCATAAGGGACTTCATGTAGAGATTCGTTCCAGATTAACAAGTAGGCAGATTAAGAGTTACGTAGAGTTGGTGAATACGACAAAACTAGTAGAGAAGGTTGTTTAGGAAGTCGTCGAGAGTCGTGAGTAGTAAAAAAGAGCAGATTTGAGTCACCCAACAGATTTCCAGGTGGCACTTCACGGGGTGCGGTACCTCGACCGCCAGTTGCTCGGGCCCCATCGTTTGGCTAATCCGTTAGGAGTTGTGGTCCCCAACAATCATATTCCGAGCGACAACAGAGTGTATCTGAATCAAGTGTCGGCCCTCAGAGGCAAGGAAGGAATCAGCCGTCTAGCCAAGATGGAGTAGATAGATGCTATCAGTGTGGATTATAGGATCACTTCATCAGAGACTGTCCCATGGGAGGATTGATATGTTTTCATTGTCATGAGTTGGGTCATATGTCTACTAATTGTCCAAAATTTGCTGCTACATCTGTACCTTCTGCGAGCAGTATGGGTAGTGCTAGTCCTGGTACTATCCAGGGGCGTGGTAGAGGATCTGCTGGTAGACCTCTGACACGAGGCCGGGTATTTGCTACTACTCGACAGGATGCCCAGGCTACTCCAGACGTGGTCATATGTATCATGTCTTTATATGATAGAGATGTCTGTGTACTTATTGATCCCGGTTCTACTAATTCATTTGTTTTAGCAACTTTCATGACGCATGTAGGCAAGTTTCCCATTTCTTTATCATGTCGTATTGTTATCTCTACTACGGTGGGTGAGTCGGTATGGATCGATAATGTGTATAAAGATAGTCCACTTCAGATTGGATATGGGAAATTGTTGGCAGATCTATTACCCCTGAGTATTCACGATTTTGATGTGATACTGGGTATGGATTTGCTATCCGAATATCATGCCACAGTGGATTGTTTTAAGAAGGAAGTGACCTTTCGAATCTTAGGCGAGCCAGAGTTTGCATTCTTGGGAGACAGAATTATCACTCCTGTTAGTTTGATTTTAGGCTTAGAAGCTAGAAAATTATTAAAGAAGGGATGCCAGGGATATCTCGCGCACGTGATTGTCACCAGTCAGAAGGAAGCTCAGATAGCAGATATTTTAGTGGTAAGAGATTTTCCCAACTTGTTTCCGGATGAATTGCCAGGGTTTCCAGTAGATAGAGTGATGGAATTCATTATCGAGTTGCTTCCAGGAACTGCTTCTATATCGATTCTACCTTATCATATGGCGCCTACCGAGCTGAAAGAATTGAAAGTGTAGTTGCAAGATTTATTAGACCATGGGTTTATCAGACCCAATGTTTCCCCATGGGGAGCCTCAGTGTTGTTCGTGAAGAAGAAGTATGACACGTTGAGAATGTGTATCGATTATCGACAGCTGAATAGGGTGACAGTTCGTAACAAATATCCGCTGCCTAGGATTAATGATTTGTTCGACCAACTCTAGAAGGCTAAAGTGTTTTCCAAGATAGATCTCCGATCAGGGTATGACCAATTGAAAGTCAAAGATAGTGACGTGGCAAAAACAACATTCCGTACGAGATATGGACACTATGAATTTTTGGTTATGCCCTTCAGATTGACAAATGCCCCTGCTGCTTTCATGGAATTGATGAACCGTATCTTCCAATCTTATCTGGATCAATTTATTATCGTGTTTATTGACGACATATTGGTCTATTCTCAAAGAACAGAAGAGCATGCGGAGTATCTCCAGATTGTGTTGCAGACGTTGCGGGAGAAGTGGTTGTGTGCGAATTTTGGTTCGATCATGTGGTATTTTTGGGGCATGTTATCTCAGGAGATGGTATTCAGGTGGACCCAAAGAAAGTTGAAGCTGTTGTCCAATGGGAAAGGCTGAAAAATGTGACTGAAGTCCAAAACGTTTTAGGATTAGCGGGTTATTATCGACGGTTTGTGTAGGAATTTTCTGTTATAGCTGTCCTGCTGACCCAATTAACCCACAAAGAGTATAAATTTGAGTGGACTGATAAATGTGAGCAGATGTTCCAAGAGCTGAAAAGAAGGTTGATATCGGCGCCAATATTGTCCCTCCCGTTAGAAGGAGGTGGTTTCGTGATTTATAGTGACGCGTCACACCAAGGGCTGGGATGTGTACTGATACAGCATGGTTATGTAATTGCATATGCATCTCGACAATTGAAGAACCACGAGCGTAATTACTTGACGTATGATTTGGAGTTGGCAGTGATTGTGTTCGCCCTGAAGATTTGGAGGTACTACTTGTATGGAGAAACTTGTGAAATATACACCGACCACCAAAGTTTCAAGTATTTGTTTACTCAAAAGGAGCTAAATATGAGGCAGAGGCGTTGGATAGAATTGATTAAAGACTATGATTGCACCATCTACTATCATCCAAGAAAGGCTAATGTTGTAGCGGATGCATTGAGTCGAAAATTGGCGGGTTTGGTTGCACACATTAAAGTTGTTCATACTAATTTATATGCTGAGTTGAGATCGTTGCGAGTTCAGTTAGCGGTTGGTCAGACGGCCGTGTTGCTTGCGACTTTGACTTTGAGGTCGACGTTGATTGACCGTATTATTGAAGCACAGAAGTCAGACGTTTAATTAGAGAGGATTCGGGATGAAGTGAAAAATGGTCACATAACTGATTATCATGTCAGGGATAGTGATGAAGCCTTGAAGATTGGAAATAGACTGTGTGTGCTTGGTGACGTCAATTTGAAAAGGGATATCTTAGAGGAAGCGTATAGCTCAGCATACGTGATGCATCCGGGCAGTACCAAAATGTATCGAGATTTGCATTAGCATTATTGGTGGATTAGAATGAAATGGGAAATTATAGAATTTGTTGCCATGTGTCTTGTTTGTCAGCAAATTAAGATTGAGCATCAACGTCCAAGTGGGTTGTTGCAGCTTTTACCTATTCTAGAGTGGAAGTGGAAGCATATCACAATGGATTTTGTTTCGGGATTACCTTGTACTCAAAAGGGCATAATTCCATCTAGGTGATCGTTGATAGGCTTACCAAGTCTGCTCATTTTCTGACCGTAAAGACGACGTACTCTCTTGATAAGTATGCCCAACTATATATTGATGAGATTGTTAGATTGCATGACAAACCAGTTTCCATAGTGTCGGATAGAGATCCGAGATTTACTTCGAGGTTCTGGCTGAGTCTCTAGACTGCTTTGGATACCAAGCTGAAATTTAGCACCGCTTTCCATCCTCAAATAGACGGACAATTAGAGCGTACGATTAAGATGTTGGAGGATATGTTGAGGGGATGTGTTCTGGAATTTCCCGGTTATTGTGATGATCATTTGTCGTTGATGGAATTTGACTACAACAACAACTACCATTTGGCAATCGAGATGGCCCCGTATGAAGCGTTGTATGGTAGGAGATGCAGAACCCCAGTCTGTTGGACTAAGGTAGGGAAAAAAAATTGTTGATGTCAGACATAGCCTAGTTAACAGTAGACAAAGTGAAGGTGATTCGAAAAAAATTAAAAATTGCTCAGAGTCAACAAAAACTTTATGCAGACAAGAGCCGGCAGGGAGTTGGAGTTCGAAGTGAGAGATTATGTCTTTTTGCGTATTTCTCCGTAGAAAGGCATAATGAGGTTTGGGAAGAAAGGAAAGTTAAGTTTAAGGTACATCGGATTATATGAAATTTTAGATTGGGTTGGCACGATAGCCTTTCAGCTTGCCTTACCAATAGAGTTGTCTCGACCACATGACATTTTCAATGTATCGATGCTCTGAAAATATGTGCCAGACCCTTCTCGTGTGTTGACTTCACAGCCGATCGAATTGGAAGTAGATTTGTCATACGTTGAGGAGTTAGTCTAGATTTTAGGATGCAAGGACTAGGTGTTGTAGATGAAAATGATTCCATTAGTGAAAGTGTTGTGGCACAGTCATACCGTGGAGGAAGCAATGTGGGAGCGAGAAGATGAGATGAGAAACAGAAACCCGTATTTGTTTGTCTAAGGTAATAAAATTTTCGGGACAAAATTTCTTTAGGATGAAAGGGTTGTAAGACCTGGATTTTAGCATGTACGTCATTCTAGTTGCATTTTAAAGCAATTGGGAAAATATGGGGTAACATTTTGTTAATTCATATCCAAATTAAAAGTTTATGGGTCAAATTACAAATTTAGAAACATTTATTCTAAACATGAGATGCAAATTATCATCTAATTCATAAAAAATTAAATGTTAGGGGGGTGAAATTACAATTTAAGAAAATTGTAAATAATGAATTGGACTAAAAAATATATTTAAAGAAGTTAGGGGGAGAAAAGAGTAATTAAACAAAAGTATATTATATATATATATATATATATATATATATATATATATATATATATATATATATATATATATATATATATATATATATATATATATATATATATATGCATATCTGTGTGTGTGCGCGCCGGAGATCAAATCGAGACAGAGAAATCGGTAAGAGGACGACGTGGCAAGCTAGGATCACACTTACCCACTTATTTCATGCATATAAATAACTAATGCAAGAAAATCATGATAAAAAATTTGAGAAGTGAAGGAAATTAGAAAAATCTAGAGAGGAAGAGAGAATCGGAGAGCGGTCGGCAGAGTGTTTCTCCGGCGGGTATAGATGAGGTGTTGCCGTTCGGTGTGTGTTCATCATGTATGTGTGATAGCTGTGTGTAAATGTGTGTGCTTTGCTCTATTCAGACGGTGACGGTGTGTGTGTGTGTGCGCCATATTCAACGTCGCCGCTGCTGCTGTGTGTGTGTGTTCTCTGTATGTGTGTGTATGATCAGCGTGTGGGTATGTGTGATTGTTGTGTATGTGTGTGTGTGTGTGTGATCAGTCGTTGAGTTTCTGCCGTGCATATGGGGTGTGTGTATGTCGTTGGCAAAGTGTGTATGTGTTGGAATGGGGTGTGCGTCGTCGTGCATGTGGGTGTGATCGTTGTTGGCAATCCGGCAGTGTAGGTGTAAGCTGGGAGTGTGCATGTGTGTGCTTCGGTGTGCATGGCTGAGTGTGTGCTCTGATTGTGAGGAAGAGGTGAGGCGAGTGAGCTGCTGGAGATGGTGAGAAGAGAGAGAGGAAAACGATCGGCTGGGAGCGAACCAGAGAAAACAGGAAGAAGACGATCGTCGCCTCGATAGTGAAGGATCAGTACGCCAAAACAAAATAAAAAGAGGAAAGCTCGTCGCGGCGGTGGGTCTTTCGCCACGGCGGTAAGCCAGAATAAGAAAAACTGTAGAACGTCGACAATTTGTAGAAGGGTAAAATTTCAACCTATTTCTAATTTTGTTAAATTTAACTACTAGCATTAAAATGTCGCAACTGCGATAATAAATTTGGGACTATTCGTATTACTAAATTTTATACAGTAAATTTTAACGGAGCGAGACTAATCGAATAATAATTTTTCATAATAAAATGTGGGGAATGAGAAATTGGTGAAATTTAGGGCCTGCATTGTATGATTAGGTTATGTTAAATAAAATATTAATTTAGGCCCTATCACTATTAGGTTCGCAGGCACCGGCATCCCGATAGAGTGTGGTCAGTAGAAATTTTGCAAAATGGATATCGAGGTGAGTGTACTGTCTTCTACGTAAATTACAAATTGTATTTTCATATATATTATGAAAAATGTGCTTATTTAAAATTGGACAAATTTGCACCTTATATGGATCAAGCGATTTTGGGTGTTTGTGGAAAAATATTTTCTAGATTACGTTGGTTTTAAAAGAGTGGAAAATGATTTGTTGAATCTAGTTGGTTCCTAAAAGGGTAGAAAAATGATTGTGGACCAAGTCATTTGTTTTTGAGATGGAAATTAATGTTTGATCCAATTTTGCCATAGTATTTCTTCCCGAAAAGGAAGTGGATTACCTGCTAGGCAAAGTCCAACAGAGCATTGATTACCTGTTAAGCATAGTTCGGTAGAGCGTTCTTTATTTGCTAGGCATAGTCCTGCAGAGTGTTGATTACCTGCTAGGCAAAGTCCGGCAGAGCGTTGATTACCTGCTAGGCATAGTCCGGTAGAGCGTTATTTATCTACTAGGCATAATCCTGCAGAGCGTTGATTACCTGCTAGGCAAAGTCTGATAGAGCGTTGATTACCCACTAGGCATAGTCCGGCAGAGTGATGTTGTGACCTGTTAGGATGGCAAATCCTACGAGTGGTACGGTACCGTTGCAACTCCCGATTGTGAGGTTAAAACGATCATATGGCTAGTCGAAGGGTGGTGTGGTATTTTGTTGTATACGGTGAACCAATTAAATAAATTTATATATATTACTCTACATTGGATTGATGTATCCATATATATATATATATATATATATATATATATATATATTGGTGTATCTATTAATTTGGTTGCTTTACACTATTTGGTTAGATATAGTATTTTGGTGGATTTTCATTGCTTGGTTGGAATGTTATAAATCTATGAGTTTATTTCTATGGTGACAGGAAAATAGAGTTTTCCAAGTGGTATGTGATTTTTGTTTTATTATTTGAAATGTGGTATTTAAATTATTATTATACTTGATCCATATACAAAAATATTTTTTTTTTTTTTATTTATTTATTATTATTATTATGAAGACAATACAATAATAAAATTTTTGGTTTCAGGTGCAGTGGCTAGGAGTCGGTCCCCTATTGGTACTAAGTAGAATCTTGTTGTAGCGTTGTTTTGGGAGTAGGCTGTCTGAGGCGAACCCGTGGGAGGTTCAGCATTATTATTATTTCGTTGTACTAATTTTGTTGTATATATATTCAGGGACGGATTTGTCCCAGTTTGAGAGGATGTATATGGTTGTGTGCATGTATGCGTTTGTATATATATATGTCGTGGTTTCTAGTTGGGTTGGTTGTTTAGAGGAGGTCATGTCGACGTCACGCCGGCCCCGGGGTGACGGGTGTCCAGGGTAAGGTGTAACAACCAGAGGATTCAAAAGTCAAGATTTGCATCCATTGCCTTGAAAATGCTTTGATATGATATTGTAAGTTGATCAAGCCATCTTCGGTGGTCTTTTAGTGATTTGATAAAATCGAGTGTAAACATCCTAACTCGCTTACTATCGGACCCAATGACGAGAAGGGAACATAGTCATCTCAGGTCAATAATCCCAATAAAAAAGCTCTCAAATGTTGCAAGAAGGTCTTAATTCGCAAAGAAAACCAAGTTCATTTCTAAACTCGGCTGCCCCCGAACCATTATTTGTTCGATCATCTATTTCACAAAAAAAAGGAAAATGAAAAAAAAAAAAAAAAAAAAAAAAAAAAAAAAAGAGAAAAATGGAAACATAAAAGAAAAGAAAAAAATGAAAAATGGGGGTAACCAAGCAAGAAGTATTGGTGCAAATGTGAAAGAGATTTGAAGAGGAAAGAAAGATGATAGATTGGTTTGTTCAAGATTTCTGCCTTGGGTCAATTTGGTGGGCAAACGACATTTCTCTCGATTAGAACTTGATGGATTTAAATGGAATCCGAATTTGTAAAAAGAAACGTTGGTCGTGGTTTGGAAATGTATCCAAACCATATTCCTTTATGTTCCAACTCAAGATCTCACAGAAAATCATATCGGGCATTGAAGGTACTTGTTTTAGTACTTTTAGACATTTGACCATTTGTTTTGGACCAAATCAGTTTTGCAGGACTCGGGAAAACACAGGGCATGTAGAAGTATTAGAACCGCAAACATCGAAACACCTAAAAATTTGAAAAGATAAGAATTTTGTTGAGCAAGCCAAGAAGACCTTGATGAGGCATGTTGGCCCCTCTGAGTTAAAAAGCGAATCTTCTAAATTCAAATGGAAGAATTTCTCGATATTGCTTCGATCCAAGCGTCATTAGCCAAAGCGATTACGGTCGAAAAGGGGAAACAAAATTGTGAGTCATCAAAGGTAAAAAGTTTTTCAGACTAAAATTTTGTTTTGCATGTGTTTTTCTTGTCCACTTACAAGGATCTCAAAAGGACTGGGAGCATGTATTTCCCTATCATTGGGACTTTTTACATTCATGCTGACTCAGATCGAAAACTTTTACTACTGAAAATTCAAAAGCTTTACACGAGCATCCAAGTATGCATTTTACCCTGAAGGGGAGTTTAGTGAACTACGCTAAATTTGATCATTGGTATAATGCTAAGGTACATAGGTAATCTGTAAAGATTCGGTCATTGAAGTGTCAACTTTTTCCCAGCCATAGGTTGTGGCACATTATATGAAATTTGTCTGTTTTTGCATCTAGGGAGTTTTTGAATTGTGGCTGGGGCACATTTTATATCTTGCCATTATTTCACACTTGTCTGTCTGTGATGGTGTTTCATATTGCATTTGGCCTCTCCGTGATGGTTTTTTTATTTACATTTTGCCTCTCCATGATGACATTTCATATTGCACTTTGCCACTTCGTGATGACTCTTCCATTTTTGCATTATGCCTCTCCTTGATGACTTTTCATTTTTGCATTATGCCTTTCTGTGATGGATTTTTCATTGGCATTCTGCCTCTCTGTGATGACATTTCATGTTACATTTTGCCTCTCTGTGATGGATTTTCATTTGCATTCTACCTTTCCGGGATGGCATTTCATTTTGCATTATGCCTCTCCATGATGGTTTTTTATATTTTGCATTGTCTCTCCGTGAGTGCCACTTTATTTTTGCATTCTTTCTGCGCCTAGCCTAGGGCATATGTCGAACTACGTGTGGTCTGATTCTTGGCTCTATCGAGATACGTAAGTAACCCTTGTAGAGTTCAGTCACAATTCATCCATATTCCATTTTCATCCCTTTTCCATCACGTCATGAAAATGGTCTCTTTTTGAATTTTGTCTTTTGTTATAAAATTACAAAAAAAATAATAAAAAAATGCTTCAAAAAATCCTGAAAATGGAACGATCAAAATGACGTGGTCTTTTATCTTTATTAAGCAAGTGAAACTCGCATGACAAAGAGAAATAGTTGTAGACACAGTATTTTGACCATCCCGTAAAAAAAATTATGTTTTATTTTATAGTTTAGTTTATTTTTTATTTTATTTTATTTTCTGAAAATACAAAAAATAGAGAAATAAAAGAAAAAAAAAAGAAAAATAGAAAATAGAAAAGGCAGGTAAAAAGAAAAAATAATAAAAAGGGAGAAAAAAAAAATAAGAGAAAAAAAAACATTTATTTTTCCTTGTCAAAATGGGAGTAGGTTTCCTTTTTTCTCTTTGTTTCATTTTTCCTTTCCTTTTGGGTTTTGGTTTTTTTTTCCTTGCTGAATAAGGACTAGGGTTTCTAGGATTTTCACTCTCCATCCTTACATATAAATAAGACCCTACTCCTCCTATTTTAGACATAAAAATTCAGAGAGAAACCCTTTGGGGAGATTTAAAAATTGAGAAGAGTACCCCCTAGAAGAGTGATTCCTAAATCCCTTTTAGGGAAGCCGTTTCTGAGAGAGAAAAAGCTCGAGCGCCAGGATTCTTGACCCAGAGCATGTATGTTTTTCTTATATTTTTTAGTTATTTTAAATATCTCCATAGTTCAAATTCTTGTAAGCTTCTTATTTTTTTTAATCGTTCGATGACTCAACGAAAAACGTCAGGATGAGGTTTCCCATTTTCAATCTAAACCTTTGAGTGTTTAGACGCGAACACCAGCTATTTTTTTTTATTTAATTTATTTCTGTAGTTTTTTTATTTTGTTTATAATTCATAAAGAGAAAAAACTAAAAAATAAGTCGTCCGATGATCCGATGAAAATGTCAGGGTAAGTTTCTCGTGTTTAAACTTAATACCCGAGTGTTAGATGAATGATGTTTTTATTATTTATTTGTCTGTATTTTTTTCTCTTTATTTTATTTTTATTCTTGTTATTAAAACCCTAAAAAATAAAAAATACAAAAATAATAAAATTGTAGTTCGTAGGAATTAATCTTGATGAACCTTAAGGTGAATCTGACGATTCGATAAATCGTGGGAGAGTTTTTCGTTGCTTGGTTTTCAATCCCCGACTTGAGTGAAATTTAAAAATGATTGGTTTTATGAAATCTCTTCCCTCGATAAATCTTTTCATGGGATTCTGCTTAAATTTTGGAAAGATTAATTCCAACAAAAAATCTTTCCGCAAACCTCACTCAATTCTCATATCCATAGAATTTGAGGGAATTTCAAATTTACATTTCTTTAAATTAATTAGGCAAACTTAAAATAGACATTTTTTTGCATCCATCTAGCGTATTTATTCCTTGTATTATTTAGATGACATGTTTAGGACACTTTGACCAGTTACACTTTTTTATACATATTTTTTTTTTTTCATGAATCTATGCTACTTTTTTACATCTAATCACGACACGTGCACCACTTATATTTTTTATATTAAATAACTAAATCTTTTCCATTCATAATCACATTAATTAGTGTTTCTTATTCATTTCCCATATTCATATCAGTTTACACTGACATATTTAAATTAAACTCTTTAGTTTTTTTAGGTCGCTTTTGCATAAAAAAAATGAAATTCATATAAATGCTAGTTTCGCATTCATATTTTTACTCTTATTTACCTATTTTAGTTTGTCTTTTTTAAATTAGAGAATTATCTTGGAAACATACATAAAAACCCCTAGGGACCATCCTTATCGAATCCTTAATATTCGATAACAGGTTATAACGGAGGAACATTTCAAAAAATACAAAAACTTGTCCCACCTTATTTGTGTAAATACCATTTTGATTTTATAATAAGGAAATGATTTCAAAATGAAACAAAACATTCCGACTAAACTAATTGAATTTAATTAGGTATAAGGTACCGTTTTCAAACGGGTGTCTTGGGATGCCTAACATTTACTCCGAGCGTAACCGACCCCTGAGACTTGAAATGAATCTTTGGTTTGACCATGTTTTTTGGAGTCAATTTTTATGTAGGCCTTTTAAATTATTTTTTGAAAATCTAGTGACCTAACACACCATTAATTCCCAATATTAGGTGGTGACTTCTAATTTTTATAAGTATTTTTTTTAAAAAAAAAAATCGACGCTTTTAAAAAACCCTTTTTCTATAAGCTAGTTATTATTTAATATTCTTTTCTTCTCAGGAAAATGGGGCGCCTCACTCAGGGTGACCCTTTGCTTATTCAGTTTCTCATTCTTTGTACAAAAAAGAAAAGAGCAAATTAAGACCGAAGTGTTGAGAAAACCCTGAAAACCCAATATCCTCTCTTGGGGGCCATGTCCTTACCACTTTTTCCCCATTCCATTTGAACGGGGTATTTCTTCTCGTCGTCTGAGCCGAACTGCCATTGTTCCCCCCGAGATAGAAAAATTAGGACTTCCAGTTGTGAATGGTCGAGTCTAGGTCAGTCAAGAAGGTCAACTTGGAGGCAATGTAACACCACCCAACGCCTCGGGGAAGTGGCTTAGCGAAGAAAAGAGCCTTAAAGAGCTCTATGCATGGCTCAATCCCTTTAGCCCAGAAGATTATGTATGCCTCCACTATCTCCCTCATGCCGTTCGAAACAAATTTTGAAGGACATAATCCATACTCCACGTAGACGGCACAGATCCACCAGTAGATAGGGAACCACAGACCTACCTCTAGCTGGTATTTAAAGACAGTCGGGTAACCCGACGGATGCATACATGCCTGATCATCGGGTCTAGGGACAATCGTCACTACCGATTCCGGAAAGGAGTATTTACTCCGGCACTTGAGGACGTCATATTCATACATGGAAGACTCGATAGTCCTGATCAGACTCGAAGAAATTCAGTCACCGTGACGGTACCAGACGGGACCATGACGTCAGGATCACGGGACGAGGACTTTCCATTGCTCTCGTTAGTTTGGCCTGCAACGCTCATGTAGGCATCCAGGCTAGACTTGACCGTACCGCTAAAGTTGCGGAGCCTAGTCGACGCAGAGAATGAAACGTCTCCAAGGGTTGGATGACGCTCAACCTTGAAGGATAAGGAGCTGGATGAAGTTCGATCTGAAGAATCGAATTTTGAGCAACATTGTTGAGGTTAGGCAGAGATGAAAAAAGGTACCTATGACCAGATAGAGGGAGAGCTCTCAAAATATTTGCAAGTGTAGAATGATTGAAGGAAACCTCCTATTTATAAGAATGGGGGTGTCTATATGAAGAATCGTGAGCCCAACGGTCACTATTACCTCATTTCATGTGCCCGATACTATGTGGAGACCATTTGACGATCGTACGGTTTGGCTGTCCAGCACGCCAAGGTATATGTACACGTACCACGCACGCGCCAAATGCAAGGCCTTGAAAGTAATGTTCCCAAGTATAACAGTCCTGGATTTCTCGGGCTTAGAGCTCGAAGTCCCGAACATTCGATACTGCATTTAGGCGCTCGGGACTAGGGGGAATTGATGCAGGTAAATTTGGTTGGTGAAGCACACCCATGCATAGAGGTTTCTTCGTGATCACTTCAAGGGTGGTAAAAATCTCAAAGTGTGGAAAATGGGTAGAGCTGAGGGCTCCTAGCATACTCAGCTCGGCCAAACGTTAAATTAGAAGCCTAAAACAGCCATGAAGATCAAAAGGTCGAGATGAGGGACGTAAGTACCCTCATCTTGGATTACCCTCTAATTGGAAGCCTCTAAATGCCATAAAGGTCCAAAGGTTGAGATAAGGGATCCGAGCACCCTCAACTCAGATTACCCTCCAAGTCGACCCATTTGTCCGCTTTGAAGATCGTCTGTCCGAGGAGGGGGATCTTAGCACCCTCAGCTCGGATTGCCCTCCACATGGGTCCCTAAATCCACCATAAAGGATGATGTACCGAGGTGAGGGATCCGAATACCCTCATATCGGATTGCCTTCATGTGGGTCCGTAAAGCAACCATGAAGGGCGAAGAGCCGACATGAGGGATCCAAGCACCCTTATCTTGGATTGTCAACTATATGGACCCCCAAATTCGAGATGAAGACTGAAAGGCCGAGATAAGAGATCTGAGCATCCCCAAATACGACATTAACGTTGTATGGTTGAGCTGAGGGAACTAAGCACCCTCAGCTTAGATTACCATCCAATTGGACCCCTCTAGATCTTCCCTGAAGATCAGTAAGTTGAGCTGAGGGATTCGAGCATCCTCAGCTCGTATTACTCTCCGAATGAGGCCCTCGATGCCGTCCTGACGTCCTCTCCACCTTCTATTTAGATGAAGCTGTTAAAACGGCCCTCTCGTCTCCATTCCACTAGTGGGACAAAAGCCCAATCTAGGTATTTAGGACCTTAATTTATGAGTTCATTGGTTGCCTGCCAGGCTAATTAACCGAGCTGAAGTCCCTAATGGGCGGTGCTAATTGAGCCTTGCTCCATATATATACCCCCAGGCATTTATTACCACTAGGTATTACTTCTATCTTACTCAAGAGCACTTTAGCCTTTCCCCCTCTAATACTTACTCTCACGTTAAAGTGGCCTTACCGGGCACAACCCCGATAGGCCTTTGTGCAGGTGCTCGGAATGCGCACTTGGAGTTCAGCTCAGAGTCTAAAAAGGAGCTTAGCTCGAAGTACAGAGTGGAACTCAAATCAGAGTTCGTATTATAGTTTAGTTTGGATTGCAAGAATTTGTCAAAGTTTCAAAAGTTTACCCAGCTCTCAGCTCGGATTTCCTAGTGCATCACCCCTATATTAGCAGTAAATTCACACGTGCCATCTGTCCAGACCATATTGGGTATGTTTACCATATTTTGACACCAACAGAGGTGTTCAAACATTTCCATGCCAAGGTTGAAAGAGAAACATGAAGACAACTCAGGTGTGTGCGGACAGATAATGGAGGTGAATACTAAGGCCTATTTGAGGAATACTACGGAAAATATGGCTTCAGACTTGAGAAAAGTGTGCCTAAGACTCCTCAACATAATAGAGTTTTATAAAAAATGAACCGGACCATTTGTGAACGAATCAAGTGTATGATTTCTGACGCAAAGTTGCCTAAATCATTTTGGGGTGAGCCAATAAGGACCGTAGTTAACTTGATCAATTTGTCTCCATCGGTTTCTTTGGATAGAGATAAACCAGAAAATATATGGACCACAAAACAAAATCTCCTACAAGCATTTAAGGGTATTTGGATGCAGGGTATTCGTTCTTGTTTCGAATGATGGAAGGTCCAAGCTTGATGATAAGACAAAGTAGTGTATATTCTTGGGCTATGGGCATGAGGAATTTTGCTATAGTTTATGACATCTAGTTGAGAAGAAAGTGATTCGTAATAGGGATGTGATACTCCTTGAAGATCAAACTATCGAGGATGTTGAGAAAAGTGTAAAATCGAAATTCTTTGCCGAGTATCTAGTCAACAAACTTCAAGTTCCATCACCCTTGATAGATCCACCGGAAGAGCAATCCCGCAAGACTATCGATGAAGCACATGTCGGTGATGAAATAGTGCACGAGCAGCCACCTCTATGGTGGCCACTAATTTAAGCGCTGCCACTTTCACCGCAAGCGTACGAATCAAGTTTTAGTATAATGGACCTTTTGGTCGAGTATCGTATCCACAGGGATTGGTTGAGATTACTATTGAGTACCGCGATTGTCATAACCCGACTTTATCTAAGCGACAAAAATGGAATTTAATTAATTACTAATACTAAAATACTAATTTAACTATACTAATATTATATTGACATAGTTTTGAGAGAATAAGTTGTCTAGGGATTAGTTTCGTTTACGAATACGTGTTCGATCTCATTTTAATTTATATTAAAAGCATTCAATTTATCCGACAATCTCAGTTCGTAAACTCTTCCGCCACCTCTCCCGAGTGTAAGACGGGGGAATACATTACTTTGTGTCAATGCCAAAGTCCCTCTCAACGTCTTAACGACCCTAGGCTACGTAAGTCTCTCCCCAAAGTCATCGATTGCATACAATCTAACTCCCTCCCGGGTTATTAGATCGTCGAGTTGTGTTTACCCTATTGACAATCTCAGTTCTAAAACTCCTCCATCACCTCTCCTGAGTATAAGACGATAGAATACGTGACTTTGCGTCAACGTCGAAGTCCCCCTCAACGTCTTAACGACTCTAGGTCACGTGAGTCTTGCCCCCAACATCATTGATTGTCCACAATCCAACTCCCGACTGAGTTGTTGAATTGTGGCGTTCGTTTATTCTAGTCCGAATTTAGGATTTGTCAAACCCCGTATTCTCATAACATGGTAAACAAAAAATATGGCACACACAATCAAAATAACGAAGAACATCTGCAAACGAAACACAAACTCAATTAAACAATATATTCATAAATTATATTAATAATCCCTAAACAACCTATGTTTAGCCAATGGCCATAACCATGTATACAATGTAAAATGGCATAAACATTCTCAACAACTACCAAAATGAAGAAAACAAAGAGAAGAAACGGGCGACTTAGCCTATATCTGTAGAATTGACGCTAGAACCGTCGAACGATCGCTTCCCTCTTCATCTTCCACCTCGGGTTGAGAGCTCTCTCTAAAAAATCTCTAAACCTAACCCTAAAATATAGCCTAAAGCCTTAGGGGCCGAAAACTTTGAAGAGAGGATAAGAGAAGGGTATTTATAGGCTCAAAAATATCAAACAAAATATCTAAACTGTACAGAGGCCACCGCCGCGATGGTGGAGTATGTCGGTTAAGGTTTACCGAGGCGATGGAAAAGGCAGTGGCTATGGAAAACATTCTGCTGGTTCACCGCCTAGGCGGTGAGGTTTCAACAACAATGGTGTCTTCTCAGCATCTTCACCACCGCGGCGGTGGTCTGGATGCCGCGGCAGTGAGCTTGTTTGCAGAATCTTGTCGCTTTACTCATTTTTCCACATTTCTCCGACCGTTCTCAATACGATTTGATCGTTTATACTCCGATTTCATACCTTTTCACCCCACGCACCTGTTTTAATACAAAAATAATAAAAACATATTAAAACATATAAAAATAACTATAAAACTACTCTAAAACTAACAAAACTGGTTTGGAAATATGTAGTTAGATCCCACCTATCACTCCATATCCTCCAATTGATGCTTAGTTGAGAAGATCCAACAAGGATCAAAAGACTTCTTCAAAATATCAACTTGATGAGTATATGATGCTTACAGATGGAGGAGAGCTAGAAAGCTATGAAAAAGTCGTGTAGAGTGAAAAAAGAAATGAGTGGAGCAAAGCCATGTAAGAAAAGATGAATTCTTTGGATGAGAGCTGTACTTATAAATTGGTACAACTTCCTAAAGGTAAGAGAAGTTTGAAAAATAAAATGGGTTTACAATTTGAAAATTGAAGACAGTAACTCACAGCCATGGTACCATTAGATTCGTGGTGTGTTGGATAGGAAGTTGCTATACACAAATGAGAATAGTTCAGATGTGATGACAAAAGTTCTTTTAGGATAGAAACTGGAGAGTTGCAAAGAGATAGCAGACTTCTTGTATTTTTTCACATGAGCTGGATGGGGAGATTTGTTGGGTAGGTTCAGCCCATGTGGGGATTGACCTAATTTAAAGCCCAATTTGACATAACAAAAATAAAACAAACAAAAAAGAAAAAATAAAGGTCATTTTGGTTTTAATTAAAGAAAGAAAAAAAAAATGGGAGTCCTAATGTAAGTAAAGGAAAACAAAGCAAAAAGCCCATTAGGGCTTTGTCCATTTTTGGTTTCAACAGTTATTATTTAAGAAGCATAGGGCAGTGGATTTGTGTGTAAAAAACAGGAAAAAGTCAAAAGGCATAACAAAGAGACACGCAGCAGTAGGTGTGAACAAAACGTGGATGGCAATAGAGAGAGAAAAAGGAAGAGAAGAGAGAGAACGATTTTTCGGCTTGATGATTAGACGACGATTCAGATTCCTATTAAATTGAAATTTCAGGAGTTTGTTCTCAGCATCAAGTACTTCGTTTCTATTGGTCTTGATCTTCGGTAACCTTATTTGATCTGGTGATTCGGTATTCCTCTCTAAACCCATAGTTATTCTTTCTTATTGTATCCACCGTTTTTGGTGAATAATAAAATTTGTGTGGTGATCCAAGAGTTTTTCTCTTGAAGGTGTAAACAATTGTACTCTCATTATTATTGTTATAGTGGAAGTTGAGATCGGAATTTGGCCCCGTGGTTTTTTTTTTTTTTTTCTGTTTGGGGTTTTCATTGTAAAAATCGCTTCTCTCGCTTTATTTATTATGTTCTTTTATTTTGCTTAATATCTGTGGGTATTAAAATCGATCATTCTATTTTAATCACATAAAGTGAAAAAACAAAATCTAAGTAATTGGTGAATTTTTCCAACACAACTTTGGATTATTGTTTAGATTTTTTCATAAGCAAAATGAATGTCTCATTTTGACTGTGAGCTTTCACATTTTATTTGTTATTTTTAACATTTAATACAATTGTTACAATACTTGTGTGAACTACTGTGAATGTTAACAACGCCTAATGTGAATATTCACATTGTAACTTCCCTCAACAACAAAAATCATTTATTAATGTGAAAAAATTAAATATTACACTATTTTAACGACTGTAATCATATTGTAAGTTTTTATATTCTCTTGTTATAATTTGCTGTGATGTTAAATTTTTTATGTACCATGAATATTCACATTTTATTTTACTATTTTGAGCATTTAATACACAATTGTTATAATGACTTTTGTGAATTATTGTGAATATTCACAACACCTAATGTGAATATTCATATTCTCTTATCATATTTAACTGTAACGTTAAGGTTTAGATACACTATCACATTTAAAATATTGTCAGGTTTGTAAATATAAATGAATGTCTACATTAATTGTGAATATTCACACTGTTATATACTGTTCTGAATGTTCACACTACGTCAAAACAAATAACTCTTATTGCATCAAATCTAATCGTATTATCAATGTGAACATTCACATTGCTGTTATATTGTTATAAATGTTTACACTATTTCGGAAGCAAAGGTAATTCCATATAGTGGAAAAAATAGAAAAAAAAAATGGAAAAAAAAAAAATTGACCACATCACGAAACAAAAAAATAAAAATAAAAAAAGTTTAGTGGCATTAGATCTATTTCGTATATATTCTTTCCAAAAAATTTTGAAAAAAAAAAGTGAAAAATTTCCTAGATCTCGTAGAAAAAATGAAAAAAGTTGGAATAAAAATTGTTCAGATCTCAAAGAAAAATTCATTAAAAATGGAAAAACAAATTGCCCGGATTTAACAAAAAAGAAAAGAAAAGAAAGGTCATAGGATTTTTTGCCTCAGCTTTGAGTTGAGAGATCAACAATCAGCTCAAAACTCTCACCTATGGCAATACCTTAGAACTAATTCCCTGTTGTTGCACAAGCAACACGTTAGAATGATGTTGTTCCTTAAATATCCTCTCGACAACAGTAGATTCAGCTTCGATTAACAATTGATACATTCTCTATCATCTCCACCGTTGACGACTAGATCTCTCCTTCAGTGACTAGATTTACAACTTCAACGACTTGATTTAATATCATAGATCTATATCATCCTTGACGAGATCTACTCCATTATCGTATGGATCTACAACAAGTCACATTTCTCTCTCTTGCTCGTGGTTCCATTATTTTCTATATTGCTTTGATGTGTCTCTATAGATGAGCGTGGAATGGATTTTCATAAATATGGGATACTTATAAAAGTGAAGTTCAGGTAATTGAAGTTTCCAGTTTTCTGTTTCTATTTTCCGAAAACATGACTGGAACTGTTCCGAAAATTCTAGTACTTTTTTGACAATTAATATTCTTTAACATATGCGAGATGCTTTGGTTTAGTTAACTCATCTTTCCATTAATGAAATAAATGGTGATGCAGACTCTCTGAATCTAGACTTTTGGTTCATAGAATTGTGCATGAACGGGCAAAATTACAGCTAATGCGTGTCAAGAAAGAGAAATTGATGGTATCTTTAGCTTGTATGATTTTAACTAACTATATAACATATGCATGCAGAATAAATTAGAGTCATTGAGCTCTCGAATTGAAGAGTCTCAAATGTTAAAAATGAATTATCTGCCAAGGTTAGCTATACCATGTGAAAAAAATGCTCAAGCTAAGTCATTGCTCATTAACTCAGATGACATACTGGAGGTAATGTGTGGGTTTTGTATTCCACCATTTTGGGTGAAGCTAATAAAAATTGGAGTTGTCAAATTTTGTTGGGAGGACTCTATTTTATTCTGCATTGTATTGTTATTACTATAAGGGGTCTCCAAGATGTTGTAGTAATTGCTGGGGGGTGTCTGGATTTGGCGAATTTGCATGTGTTTATTATATATCTTGTGGTTTGGAAATAGCTATCCTGGTCTATCAGACCATAAGGAGAGAGGGAGGGATGCATCAAATATTCTCATGTGATGATTTGTGATGCACAAATGGTTTATATTGCCTCTATATGAAGCCAACAACCTTTAATTTGTATTTTCTTATATGAACCGATTTGATATTCTATGCTCAATAGTCAAGAGGCACCGTCTTTTCAGAGTGTATATACTTGTAAGAGGGGCATCTATTTTTGAATTTCTTAATGGCAGTCATAAACACTATTGTTAATGAGGTGAAGGGAAGTTGCTATAGAAAGTTTGCTATAAAGATACAACAATCGATTGATTCTTGCTTGCTGGTTTACTGTGTTGACTGTCACTTAAGGCATTCATTAGTAAAGCATATATTCTTGACCATCATGAAATTGTTTGAATAATCTTTTTGGAAAATGGATGGCCAATGGGAAATTTAGTGCAGAAAATCAGTAGGAAACTCAGATTCTGAACAGCTAAATGGTTGTCCACAGGGGATAGATTAATTTTACTCTGGCATGTTCTTATTTAGTTGCGTTATTTGTTTGGTTGTTTATTTACTAATGCATTATTAGTTTCTAATGCATAGCAGAGTTGGAGCTATGGTGTTGTCAAGCAAAAGATATGGTAATCTCTTGAGAAATCTTTTACCTTGTTCATATATCGAATTTCTCTTTTACAGAGGGATGCCTACTTAGAATGTGAGTTCCATAGTGCCCTTATAACCTTTGGGGTTAGAAACAAACCTCAGATCTAGCCAAGTCGGAGTTTGATTAGCCAGATATGGCAAATTAGAACCAAGATGCTTACTAGTAGCGGATCTACGGTGATGGTGGAAATGGGGCTAATATACGATGAAGGTGGCCAAATCTGGGGGATGAGCGATTGGGGTTTTTGCTTCAGGATCGTGGCATGGCGGCTGATTCGGTGGTTGAGGGAGGCGGTTGAACGAATGGAGGAAGATCATCGAACCCTAATTGAACTTAATCCTTCCCAATCGGCTATTTATGCTGATTAATTGTTCAATTAGAAATAATAATATGAACATAAATTTAACAAAAAAATAGAGAATAAGAAGATAAGATTTAGAGAAGACTGGACCTAGGGTTTGCAATCGCAAGAGGTGGAAGACGAACGATTCTTCAGAGCGGTGTGGAACACGAACGTTACTGCTGATGGCGTCAGCGCCATGTATGTCTACGGTGATGGCATCGCCTCTGCATCTAAGTCTTACCTACTAGGTTCCCCCTCTCCCCCCCCCCCCCCCCCTCTCTCTCTTCTTTAGTAGCGGTGATTCAACAACGTAGGAGAGACGGCGGTTGAGTAGCCTAGAAGAGAGGTGACGATTGATAGAGCTAGAAGATAGAGGGATGAGCCTTGTTCTCAATCGCCCAAGGAGAGTTACATAGAAAAGGAAGATGAAGGATGGGTTCAATGCGTATAGTTTTTCATCAATTGACGAAATATTGTAGAGCGGGAGAAGGGTTGGGAATTGGCGCTGATTTTGGGAAAATATTTTTAATTTCATTTTTATTTTATTTTAATTAATTATTTTATTAAACTTATAAGGGCACTATCATTTGTCCTTTAAAAACGTAGTTCAATCATAATAAGACATAACATTGTGTCCTAATATGATTTTTGTTTTTAGGACACAATATATTGTTTGTCTTTTTATATTATATATAGATATTAATTTTTATTTATTACTAATTTGATTTTATTAGGGCACTACTTTGTGTCTTTTAAAATATTTGATTATAGGGCACAATATATATAGTGTCCCGAAAAATACCTTTATAGGGCATAATAAATATAGTGTCTCAACAAATTTACTTTTATGCGACACTTCCATTTTTGTGCTCCGAAAAGCATAATATATAAAGTGTCCCAACAGAAGTGTCTTTATAGACAGTTTTTGTTGTAATGTTTGGATGTTTTTCGTCTTTGCTTATTAAAAAAAAAAAAAAGGGACTAATGAAAAGGTGTGGCACCTTCAAAACAACTAGAAGCTAACCCTCAGTATACTAAATTTTTTCTCTTAGTTTTCCAGACCAATGTGAATCACAATTCTCCAGAGCCAATAAAAGAAGTAGAAGATAAAACAAAAACAAACACAAAAAAATCTGCTGGAACAAAATAATCTGCAGAAAACACCGGAGCCACCTCGATATTCCCAATACTTACATCCTGTCCAGCGGTGAATCCATCTGCTGGAACATCACCAGCTATGCATTCTGGTGGATCCGCCAGCGACGCCAAATTCAAGTCCTTGCAATTCTTGTCTGGCATCAACTTTTTCGATTATCCGTCAACTTCAGCCTGAAATTCAACCAAATTAGTGGCAAAAATTCAAAATTTAATTAACAAAAAATTACCGATATTTTGAGGTGGACCGCCGAAACCCAAAGGCACTGCTACAAAGAGAGAGAAAAAATTCAACAACCACGATTGATAGTCCCGGAGCAGAACGAACCTCTTGCCGCTCCGTCGACGATCTCTTGCCATTGTCATTGTTGTTATTTTTGTTTGCCGATAAAGATCCACTTCGTCTCGTCGAACCCATTTCTCCCTTTAAATAGAGAGAGAAACAGAGATTGAGACACATTGATTTCTCGACGGAACAGGGTTTCGGGCAAATTGATTAGAATCGTTAACAGATCGATTTCCAAGACGTTGAACCGGTCAACAAATTTATCTACGTGCTTTGGATATGGAATCTAGAGAGAGAAAGCAAGGTTACACAATATTTTATTACAAATACTTAGCACTGGGAAAAAAATTAGCACTTAAAAGATAAAAGAGTAAAGATGATGGAGAAGAGACCTTCTCTCTCTAGAAAATGCACTCTGTCCCAAAAATCCTAATAGCGATGGCAACAGTTCTGCCGCCGCTACCGACTGTTCAGCCTGTCTCCTCCGATCGGATCCTGGCACCGCCTCCTTTTTCAACCTCCCTCCCTCCCAAATTATTCCCAAAAACCACCCATCAGATTTCTTTTGCCCATAAATCGTTCGCGAGCTTATTGCAAACGAAAGCCCCAATTTTATCCAGGAAACAAGTGAAATCATACCATGGCGAACCAGCGGTCTTCTTCTCCGACGAAGTGGACAAATTCGCAACTCCTTTTCGTTATGCACTGGTGGATAAGTTCATCCAAGGACGACCTTCTTACGATGCAATGAGGAAAATGTTCTTCGCTCTGAACTTGGTCGCCGATTTTGAAATCGGATTTCTAGATCAAAAGCACATCCTCATTCAACTCAACTCCAATGAAGATTTCCAAAGGTTTTGGATTAAAGATCAATGGTATGTTCATCAATACCCTTTTCGAACTTTCAAATGGACCCCTGATTTCCATGCTAATGTTGAATCCCCAATGGTTCCTATTTGGATTCGTTTTGAGTTTCTGCCTATTCATTTCCACAACAAAGAGGCTTTGTTTTCTCTGGCCACTGCCATTGGCATGCCTCTTAAAATTGATTCTTCAACCTTCAATTTGTCTAAGCCTAAAATAGCTAGGGTTTGCGTGGAAGTGGATTCGCGGTGCTCCCTTCTCAAATGATTGTGGGTTGGCTGCGGTTCAAGAGGTTTTTGGCAATTGATTTCCTATGAATCTACCCCATCTTACTGTAATTACTGCTCCAAGCAAGGTCATCTTGAATCTCACTGCAAAATCAAACACCCCGATCCTAAATCCTCTGCTTTGAATGAGATTTCTGCCCCTATTGTTTTACAGAGCAAGAAATCTGCTCCTATCACTCAATCGGTCCAAATTCTTCCTTCAAATGTCTCAGCTCCTACTCCTCCTCAAGCTCCCACATGGGTCTCTGTTGCCCCCATTATCCCTATTCCTTCCCCCTGCTAAATCCCAGGAAATCAATCAACCTGACCAAACTTAGACTTCAACTCCCTCTATCCCTAAGCCTCCTGATCTTCGTGAGCAACCCCCTGCTCTCCCTTCTAATCTAGCAGCCTCAGCTCAACCTTTCCATCCGGTTCCAAATCCTAATTCCATTTCGGAAACAAGTAGAGGTAAAGAGATTACTTCTGACACCCAAAATTCTGGGGACAAGAATGCTCTTTCTAGCTTTAGGCCTAAGGGTATTATTATCTTGACCGATGAGGAAAAGAAAACGTTAGCTGGGGGAATGAATTTCGAGTTTAATGAAGATTCAGATTCTTACCCTATTTCGAACCTTAATCTTTCTCCTAGGCGAGTTAGCAAAAATGTAAATTTCGATGAAGATGGTTTTGAGGTTGTTTCCAAAAAGAAAAAAAGGCAGAAACAAAAAGAAGATCCAATTCCTTATGAGAGGATTTACAACTTGCTCGATGGGATCATATGGATCCGTGGGCCGTAGTTATCACACCGGATACATGGACGACGATTTTTTATATTGGGATGAGTGACTTCGGCGAATTGATCGAATTGATGCCCGTGGTGGTTCTTTTGTTGTTTGTTTGGCTAAGTCCCGGGTTGGCTTTATTGTTCAGTTCCCTGGTTGGTTGTGACCTTTTATTGCTTTTCCTTTTTTGCTGCTCTCTCTGTTGTTAATTTGGCTGCTACTGTGTTGTTGGTTGTTGATTGTTTTGTAGGCAGTGTTGGGTTTTTGTTTCTTCTCATCTTGCTAGAGGAATTTTTGTTTCGGTTGATTTTGATGTCTTGCATTTTCAGCTTTTGTATCTCTAGGGGTTTTTAATTCCCCCATTTATATATATCTATCTTTCTTTAAAAAAAGAAAAAAGAAAAGAAGAAGAAGAAGTAAAGATAGAAAACACCCCATTGTTTATTTATCATAAGAATACATTATATATACACATTACATCACTCTAATACAAGACTAATCTAACTATTACACAAGTAGTGGCAGTAGTGGTAGATCATGGTGAGTGGAGCAGCTGAACGTGAAGAGAGAGAGTGAGCAGTCCATGCAGTCATGTAAAGAGAAAGAGCCCATGCAGTAGTGGATGACGTGGAGAGACAACAACACTTGTGAGTAGTGAGTGGAGTGATGTAATTCTATCACGAGGGATGTCTATTTTAGTCATTCAATAATTTATGAATATTTCTGCGAAAATATTTACCGAACTCTTATTATGTGCCCCCCTATTTAAACAATGATTTTATTTTATTTTTTTTATTTTTTATTTTTAAAAAAAAATTACCAAAAAACCTCACATCTACTTTTCAACAACTATTTTTTAAAATTTTATTTTGAACAACTTATTTTGAAAAGTCATATAGGCAAAAAGAGGTGCCAAAAGAAATCCTACAATATATATATATATATAATAAGATAGGAAGTGTATAAAAAGAGTTATCGGATCAAAAATCAAACAAAGAGATACAATGGACTAGTGATATTGTATCTGATGTCAATTCGACAAAGAGATACAATGGACTAGCGATATTGTATCTGATGTCAATTCGATTTTCCAACCGCCACTTGCTATCTTCTCTTTCATTTGTTGTGTCTCATGTTCTCTCCACAGCCCAATCTGTCTCTTGATAAGAGTTTTCAACCTAAAACTTTTGTTGGATATAATCCCTAAAGTCCATTTTATTCTACATCATTTAATCACCTTTTCTCTATAATTATAATACCAAGTAGTATTTAATAAAATGTATTTTTGATATTATTCTTTATTATATCATGTTGTTGTATAACCCTAGATATTAAGTTGAAAATGTTTTAGCTTTTAATGGTGATTAAAATGAATGAGATCATAGATATTTTGATAACTTATATCCTGAATGTTTCTAGTCAGGTGGAATTGTTAAACTTGAGGGGTGTTTTCTCTTTGAGATTGGTAAGACTCATAAGCATTAGTATGATATAATAGAACAATCAAAATATGACTTACTAGTTTGTAGTAAAGGTCATAAACATGATTATCCTAGAGATTTTATATGTTAATTTTGCTTAATATCAAAATAGAATATCGAAGTTGTGATGATTCTTGTGATCTTCACACTTCAGGTACTAAGTAATCACATATGTACATTCCTTACTTTGATAATACTAAGTGTTATATTCTAACCATGAAACTTTAAAGGTATGGTACAGTGAAACATTTATGAGACTATTTGAGTATACAAGAATGAATCTATCGCTATCAACAAAGAGAGACGTCCTATATATTTGATTTAATGTAATTCAATAAAAACTTTGGTCAGAGAAGTGTGAAATTTGGGATGAGATTCTAATTGATGTCCCAAGTAAATTACATCATGAATCGATATACATATGATTGAACCAAATTTTTTTTCACTTTAATCCATACCATATTGGTTATTTCAAGAATATAGCCAGAAAGATTGCATAGCTTGAGGAGGTTCTATTTGTGAAATTCCTATCATCTGGATACAACTAAGATATATGGGTAGGCGTTACTCATAGCTAGTAGAATTATTGTAAAAGAAATATAATATTTCTTTTGAGAAAAAATTGGAATTGTTCTAATTTTAATTAATTAGTTATTTTTACTATTTAGTTTTTAATATGAAACTGGTGGGTCATACACAAATGAAGAATATAAATTTGAATAGTCCTTAAAAAAGAATGGGTATTAATGCCAGACAATTTAAGAGTTTGGGCGATCAAAGTGTAATAAAGTAATCAACCGTATTGGACAATGTACGTACTAGATAATTGAGAAAAAAAGTAAAATGGTCGACCATTTGAATAGGATGGTTGTGAAGGCCCAAGAATTACCCAAGAGGGGGGTGAATTGGGTTTTGGCAAATAATTCGTTATTTAAAAACTACTCAATATAAACTAAGTGTTAATGTGATTAAGTGCATAACGGATATTCAAACAAGAGTAATAATCACAAACACAAATATATCCGAAAATGTAAAGAGTAGAGTTAGAGAGATTGACACCGGTATTTTATAATGGTTCGGCAAACACCCTTTGCCTAGTCCACTCCCCCGAGCTCCTTCGAGGATTTCACTATATTTGATCTTCTTACGGGTGAAAAACAAACCGTTTAAGTCGCCGCTTGAGAAGTACATATCTCAAGTCTTTATAATATAGAGTGAATATGTTCCACTCACAAATCTCTCTTCTTGAGTAAAACCTTTACTCAAGATTTACAATGAAAATCTTACCGTCACACAAAATGAAGCTTTCAACACTCACAAGATATAGAACTCAAGAATCTATGTGTGTGAAGCAAATACAACAAATAGTCAAAAAATATGAATCAAGAAGAGTATAAGTGTTGTTGGACAAATTTTAGCTTGGAAGCCTTTGGTAGTATCACTTTGATCTTTGAGGTTCACTTGATTGATACTTTAGTGAGTTCTTTTCTCCAGCAAGCTTCTCTCCTTTTGTAGATGAAGAGAATGTAGGAGGATATCTCATTTGAATAACTTGAGTGCAAATGACCGTTTCAAAATGTTCTTTAAATTTCAACATTCAAATTGCATAGGCTCCTCTTCCATCATTTCTGCAGATTTGTCAAGAATCTTTTCCTCTTTTTCAAACATCAATTAATGCAAGATAGTGTAATTAAATGCATAGGACCCATAGTCCATTCATGTTGTTGAGGTAGTGGAATACAACCATTATCTCTTACATACAATGTATATAATAGAGTGTAAGAGATCATGATGTTTGTAGATAAAGCATGATGGAGTTTATGCAAAGATGGTATGAAATCATTTAATGTTAGGCTCCTTTCATTAAAGAATACAACTAGTATAGTCAAGATAGAATACCCTTCATACTAGTGGAAGATAAGGTATGGGTTAGCATTTATTGAGCTACCCTACCATAAATTCAAAATGGTATATTTGTATTCCCACTTGATTTCAACACAATATACTTGTATTTTTATAGGATAATGAATATTGTCATTCATATAAATAGTGTATAATGTATATCATACAATTACACAAACTAATTAAGTACATACAAGTATTTAAGGCATTTGAATACTTAAAATCATTTATCATGATGAAAACAAAATTTCCATACCTTTGAGTCAATTTGTTAATTAATCATTAATGAATTAATGAACATTTCAATTGAGTATACATATATCATGTAGACATGTTAAACTAACATCTCATGGCATGATTTGAACATTCCGAACAAAATATGATATGCAAATCCAAATTTGAGTTCATGACAAAATTCTGTATTTTGAGTTCTAAAATGTTTCAAAATGTTTTGATCAATTTCTTTTTAATTCAACATTGTAATGATCAAATTGAATGATGATAAGGTGTTATATAATCATTATGAGGCATATGAATCATCATACATTAATTAGAACAAGCATACGACGCCAAAACTTTAAGCCGAAAATAGAGTAGGAGAGAGAAAGCATACTGCTTGAAAGTAGTCGACTACTTTTAGCATAAGTAGTCGACTACTTATGCTGCAGCTCCTGCGGCATGACGTTTTCATCCGTTTTGAATTTTTTGTCTTAGGTTTTGATCGTTTATCATTATAAACACTTTATAAAGTATGTAACAATTATTATCAAGATGTTTATATGATTCAAAAACTCAATGATCATATTAAGTACATACAATTCCAATTTCACATAATTATGATCAATAAGTGTTTTTTCTGATATAGCATGTAATGATCAAACGCATACTTCACATTGTGATATATTGGTATATTGAATATGATAAGATCAATATATTACAATTAAGAACTCATACGGTGTGTGTGTGTCCTATAGAGTTTCGAGTTCAATATCCTGCGAGTATTGTCGAAATAAAAATTGCTTTAATGTAAATCATACATTTTCATACCTTTTCGACTTGATTTCGCTTTCATGATTTGTTTTGGATATTCTATATCAAAATCATCGTTAGTACATTCAAAACGTCAAATATGTGTGTTATCGTCAAAATCACTTTAATCCGGGAATTCTATGATTGAAACCGCTTAGGCTAACAATCTCCCCTTTTTTTATGATGACAACTCATTTGATGTTTTAATAGCATTAAATACTTTTCTATCTCTCCCTGAGAATGAGATTGGTTTTGAAATGATTTTATTAATAAAGTTCAATTATTCATTCTCTCAATATTAGTGTAGTTTATAATATAATAACCATAAATAACATAATCATAGTCATAGTCATAATAACCATATATAATCATAGTCATAAACAACACAAGATAGAAATGCAAATATAACTAGTACTAAATCTCTAACACCAAATTTCTAACATCAAACCTAACTAGTACTTAATCTCTAACATCAAATCTAGTTTTCTCCCCCTTTGTCACATAAAAAAGGAATAATAAATTAGTCTTGAGGTGGTGGAGGTGGATAGTGTGTGTAGAAGTGACTAGTGATGTAAGACCTCAATCGTAGCATGTACATCATTTTAGTTGCATTTTAGAGTAACTGGAAAAATTCGGGATGAAATTGGGTCAATAAAAATTCAAATTAAAAATCTAGGGGTTAATTCGCAAATTTAGAAACATTAAATCCAAATCTTGGGAGGTAAATTGACATTTAACTTAAAATTAAAACTTTTAGCGGTGCAATTGCAATTTAAGAAAAACCATAAAAGTGGACTTAAACTAAAATGAAGATTTTAAGAAGTTAAGGGGAGAAAAGGGTAATTTCACAAAGATTTATTTATATATATATATATATGTGTGTGTGTGTGTGTGTGTGTGTGTGTATGTGTGTGTGTGTGTGTGTGATCGGAAGCCATCGGCCGAAAGCAGAGAATGAACAGCGACGTGGCAGGAGGAGCTTAACACTTGGACCACTAGCTACATACATATAAATGTTGATTCATGCATGTAATGATCACGAAAGCAACTCTCAAAACAGGAACCGCAAAACAGAGAAGGAAGAGAGAGAAAGCGAAGAGAGAGAGAGAGGTTCGCCGGCGGTGGGGTATAGTCTGGCATGGGTGGTGGCGGTTCGTTTGGTCTGATTTGTGTGTATTTGGGTGTGTTGGGTATGCGTGGGTGTTCAATTGTGCGAATGTGGATGTGCGTTACTGTTCACTGACGGTTGGGTGTGTGCTCTATTCAGTTACAGTGTTACGTATGTGGGTGTGTTTCGGTGTGGGTCATCGGCGGGGATGGTGATCGGGTGGTGTGGCGCTGCCGTGGGTATGTGTTGTGTGTGGGCCGTGTGGGTTGCTGCTCGTTGTCCGGTGCTGGAGCATGTATGTGTTTGTGTTGCCGACAGCTTCAGAGTAGGCGTGTGGGTGATCTTCTCATCCGGATAGTGTGTGTGTGTGTGTTGTCGGGTGTACCTGTGTGTGCGTGTGTTGTTCGGCCGGTGGTGTTTCCGTGCGGCGAGGTGTGTGTATGTATAAGATCGTCGGAGTTGGGGAGAGAATGAGGGAGACGTCGGCCAGGAATGCAAACAGGAAAATAGAAACGTGGGAAAAAAAAAGGGGGAAAAAGGAAAAAAAATAAGGGAATTATACAAACCACCCCACTGGAAATCAAAAACTCATTTCGTTGTCGCCAAACGATTCAGAAACAGGTGAAATTTCAATCGACTATTAATTTTCGTTAAATTAAATTTTATTTAATGTTATGAATCTAAAAATCGTAATAATTCCGTAAGGATTAATTAATTCTAATTGCGTGGTACATAAGATAATAATTATTCAGAAAATAGAGTCTGCATTGCATGATTCAGATGTTTTAGATAAGATATTAATTTAGGCTCTGTCACTATTAGGCTCATAGGCACCGGTGTCCCGATAGAGTGTGGTCGGTGAAGGTTTTGGAGAACGGATAACGAGGTGAGTGTGCTGTCTTTTTGCCAAATTATTTTTGTACATATATATGATGAAATATTGGTTTACTTAAACCGTACAATTTTATAAATTATATGGATCAAGCAGGATGTGGGAGAGTTGGTAAACTGGATTTTCGGAAGATTTCGCTGGTTTTCGAAATGAAATTGAAAATAAATTTTTGTTGGATTTGGTGAAATCAGACGGTGTTTTTAAAAGAGAATAGGAAACATCTATTTTCTAGAAATGCATGGTTTTCTAAAAATAAAGGATGAAAAGTGGTTTTGATAAAATCAGACGTTTTCTTTAAAAAGAAAGTGTGAAATATGATTTTTGGATTTTAAAGTGGGTTTTGAGAAAAAGAGATAGACGTGGTGATTTGACGAGGTTGAGTGGACGATATTTATTGAGTTGTGATTCGATGATGCTATATTTGATTTGACGATGCCATAGTATTTATCTGTTTCGGTAGAGTGGAGTTATCCGCTTTGGCGGAGTGATGTTATCCGCTTCAGCGGAGTGATGTTTATCTGCTTCGGCAGAGTGATGTTAGACGTTTATACTGCGCAGTGATTATCCGCTTCGGCGGAGTGATGGGTGTTCGTAGGAAGGCATATCCTACGGATGGTATGGTACCGTTGCAAACTCCTGATAGTGAGGTTAAAACAATCACTAGGGCTGACCAGTGTGTGTGTTTGAGGAGTGTGTTTGAGATGTGGTATTTTACTTATAGTGGAAAATTTATTATTTACTCTGGTGATTGGTATGATTTTATATTAGTTGAATTTGGATGAAACTTATACTTATGGGTTTATTTCCACTGCTTATATTATGAAGAATTTTACTAGTTACGCGTTGTTTACATACTTACGCTTGATTCATTTAGATGTTGTAAAATGAATTATTATCTTAAAAATATTTTCACTAAGAAGGCAGTACACTCGCAGGTAAAATAGTTAGGAGTCGGTCGGTCCCCTACTGGCGCTAGATAGAGTTATGCGGGTCACGCAAAGGAGTCATTCGAGACAAATTCTAGAGACGAGATATCAGAAATAAAATCTAAGTGAGGTTTAGGGGATTTGTTTGTTTGTATTTATATTTCGGGACAGTATATCCCTATCGGATGAGACTATTATATGTGTTGTATAGCTTTAGAATTTTGTTATGGAAATATTGAGGTTGTCTAGTCAGTTGGGCAGTATCATGTCTACGTCACGCCAGCCACACATGACGGGGGTCCGGGGTGGGGTGTGACAAGTGAATTGTGTGAAGGATCCTATAAAGGTATCAAATCGCTCATCCACATGATGTGCATGGGTGTCAAAACGGTTTGAAAGATCATCCATTCTCCTTTCAAAGCGATTAGTCATATCATCCATTCTCCCTTCAAACCTTGTGCTCATGTTGTCCATACGAGTAACAAGATCATTATAATTGAAGTCCGGAGCATTGGAACCTTCTCCAACTTCAAAAGTCGAAGTACCACCGGTTTGAGGTGGTGCATCCTCCATTTCGTCATCTTCCTCTTCTTCTTTTTCATGTTCCATATTTTCAACACCTCCTTGATAAGCATCGGCATGGCTTAGTTCCATAAGAACATTTGTGAGTGCGAAACCAACAACTTCATGATCAACTTGTCTATTTCTTTTTCGAAAACGACCATTGACAAATTGATAACCCATTTTCAACATGGTTGAATGGTCAGGAATTTCATGACGAGTAATGATAGAAGATGGAATTCCATTTGGGAGCGGGACTTGGAAATGATTGAAAATGGCGGTGATAGCGATTCCATAAGGCAAAGAGCCTTTGGTTTTGTTCTTTTGAGCCAACATATACTTTTCTATGACAAATGCAAGATCAATGTTAGTGTTATCAAGAAAGCTCTTTAGAAGGAAAAGATCAAAGAAGGTGATATGAGATCTACTTCCGGCTCTAGGTACAATGGAGTAGTTGATTATGGAGTGAATCAAATGAAATTCAAGTGGTAAATCGGCTACGGAATTACGATTACCGGGACGAAAATGTGGTCCACAAAGAGTAGCCAAGACATTCCATTGATTGAAATTTAAATGGATTGACAACCAATTGTTATTGATCTTGGGTTTAATCTCTCCTCTAGGTAAATGAAGTATATTAGCAAGAAGGTTATTACCAAAAGAGATTTCAACACCATTCATATATACACAAGATTCGCATTGAATATTTGGACAAGAACGGAATATAGTGGTGATGAAATTCCAACAAAATAATCCCAACCAGCATGATTCAAATAGGTACGTGTATGAAGATTGTGATTTGAAAGAGAATCAAAATCAACAGGACGACCGGGGATAACCTTACGGTGAGAGAAGTCGGAGCGGAATTGTTCCTCATGTTCGGGACATGAGAAATGATAGTTGTCGAATGGAATAACTGGGGCTGCCTCTTGTTCCTGATTTCTCCTTGGTGCCATTGCTTGAATTTCTCAAGAACACAAGATTTCAACCTAGGGTTTGGACAATTTCTCAAATACTCTCAAGATTTATCAAGGTTGGCCTCTTCTTTAAGGGTGGGAAGGAAGTGATGTGAGAATACTAGTTTATATAGGCAAGGAAATCGGATGAAATAAACCCTAACCCTTAAGAGTTGTAATAAATTCAAACATACTGATTTCCACCCGTCAGGATAAGTAGTCGACTACTTATCCGGTACTTTTGCTGTAACATTTCAGCAAGTAGTCAGCTTGATCCGTTTCTGTTTTGTGCTCTAATTGGATTGATTTATTCAATATTTAGCCTTTGTATGATTTTTTGAAGTATATATCAATCCTAATTAATTTAGAATTGATCAATATTACTCATAACCAAATTTTGTTTTTGCCTCAGGGATTCAAATCTATCAAAATTAGATTTTTGATTACTTTTGAAGAACATGGTTTTGAAATCATTTTAAAAACATTTTAAACACATCAAAAATATATCAGTGAAAAAAAAAAAAAAAACCATTTTAAATCAAGATTGAAGTATTTTTTGACAATTTATAGCATATTTACTCTCAAGTTGAAATTTCGAAAGTTTTCATTCTTTCAAAGCATCTTTTTGTCTCATCATGCCTAAGCCACGTAATATTTTTGAAAATTATTCTTCCTTGAGAGGCTTAGTAAAGATATCGGCTAGTTAATTATTAGTGTCAATGAATTCTAATGTGATATCGCCTTTTTGAATGTGGTCACGAATGAAGTGGTGTCTTATTTCGATGTGCTTAGTTCGTGAACGTTGAGTAGGATTCTTACTTAAACAAATGGCGCTAGTGTTATCACATAAGATTGGAACACAACCAACATTAACACCAAAATCTCCTAATTGTTGTTTCATATATAGCACTTGAGCACAACAATTTCCAGTCACGACATATTTAGCTTCGACCATGGATAATGCAACCAAGTTTCATTTCTTGCTTGACCAAGAAACCAATGCGTGTCTTAGAAAGTGACAAGTACCACTAGTGCTTTTACGCTCGACTTTGCAACCGGCAAAATCAGCGTCAGAATAGCTAAGCATGTCAAAACAATCATTTTTAGGATACTATAAGCCTAAATCACATGTACCAAGCAAATATCAAAAAATACATTTAACGACAGTTAAATGTGATTCTTTAGGACAAGATTGAAAACGAGCACATAGACACACATTAAACATGATATCCGGTCTACTTGCCGTAAGATAAAGAAGACTACCAATCATACCTCGGTATTCCTTTTCATTTACCTTCTTATCACTTTCATCGGCGTCCAATTTGATTGAAGTACTCATAGGTGTATCATATACCTTTGAGTTTTCCATTCCATATTTTTTTTATTAAGTCTTTAGTATACTTTGCTTGATTTATAAATATTCCATCCATTGATTGCTTAATATGTAATCCGAGAAAGAATGTTAATTCTCTCATCATGCTCATCTCGAATTCTTCCTGCATAAGCTTAGCAAACTTTTGGCACAAAATCTCATTAGTGGCTCCGAAAATGATATCATCAACATAGATTTGAACTAGTAAGATATTATTTTCAGCTTCTTTAATAAATAAAGTTATATCAATTAAACCACGTTTAAATTTTTTTTCTAAAAGAAATCCACTTAACCTCTCATACCAAGCTCTAGGAGCTTGTTTGAGACCATAAAGTGCTTTGGATAGTTTGAAAACATGATTTGAAAATTTTTCATCTTCAAAACCGGGAGGTTGTTCAACATAAACTTCTTCGGAAATGAAACCATTTAAAAATGCACTTTTAACATTCATTTGAAAAACTTTGAAATCATTAGCACAAGCAAAAGCAAGTAACATACGTATAGCTTCTAATCTAGCTACCGGTGCATATGTTTCATCATAATCTATCCCTTCTTCTTGATTATAACCTTGTGCTATCAATCTTGCTTTATTTCTAATAACAACACCCGACTCATCCTTTTTATTTCGAAAAACCCATTTTGTTCCAATCACAGGATGGTCATTAGGTCTTGGTACTAGAGACCAAACGTTATTCCTCTCAAATTGATTTAACTCATCTTGCATTGCAAGAATCCAAGATTCATCGTCAATAACTTCAAAAACATTTTTAGGTTCAATTTGAGATAGGAAAGCAAAATTGTTAACATAGTTTCTCAAAAAAGATCTAGTACTTACTCCATGTTCAATGTCACCAATGATTTGATCGGATGGATGAATGTTGACCTTTTTCCACGCCTTAGGTAACGTGTTCTCAGAAGGTTGTACTTCCATTGAGTCATTATCAACGGGCCTTAAATCAGCGTTTTCAGCTTCTTCCGTTGATTTTTCTATCAAATCTGTATTTTCCTCATCAATATCCTTTCTTGGCGAAAAGGGGTTAGATTCTTCAAAAACAACATGCATTGATTCTTCAACTACAAGTGTACGTTTATTATATACTCTATAAGCTTTACTATTAGTTGAATAACCAAGAAAAATACCTTCATCGAATTTAGCATCAAATTTAGAAAGATTTTCTTTATCATTAAGAATAAAACACTTGCAACTGAAAACTTTAAAGTATGAGATAATAGGGGTTTTACCATTCCATAACTCATATGGAGTTTTATTTAAGCTTCTACGGATTGAAACACGGTTCAAAACGTAACATGCCGTACTTATGGCTTCCGCCCAAAAATATTGCGGTGAAGAATGCTTGTTTAACATAGTCCAAGCCATTTCTTGTAAAGAGCGATTTTTCCTCTCAACAACGCCATTTTGTTGAGGTGTTCTAAGGGCTGAAAAATTGTGTTCGTAACCTTGTTCGTCACAAAATTTTTCAATCTCATCATTTTGGAATTCTCCTCCTCTATCGCTTCGGATATTGTTAATGCTAAAACCTATCTCATTTTCAACACGTTTACAAAACTTAACAAACACGTAAGCAACATCACTTTTCTTAGCAAGTAGTAGAACCTATGTATATCTAGAATAATCATCAACAATCACAAATCCATAAAGTTTTCCACCTAAGCTAGCAACGGGATTAGGACCAAATAAGCCAAGATGCAAAAGTTCTAATGGTTTAGTAGTAGAAATAAACTTCTTCTTCTTAAAAGAACTTTTAACTTGTTTACCGAGTTGGCAAGCATCACATATTTTATGCTTAACAAATTTTTCATTTGGTAATCCACGTATAGGATTATTTTTAGACAAGTTTGAAATAAGTTCCATGCTAGCATGTCCTAGACAGCTATGCCATAACCAACTATTTTCGGTTAAAGCATTTAGGCATGAAACATTTTGTGGAGATAGATCATCAAATGAACATGTATAAATATTTTCAAAACGTGATGCAACAAATAAAACTTTGTGATCATCATCTTCTTTGACGACACATTGATTTTCAAGAAAAGTTACTTTAAAACCGTTATCACATAGTTGGCTTATGCTTAGAAGATTATATTTTAAGCCTTAAACAAGTAAAATATTTTCAATAATAAAATCATTTTTACCAACTTTACCAATACCAATTATTTTACCCTTAGAGTTGTCTCCAAACGTCACATGTCCGCCATCTTTAGGTGTTAAAGATGAAAATTGATTTTTATCGCCTGTCATGTGCCGTGAGCAACCGCTATCTAGGAGCCATTTTTCCTTGCTTATATTTGCTTTAAAACTAACCTGCAAGGAGCATCTCAAATGATTCCTAAACGGTACCCGTTTTACTTGGGTCTGGGAGGGTTAGTCTTTGGAACCAAAGTTCCTTTTGGTACCCAAATTTTTCTTACCTTTGTATTTGTATTTTTCAGTTTTCTTTCATTACAAGCATTGATGGCGTGACCAACTTTGTTACAATAAAACATTTTATAAATGTTTTGGTTTTAGAGAAAAAATTCTGAAATTTCTTTTGTTTCTTATGTTGATGAAAACTCAAACCGGCTTTGTTGAAAACACCCTTTTGACTTCCCAAGAGAAGTTTAAAATTATTTTCACCTTTAGTAAACTTGTGGACTGTTTTGGTTAAATCATCAACTTGATTTTTTAAAGAAATATGTTTCTTTTCAAGATCACATTTCTTTAAAGAATCATTTTCTTGTTTTAAAAAAATAATTTCAGATTTTGTTATTTCCAATTCATTTGAAAGAGTAGCTATTGTTTTGTTAAGATTTATCATTTTAGAAAAATAATTTTTAAGCTCATATTTTAAATCTTCATATGCATCAAGTAATTCATCATATTCATCTAGTGAACAAGTTTCGGAAATAGGAGTTACTTCATCTTCTTTTGCCATGAGTGCAAATAAGTTGGCCTCCTCGCCACTACTTTTATTTTCAGAGTCACTTGAGTCGATGTCATCCCAAGTTGCTTTGAAAGCTCTTTTCTTGTTTTTGTAATAATGTTTCTTTGCCTTTTTGTGATCCTCCTTGAGTTGAGGACATTCGGTTTTGTAGTGGCCGAACTTGTGACATTTATAGCATTCAACTTTGCTTATGTCGGTTTTGTTGAATTTCTTCTTCTTGAAGAATCTCCAATTGATTCGTCTTGCGAAGATAGTCATTTCACCTTTGGGTTCACTCCCGTTGCTATCATTGTCATCATCATCGTCATGAATAGCTTTTAAGGCTATTCCTTTCTTTCGGTTTCTACCTTCTTCTTCGTAGCCTTTGAGTGACGGCTCATGAGTGGTCAAGTTACCAATGAGTTCATCAATGGAATATTTGTTTAGATCTTTGGATTCCGAGATGGCCATAGCCTTTGGTTCCCATGCCTTAGGAAGAGCTCTAAGGATCTTTCGTACTCGTTCGGACATTGAGTATGGCTTTCCGAGTGCATTCAAGCTATTAGAAATATTTGTAAAGCAAATATACATCTCCATGATCGATTCTTCATCCTACATCTTGAATAGTTTGTATTGGTGTACGAGAATGTCGATCTTGGATTCCTTGACTTGGTTTGTACCCTCATGAGTAATCATAAGAGTATCCCAAATCTCCTTAGCCGATGAGCATCCGGAAATCCCATTATATTCATGAACATCTAAACCACAATAAAGAAGGTTAATAGCTTGGGTATTTATAGAAATTAATTTGGTGTCCCTATCATCAAATTCCGATTCTACCTTAAGTGTAGTATATCCATCAAGATTAGTTTTGATAGGAGTATGTGGACCATTTTTAATAACTTTCCAAGCTTCATAATTTGTAGCTTGTAAAAATTCTATCATTCTAGCTTTCCAAAAAATATAATTGTTACCATTAAACAAAGGAGGTCTATGCATGGATTGACCTTCGGGAAGGGTAGTTGCAACGAAATTTGCCATGATCGATTTGCTAGGATTTTAAGCCTTGTTAAGCAAGTGTAGCTCTGATACCAATTGAAGGCCCAAGAATTACCCAAGAGGGGGGGGGGTGAATTGGGTTTTGGCAAATAATTCGTTATTTAAAAACTACTCAATATAAACTAAGTGTTAATGTGATTAAGTGCACTACGGATATTCAAACAAGAGTAATAATCACAAATACAAATATATGCGAAAATGTAAAGAGTAGAGTTAGAGAGATTGACACTGATATTTTATAGTGGTTCGGTAAACACCCTTTGCCTAATCCACTCCCCCGAGCTCCTTCGAGGATTTCACTATCTTTGATCTTCTTACGGGTGAAGAACAAATCGTTTAAGTCGCCGCTTGAGAGGTACGTATCTCAAGTCTTTACAATAGAGAATGAATATGTTCCACTCACAAATCTCTCTTCTTGAGTAAAACATTTACTCAAGATTTACAATGAAAATCTCACCGTTTCACAAAATTAAGCTTTCAACACTCACAAGATATAGAACTCAAGAATCTATGTGTGTGAAGCAAAAAAAAAAAAAAAAACACTCAAAAAATATGAATCAAGAAGAGTATAAGTGTTGTTGGACAAATTTTAGTTTGGAAGCCTTTGGTAGTATCACTTTGATCTTTGAGGTTCACTTGATTGATACTTTGGTGAGTTCTTTTCTTCAGCAATCTTTTCTCCTTTTGTAGATGAAGAGAATGTAGGAGGATATCTCATTTGAATAACTTGAGTGCAAATGACCATTTCAAAATGTTCTTCAAATTTCAACATTCAAATTGCATAGGCTCCTCTTCCATCATTTCTGCAGATTTGTCAAGAATCTTTTCCTCTTTTTCAAACATCAATTAATGCAAGATAGTGTAATTAAATACATAGGACCCATAGTCCATTCATGTTGTTGAGATAGTGGAAAAATACAACCATTATCTCTTACATACAATGTATATAATAGAGTGTAAGAGATCATGGTGTTTGTAGACAAAGCATAATGGAGTTTATGCAAAGATGGTGTGAAATCATTTAATGCTAGGCTCCTTTCATTAAAGAATACAGCTAGTATAGTCAAGATAGGATACCTTTCATACTAGTGGAAGACAAAGTATGGTTTAACATTTATTGAGCTACCCTACCATAAATTCGAAATGGTATCTTTGTATTCCCACTTGATTTCAACACAATATACTTGTATTTTTATAGGATAATGAATATGATCATTCATATAAGTAGTGTATAATGTATATTATACAATTATACAAACCAATTAAGTACATACAAGTATTTAAGGCATTTGAATACTTAAAATCATTTATTAGGATGAAAACAGAATTTTCATACCTTATGAGTCAATTTGTTAATTAATCATTAATGAATTAATGAACATTTCAATTGAGCATACATATATCATGTAAACATGTTAAACTAATATCTTATGACATGATTTGAACATTCCGAACAAAATATGATATGCAAATCCAAATTTGAGTTCATGACAAAATTCTGTATTTTGAGTTCTAAACTATTTCAAAATGTTTTGATCAATTTGTTTTTTTTAGTTCAACATTGTAATGATCAAATTGAATGATGATAAGGTGTTATATAATCATTATAAGGCATATTAATCATCATACATTAATTAGAACAAGCATACGACTCCAAAACGTAAAGTCGAAAATAGAGCAGAAGAGAGATAGCATACTGCTTGAAAGTAGTCGACTACTTTTAGCATAAGTAGTCGACTACTTATGCTGCAGCTCCTGCGGCATGACGTTTTCGTCCGTTTTGGGTTTTTGGTCTTAGTTTTTGATCGTTTACCATTATAAACACTTTATAAAGTATGTAACAATTATTATCAAGATGTTTATATGATTCAAAAACTCAATGATCATATTAAGTACATACAATTCCAATTTCACATAATTATGATCAATATGGGTTTTTTTTTATATAACATGTAATGATCAAACGCATACTTCACATTGTGATATATAGGTATATTGAATATGATAAGATCAATATATCACAATTAAGAACTCATACGGTGTGTGTGTGTGTCCTATAGAGTTCCGAGTTCAATATCCCGCGAGTATTGTCGAAATGAAAAATTGCTTTAATGTAAATCATACCTTTTCGACTTAATTTCGCTTTCATGATTTGTTTTGGATATTCTATATCAAAATCATCGTTAGTACATTCAAAACGTCAGAAGGATCAATATGCTCAAACTGGAATAAGTTGGTTGACCAACATGAGTGGTCAATTGACATTTCTAGTAGAACAACCAGAGTGGCTTATATGAACTCAATTCGGTCAACTGTTTGGAAATAGTAGTCGATTGAATTACTTTAGATTCATTTGAATCGTGAACGTTTTTCAGAATATTTTTGCATTGTTTTTAACAAAAAAAAAATCTAAAATATTTTTATAATATTCTTAAATGATATATTTATTATTACAAATATTTTTAAAGAGATTTATGCATTAAATATTTTTTGGATTGTTTTTTTTGGTGATATTCTACTTATGTCCAAATACATTGAGAAATTCAAATATTTTTGGGTTGAATTAAGGGAGTCAAAGTCTTTGGTCAATGGCTTAGTTTTAGGGAGAAAATATGATTTTTTGACTATTGGAAATATCTAAAAATTTAGTCATTAAATATAACAAAAATAATTAAAAGATTAGAAGAAAATAGAAAAAACAATATTGGGAAAATTTTGAAAAACAATCTCCTTGTGATTCATCTTTGAGAGCAAAATACTAAGAGATTGATTGAAATGTTTTGTGTTTATTATTGTTAGGGATGAAGATCACATGTGTATTGATCTATTCTTCTTATCCCGGTGAGATCTATCAATGCTATATTCACTAAGCTTTATTTCAGAATTTCATTATATATATATATATATATATATATATATATATATATCTTTTTGATCATTTTTAATAAATATTTTTCTATTATTTGTGATTAAATCTCTGATTAAAAATACTCAAGAATTGAATCAGAAATATTTTTTATTTTAGTATAATTTTGGAAATTATTTTGTCAAGATTACTTAAGTGTTATAATTCGTCATCTAAAGTCGTTGTTTTGATCTCGATCTATTTATTTTTAATTGATTTAAACGATTTAATTAATTTTATCTAGAATATTTATCTATGCGCTCACATTGATTAGCAAGATAAATTGTCAAGAAGTTATATATACCTGAATATCTGTATATCATGTTCACTTTTATCACTCTTAGTCCATTTGAATTATGTTTGATATTTATAAGTGGTAGAAGCACTGTGAGAATTTTTTTGTATTAGTAAGGTTTGTATCTTGGACTTAAGTGTAATTTACCGGAGTGAAAGTGTGTTTGAATATAAGGATAATTTACTCAAACTTGGGTGTAAGGGTTTGATTCTCTCATGGGAAAAATATCAAGATATAGTGGATTGAATTTCCTACGAAAGCTCGGGGGAGTAGAATTAGGCAAGAGTAGTTTGTCAAAGTACTATAAAATTCAACGTCCCACTTCCTCTTTCCCTCTCTATTTGGTTGTGTTTGTGTGCTTGGATTAATACATTTTTGCTAAAAATCTAAGTAACATAAAATTTAATAAAAAATTGAAAAGATCACAAACACTTGGATTATTTTTAAACTAGCCAATTCATCCTCTCTTTCTTAGGTAGTACTTTAGGCCAACAATTCCCTTGGTGATTTATAATTCAATCTTACATTATATAAAAAAACTTTTACATAAAAAAATAGAATTTTTATCAAAGTATTTAGTTATTTTGTTATATATTAGTTTAAATGTATAAAATTAAGGGCTTAAGTGTATTCATATTTTCTTATTCAATCAAACTATATAAATAAAGTGTCAAAACTGAGTCAGGACTCGTTAAGAATAAAGAATTAAAGAGGATGTTCCAAATAATTATTTTTGTTGACACTAGATGTTTTGATGAACCTTTTGAGGAACTAATGTGTTTAGCGAGTATTTCAGATTTTAGTTCCAGTGCTTGAATGGGAAAAGTTATGAAAAGGAATGATAAAGATCGAGATGATTGCAGTGAAGACATTGAAAAACAATTGAGCAAGGGTTTGTTTTTTTATTCCTAGGTAAACAACTAAATTCTTCTTAAGTTCTTAATGCAACCAAATTAGGATCATACACGACATTCAAACTTAACTTGAAATATTTTTAAAAATGTTATAAGTGATAAATTTATGTGTTCAAATGATTTTCCTAAGTACTCGATCAAGACGTTTGAAAAGTTTAAACTTTTATTTTTCGATCTGGATGGTAGACTGCCCAAGAGGCCAATCAACCGATAGATTCAGGATGGCAGTTTGTTAGAGTTTTAGGCTTTCTGGTCGACCAACAAGTTGAACGATTGATTCAGAGCCTAAAACGGTCAACTGCCCGATTGACTACGTTGTGTGCAACGACTATAAAACTATTTTGTAATACCCTGAAAAATTGTATTTTTGAAAATATTATTTTATAAGTTTAACATTGTTGGGATTATTTTGCAAATTTATGGTATAAATAATATTTGATATTATTTGGGGGTTAAATATTAATTTTAAATTGATTTTAAAAGTTTTGGGACTATTGTGTTCTTTAAAATATACTTTTAAGAATTTTGGAATATAATTAATATTTTTTTATTTTAAGAGAAACATTGTGTAAATAAATAAATAAATTAATAATAAAATAATATACGGTTTGAATTGATTCTTTCTTAAAGAATGAATCAATCCAAAAACCACATATATATGTGATTAGCTAATATTTGACAAGTGTCTTCATAATAATAATAAGGAATTGGAGCCTTTTATATATATATATATATATGTGTGTGTGTGTGTGTGTGTGTGTGTAACCATAACATCGTATTAGAGGGGTTAAAATTTTACTGAGCGTTGGCTCACAACCCCATAGTTTTGATTGCAGAGCCGGTAAAAATGAAATTGTGCCAAGAATTCTATTTAAATTTCTATTTAATTTATAATAGTTGTATTTACTATTTACGATTGTAAAAAAGAAAAAAAAAATGATTCCATAAATAGACAAATTATAATTACTGTCGTAATTTGTAAATTTTTTCACATTTATAAAATAAAATATTGATTAAAAAAAAATAGGTATCATTTTTGCATCCAAATATTAATATATAATTATTGAGTGATTATGGTTTGATATACACTTGAAGAATCAGAAACCTTGAGAATAAAACAATTCAGTCTCCAATTTTGATGCTTGTACACCTAAAGTTTGGCAGCATTTTCACTTTGGTCCCTTTAGTTTCAATGTGAACATTATCACCTTGGTCACTTTGGAAATGTTACTTAGGTAAAATTTGGGGATTGCAACCAATGAATTGAATTTCAAGTTTAAACATGTTACTCTTTTTTTTTTTTTAATTTTTTTTTTCACTCAATTCAGTTAAGTTTCTAAGCTTAAAAATTTTAATTTGTTAGATTTTTATGAGATGAGATATTGGTTATTGTGTGTTTGTGTTAATTTCTCCGAGGGAAGAAACCGTATGGCAGCCCTGAAAAATCAGGCCGTTACATATTCATTGTAAGTCATCCCGTTGACCATTTGATACACATGTCGATCGACAGAGTTTGTTTCAGAATTTGACCAGAACAACTTTCAAACATCTTTCATCAAATTTTAAACATTTTATTGTTGGAATATATTATTTTAATGGGTTTTGATTGTATTTCAAAGATCTTTCCCAGTTGGGCATCTGACTTCTACGTTTCTATAATACGATCAATTAACGACGGTCTCAAGGTCAAAATTGCAAGCAATGATGTCGTCTGGCCCACTGCCAACTGAACTCGCAGGGATCTCAATTCAACATATAGGTTAGTATGAACAACTCGAAAGTACATAACCGAGCCTGCCGATTTTTGACTTAATGTATCTGCTACAACATTAGCCTTTTCAAGGTGATAATAGAAAATACAATCATAATCCTTGATCAATTCAATCCGACGCCTATGTCTTAGATTTAGTAAATTTTTAGTAAACAAATATTTTAAACTCTGGTGATCAGTATATATCTCGTAGGTCTCACCATAAAGATAATGTCTTCAGTGTTTCAAGGTAAATACAATCAGCGCCAACCCCAAGTAATGCGTCGGGTAGTTACGCTCATGATTCTTTAAATTTGAGAGACTTATGCAATCACATGACCATGTTTCATTATTACACAACCTAGACTCTGGTGTGAAGCGTCACTGTATATCATGAAGCCACCATCTTCTGTCGGGAGAGAAAGTATTTGGGCTGATATCAGCCTATTCTTCAGCTACTAGAAGCTCTGTTCACATTTATCAGTCCACTCAAATTTAGTTTCCTTGCGAGTCAAATGGGTCAACAAGGCAGCTACAACATAAAACCCCTGTACATACTGACAATAATAACTTGCCAATCCTAGGAAGCTTTGTATTTTTGTCACACTTTTTGGCCTTTTCCACCGAATAATAGCTTCAACTTTTTTTGGCTCGATTTGTATACCATCACCTGATATAACGTGCCCTAAATATAAATTTCTATCCAGCCAAAACTTACATTTACTAAACTTTGCATATAATTGCTTCTCTCCTAAAATCTATAACATAATTTTGAGATGCTCTACATGCTCTTCTTTATTTTAGAAGTAAATCAGTATATCATCAACAAATACGATGATAAACTAATATAAATAATGTTGGAAAATACGATTCATCAGATCCATAAATGCAACGGGGGCATTCATTAACCCAAATGGCATAACTAAAAATTTATAATTTCCATACTTTGTACGAAACACATTCTTCGGCATGTCACTATCTCTGATTTTAAACTGGTGATATCCTGATCAAAGATCTATTTTCAAAAATTCCCTGGCCTTTTGCAACTGATCAAATAAATCATCAATTCTAGGCAACAGATATTTGTTATGATTCATGACCTTGTTCAGTTGTCGGTAATTGATGCACATCCTCAGAGTGCCATATTTCTTCCTTACAAATATTATTGGATCTCCCCATGGAGAAACACTTGCTCTGATAAACCCACAGTCTAATAGATCTTGCAAACAAATTTTTAGTTTTATAAACTCAGTTGGAGCAATGCGATAGGGTGGAATTGATATAGGAGACGTAACCCAAAAGTACTTCGATAGTGAATTCAATTTTCCTATCCACTGGCAACCTTAGCAATTCTTTTGGATATTCATTGGGATAATCCCATATCACTAGGATATCTGCCAACTATATCTCATTCTGACTGGTATCAATCACATGCGCTAGGTATCCCTAGCATTCCTTCTTCAATAATTTTCTAGCCTCTATAACAGAAATCAAACTAATGATGGTGTTGATTCTATCCCTCGAAAGCATAAACTTTAACTCTCCTTAGACTCGGAAAGTAACTTTATCTTTAAAACAATTGATTGTGGCATGATAGGCAGATAGCAAATCCATACCCAATATCACATCAAAATCTTGAATAGTTAGGGATAATAGATCCACTGACAATTCTCTATCACTAATGCGAAGTAGACAATTTTGTACACACTATCTATCAACACTGACTCACCCATGGGGGTTGAAATAATAATACCATATGACAGAGGAGTAGGGAATATTTCTACATGCATTATAAATGTCACAAAAAAAAAATAAAAAAATGAATGAGTAGAACCTGGATCAATAAGTGCACGTACATTTCTATCACATAACACCATAATACTTGTAATCACATCTGGGGTAGCCTGAGTATTCTGTTGGGTAGTAGAAGATACATACCCTCAAGTTAGAGGTTTACCGATCAATCATCTATCTTTCCCTTGAACACCGCTACGGCTAACACTGCCCACCATGTTTGTAAAAAGTGTAGGTGTAGCAGCAGATTTTGGACAATATGGGGACGTGTAGCCCAGCTCATGACAACAAAAATATGTTGGGCCCGCCATAGGACAGTCTCTAACAAAGTGATCTGGTGATCTACATTGATAGCATATGGTTGTCCCGGTTCGACTAGACGTTCGGCCCCTATCTGGCCCACGTTGACCTAAACTATGTCCAAATACATCCTAGTATTTCCCTAAATATGATTGTTGTTGGCCTAGGCTCCTAACCGACTGGTCGACTATCTAAGCTTGAGAAAATTGAGGTCGAGGGCCAAATCCCTGAGATGTTACCTAGATATCTACTAGACGACTCAAATCTGGTCTTCTTGTGTTACTCACAATTCTAAGTGGCTTCATGTACATCTTTCTCTATTAACTTTGCTACATTTACGAATTCAGAGTAGTTTTTTTTTTTTTTTTTTTTTTTTTTTTTTTTTTTTTTTTTTATCTTTCGGCCTGTTAATTAAGAACAAATTTACAAATCTAGTCCTTTTTTGAATCTTCTACATCTCGCCTCCTCGGTCTTTACCAAGTCAGAGGTAAATCGAGATAAAGCATCGAATTTAATTTCATACTACAAAATTGACATCCTCCCCTGCCACAATAGTATGAATTCTTCTTCCATTTCAAACTAGTAGGATTTAGCAAAATATTTTTCGTTAAATACTGGGACAAATTGCTCCCAGGTGATCTCATGGTCTGGAATTGAAATTAATCGCTTCATTTTCTTCCACTAATGTTCGACTTCCCCTTTTAGTTGAAAGGTGTTTAGAGGAACTCAACCGTCATCAGGGATGCCCATCGTCTCGAATGAATGTCGTACGCTCCTCAACTAATTCTCAGAATCAGTAGGACCCGTAGTACTTGTAAAAATTGGAGGATCCAGCTCCTTGAATATTTTTAACAATACAATTTGAGGATTGGTTGTTTCGATTTGGACCTTATACCATTCAATCATGTTTTCCTGTTGCTCTATTAGTTACATAACAACTTTTAACATTCGCTCGATAGCATCCAATCTTTCCCACGTTATACCCCTTTTTATTTGGAGTCCAGAATTCCCACTTCCTCCATTTTCACATTCCATATTCAAGATTTGAAATGAAATATAATAAATAAAAATGCCAAAAATACAACACACAGTGCATGATACAACGTTACTATTTAACGAAGTAAAAATAACTACAACTCACGTGTTGAACCAACCTATCAACACCCTATCTTATGGTCCACTACTGAAGAAACAATTTGACAATTCTATAGAACCTATAACCTAGGTTTTGACTGCCTCAAAAGCAATACTACTCCCTGACTCTATCTAATACCAGTAGTGGGCCAGTCCCTACTTGGAGTACTTGAGACAAAATATTTTATCGGTATACTGTCTTTATAATATAAACACAATTTATAAATCAAGTATGTCTATTAAAACTACTTTCCAAAATAGAATATAATCATACACAGAGTAGTAACAAAATCTTATAGATATCATCATGATAAAACAACTAACGGTCAAATTACTTTGATATATAATAAAATACTACACACATACTTTTCGACAAGTTATAGGATCGTTTTACCTCATGATCGGGAGTTATAACGGCACCGTAACCTGTACAACTATGCAATCTAAGGTTACAATCAGTGTCAGGGCCATTCAATATATCTAATGGTAGGAGTCAACACATGGTATAAATCACCATATCATAATGAAAATCATAATCATTATCCTCATCAATAACAGCAACAACAATATATATCAACCGTTTGTAGGACTTGTCTTCCTGTCAGGTCACAACACAACGTCCTATAGGACATGCCCTCCTGTTAGGACCAACAATATCTAGCAAGACATGCTCTCTCGTTAGGACTACACTATATCATAATAGGATAATAATAAAAAGCACTTTTCACAATCAACCTTTTACTTGATTTATCTAACGTTATAAAATAGTATATTTTAATAAATATTTTATTTTTCACAATTTAGTACTAAAATATGATTTGACAATTTACATAAAAGACAATAATACTCACCTCGAGATTTGCACTATTAGTATGCTATCGTCTTAATATTGACGTAATTGGGGTCGCTTGTGAACCTAACAACAATTGAGCCTAAACTAAGAATTTAGCTAAATAAATTCAATATACCATGAAATGCATAACACTAAAATTTATTTTTTTCTCATTCTCAAATTTTCTTAACTATATGAAATTTATTAAAATTAAACTTTCTATTTTCTTAAAACTTTATTAATTGTACAATTAAAGTATTATAGCTACGCTTACAAAATTTATCAATTAATAATTTATTTACAGAAAATTATTCACTGACTATTAATAGTATTATTAGGCAATAGAATACTTTTGCATATACATACACACACACACATATATTGATATATGTGTATGTATATGCATATATACCCATACCTTTAAGAGAGAGCAACAAAGAGAGAGAGAGAGAGAGAGTGTTTGATTTTCTCTTTTTCATTTTCATTTACATATGTATATATATAGAGGGGGGATAGGCGGTTATTATTTTTTTGTTGCCTCAAAGTTCATAATTTTTTTTGTACATGTGTCGCATGCATGCGTAATATATATTTGTGTGTGTGTGTGTGTGTTTTGTCTTTTATTAAAGAAGATATCATATTTCAACTTTTATTTTTTTATTTTTTTATACTAATCATCCCTCTTAAAATAAAAAATAAAAAATATATTAATTATATCTCAAAACTCTTAAAATAATAATTTAAATAACAATTCAAAATTAAAATTAACATTTAATCCCCAGAATTTTTTAAAATCACATTTTAAATACCGAAATAACCCTTTAAAAATTTTAAGATAACATTTAAATGACATAGTTGACCCTATTATTTTCAAAAAATTCTAAAATGCAAAATAAAAATATGCATATACAAAAATTAGGTTTTACAAACTTCTTCCTATCCTTTTTGGATTTTAAATCAAAATATTTTTGGGACTAAATCAAATGTTTTAAAAAATATATTTTTTGTCAAATAAAGTTAATTTGAATCTATTTTATATAGGGTCTGTATTAGCCATTTTTGTGCATATCTTTCAAAATATAGGCATTGTTCAAATTTCTTATATAGAGACCTGTCAATGTCCTTTTTATATCATCAAGAATACATATTATTTTAGATTTACAAAACTTTTGTGAAAATCCTTGATCGAGAAGAAGGCTTTTATTGAAAAATCGGGTTTGATTCTACATTGCTATAATTCATATTGTTCTCAAGGAAATTTCGGTGTGATTGTTCTATTTATATTTGCTTGCTTAAATTGATTGTGCTATTCATGTTTCATATATATATACCTGAATATTTGAGATTGTTATATTCGTATCACGAAAATCGTTTTTATTGTTTAATATCTTGAAAATCTTTTTAAACACATTTTGTTTAAGAGTATGATTAAGAAAATACATGTGCTTTAATTGTTAAAAAATCATATTTATTACCTCACATAATTTCAATCACTAGCCTATCAGGAGTTTAATTGAGTTTAAATTTGAATTGAGGTGGCGGACATGTGTAAAAAAACTTGTTAATTTTCAATAATTCAGTGTTGTAGCTTAGATTTAACTGTACTTTGTCTAAGTGAAAGTGGATTAGGCACAAAGGAACGTTGCCTCATTAGGGTTAATCCTGCTCTTGCAAAAATGATAGGTTTAATTATGTGTTTATGAAAAGAATTAGATTAATCCTGAAACTGGGAAAATGATAGGTTTGATTCTGAGCCTGAAAAAAGAATTAAGTTAATCCTGCGCTTATGAAAATGATTGTAAAGGTTTGGTTCCTACTTAGAAAAATGATCAAGGTGAGTGGATTGTGAATTCCCTACAGGAGCTCAAGGGAGAGGACGTAGGCAAGAGTAACTTGCTAAACCTCTATAAATCTTTGTGTCAATTTTTCTATTTTTATTTGTTTGGTTGTGCACTTAGTTATACACGTTTTCACTAAAAATCAAGAGAATAACTGGTTAGGGAAATTGAATTGGTTTAATTTATTAAACTTATTGCTTAAAATTTTAACTACCCAATTCACTCTCCCTCTTAGGTAGATCTTTGGGCCAATAATTTTTAAACAAATGATAATTTTAGGAAGTGTATTGAATAATTGTTTAAGGATTGTATTGAACAATCATTAAATTAGAATTATGATTTTTGATTAAATTTGTCAATATTTAGTTTAAGATTGTTATAGATTTAGTGATTTTAGGATTTGGAAAAAGCATTCTAGATTAATTTAGAATTGTTAATTTCATGTATTATAACTCTTTAGTTATAGATTTCACTTTAGGAGTTTCTGTTCTTTCTGTTCTCAAAACTTTATTTGAATAATTTATTGATTGCCTTATTTTTAGTTTGTATAATTTTGTTCCTAAAAATAGAATTGAATATATCAATAGCAATTTTTATTTTCTTTGAAACCGTCGTCGATTTTTTAAAATTATTTTGTACCATTTTCGGCCAATTTCCTTGTTCCGGCTTTTTCTATTGACATGCTAGTAAAAATAATCAATATATTTTTCAAAAACATTAGTATGCAAATCCTAAGCTAGATGACGTGAATATGATACATATTGTTTTTACTCCATGTCCACTCAATGTTTTCTCAACTGAAATGAAGAGTATAGGGTCTTATTTATAAGTAAAGTTAGGTTATCTATTTACACCCCCAAAACCTAAAAATAAAAACCCCCATCCCCTAAAAAAACTACAGTTGTTGCCTACCTTTCTTTTCCAGGAAAAAAAAAATTGTACGTTCGCATTGAGCATGCACATCTATCTCGCGTTGGGAAAATTGTCCAAAAGTCTCATCCCATAAAAACACTATTTTATTAAGTCCTATAACAATGATTTTTTTACACGTGAGATAATCTTTAAAAAGTTATTTTTAGAATCTTGGGATCTCTCAAAAAGTTTCTTCATTTTTTTTTTTTTTTTTTGCACCCAAAGTGCATTGCACACTAGGCTATTTGTTTTCTAGCTAGTTTGGATTCCTCTCCTCCTACATGGGTCAAGCCTATTTTTTCTTTTGTTTTTCTTTTTCTTTTCTTTTTTTTTCTTTCCTTCTTTCTCCCCCCCCCCCCCCCCCCCCCACTTTTCTCTCATTTAAAAATAAAAATAAAAATCTATCTTTCCTTTTTATTTTATTTTTATACAAAATAAAAATAATTATAATATGGAATAAATAATAAATAACAAAATCAAAAACTAATAAAATAAAGGGAAAATTACCGTTTACTCCCCAAAAAAATAATTATTTACCGTCTGCTCCCCGCCTATTTTCCTTGCACCGATCAATCCCATCCGATAGCTTTTCTTGCACTGGTTAGTCCCGTCGGCAGTAAACATAGCACGGAAAACTCCAGTTTCCAAAAACGGCGATGAGGAGATTACCGAAAATGCCCTTCTGTGTTTCGCGCCAACGACGATTACCTCATTTAGCTTATGAGTTTCCAAATTTTGCAATGGTACATTCATTTGGAAATCAGAACAGGGTGCAGTCGTTAGGTTGTTCAATATTCCGATTTCAAGATCGAGAATATTCATCGTCGGCGCAGATTGAGCTTTTTGTGATCATCAAACTGACACAGGTAAGAATAAAGGCTAGATTTGTGGTTCGAATTTGTTGAATTAACGCATCAATTGATTTCTACATATTCGATCAAATGCATTAAGTTATATATTTTCGCCAGAATTCTTGTTTTTTTACACACAACGAGTGTAGTCCATGAAGGAATTCATACTTTGATTCGGTACATCATGTATTTTGATTAAATATGCACGTCGAGTTGATGAATCAATATCGATAATGTGTGTTTTATATGCGAATATGTACGATTTGTATCGATCTAGTTTAGCTGACTTTTTTAACATGTTATATTCAACATTTGAACGAGTTTTCTTTTTGTTTTTAGACAATTAGTATGTGTTTTCTGATGATGACAGTAATGCTACACTCAACATCAGCATGAGTTTTTGTTTTTAGACAATAAGTATGTATTTGTTTTTAGACAATAAGATGTTGAATATAACATGTTAAACCAGTGTCCTTTTTGATCGGACAAAGAGTGTTACTGTCACACCCCACCTCAGATACCCATTATGTGGGGCCGACGTGACGTAAACATGACACCGCCCAACTGACTAGCCAACCCCAATACGTCAATAACAAAATTATAAATCTATACAACACATAATAATCTCATCTGATAGGGATACACTGCCCCGAATATAAATACAATCAAACAAATCTCCTAAACCTCACCTAGATTTCATTTCTGGTATTTCGCCTCCAAAATTTTCCTCAAATGACTCCTTTGCGTGACCCGCATAACTCTATCTAGCGCCAGTAGGGGACCGACCGACTCCTAGCTATTTTACCTGCGAGTATACTGCTTTCTTAGTAAAAATATTTTATAATAATAATTCATTCTACAACATCTAAATGGATCAAGTGTGAGTATAGAAATAGCACGTAACTAGTAAAATTCTTCATAATATAAGCAGTGAAAATAAAGCAATAAATATAAGTTCCACTCCAACCCATCTAGTAAAATAATACCAATTATTATAATAAATAATAAATCACTCAATATAAGTAAAACATCACATCTCAAACACCCACTCCACCATAACACACACTAGTTAGCCATAGTGATCGTTTTAACCTTACAATCGGGAGTTGCAATGGTACCGTACCATCCATAGGATATGCCTTCCTACGAACACCCATCACTCCGCCGAAGCGGATAATCACTGCGCAGTATAAACGTCTAACATCACTCTGCCGAAACAAATAAACATCACTCTGCCGAAGCGGATAACATCACTCCGCCGAAGCGGATAACCTCACTCTACCGAAACAGATAAATACTATGGCATCGTCAAATCAAATACAGCATCATCGAATCATAACTCATTAAATATCGTCTACCTAACATCGTCAAATCACCACGTCTATCTCTTTTCCTCAAAACCAACTTTTAAATCCAAAAATCATATTTCACACTTTCTTTTAAAGAAACGTCTGATTTTATCAAAACTACTTTTCCACCCTTTATTTTTAGAAAACCAAACATTTTTAGAAAAACAGATGTTTTCTATTTTCTTTTAAAAACACCGTCTGATTTCACCAAATCCAACAAAAATTCATTTTCAACTTCATTTTGAAAACCATTGAAATCTTTCGAAAATCCAGTTTACCAACTCACCCAAATCCTGCTTGATCCATATAATTTATAAATTCATCCAGTTTAAGTAAACACATATTTCATCATATATATACATAGAAAAATAGTTTAGTGAGAAGACAGTACACTCACCTCGTTAACCGCTCTCCAAAACCTTCACTGACCACACTCTATCGGGACACAGGTGCCTGCAAGCCTAATAGTAACAGAGCCTAAATTAATATCTTATCTAAAACATCCGAATCATGCAAAGCAGACCCTGTATTCCGAATCGTTACTATTTTATGTACCACGTAATTAAAATTAATTAATCGTTACGAAATTATTACAATTTTAGGATTTGTAACGCTAAATAAAATTTAATTTAATGAATATTAATAATCGATTGAAATTTTACCTGGTTCCGAATCGTTTGGCGACCACGAGATGGGTTTTTTATTTTCAGTGGGGTGGTTTGTGTAAATTCCCCATTTTTTCCTTCTCTATTTTTTTTTTCCTCTGAGTTCATCCAACGCCCTCTCTCTCTTCCTTTTCTATCGCTGACCGCCGGCAACCTCACACCCACACAACCATGCTATTTTTGGCCGAACTGCAACAGGACACACACGACCCATACCGCCGGAGGAACACACACAGGCCGAACACACACTCACCTTCCCCGTCACAATCGGTCGACGCTCTCTCTCTCTCTCTAACTCTTACTCACCACCGGCCACCCTACACTGATCATGAACACACACACAGCGGCACACACAAACACTCAGACTAGACGACGAATAAAACATCACACCACCGACACTACCGACGATTGACAACCCACATACACTAGCGACACCCCCACGCCACCAGACAAACAGCGACATACACAGGCATGCGATCACTAGCCGGACAGAACAGAGCACCCACGATGGATGAACGATGCATTGCCGGCGAACAGGACGCACATACATACTCCGGCTGAACGACGGACTAAATGACAGACAAAACACATGCATGCCCAATGAACGGACAGCCCACACACACACATGATCATCGGCGGTTAGAACAGCACACCCACGTGAGACACACACATACCCGTCCGATCATATACACACTGAAAAATTCCCACATACCCACGACAACAGCAACACACACACCACCGGCCCGAATGGTGACACCCCCTCCGGCGACGATCGGAGCACTGGCCGAACCCTCTTTCTCTCTAGATTTTTTGTCTTTGATTCTAGATCACTAGGGGCATGAATATATATATATATATATATATATATATATATATATATATATATATATATATATATATATATATATATATTCATGTAATTAGTGGACGAGAATGCTCCCCCTTCAAGCCACGTTGTCCACTTCCCAAATCGTCTGCCCACCGGTTGATCTCACGGCTGAGAGATTGGGTTTCTATATGTTTCTAGAACCCCTTTGCCTAAATTACTCTTCCCTCCCCCTAATTTCTAAAAATCATATTTTGAGTTCACTTCACCATTTATAAGAGTTTAATATGGTAATTTCACCCTTAACATTTTCTAAATTTCAATCTCACTCCCAAAAGTTTTAATTCAAAAGTTAAATGTAAATTTTTGGATAAATTGTTGTCTAAATTTGTAAATTAACCCCTAAATTTTTAATTTGAATTTAAAATTGACCCAATTTCACCCCGAATTTTCCCAGTTACTCTAAAATGCAACTAAAATGGCATACATGCTACGATTGAGGTCTTACAGTTACATTCAACATGACCACATCTAAATCAATAATTAGATGATGAACAATAATGTTACGTTCAACATCCACTTAATCATATCATATAGTTGGTTATATTTCACATGAACAGAACACAACTAACATTTAATGTGGATGATATTTCACAGAAAGGGCATCATCAATTGCATTAATATGCAAATATGAGAATGTGACAACGGTTTTGAGGATGATAAGCGGAAGCAATTTGGTTAAATTGAGTGAAAAATAATAAATAAATGGTCAGATCTGTTTATTGCCAACTTTGAGTTATCATACTCACTCCCGGGACATCCAAAGTGTACACTTGATGATCAGAATGATTATGAAGAAATATTTTTGGTGGTTGCCCACATGAACATTGATTTTTTAGAAGTCTGTGTCCAAAAAAAGGTGAGTGAATCAAGTGCATCTACTGGTGCTTCTTCATGTGCAACTTTACCCCCAAACAATTGTGTCAATGGTGACAGCGACGGGGAAATGGATTATATAGGCAGCTATGGTAATATGTTACAGTTAAGCAATGACAAATAGCTACTTTCCTCAAGTTGGGTTGATGGTATTCAAGAGGTGGGGCAGAAATTCAGGGGAGGAACAAGTGAATTTCGTATAGCTTTGAAGAAATTTGCTGTAGAAGTTGGGTTTAATTTTCTCTATATCAAGAATGATAAAACACGCGTGACAGCTGAATGCTCACTACGGGAGGATAGAAAATGCCCATGGTTCATGCATGGAAGGGTAAGAAGCGAAAACGGTTCTTTTTATATTTGAACTGTTGTAAAAGAACACACATGTGGAGCTGCATTTCGCACCAGTAAGAACAAAAAATTGACTTCAAAAGTTATTTCATCATGTTTGGCTGATGAGGTTTGTTCCAACCCCGAAACTCGCCCGATTGATGTTGTTTACACTTTTAGGAAACAATATGAGCTAGAAATAACATACCGGAATGCATGGATGGGGGTAGAAAAGGCCAAGAATAATGTCTTTGGGGATTACTCGTCATCCTATGATCAATTGAGATGGTACATTGATAAATGTAAGGAGACAAATCCTGGCAGTCACATTGCATTAGAATACAATTTGGAGACAAGACATTTCATGAGAATATTCATTGTGTTTCAAGCGTGTATACATGGGTTTAGGTTCTGTCGGCCAATGTTGTTTCTTGACGGCACATTCCTAACTGGTCGTTACAAAGGCAATTTATTAGCGGCAACAGCAAAGGATGGGAATCAAGGTACGTTTTTGTAAGTTTTTTGTTTGGTAGATGTAAGAATGTTACTTTCAACATGAAAATGATGAGAACATTTGATGTTACATTCAACATCCACTGGTGTTGAATGACAATTGAACAATTGATGTTACATTTTTTTGAACATGCACAGTGTTGAATGTAACATCTTATAGATTTTACTCTGCATACATACATTAATAGAACACTTGATGTTACATTCAACATCCATAAGTTGTTGAATGTAACACCTTATTGATTAACAATTTTCTATTTTTCTGATCATGCAGGGATGTTTCCACTTGCATTTGCTATTGTTGATGCAGAGAATGATGATAACTGGGCTTGATTCTTATTGGAAGTTAGAAAGATTGTTGAGCCAGAGCTTGTCATAACATTAATCTCTGACTGGCATAACGGAATTTTGGAAGGGGTACGTGAAGTGTTTCCACACTGTCACCATGCTTATTGTTTGCATCATTTGAAGATGAATTTAAGAGCTGCGATGACTGGTACAACTACAGCATTTAAAGATATAATGGTTCAGAAATTGAATGGTTTAGCATATGCACATTCACCAGAGATGTTTAAATTTTTATTTGATCAAATGATTAATGAAGGATGTACAAAGGTGCATAACTTCATTCAAGAATTATCACCACAAAAATTTAGTAATGTTTTTTTTAGAGGCAAGCGATATGGTGAGATGACGTTTAACTTGGTGGAGTGCTTCAATTCACGGATAAGTGAATATCGTCATCTACCGGCAATTTTGTTGATTGACAAAATAAGGATACAATGGATGGACTTAATGGCGGAGAGGAGAAATGAAGCGAACAAATTACAATCTGAGATCATGCCAAATTAGGATAATAGGATGTGTGAATTAATGAACGAATGACGAACATGGAATATCGGTTCTTCAGGAAATGGTGTATTTGAGGTCCATTCTAACCCTTCCGTTCTAGTTGATACTGAAGGACGCACATGCTTATGCCGACAATGGAAAATAAAGGGATTCCCATGTGTTCATGCTTTTGCAGCTATATATAAGAGTGCCTACATTCAATTACATAGAGAATTATTTCCAAAGCTGTTTTTATCGTGAGACATACTCAAGAGGTATATATGCAATTCCAACAATGGAACGACCAATTTTGGGTGAGAGTGAATTAATGATATTGCCTCCGTTGTCAAAGAAACAACCAGGATGGCCGAAGAAAGTTAGAATCCCATCTAGAGGAGAGGTAAAAGAAAGACGGTGTGGTAGATGTGGGAAAATGGGTAGACACAATAGGAAAACATGTAAGGCACCTCTAAATGAATAATCATGAGGTGGATCTTGATTTTTTTGTCAAATTTTTTTCAAATAATAATGTTCTATTTGTCATAATTTTTTTTAAAACAATATTGAATAAAAAAGCAGTGCATTTTTTGTTCAGATTATGTTTTGCATTCAACATTTTTGTCATAGGCTTCTTTGTGTTACATTCAACACTCTCATAGGCTTGTTCGTGTTACATTCAACACTGTCTATTGAATGTAACACGTCAATAGATAGTCATTTTGCATTTTCTTTAACGTGTTGAATGTAACATCTTCTGAAACACGCCATTTTTTGTGTCCTATAATTGAACATCTTGTGTAACATCTTATTAGTTCCATGAAAAAATGCCATTTTCCGTGTAATTAACGTGTTGAATGTAACATCGTCTGAAAAATGTTTTTTTCGTGTCTGTTAATGTGTTGAATGTAACATCTTCTTATTTCCACGGAAAAACGTCATTTTTTGTGTGTCTATTAACGTGTTGAATGTAACACGGCTTGTGTTCATTATATAAGTTTTTATATTAACGTGTTGAATGTAACACGGGTTGTGCTCATTTTATCTGACTTTTTTAATGTATCACTCATGTTCCGCGATACACCATATTATTTTCCTCCAAAATCGCGTATTTCGTACCTTCTGCAGAGATATTGCGTCGATGACGTTTGATTTGGAAAACGTGCCCTCACTCAAATGTCATTTTTGTACCAATTCATTTCATTTCTCAAACTTTTCATCTTCTTGCATACGCAACCAAAAAACACCTTTCTACTCTGTTCTCTTCCATCGTTCTCATCCTCAAACCGGCGAAAAAATGGTGCACACAAGAAGAAAAATGGTGACTAAGAATCCTAACAGGGCTGATGATCCTGTAAATCTGTCTGATTCAGGTACTGTGTTCTTGTCTTATTTTGATAATGTTCTTTACATGCACACGAAACACATATGTTGAAAAGTGTAATTATGTTGAACGTAACATTCGTTATATATGTAACACTGTTTGTTGTTTTTTGAAAAAAAAAATGTGACATCGTAATGATTGTTCAGAAGATGTCCCGTTCCTTCATGTAACGCAACAAACGAGCTCATCCACTGAATCTGATGAGATCATAGGTAAGTAATTTTCCTTCTTCCATTAACTGTTTTATTGGTCTTCCTACCAAATCATCTATAAATGTGTAGTATGTACTTTTAAGCTTGACTGCATTGCATTTATTTTTTGGTAGTTTCAGAGCCAGAGAAGACTGTGCAACCAATAAAATTCCATTCAAATCTATCGCAATTTCATTCGTTAATCAAGTCTATTCATCTTCAACGTGAACACTTTCAAATTCTGCAGACAATTCCATTTTGGAACACAATAAATGCTCTCCTGCGATGGGAGAGTGGAATCAATTCATTCCACAAAATAGATTCCCTCATCGCCAATATCATTCGCTCATATGAACCACATAAAAATGCGTTCAGGCTTGGATCAAAATTGGTTACATTTACAAGCAATGATGTCTAGTTGATTTTTGGATTACCACTAGGGAATTAACAACTCCCTGGTCGTTATGCAAAAAACAATGGGTTCTAAATTCTTAGCAAGGAGGTGTTTGTCTAAAAACAGGTTGAGTGTTGTTGAGATAAAGAATGAAATTGTCAAAGCATTGTCCAGTAATAACCATGAAGATGTACAAGATGTTGCTCGTCTGCTATGCTTGCATCTCATAGCAACTTGTTTTTTTCAAACAACGGTCAAGCTGTTGGTGTCTCTGATATCATGAATGTTGAGGATTTAGGAATGATGGTGACTTATAACTGGGCTGAAGCAATTCATTCAAACATGATGTCATCGATTTTCTCAGGTTACCGCAGACCAGAAACTGTTACTGTATGTGTTATCGCATTGCAGGTTATATAATTCTCTTTTTTTTACATTATTCTCTAGTACATATCATTTTTCCCCTTATGTTTTTACGTTTCAAATTTAATGATGTGGTGTATTTTTTCTTCAGTTTTGGTTATGCGAGCACACATATTTGCTCAAAGAAGTTGAAGGGCGGCAATATTCTACTCCACGCTGGGAAAAATGGGACATGATGCAACGTATGGAAGTTGCATCTAGTTTGCAATTGTCCCAATTGCCTGATAATCAAGTATTCATGTTATATGCAAACATGTTCTCTGTTATGTATCATCACCTTGTGGATGTTGAATGTAATATCAAGAGTTCTATTAATGTCTGTATGCAGAGTAAAATCCATAAGATGTTATATTCAACACTGTGGATGTTGAATGTAACATCAATTGGTCACTTGTGTTTATATATGTAAATAATAAAATTCTTAAGATGTTACATTTAACACCAGTGGATGTTGAATGTAATACCAAAATGTTCTCATCATTTTCATGTTGAAAGTAACATTCTTACATGTACTGTTGTCTAGATTAAGCGGGTTGAAATTAAGGAAACAATCGCTGAAATGCAAATGGGTATTGTGCTTCCAAGTCATACTGATATTGAATCGTCTAATCGGGATAAGAAGCACAAGGGCAAGAAGAAGGTCAATTCGTCAGAATTTCCTTCTTTTGACCTCAAGATTTCGCAAGAGTTCACTACTGATGTTGCTGAATTCTGTTGGGGGGGGGGGGGTCCCAAAACTTGGCTCAGTTTGTACAAAGAAATGAAAAACTTGCTAGTGATTATGATCGTCTGAAGGGAGAACGCAAAGAGTTGAAGAAGAAACATATAAAAAAAAAAAAAAAAATTGAAGAAAGAGATTGAAATTTTAAAAGCCCAATTGACCAATTCACTGGTTGAAACAGAGGTACACGTTGTTACGCAAACGGAAAAACTTGTTACTGAAAAAACAATACTCCAGGAACATCTAGAAGAGGCTGTGGTGCATTCTGTTACACAGTCCATTCAGAAATAGCAAGAATTCAAAGAACAGGTTGTGGAGATCGCAAAGTTTTATAATTCGGCATTAGAAGAGCGCGAATCTGTTATTGCCCAACAAGCATGTGAGATTGCCAAACATGATCGTGAACCAGTAGTCAAATGTCCAAATCTGCCTGACAAAATGGTTACATGAAGAAGTACACGTCAAAAAACACATATGACAACTCCCACATCACTTGTAAAAAATGTTAAAAGCCGCGCGAGGACACGGAAAACTAGTGAGGGGTTAGTCCATGAATATCACATTCCTGCAAAACGATCGAAAAGGCTTATAAAAGCTACTGAGAAGGAAAAGCCAGTGACAACCAATCAGTCAAAGGGCACTACAGTATATCAAGGAGAATCCAGCAAAATGACTACTGAGTTGGATGAGTCATGCATGCTGCCTTCCCGAGATAGTGTTGTGGCTATGATGTTAACTGAAGACGAATGGAAACTCCTAGAGCTTATTATGCAAACAGAGGGTTATACGTAAGTCTCATTCTTCCATCTTTATTATTTTTCATTTTCATCTATGTCTCGATTGTTATGTGCTGATCCAATGAAAAATATTTTATTCTTTATACAATTAGAGCATTCATTTGGGGTGGAGAATGGACTTCTACACAGGTCTCCTTTGTTGACATTCTTGATCTACTATGGGAAAAACAGCTGACAAATTTTGTGAGTTACCTTGTATATTTTTTTTTTTTTTTTTTTTTGTTTAATCTATATGATGTTACATTCAACATCTGTGGATGTTGAGTATAACATGTATTGGCATTATAAAACTCTTATGCATATTCTAAACATATTGATTCTTATTTAATCAGGTCATCAATGGTGTTATGGAGCTCTTGTGCCTCGAACAAATGAATATGGCAAATGATTTAAAACAGCTTGGCGACATTCTTGTTGATCAATCATTTTTCATAAATAGTACAAGTTGGGTGAGTATATTTTGCTTCTTTTCCATTTGACTGTTATACATCTACAAAATTTATTCACACATACGTTAAAAATGTTTTCTACAGTCATGGATTCTTGAAGGGGATGAACTTACACTTAACAAATTTTTGAACCCTGACATAATCCGTGCCTTCACATCTGAGTGCCGTTATGTTCATTTTCCCATAAACACTGTTGGCTCTACTCCAATAACTGGGCATTGGACCTTAGCTATGTGCGATAAGCAAGAGTCAACATGGCGTCATTATAATTCTGTTAATCTGAGACGAAGAGGCATAGTTGACCCTTTTTTTGAAAATGCGAAAAAACTTGTAAGTTTGTATTTTTATAAAATCATTTTTTGTTGCTGTTATAACCAACAATAATTGACTGTTTTTGTCCACGTATAGATTGCATACGTAGATCAACTACTCAGCAAAAATAATGTGGAGCATGAGTGGGCTAATCCTTCAGAAGATAAGATGTTGAATGTTGGTGATGTACCAGATCAAGGTTCATCAGCGTAAGTACTGCATATATAACTTAATAATTTAAGTCATACATCATTCAATAAAAAAAAAAAAAGGAACAGTTGTTTGAATGTTGGTGATGTTGAATTTACAGGGTTGATTGTGGAGTATGCATCATCCATGTAATGAAGAAGATCTTTAGGAATGAGAAAATCCTTACCAATATGGGCTTGCATGGTTTTCGCATGGAACGTGCTGCTATCATTCATGACTTCTTAAATGATGCACCAAGAAGATGGACGCTTGACTCATATCACACTCGCACAGCAAATGAACCCAAACCTAACTGAAAAATGGACAAATGTTATTGAACTTCTAGATTTCCACAATTTTTTTTTGGGAAACTGTTTTTCCGAAGTTATTTTTTGGATGTAATCCATTGTATATACACAATGTCATACACATTTTGTTGTTGTCCTTTTTTATATGTGCTGAATGTGTGCCTATGACTGTTGAATGCAAAAAAGAATCTATGACAGTGTTGAATGTAACACAAAGAGGCCTATAGACAAAAATTGTTGAATTAGTAACAAAAAACCATATGATAGTGTTTAATGTAACACAGTCCTATCAAATTGAATGACAAAAACAAAATAGACAAATAATGGTGTTTTTCAGAAGATATTACATTTAACACGTTAATAAAAGCAAATTGAATTTTGTGAACACAAGCCGTGTTACATTCAACACGTCAATGGACACAAAAAAAGGCATTTTTCCGTAGAAATAAGATGTTACATTCAACACGTTAATAGACACAAAAAATGTTGTTTCTTCAGAAGATGTTACATTCAACACGTTAAGAAAAGCAAATTGAATTTACGGACACTAGCCGTGTTACATTCAACACGTCAATGCACACAAAAGATGACGTTTTTCTATAGAAATAAGACGTTACATTCAACACATCATAGACACACAAAAAATGGCGTTTTTCAGAAGACGTTACATTTAACACGTTAATAAAAGCAAATTGACATTTTATGAACACAAATCGTGTTATATTCAACACGTTAATAGACACGAAAATGGCATTTTTTCGTGGAAATAAGAAGATGTTACATTCAACACGTTAAGAAAGCAAATTGATTTTGTGAACACAAGCCGTGTTACATTCAACACGTCAATTGACACAAAAAATGACGTTTTTCTGTTGAAATAAGAAGATGTTACATTCAACACATTAATAGACAAAAAAATGGTGTTCTTCAGACCATGTTATATTCAACACGTTAAGAAAAACAAATTCAATTTGTGAACACAAGCCATGTTACATTCAACACGTCAATGGACACAAATTGACTTTATGAACAGAAGATGTTACATTCAACATGTAAAGTAACGCAAATTTACTTTGTAGATCTTACAGGTTAGATATTATAGATCATTTTTTAGAAATCAGAACAAAGATTTTTCATTAGCGTTTGGCATGATTGAGTTGTGCGAATTAAGTTGCATCAGAACAAAGATTTTTCATCAGCGTTTTAGCGGAAGGATGAGCGCCTAATTAATGAAGGGTAAAATCGTCCAACGTGGACAAAAGTCCTGATCGGTGCGGTAATTAGCGGCGCTTTTTAGGACTAATCGGTACGCGCCCCTAAAATAAAAGTGCACATTTTTTGGGATGGGCAAGATGCCATGATATAGTCTCAAGGTGTATTTTACATATTTTAAAAATTAAAATGTAATTATAAATATTAGTTAGTGTGAAATAGTTGAATGTAAGATATTGTAGTTTAGGTTTTTAAAATTCATTGTTTAATTAATTGAAATAGTAAAATATAACAAATGATAAAATAATCATGAAAAATAAGATTTGTCATGCAACCAGCAAGCGAGGGAAAGATCACTTAGCATAGTGGAATAGAAGATACTCATAGAACATCAATAACAAAAAAATATCCCATTATATTTTTTTATTGTCATTTAATATCCTTCAATTGGGTTTCAATTTCAGAGTGAGTCCAAACTTTAAAATTTTAGAATTTTCATTGACAGAGTTTTCCTTTTGGTTTTCTCGGTCATAATTTTCCAGGAGAATTTTGTATTTATTGTATATTCTATAATTAAAAAAAAAAATTATATATTATATTTTTCAAAAATATTGATCGTGTATTTAAATTAATGCTATCTTTCCATTTATATTCAAATTAAATTTTAATTGTTGGATTCAAATTATTGAAAATTTTATATTTTATAATTGTATTTTAATTCAGTTTTTCAAAAATTGATCATGAACATTGACGTATGTTGTTGTATTCAACACACACTTTGTTGTTGAATTTAACATTAATATATGACTATATTTGAAAAAAGAAATAAAAAATAGGAATCGCGATATTGCTTTGAAACCGTTAATATGATGATTATTATTTTGTAACTGTTTTATACTAGATAAAAGAAATGTTTTACATGTGTGGAAGCTGTTTTGGTAAAATATGGTCAAGAAATTAATCAAATAATTAAACAATTAATTATTTAATTGATTATTAATTAAAAATTAGGAATAATAAGAAGAATTAATTTTGAGTTCTTTGTTACAGAAACATTCTAGATGACGTATGATAATACAAAAAGATACAAGTAAATGATATTACAATATAGAATTAAAAAAAAGAAAGAATAATTGTTATATAATAATAAAACAAACAGAAACAAAAATACTAAATTATGCTTCCTTATCACGCTTTTCTTCCTTTTGGTACTTTTGTCCTTCTTTACCTGATTTTTGGATTAATTACACTTCACTCCCTATAGTTTGGTCAATTTTCACTTTACCTCCCTATAATTTAGAAATCGTCACTTACTCCCCTATGGTTAGATTTTCAAACCACTTACCCCCCTGATGTAAGGGGGTAAGTGCACCAAATATTTGACCACAGGGGGTTAAGTGACGATTTTCAAATCACAGGGGAGTAAGTGCAAATTGGCCAAACCACTGGAGGTAAAATGTAATTAACCCCTGATTTTTTTAGCATTTCCGATCTTAGGGGTAGTAAATCATCTTACGTTGATTTCCATGCCTTTCTTCCTCCTAGATTCCCTTTAGTTTAGATTTCAATGCCTTAAATTATTGTCCTTATCGTGCATTTGTATAGTTTCCTCTTTATCTCTTAAAGGATTATTAAACTAAAGCGTGTTTATAACTTCCATATTCAAACATTCAAAAATTTGTTTGTAGACATGGCATTTTAACCATCCAGCAAACATTTTGCACTTTATTTTGCACTTTATTTTATAGTTTATTTTATTTTTTTTAGAAAATACAAAGATAGATAAAGAAAAAGAGGGTTAAAATTAGAAAAAAAAGGAAAAATGGGGAGGTAAGTGGAATATGAGAGAGGGAGAGAGAGAGAGGGGGGGGGGGGGAGAGCGAACCAAGAGAGATAAAATAGAAGAGAGAGAGAGATAGATGTGTGGGCCCTCTGTCAAATGAGAGAAAAGAGAGAGAGAGTAAGACCGCCACTTGTCAGCCGTAGGGCAGCCCTTGTCAGCGCATAGAAAGAGAGAGAAAGAAATGTATAGTAGGGTCCACCCGCCACGTGTCAGCGTGGAAGTGGAGGAAAGATCTCAATCGGAAAGGCGGTGGAAAATTAAAAAAAAATCCAAAAAATTCCCTTTTTAGCCTTTTCCAATTTTACCCTTTCTCAGCCCAACTTGAACTCAGTTTAAGCGGTTAGACCTAATTTTTAGGGTTTCCTAAGTGATTTTCACATCCTATCTTTCCCTATAAATAAGACTTTTCTCCTCCTAGTTTATTGATTAAAAAATTGAAAGGAGAAACCCTTAGAAGAATGATTCTCATCAAAAACCCTTTCGGAAAGTTGTCTGTGAGAGAGGAAAAACCTTGGCATCGAGATTCTTGGCCTAGAATAGGATTATTTTATTTTATTTTTTTAATTCTTTTTCAGCTTATTCATTTTTTTCGCAATTTAAATTCTTGTAAGTTTATTTCTTTTAATTGTCCGATGACTCGATGAAAATGCAGGGATGAGGTTCCTCATTCTCAATCTGAACATTTGAGCGTTTAGACGAGGATACCCATATCTCATTTTATTTTTTTATTTTTTTATTTTTTAATTTTGAATTCTTTTTTTATTTTTTATTTTTTTTTTTATTTGTTTGCAATTCAAAAAAAAAAATTGAAAAATAAGTCGTCCGATGATCCGATGAAAACGTCATAATTTAGTTTTTTGTGCCTAAACTTAACCGTGAGCGTTAGGTGAAGGATGTTTTCATTGTTTATTTATTTTTTATTTTTTACTTTTTTATTCTTTTCTTGTTATAAGAAACCCAAAAAAAATAAAAAATATATATATAAAAACCCAAAGAAATAATAAAGTCTTAATTTGTGGGAATTAATCCTTATAAACCTTAGGATGAATCCGACGATTCGATAAATCATGGGAGAGTTTTCCATGACCCCTTTTCAATTCTCCAAGCAGAGTGGAATTTAAAAACGTTTAGTTTTAAGAAATCTTTTCCCTCAGTAAACCTTTTCGTGGGATTTCGCCTAAGTTTCGAAAAGATCGATTTTGACAAATTTTGTTTCCGCGATCTTCCCTTGATTCTCATCTCCATGGAATTTGAGGGAATTTTTCAAATCGGGATTTCTTTGAATTAATTGGGTAAAGTTAAAATAGACATTGTTTGCATTATTTAGATGACATGTTTTAGATACTTTCACCACTTACACTTTTTTTACATTTCATTAAATATAGGTCCTTTTAGATATTATAGTCCATATCTATTTCTGGTATAATTTAGACGACATGTTTATGACACTTTCACCACTTACACTTTTTTATATTCCGTACTAGACATCATAATCCATATTTTTTTTTACCATTTAGATGGTATGTTTAGGACAATTTCACCATTTACACTTTTTATATTTCACACATATAGGTTTTTTTAGAATTCGTAATCCATGTCACTTCTTCTCATTTAGTCACAACACATACACTACTTGCATTTTTCATATATATTAAATAATTAAATCATTGTCATGCATAATCACGATAATTATTTTAGTGTTCCGTGATTAATTCTTGTATTCATATAATTTTGCATTGGCATGTTTAAGTTAAAACCTTTCTTGCATAAAAATCACATAAGTAGTTTTTTTAGGTCACTTTTGCATAAATAAAATAAAATTCATATCACGTTAATTTTTATATTCATATTTTCATACTTATTCACTTATTTTAGTTTGCCCATTTAAATTAAAAGAAATCTCTCAAAAACAAATATAAAACCACCCCCGGAGACCATCATTATCGAATCCTTAATATTTGATAAAAGGTCATACCGGGAGAACACTCCAAAAAATAAAAATAAAAGTATCTTTCTTATTTAAAAATACCAAAAAGATTTCATAAGAAGAAAAAGATTTTAAAGTAAAATGAAACATTTGGACTAAACTAATTGGACATAAAATACTGTTTTCGAATGAGCGTCTTCGGGTGCCTAACAGCTTCCCTCAGCGTAATCGATCCTCGAGCTCTTCAATGAATCTTTGATTTGACTGTGTTTTTTTGGAGTCAATTTTTACTTGGGCCTTTTAAATTATTTTTTAAAAATTTAGTGACCTTACACACCATTTAAACCCAATGATAGGTGGAGACTCCTTGTTTTAAAATGGCCTAAGTACTTTTTTGAGAAAAACGACATTTTTTAAAACCCTATCTCTTTTAAGCTCATTTATTAGTTTGTATCCATTTTCTTTCGGAAAATTGGGGCACATCATTGTTTGTTGTTATAATCGTTTACACCGAAAACTTTTTGGAATATGGTAAGTATAATTTTAACAGGAATTTAGAACAATTACCTTAGTAGTTTGTTAGCCAAAGTCGTCTAGTTCAATTCCATCAAGTTCCGATATTTGAACTTTTCTAAGATCGCTATTAGGATTACCTAAGCCTTGTCTACTACTTGAGGTTTCTTTGATGACTCTGATTCACTTCTTCTGTCTTGAAATGAAGGAAAACGGAATGGTCCTTCTTGAGATGACTCAAAGGAGGGAGAAAAGAAGTGATGGAGAAACAAGTGTTAGTTAATGACGACTAACCAAATATTGTTTTATCTTGGTAGTGTTGAGAGAGTTATTTTTTCTCTTTTATTATGTTTCTTTATATATATATATATTCACTCTAGCAAGTAAGGACTCATACTTCCTATATAATCTATGTAGCGAGTTTTGGGTAGTGATCTCTGTCCAATTGGCCCAAGTCACTAGGTATTGAGACACCCGTACGACTTAATACTCGAATGATATACAGAGCATGATTCACCTAATTACTTTCATGCGACCACTAAGTGTTTAAAAACTTTATGAGACCAGTCTCTATTTTATTGTTTTCTTTTCTCTTAATGTGTACTTTCAAGATTTTACATTTTTGGAGAATTAAAGTAAGTTAAGTCAGTCTCGAGGTCTTCGTTGATTTTACTCCTATCCCGACTACTTTTCCGTTATTAACTACTATTTTTTATAAAGTCTCATTATCTTCTTCCAATCTTGATCATTTTCAATCCTACAAGGTTCATCCTACTTTTTTGGTTCAAGTAGGTTTCACGTGTTTCTGTATCTATTATTCTAGGTAAAATCCTAGTCTATATTAGTTCATCTTCCTTTGTTCATCTTCTTGAACTTTTCAAGAATTTTTCTTTGGCGGGGTCAGGTTCTAAGACTTTATCCTTCTCATCATGAATCCTCCAGATATTTCCTCCTTTATTCCGGTTAAGGAGGTCTTCTATACTCTTTCATCGTTTCTTAGACATTCCCAGATTGAAACATATGTAACGATTCCACAATAGGGCTCTTAGGTTTTCCTTCTAACTTTCTCAGATTTTGTTGTCAATATCTCACTATCGTTTAGTTGAAACAAGACCCCCCCCCCCCCTTTTTTTTAAATGTTACCTTGGATTATGTTCCATTTTAATGTTAAAATCATAACCTTAGTCTTTCCGCGGTGTATAAATTATGATAGACAAGTCAACTGTTGAATGCTAGAAATGGAAATTTGAAACAAAATTTAGGTAGATAATAATGCATTTTATAACAGTAGGGTTACACCTTAGTCACTTACAATCATTATCTAAACACCAAAATTCCCTACTTAAGGAAAACTAGGAAAATCAAAAGCGAGATAAATATGAAAATACATTTTAGCTTACTACCCCGTCTTACTTAATTCAGGATTCTATGACATTGATCACCCCATTTTGAAAGAGATCTTCGATATGGCCTTGCAGGGAGAAGAATTGATCTGTACGATGACCTATTCATCTAAAGTGATACTCACTGAATGAATTTGGGTTAAACAATGGAGAATGTGGGTTAGGTCGGTAGGGAGGAAGGGGTGTTAGAAGATTGTCACTAAGGTAGCGGTGGTATATTTGGGAGAGCGGAAAGGGAAGTATGGTGAAATTCTTTCGTTCCTAAGAAGATTGAGTAGGTTTATGAGTAGTGACGGAGTGCAATGCAGGGGTAAAAACTCGACACTTGGGGTATGCACATTTTTTAGCAGAAGTTGGGTACAGATTCCCATTATTTGCAGTGTTAGAATGGATCCTAGGCATAAACTGTCTTATATATTTAATGGTTTGACCTAGACTATTGATTTGATCCCAAATTTTGGATATATCTCCCTAGACTAAGCCCTGTTTAGGGACTTCATCTTTGAATTGTTGAAAGGTTGGTGCTTCAGTGATTGGTTCCATGTTAGTGATCCAATCATTTTCTAAGTTTTTTCGTCGTCGGTGTCATCTTCGTACTCATCTTCCTATTTGATGCCAAGATTATTAACTTCTTTCATAGGCTCCAAATAGGTTACCCAATGGGATTTTTCACAGTTCCCTGCGGCAATCCATTCTCTGTGAGGGGGTTTAGGGTTATGTCTCTATATTATGAGGTTATTGAAGTTATTACAAGGTGAGATTTTGTTATCAGGTTAAAGGACTCGTTTTCATTTGTCCTAAATAGAGACATGGGTTCTTGTTTGATATTCCCGAGAAGTAGTGATGGGTTCTTTTTGTTTATCATTTTCTTCAGGACAACAACTGTTTCTTGCATCTTAGCATGGTATCATGATGCTGATCCCATCTTCGTGTCTTTAGCTTTAGGATAACTATTTGGCAAAGGCTATTTTTAGATGTTTATTTGAGGTAGGATTTTCATGTGTTGGCCCAGTAGAATACCCAAGATGGGAGGTGAATTGGGTAATTAAAAAATAATCAGAATAAAACTTGAATAAATCAAATAATTAATTTTAAGCCTAAATTAATTATTATCTTTATAATACAGCGGAATAATATTATCCATCTATATGCACACCCAAATAACGAAAATAACAAAGTAGTAATGCAATATCCTTTTCTCAGGCTAAGGAAGAACCTCTACTTTTTTCAGGCTAAAAAATAATTTAATCCTTTTTAATTCTAAGGCTCAAGAATCAAAACCTCTCACAAACACTCCAACGATATTTTTCACAAGTAAAGATGTAACCTTTAAAAATCACTCAAAACACAATTCTTATTGAGGAAAAATCACTACCTCATTTTCTTTACAGGAAGAGATTAAAACTTAAGTACCCTTGATTAAATACCCCCAATGGTATTTAACCCATCACAACTCACCAATACAAAAATTGATAAGAAGTAAATCTCACTCGAAACTTCTACCACCTCAGATAAATAATAACTCAATTAATATCTCAACTAGTGATAGAAATATGTGAGATACAAAAATCTGATTTTTAATAAGATATGGGTAGTAAATTTGAGCACATAATCAAATTCAAGAAATTGTTTGTAAAACTATTTTCCTAAAAAATCAGAAATAATTTTTAAGATAAATTTCCAAATATAAAATCAATAAACAAATAATAAGAAAATTGGAAAGATCTCACTGGGAATCCACAAAAAAAAATAGTATAGCAATGTAACTTCAAATCGGTAGCAACAATAATCAGCAAATGATTTCCTTAGAAAAACTCACTCAATTCTCAATAAGATATCTCTTAGAAAAGATCACTCAATTGATATATTATGATCTCTCTTGATAATATATGAATTCTCTCTCTTAGAATGATTAGTCATAAATAAAAATTTACAGGTCTATATATAGGAATATGAAATCAGCCTTATAACGGCTAGTTTACATATGTCATAACAATTAAAAGCTCTTATAGACCCCTTATATCATAAGGACTTCATTTAGGTTCAATTCCAATTAAAAACATCTTTCAAATTTCTCAATTAAACCCCCAAAGTATTTCTCAATCTTAATAAATAAGTATAGAATTTATTTTAAGTACTAAATTGAGAAACATTAATATTTAATGAACCATATTAATAGGATTTAATTAGTATATGAACCATATCTTAAATATAGAGAATATCCTCGAAATATCTCTTAAATCCTAACAAAAAATTGCTACTTTTGGATATAATCTCGGATCAAACAGTATCCTAAAACAGCGTGTTCAGTCGACTGGGAGATTCAAGATATAGACAATGTAGTTCATAGGTCGACCGTGCAGTCGACTTGTTGATTCAGAGAGTTATTCCTTCTTTCACCGGTTGACCTATCAGTCGACTTCTTGATTCAGAGAGTTCAGCCTTCTTTCACTGATCGATCTATCAGTCGACTCCTTGATTCAGAGAGTTCATCATTCTTTCACCAGTCGACCTATCAGTCCACTGTTGTCACTAGATCTCTTTTCTGAATACGTTTTTAATTTATTTTCTTTTATAATTTTGCCCTTTTAACCATTTTCTTCTCTTAATTAGCTCCACTAATATTCTTATATTACATTTTGGTCATTCAAAATTATTTCTTCTTATTTCACATAAGAGCAAATAATTTAACTTAATCAAAACACACATAAAAGATAAAATACATTTTGTGTCATATGTGTGTTCCTAAATGGGATATTAAAAGTTAATATTCACCTGAGTTATTTTCTCTAATTGCTTCAAACTCTTAATTCTTCTTCATCATCTTGATTTCTTCATTTAGCATCCATTTAATTTGACGTCTTTATTCTTAGAACTTTAAATCACTAAAATACTTCAATCAAACAATAGTTCTACTAAAACATCAATACTTAATTGTTCATCAAAATCTTAGAATCAACATCATGTATTATTTAAAGGCGAATGTATTTGTGATTTTATTAAAGAAAGTTTTAAATGCATTATCAGGATGAAAATGTCATTAATGATTTAATGTTTATACTAAGAGATTATCGTATGAAGTAAAATAAGGATTCTCGTTCTTTTCCTGCAGCTTGCTCCCTATTCCAATTTTTAAAAATGTTTTTTGATGTTGAGCAAGCTAACAATGCATAGGATAGAACGAGAATTCTTACACTGTCTATTATGCCCCTATTTGTTTTAGAAACTTTATTCTAGCTATCTAGCATAAAAATTACATAAATAATTGTACGCAAGATAAAAAGAAAAATTTCTCTCCAAGAAAGTATCCTAAGTAGAATAGGGTTTTGGATATACTCTATCATAGGCTCATTATATGTGGTTCATGGATTTTCTACTAACGTATCCTAGAAAGGTTCGGTTCCCAGATCTTCAAACCTCTGGCGTTCTCCCCGAGAAAACATCCATTGTTGGTTGGTGATCTGATCGAAGCGAGTTTTGAATTTGGATATATAAATCGCTTGGTCTTTCTTCTACGAAATCCACTTTCTAATCCTATAAGGCTTCAGAGCTTAGGTCAACAAGATGAAATCGCATGACTTCGGGCCCTACTACTGTCCTCTCTATCCCCAAGAGGTTTGCGGCATTAGTTTTTTTTTTTTTTTTTTCCCTCGTGATATGCAATGCAAAGTGGTGCTCATGCTTTAGAGAGAGTTTACAGAAATTAAATGCAGATCTTTAAAGATAGTAAAGTAAATTGACGTAAAGTAAATGGCAGCAAATAAATGAATGCAAATATAAACAAAAAATAATTATTTTTTTATTTTTTTTATTTACTTTTTTTATTTTTTTCATTTTCTATATTTACTTTTCTTTTTTTTTTTTTTTTTTAAACGGAATCATTTATGTTTAAAACCAAAGACATATTTCTTGGATTTTATTTAATCATAAAAATAAATTTATACTCCAATTAGGCTTCACCCTCAAAAGCCCCCAACAGAGTCGCCAACTGACGTACCCTGAATGTTTTAGAGCAGAGAAAGTAGAGATCAAGAAGAAGAGGAAAACAAGGTTTCGTTCCTCCTTCTTCAAATCCTCAAAAATCCATTCATTTTTTGAAAACATGTTTCAGGGGCTTTTCTAGGCGCCAATTTTGAAATGTTCTTTGGGCCGGGATTTATGTAGAAAATAGAGTGGCCACCTAGCATGGGGTTAAATGGTATTTCCAAGTCACCGAGATTTTAGAAATTCATTTTTATTTTGAAATGACCCAAGTTTCTTTAGGGTTCGGGGGGTTGGTTATGCTCGAGAAAGGTGTTAGGCATACCAAGACATCTGTTCGAAGATGGTACCTCAATCTAAATATATATTCATGTTTAAACAAAGTCCAAGTAACTTCCTTTGATTTTGTTTAACACAATAATTCCCCTTTTTAATCTTTTTGTCTTTTTTATGCATTTTTTATGTAAAGAAACAAGAAAAACTTATTATCTATTAGCAGCAACCAATAAAACTAATTAAATAAAAACAATTTTATTTGTTATGTCGACCGAACTTGTAAAGGGTTCCTACGTATCCCGATTTTGACGGGAAATCAGGTTTAAACTTAGTTCATTTTTCAAGATGATTTTGTTTGAACAAGTTACCGAATTCGTGTGTGGGCTGCCTACATATCTCAGATAGCTAAGAATTAGGTTAATATATAGTTCATCTTGAGATGACTTTATGTGTCATTTTTATTTATTTTTTATTTTTATGAGATACGTACATGAATCGCGCCGATGACAAGTGTATATACACTTCTAATTTTTTCAAGAACACTTCAATCGAACTCACTTTCTTAAGAAAGTTTCGTGTTTAGGTTTAGGTTATTAGTTCAAAAAGAAAATAAAATATATCGTACATGTTCCAGTTCTACTTATAACTAAGAAAATGAAAACATTTCTGAAGAAGGTACACTCTTATCCCCGAAGGAATAGAGGTCTTCCCTTTATTCTGAATATATATATATGGTGTTAGTCCACAAGCCTGATGACTTAGTGCCAGGCTATGATCTAGACTATATTAGAAAAGTAAAAGTTAATTATTAGTAGTCATTTGTAGGAGGTTTGTTTTGAGCCATTTGGAGTTCGGTTTCACGTGTTCTTGGGAGAATAAAAAATGTTATGCACAACTAATGGTGTGCTTGATGTTCTTGATATTATTGACATCTTTTCGATGTTTTTGACATATTTTGATGTTTTTGACTTGTTTTTTTATATATACACTATGTACATGCACTATGCATCTAAGAACAAACCAAATACGCTATATACAAGCAATATAATAGTATTTAAGATAAAATCAAAGGGTGGTTAAGAGGACTTACCTAACTTATGGGAAATTTCTTTCCCTAAGTATTTTTCTTCTTCTCATTCTTTGATATTTTCAGTTGTTCTTGATTGTTCCTCAACAACTTCTTGATATTTTCCTCAAAGATACTCAAGAACACCTTTAGGAAGCTATTTTGATAGAATTTTAGAGTTTTTTCAAAGTAGAAGGCTTGATAATTTCCTAAACCCGAGAGAGAAATTCGTGAGTAGAGAGAAGCTCTTGGATCAAGCCATTTGGAAATGAAAAAGAAGTTGTCTATTTATAGGCTTAGGGAGCCTGCGCATTCCCCAATGTGCAGGCCTACCTAGGTTGTTCCTTAAGGTATGTTTGGTCTAGGTACAACCCTTTGATATCTCTTAGTTTCATGGTTTGAGCCAAATATGAAATATTTACTAAAATTTTCTAAGATTTTGTAATGATTACAAAATCTTTAAAATATCTAAGTAATCATTACTAATGATTTCCAATCATTACTCACCAGTGGTAATGATTAGTCATCATTTGTTGGCACAAGGGGTATTTATTGACCAACGAGATATTTTCTGGTTCAGTTTGCTTGTTAAGTATTAGTTACTCAAACCATTTCGATTACTTGCATTAAATGCACTTGGGGATTCAAAGAATATGGTATCGTCAAGATATTTTGGCATTGAATGCTTGATATGATTTTTGATTTGATGGGCATTTAATTCCTTTGATGGGATAGGAAATGATTCGGTTAGTTTTGTAACAGTTTAGTTACTTTTGAAGTAATTTGATTGCCCTAAGATATTTTGCTCAAAATATCATGATTCTTTGAATGTAGTCTCCCTAGGTTATTTCAAGTATTAAATGCATGATGGGATATTGCTTTTATGGCCAATTTAATGCATGATATGATGGTAAACCAATTCGGTTAGATTTGTAACCGTTAGTTACTTTTCAAGTAACTTGGTTGTTGATCCTAAGATTTTGATGAATAATTAAGTATTGATGTTTTGGTGAAACTAATGTTTTAATTGAGCATTTCAATGATTTAACGTTCCAGTGATGAAGATGACAAATTAAATGGATGCTAAATGACGAAGTTGAAGATATTGAAGATATTGAAGATTTAAGAGTTTGAAGAAATTAGAACAAACAACTCAAATAAATATTAACTCTTAATCTCCCATTTAGGAACACACACATGGCACAAAATGAATTTTATCTTTTTTGTGTGTTTTTATTGAGTATGATTATTTGCTCCTATATGAATTGAAAAGAAATATTTTTGAATGACTAAAATGGAATATAAGAATATTAGTGGAGCTTATTTAAAGATAAAAATAGATAAATGGGCGAAATCATAAAAGAAAGTAAGTTAAAAACGAGATCAGATAAGAGATTCAGAAGGAGACAGTCGACTGAGGAGTCAACCAGAGAAAGAAGCAGAAACATCTTGAATCGAAGAGTCAACCGATAGGTTAACTGGTGAAAGCACAACAAACTCTTTGAATCTGCTAGTTAACTGAGCGGTCAACCGATGAACTGTATAGGCTACTCCCTGAATCATCCAATCGACTGGGCAGTCGATTGAGTGCTTTGTTTCAGGATATTGTTTGATTTGAAATCATATCTAAAAGTAACCGTTTTCAAATTGGTCCTTTTAATACTTCCTATCTTTTGAAATTAAGTTTGAAAATTCTTTGGTGGGACTAAATTTAATATTTTGAAAGCTATTATTAAGTGAAATATACCTTAAAAGAAAGGCATTAATATATGGGGTCTTTAAGTGATTTTAGAAGACATATCTTGTGGAAACTAGCCGTTATATGTCTTGTTTCATATACGTATAAAAAGACCTACGTATTTCATAATGAAAAAAATACCATATCAAGAACTATTCAATTCATAAACTTTTATAAGAGTCATCATTCTGATATTTATTTTGGGGGATCAAATTGTGATATCAATTATTGATGTGTTCTTGAATTAAAACGTTGGTTGAGTAAGCGTCACCGATTTGAACTGTCCAACGTTTCAATCTATTATTCTTCGATGTTATCAGGGTGAGATATTTCCATTTATATTCTTTGTATTATTTGATTATTCTTTGAAAATTGATCTTAGAAATTATTTATGATTTTTGAAGAAAATATTTTTACAAATAATTTCTTGAATCTGATTACGTGCTCCAATTTGCTACCCATATCTTGTTAAAATTAGATTTTTGTATCTCATATTTTTCTATCACTAGTTGGGATATTAATTGAGTTATTATTTATCTGGGGTGGTAGAAGTTTTGAGTGAGATTTTCTTCTTATCAATTTTTGTATTGCTGAGTTGTGACAGATTAAATACTGTTGGGTGTATTTAATCAAGAGTAGCTAGATTTTAGTCTCTTCCTGTAAAGAGATTGAGATAGTCATTCTTCCTGGATATAATTGTATTATAAATGATTTGTAAATATTTCATCTTTACCTGGGAAAATGATAGTTGGAGTGTTTTGTGAGATTTTGATTCTTGAGCCGTAGTGATAAAAAGAATTAGGTTAATCTTTAGCCTGTAAAAATATAAGTTATTCTTGAGCCTGTAAAAAGTAGAGGTTATTCTTGAGTCTTGGAAAAGGAAATTGTATCGATTGATTTTGAGCCTGTAAAATAATCGATGTGTGAGTTTAGTTCCTACTTTTAAAGGGATCTTGAGAATTAATGGGTACGAATCTCCGTGGGACTCGGAGGACTGGACTAGCCAAGAGTAGTTTGGTGAACCAGGATATATCTTAGTGTGCTGTAATATTTACTTTGCTATTTTTTTGCTGTTTGAGTGTGCACTTAGATTGATAATATTATTCCGCTGTGTTATAAAGATAATAATTAATTTAGGAATAAAATTAATTATTTGATTTATCAAGTTTTATTCTGATATATTTTTTAATTACCTAATTCACCCCCCTCTTAGGTATTCTACTAGGCCAACAATTGGTATCAGAGCTGGTTTTAGCTCGTTAGGTTTAACATCCTAGTTAAACCGGTCACGTGCATACTCCATGGATGATGTGTTTTGTGTATCTTCTTTTGAATGTGAAAAATGCGTATATGATAATGTGGTTTATGATTCTTGTGATTTCAATGGTATTGATGGAGATGATGATAATGAAAATGTCCATATTGTTATGGAAAAATTACTTTCTTTCACACTACTTTTTACTAAAGAGAGCTTGAATTTAAAAAGAAAAATTGCTTCATTTGAAAATGGTGAAAAAAGTGTTCAAAAATCTAAAATACATTTGGATGTTATTGTGGTTCAAAAGAGTTTTCGGAAGTTGTTCTTGAAATTAATAATTTGCTCTCTAAAGTGGATTATCTTAAAAATGAAAATAGAGTTTTAAAAAATAAATTTGATATGATTTCCAGGTAAAGGTTATATTTTGTTTCTAAAATCTATTTACTTAAGAAAAATTTTGAAAAATCAAAATCCTTAAGTCTATTTCGAGAGATTCTGAAAATAATTTTTCTGGGCAAAGTGAATATGCTTCATTATCTCATATTTCATCATAGGCCAGTGATAGTTATGCTTCTGTTGTTAGAAATGATTTATATTTTACATCTCATGCTTTCTATGATAAATCAAATTTGAGATGTTATTATTGCAATAAGATTGGGTATTTTAAAGTATCATGTCTGTTTCAGAACCCTAAATTTATGTCTAACAAGGACGGATCTAAAATGAAATGGATACTGAATAAAATTGTTGAAATGTCTTGTGCAAAATTACAAAATGTCGGAAGTGGACTTGAAGGAACAGTTAAAGAGTTTATATCAAATCCAAAACAGGAAGTCACTAGAGATCCACAAGCGACGTGTGCAAAGCTGAAAAATGCACCAAAGACAAAATGTGAAATTGTAAAGAAACCACAAGAGATATGTGCTAAGGAAAAATCTGTACCAAAGCCAAGATTGGATATCACTAGAAAAGCACAAGCGATACGTGCAAAGAGAATAATTAATGAATCGAACGACAAAAATCAAAAGAAGAGATGATACGATCAAGCCAAGAAGAATTGCACACCTAAATCAATTATGAGCTCAAATGAGGTAAAAAGTAAAGTCACCCCAAAAGATAGAAAATGTACTCTTAACCCTCCACATTTTAAATTTATTAAATTTGTTAAAGAGAGAGAGTCTCGACTTTACCAAATAGGTAAATTGTAATGGTTTCTAAGACCTATTTTCAATGATGTGTTTACTTGTTATCTTATAAATATTATTTGGTGATTATAAGAATCACATTTAGTTAAGGGGTATTAACATGTCTTTATATGCTTATATTAAGTAGTGATCATATGTTTATTTTAAAGCATGTTTTGTGATTTTGAAGATTAATCGAGTGTTTGTGATCTCACTAAATAATGCTAACTATTTGTTGTATAAGCATTTTAGTAAGATTATTTGTATAATGTGCTCTTATTCATGAATACATATTTTATACAAATAAGTTGGATTGAGCTGAGTCTTTATGCTTCTTAATGCATGATAATATGTTCTTATGTTGCATGTTTATTGATTTATAAACGAGTATTAATTCTAAAAGAGAAATGAGATTTTATGAGAGAAATATGCACTTATCCATAATTATGCATGCACTAGATTTATGATTGATGAAATGTTTGAGAAATGTTTCCTATTTTAGTGTGTTAAGGAACATATATTTTATTTCTATAAAGGGAATACATTGTTTTTGTATCATGAGTAAGGCATGTAGACCGAAACTGATAATTATATGATTGAATGCTATATTATTGAAAGATTTTGATTACCTCAAATTTATTCTCCTAAGTATGAGTTGACTTGTTTACAATTATATATGGGGAGAAGTATTTATAAGAGGGGTAATATTATATCATGCTTATATTGAAAGACAAGTTTTGTTGAAAATCAAAAGAGTTAATATGCTTGTGAAAAATTAATATCATGCTATATTGCTGAAATGTTATGATTATTCACCTATGCATGAATATTATTCATTTACAATTTGATAAAGAAAGATTGCATGCTTATAAAGATGTTTTTGGTGTGGATCTTGTTGGATTGAGTAGACTTGATATTTATCTATAAAAATGATCCACATAGTGTTGATGTTTTGTACTTAAAAGTAATTTATTCAAATGAGTTTTAATTTTTAAAGTTGATCCAATATGCTTCCATTATATGAATGCCTAGAGTGAATTATCTATGTGTTCCCCCCTCCCTAAATTTGTTTTTGAAGATGACAAAGAGGGAGAAATTAGTGATGTTTTATTAAGGGGGAGTGATGTTTTATTAAGGGAGAATTTTAGATGTTTTATTAATGGGGAGATATCTTCATTATTATGCTCAAATAGGTTAAAGAACCCGTCCACGGATTCAAGGGGAGTGTGGTTATATTTTACTTTGAACAAAATATCAAAATTAATTGTCATCATCAAGAAGGGGGAGATTTTTTATTCTAAAATTTTGATGAACAATTAAGTATTATTGTTTTGGTAGAACTAGTGTTTTAATTCAGTGTTTCAGTGATTTAAAGTTCCAATGATGAAAATGACAAATTAAATGGATGCTAAATGATGAAGTTGGAGATATTGAAGATTTAAGAGTTTAAAGAAATTAGGGAAAACAACCCAAATAAATATTAACTCTTAATATCCCGTTTAGGAACACACACATGACACAAAATGAATTTTATCTTTTTTGTGTGTTTTTATTAAGTACGATTATTTGCTCCTATATGAATTGAAAATAAATATTTTTGAATGATTAAAATAGAATATAAGAATATTAGTGGAGCTTATTTAAAGATAAAAATAGATAAAGGGGCAAAATCATAAAAGAATGTTAGTTAACAATGAGATCGGAAAAGAGATTCAGAAGGAGACAGTCGATTGAGGAGTCAATCGGAGAAAGAAGCTGAAACATTCTGAATCGAAGAGTCAACCGACAGGTCGACTGATGAAAGCACAACAAACTCTCTGAATCTACAAGTCGACTGAGCGGTCGACCGATGAACAACATAAGCTACTCCCTGAATTGCCCAGTCGACTGGGCAGTCGACTGAGTGCTCTATTTCAAGATATTGTTTAATTCGAAATCATATCTAAAAGTAGCCATTTTTTGTTAGGATTTGAGAGAGATTTAAGGGATTTGGTGATATTTAAGATATGGTTCATCTATTGTTTAATTCCTATAGATTTAGTACTTGGAATTAAAGTGTTTTTCAAATTGGTCCTTTTAATACTTCCTATCTTTTGGAATTAAGTTTGAAAATTCTTTGGTGGGATTAAATTGAATATTTTGAAAGCGATTATTAATTGAAATATACCTTAAAAGAAAGGCATTAATATATGGGGTCCTTAAGTGATTTTAGAAGACATATCTTGTGGAAACTAGCCGTTATAGGTCTTATTTCATATACCTATAAAAAGACCTGTGGATTTCATAATGAAAAAAATACTATATCAAGAACTATTCAGTTCATAAGCTTTTATAAGATTCATCATTTTGATATTTATTTCGGGGGATCAAATTGTGATATCAATTATTGAGGTGTTCTTAAATTAAAGCGCTAGTTGAGTAAGCATCACTGATTTGAGTTGTCCAACGTTTCAATCTATTATTCTTCGGTGTTATCCGGGTGAGATCTTTCCATTTATATTCCTTCATTGCATTATTTGATTATTGTTTGGAAATTGATCTTAGAAATTATTTCTGATTTTTGAAGAAAATATTTTTACAAACAAATTATTGAATCTGATTACGTACTCTAATTTGCTACCCATATCTTATTAAAATCAGATTTTTATATCTCACATTTTTCTATCCCTAGTTGGGATATTAATTGAGTTATTATTTATCTGGGGTGGTAGAAGCTCCGAGTGAGATTTCCTTCTTATCAATTTTTGTATTGGTGAGTTGTGACGAATTAAATACCGTTACGGGTATTTAATCTGGAGTAACTGGGTTTCAGTCTCTTCCTATAAAGCGATTGATGTAGTAATTCTTCCTGGATAGAATTGTATTGTGAGTGATTTGTAAATGTTTCATCCTTACTTGGAAAAATGATAGTTGAGTGTTTTGTGAGGTTTTGATTCTTGAGTCGTAGTGATAAAAAAAATTAGGTTAATTTTTAGCTTGTAAAAAGATAGGTTATTTTTGAACCTGTAAAAAGTAGAGGTTATTCTTGAGCCTTAGAAAAGGAAATTGTGAAGGTTGATTCTGAGCCTGTAAAAGAATCGGTGTGTGGGTTTGATTCCTACCTTTAAAGGAATCTTTAGAATTAGTGGGTGTGAATCTCCTTGAGGCTAGGAGGACTAGACTAGCCAAGAGTATCTTGGCGAACCAGGATATATCTTGGTGTGCGACAATATTAACTTTGGTATTTTTGTTGTTTGGGTGTGCACTTAGATTGATAATATTATTCCGCTGTGCTATAAATCAAATAATTAATTTAGAAATAAAATTAATTATTTGATTTATCAAGTTTTATTCTGATATATTTTTTAATTACCTAATTCATCCCCCCTCTTGGGTATTCTACTGGGCCAACATTGGTTTTCATCCTAGATATTTTGATAAATATGTCTTGAAAATATCTCATTATTTAGTAATTAAATTCATGATGTGGTATTTATGTGATGGGCCTTAAATGCTTGTCATGATGGCATTTAGTTTGATTGGTTTTGAACCGAGTCTTTGGCCTTAATAACTTTGGGTGACTAGATTTTTCATGGAAATTTATTTGGTTTAATCAAGGTTTTTGGCTTGATTTATTGAGGATAAATACTTTAACAAAAATTTAAAAAAGTATTTTTGGTGTTAAAAATACAAAACCGGTGATAGTAAATGTTTCAGGGGTCAAAAGGAGAAATAAGGATAATTGGTGAAATTTCCTTAAATTAAAGGGTAGTAATTAATTTTTATTCATATCAAAGGTGATTAATAATGTCATTTTAGTCCCCCTAAACTTTACAAATTTTGATATTGACCCGAAACTTTTACTTAACCAATCAGTCAATTTTGACAATTTTATGTTTTCTTGTATTTTTTGTTGTTTCGTTGTGCTATCCAATTTAATCTAAAGCCAAATTTCTTTTTCTTTACACCTAAGTTTAAAGTTTATCCAAACTTGTGCTTTCGATCCGATACAAAATGGGCGGGACAAAATGCGGTGTTTACACTCCTCTATGTTTAAATCCGACAAGTAAAATATTCACTGGCATATCGTTCACTTGGTAAGAAAACAAAATCCAACCAATGCCCCATCTATTAGTCTCACTTTACAACATAAAAATTAACACATTCTAAATAGCTTCTCATGAACATAAGATACACACTTCCAAACTATCATCTATTGATATCAAACTCACATGTAGAATTTCCACACAAAAAACACCAATGTAGTAAACCCCTATATTGATCAATTCCCAAATCCACAAAAACAGTTTTTCAATTCCCATAGAAGTCGGCACATAAGAACACTCGAAAGATGCAAAAACTCACTAAATATTAGCGCATTACACAAATAAGGGAAACTTTAGGTGAAAAAATAAGGCAACATTCCATCTCAACATTCCACAACTCATTTTTCTTGCTCCTTACCATTACTAATCCTTTTGCGAAGAAACTTAAATCATAATGAACAAGATTTCAAGGACGTATGTTTCTATAAGATATTCCATCAATAAACTAATTTACATGATGAAATGGTAATAATCAAGCTTAACACCGATAATTTAATGGAAAAAAAAAAGTCAAATTTCGTGAACCCTAAACTCTAAATCGATTTTAGCAACAAAATCGAAATCAATTTCTGTAATGAAATAGAAATCGATTCCAACAACAAAATTGAAATCAAAAACGAAATCAATTTCAATTTTGTTTCAGCATAGAGGAGAGAGAGAGAGAGAGAGTTAACGATGGTGGTGGAGAGGCTAACGACAATGGTGGTGGAGACTACGAAGATGGCGATGTCTGGAGAAGAGAGAACGACTGAAGGCTAAAGACGACAATGGCAATGAAGGCTGAATGTAAGCGAAGGTGATGATGATTAAGAGACGATGACGATGATGAGTGAACAAACAACGATCAAGAATGGGAAGAAATGAGGAGGATGGATTCTCTCATTAATAATCCTATTAATGATGAGTGTGTCCTAAAATGGGATAAGAATAGATGGGAACAAAAAAAAAATCGAACTTTTTCTTATTTCACATTTTCTTAGGATTTAAAGAATCAATCCCAACATTTTAGGATGAGATAGGAACGGAATTAGGTTTGCCAAATGTGTTCCCAAACATCAATCCCAAAAATTTTAAAGATGGGATAGGATGGGATGGGCACACTAACCAGACAAGCCCTAATTGTTTCAATGTGGGAATAATTGTATACAACTATAAATTTCTTAATTTCATAATTTCAATTTTCAAAAGTAATGTGATACTCTACATCTAAATTTCAGAATTTGAATATTACTTTTTTTTTTTTTTCACATCTGCTTCTTATATTTTTTCATTTTGTGTTTGTATTCCTTCTAAGTAATATTTTTTGGAAACTTCTTAATATATTTTTTGATTCTGTGTTTGTTTCAATGTGGGAATAATAGCATACAACTATAGAGTCTTTTACCACCGCACTGGAAGTAGGAAATTTGCTAAAATAATAGTTATTTTGTTAGAATTGTGACTACCAATAGATAAAATCAGTCAATTCTATTAAAAATGATATATTTTGGATTAATATGAAAATATTAGGAAGTTCAAAGTAATATATATTTTAGAGTAATATGCAAATACTGAAAGCTAGGAAAAAAAATATAAATTTGTAAAACTTTTATCGATTTATTTGTAATTTTAAATAAATAATATTAATGTTTTACAAAAAGGACAAAATTGAAAAAGTAATTACAAATTTGCCACTCAATTAAGTTACTCAAGCTTCTCGCTCTCTCTTTTATATTAACTATTGATAACTATACTTTTTATTTTTGTGATTTACATTATATTTTTTTTATTAATTTCTAAATTGAAAGAAAGAAACTTAAATTGACATCATAATTGAACATATCACTTTTTAAATTGAATAAATTATTATTTTTATTCTTAAAAGTTGAGCGTAATTGGCCTTTATTTCTTATGTTGGATTATGGAGCGGGTCGGGTTGACCCGTGGAGCATCCACATTAGCCCCATATTTCATGAAGAGTCACCATATGAATGGGTGCACCTCTTGGTCTTAAGAATTGTGTTTTTTCGATAGGCACCTATTGAAACAGACATACCCTTTCGGTATGTACCCATTGGAACAGACACATATTTTGGAATTTTCTTTATAAATATGTATTGATACCTCTAAGGTTTCTATCCCCATCAGACTATAGATAATTTGAGTGGTCTTGGTTAGTGAGTGTGTGAATATTATCGGAAAATACTCTAGTAGTATTTTTCTTGCCGACGAGAGAAGAAATGAGGAACAGGTTCGAAATGAGTCTTCCAAATCTGAAATGTACGCTTCCATTTCAATGTTTTCGCATTTGTTTACATTGGTATCAGACCCTTATAGACTCGTTTCTCGAAATTATGTTGTTGTAATGCATGAATAGTAGTTTTCATGGTTTCTTCCTTAATGACCGAAATATGTTTTTTCTCTGAAAAGTTCGATATTTTTGGAAAAATTTTATATAGAAAAATTTTATATTTCATTACGAGTTGAACCATATAAATTGCATAAAATTTGGACATATGATTAATTTTATATGATTTTTAGAAGATTGAAAAAAACCGTAGAATTCGTCCCGCCGTTCATTGCCACTGTTCTGATTTTGGAACGGTAAAGAAGACGACTCAAAACGACATTGTTTCATTTTTGTCTTACGAAATGATACAGCGTTGAGTTATAATTTATTCGGACATGTCTTAATTGGTAAGTAGTGTTGTTTCATTGGAACCTCTTTGAGGTTTTTAGTGGAGAGACGTTCTGGGTTCGAATCCTGCCAAACTTTATTTATTTTTAAAGGGAAAATTGTTTCTTTAAATGGAGAAAATGACTTCAATGAAAGGGCCTAAGTAGTTTCGAACCTATAACCACTAGGACAAACTTGCTCTGTGGTCGCATTATCGCATTTGTATTATATATTATTGCATATTTATATTACAGTGCATCAATTACATTCTTTATTGTATACCATGAAATATGATTTTATTTAAATTATGAAAGTGAATTATGTGTTAAAATTTCATTTTAGTTAATTTTGGCATACGGTATACATATTCATTTAGAAAAGTATGCAATTAAAATTTATGAGCAATAATGAATTGAAATATATTTTTTTCATTTTTTGTTTTGTACATAACATATCTAGAAATGATATTTAAATTTATAAATATTAGAGATAATTATAAATATAGCAAAATTTTCAATTTTATACTATAGAGATATGCATTATTTTTTAGATTCGATTATTTCGGCAAAATAATTAGAGTATGTGCTAATATCCTAAATATGCATAAAATGTAGTGAAATAGTTTTAACGAATATAGTAACGAATTTTACTAAAGTTGAGAAATTGGATAGGAATAATTACGATATTTGACATCGTAAGATCCAGTATCTCCTAAATGAGCGACAAGTTTTGGAAACACTAACACATAGTATGAAATCACCTCCCATAGATAATTCTGCCCAACACCGGCATGAGATAGAAACCTATTAAAATTGGGCCAAGAAAGATCGTAGTGTAAGATTCACTCTGTTAAGTTATATGCACAATTGTCTGATTGATGATTATGAAGGCTATGCCACCGCACTAGAAATGTGGAATGCCTTAAAATTGGTATTTGCTGGTACATCAACAACTAGGTTGCGAGCCTTGACACTTAAGCTTAAAAGTTATAAGATGTTTCCCAAAACAAAGATGGTTGAGCATCTTCGAAAAATGTTGGCTATAATACGCGACCTAAAGGCAACTGGTAACAACTTATCTGATAAGCAATAGATCCTAGTCGTGCTTTGCTTTTTGCCTAATTCTTGGGAGCAAATGACGCTCACAATGCCACACAATGAAAATATCAAAACTTTTACCCAATTACAGCGTCATTTGGAATTGGAAGCAGAGAAGCTGGGGGCACAAGTTAATACTTCTATGTTTGTCGCTGAGTCTAGCTATCGCCAAACATTTGGGTCTAAGTAAAAGTGGCAAGACAAAGCATGACAAAGAGAAATAGGAGGATCTGTTTATGAAAAGAAAAAGAAGGCAAGCGTGGAGGAAAGAATGACAAGTCTAAGCTAAAGTGTTATAATTGTTATAAACTTGGTTACTTTGCTCGTGAATGCACTGAACAGAAGAAGGTACAAACCAACTCTATCTTTCAAAATGACGCATATGTGTACAGTCATGTCTTGGTTGCTCATTTATTTCTTGATTGGATTATAGATACTGGAGCGACAAAACACATCACAAAAGATCGAGTAGAGTTCGTTGAGTATCGTAGAATTCCAATTGGGAGTCAACGTATTCACATGGGGAATAGCACTAGCGAAGATGTGATAGAAATTAGAACCTATCAATTAAAGATGCATTCTGAACGCACCGTGCTTTGCTATAATGTTCTCTATGCTCCTGGAGTTCGACGAAACTTGATGTCTATTACAGCCATGGCCGGACTAGGTTTTTCTTTCAGTTTCACTATAGACTCTATTCAATTTTATTTAGACCCTGTGTTTTATGGTAGGGGTGGATTTTATGTACTAAATATTGATGATTCTTTATATTTTGATACATATTTAACTTCTAATAATAATGATTCTATTACATCAATATCTGTTACATGGCATGTAAGACTTGGTCATATTGGGCAAGAAAAAATGATAAGTTTAGCTCGAGAAGGACTTTTATGTCCACTCTCTAAAGTTAACTTACCTGTATGTGAATCTTATTTGACTGGAAAGGCCACAAGAAAGCCTTTTGGTAAGGCTAGAAGGGCTGAATCTCTCTTAGAGTTAGTCTATTCTGACATTTGTAGACCTATGAATGTTAGGGCACTACATGGTGCTAATTATTTTATCACATTCATTGATGATTACTCACGTTTTGGTTATGTTTATCTCATTTCTCGCAAATCAGAGGCATTGGATTGCTTTCAAAGATTTGTTCATTTAGTTGAGAATCACAAAAGTAAAAATCTTAAGATTTTACGTATTGATTGAGGACGTGAGTATTTGTCTGAACAATTCAAGGACTTATGTAATAATAGAGGCATAATTAGACAATTGACGATTCCCAATACTCTACAACAAACTGGAGTAGCTGAGCGTAGGAATCGAACTTTATTGGATATGGTTAGGTTAATGATGGCACATACTAATCTACCAATCAATTTCTAGGGAAATGCTTTATTGATAGCAACCTATATCCTTATAGAGTGTCCTCTAAGTCAGTACTATCTACATATGAGTTATGGACTAGTTTCAAACCAAAATTAGAACACTTGCGACCATGGAGATCTGTAGGTTATGTTTGTGTTACATTACATGCACATGGAAAATTGAGCCCTAGAGCTCAAAAGTGCACATTCGTTTGATATCCTAATCACTCCAAAGGATATGTGATGTTACATGAACGTTCTAATAGCGTACTGATTGAGATTGAGTCACACGATGTCGAATTTATAGAAAATGAATTTCCAAGTAGAGGTAAACTAAGAGGTAGTAAAGAATTTTATGAGCTGAATGAGTCAAATGATAACTCTACATCATCACTCGGCGATAGTGGGGAAATTAATCCTTATCCTTGTATAAGTACACCAATGAAGCCGAGGATAGTGGGAGAGATTTAGAGAATAGTGAGAGTATACCACAAAATAATTCCTAAACTCTTCAGTTGTGTAAAAGTCAACATGGAAATATTCTTTGACGTCTATTTGGAATTGATGAGGAATTTTTCATGTGTTTTTCACTAGAGGAAAACGAGTCTTTTTCTTATCAAGAGGCTTTATCATCGCCTGCTGCTAAAGAATTGATAATTGCAATGGAAGATGAGATTAGTTTTATGCAAAAGAATCAAGTATGAGAACTAGTTGATCTTTCGCCTGGACGAAAATCTATTGGAAACAAATGGGTTTTAAAGATCAAACGTTAGGAAGATGGATGATCTATTGATAGGTATAAAGCTCATCTCGTGGCAAAAGGTTACACTCAAAAAGAGGGTGTAAACTACAAGAAAACGTTTTCACCTGTTGTTAAGTTTGCCTCCATTCGCCTAATCCTAGCCATCGTCGGCCATTTGGATCTAGAATTTTTTCAGATGGATGTTAAGACTGTTTTTCTCAGTGGAGAATTAGATGAGGAGATCTATATGGATCAACCTATTAGTTTTGTGGCCAAAGGACAAGAACACAAAGTGTGCAAGCTAAAACATTCCATTTATGGCATAAAACAGTCATCTAGACAATGGTACCAAAAATTTCATCAAGCCATAATTATTTTTGGCATTATCATGATTGAGAAAGATCATTGTGTTTATATAAAGCAGTTGGAGAAAGGTTTCATTATCCTTACTCTCTATGTAGATGACATTTTATTGGCAGGAAATGACATGGGGATGATTATCTCCACTAAAGAGTGGTTATCCTTCACTTTTGATATGAAGGACATGGGTGAAGTAAATTATGTACTTAGTGTTAAAATTATTCGAGACCATTCTAAGAAACTTCTTTTTTTTTTTGTCTCAAGAGACTTATATCAAGAAGGTACTTGAACGATTTCGAATGCATAATACTAAGCCTATAGACACTCATGTTGAGAAGGGTAGTCCCTTGAGTCCTAATCTTTATCCTAGAACTAATGTTGAAAAAGAAGAGATGTCCCGTATACCATATGCAAGTGCAATTGGAAGCCTAATGTATGCCATGATGTGTACACGACGAGACATATATTATGCAGTGGGGTTGGTTAGTGGTGGCCACTAATTAAGCGTTGCCACTTTCACCACAAGCCTACGGATCTAGTTTTAGTATAATGAACCTTTCAGTCGGGTATCGTATCCACAGGGATTGGTTGAGATTACTATCGAGTACCGCGATTGTCATAACCCGACTTTATCTAGGCAACAAAAATAGTATTTAATTAAGTACTAATACTAAAATACTACTTTAACTATACTAATTACAAATACGAGATAGTTATGGGATGGATTATCTAGGGATTAACTCTATTTACTTAAACGCGTTTGATTTCATTTAATTTACAATAATGGTGTTCGACCTATTTGACAATCTCGGTATCCAAAACTCCTCCGTCACCTTTCCCGAGTATAAGACAAGGGATATAACGCAACTTCGTGTCAACGAAGAAGTCCCCCTCAACATCTTAACGACTCTAAGTTGCGTAAGTCTTGCCCCAGCCTCATTGATTGCACACAAAACCTCAATTTGTAAACTCCCTCGCCACCTCTCCCGAGTGTAAGACGAGGGTTATAACGTGACTTCGTGTCAACGAAGACGTCCCTCTCAACGTCTTAACTACTCTAGGTCACGTGAGTCTTGCCCCAACGTCATTAATTTCATGTGCTATGTTTACCCTATCGACAATCTCAGTTCTAAAACTCCCTCGTCACCTCTCTCAAGTATAAGACGAGAGAATATGCAACTTCGAATCAATGAAGAAGTCCCCCTCAACGTCTTAACGACCATAGGTCATGTGAGTCTTGCCCTAACGTCGTAGATTATCCACAATCCTAACCCCGAACCCCGACCGGGTTATTGGATTGTGAAATTTGTTTATTCTAATCCTAATCCGGGATTTGTCAAACCCAGTATTCTGCAATTATCATTCTAAGCATAATAAACAAACAATATGATAAACACACTCAAACAATGAAGAACAATCATCAAGGAAACACAATTCAACCAAAACTACGTTTTTATAAACGATATTAATCCCATACATAATCCATGTTTAACCTATGGCCATAGTCGTTTATACAATTGAAACTAGGCTAAACATGCTCAAACATACATAGAAGATAAGAAATAAAAGGAAACACGGATGAACTTAGCCGATATCCGAAGATTAGCCACTAAAACCGTCCACCGAACGATTCTCCTTTTCCGCGTGTTGATCTTCTCCTTCAGATATGTTTGAGCGTTCTCCATACTCTCTTTATATACTAACCTAAGCCTTAAAGACTGTAATGGCCAGAGAGAGTAAAGAAAAAGGGAGGAAAATGGTATAAATAGACAAAATATCTAAAATAAATATCTCCCATTGTGCAGAGGCCACAGCCTAGGCGGTGGAGTATGTCGGTTAAAGGCTCGCCGTGATGGTAGAGAAAGTGGTGGCTGTGGAAAACATTCTGCTGGATTTTCGTCTAGGCGGTGGGCTGTCAGCTTGAATTGGTTTTTTCTCTACTTCTTCACCACCTAGGCGGTGGTCTGGACGCCTAGGCGGTGGACTTCCTTCAGATTTTTGCCTCCTTGCTCATTTTTCTATCGTTCTTCGACCGTTTTCGATATAAATTGATCGTTTATGCTCCGATTTTATACCTTTTCACCCCACGCACTTGTTTTAATACAAAAAGAATAAAAACATATTAAAATGTATTAAAAACACAATAAACGTACTCGAAAACTAACAAATTCGGTTTAGAAATGTAGGGGTAATTTACACCTATCAAATACCCTCAAACTCCAAATTTTGTTAGTCCTCGAGCAAAACACCCACACAATACAAGAAAATATATAAACTAATTACGAAATTAAAAACTAAAAACGAAAAATATTAAAAAACCAAAATGTGGAAGTTTTGAATATCATCTACCGACCGAAAGATTTTTCCCTCATCGGCCCCCAATCCTATCAAGTTCAAGTATAAATCACATCATGTGGTGTTCTAGAATTTCAACGTTCAAAAATAGTAAACACCATTCTAGATCCTGTTTAAGTGTGTGTGATTAATCTCAAATATACTGCTATCCATTGATTAGATGAGATTATCCCTAAATATAGTTCATGACTAAAACCTTTAAGGTATAGGGAATCCATATGCCTGATCTGGGATCTATTCTCCACTAATGTAGGCTCTGAGGTTCAGGAAGATCAGTAGGGCTTGGTTTGGGAATAATAGCCAAAGGTATTTTGGAATAGAAAACAGGTTAACGTCGTTAACTTAACGTTACCCGAGGCACATCGCTTGACACTCTCTCACTCTCGAAACCCCATAGATATAATTGAAATAACCCCGAACAATTTATTAGGACCGACGTACTCACTTGTTAAAAAGAAACGAAAAATAAAACCGTATGTACACTTGATTTTATTTATTTTTTGACGAACACACCCCCAAACTTATTCGATTGTTACAATTGAAGGGGTGTGTGAAATACAAACGAAAAATGACAAGTGAGTACTCAAATACCAAACCAATATAAAGTTTTTCCTAACCCAACCGCTCACTTCAAGTAGCATTTGCAACTGTTACTTGATTATCTCAAATTTGTGCCTTCGGTTCAGCGATATAGGTTTGGAAAGAAGTTTAATCGATCATCTGGTATTGGTTAAGAGTTCAGAATTGAAACGGTTACTAGACTTCGATAGGGTAACGAGGGATAATGATATATCAAGGTAAGCTTAAAAACCTCAAGCGACAAAATAACTGCCTAAATCATATCATCCTGAACAACCTCGCCTAGTATTTCGCCTCGAATTTCCCCCAAATCAAGTGCTAGAATGCCTATTGTCATGAAATTGAGTGAAGAATAATCGGTTTCAAATCAATTAAATAGTGTTATATTGAGTTTACGTGCTCGTGCATTTAGGATCTACAATAACTTTTACTAAGATGATACGCTAAACAGAAAGAACACACATGAATGAGCATTACGCTCGACCTCAAAACAATCAGGGGACAGAATCATCATCGGGTAAAAGCCCAGATGACGTCGAAACTTAGCACAAAACAACAACTAAACTATAAAAACAAACTAATCCTAAACAAGCATGCACATGATAAAAACAGTAAAACATGCTAACTAAAACACATATTTAAAACATACTAACACATTACCACCAACTCAACACAGGTGATGTCCAAAACAACTTCAGTGATCCCAATAGATAGAATATAGCATGATATTGAAGACGGGGGTTTAGAACACGTACCTAGGAGGTGAGAAGATCTTGCCTCCGACTCAAATCGACGGAGATGTATCTAACTTATTTGTGATCCTGGGTTGCCTCCCAAGAAGCGCTTGGTTTAATGTCCTCGGCCCGACACATGCCCTCAAGACTGACGAGATTTTGTAATGAAAGGAACACAAGAGTACTTGTCGATCTAACATTTTTAAGCATCCTGTAGGAATACAAAAACAAAACTACAAAGAAAAATTATATACACTAAAAAATGCCTAAATTAAAATTAAGTTATTTACTCACAATATCGATAATAACATTCATTTGCCAATCCCCAGCAACTGCGCCAAAAACTTGGTAGACGTTGTCGGAAACTAAATCTGACACAAACCAATCCCCGACAACGGTGCCAAAAACTTGTACAACGTTGACGGGACTAGAATATGACACACTTGCTTCTCTTATATAAAACTTAAGTCCCTGGTCGTTACCGCGTATTTCCGGCAATAACCAACAAAGCAATCCCCGACAACGGCGCCAAAAACTTGGTGGCTGCTAATCAAGTACTGCCACTTTTACCGTAAGCGTATGGATCAAGTTTTAGTATAATGAACCTTTTGATTGGGTATCGTATCCATAGGAATTGGTTGAGATTACTATCGAGTACCGCGATTATCATAACTCGACTTTATCTAGGTGACCAAAATGGTATTTAATTAATTACTAATACTAAAACACTACATTAACTATACTAATTACTAATATGAGATAGTTATGAGATGGATTATCTAGGGATTAACTCTATTTACTAAAACGCGTTTGATTTCGTTTAATTTACAATAATGGTGTTCGACTTATTTGATAATCTCGGTATCTAAAACTCCCCCATCACCTCTCCTGAGTGTAAGATGAGGGATATAACGCAACTTCATGTTAATGAAGAAGTCCCCCTCAACGTCTTAACAATCCTAGGTTGCGTGAGTCTTACCCCAACCTCATTGATTGCACACAAAATCTCAGTTTGTAAACTCCCTCGCCACCTCTCCCGAGTGTAAGACAAGGGATATAACGTGACTTCGTGTCAACGAAGACGTCCCCCTCAACATATTAACGACTCTAGGTCTCGTGAGCCTTGCCCCCATTGATTTCATGTGTTATGTTTACCCTATCGACAATTTCAGTTCTAAAACTCTCTCTCCACCTCTCCCAAGTGTAAGACGAGAGAATACGCGACTTCGAATCAATGACGAAGTCCTCCTCAACATCTTAACGACTCTAGGTCATGTGAGTCTTACTCCAACGTCATAGATTGTCCACAATCCTAACCCCGACCGGGTTATTGGATCGTCGCGTTTGTTTATTCTAATCCAAATTCGGGATTTGTCCAACCCCGTATTCTCCAATTATCATTCTAAGTATAGTAAACAAACAATATGATAAACACACTCAAATAATGAAGAATAATCATCAAGGAAACATAATTCAACCAATACTACGTTTTTATAAACGATATTAATCCCATACATAATCTACGTTTAACCTATGACCATAGCTGTTTATACAATTGAAACTAAGCTAAACATGTTCAAACATACATATAAGATAAAAAATAAAAGGAAAAATGGATGAACTTAGCCGATATCCGAAGATTAGCCACTAAAACCGTCCACCAAATGATTCTCCTTCTCAGCGTGTTGATCTTCTCCTTCGGATATATTTAAGCACTCCTCATACTCTTTTTATATACTAACTTAAGCCTTAAGGTCTATAATGACTGGAGAGAGTGAAGGAAAAGGGAGGAAATGGGTATAAATAGACATAATATCTAAAATAAATATTTTCCACTGTGCAAAGGCCACCGCCTAGGTAGTGGGATTTTCGCCTAGGCGGTGTAGTATGTCCATTAAAGGCTCGCTGCAGCAGTGGAGAAAGTGGTGGCTGTGGAAAACATTCTACTGAATTTCTGCCTAGGCGGTGGGCTGTCAGCTTGCATTGGTTTTTTCTCTGCTTCTTCACTGCCTAGGCGGTGGGCTTCCTTCAAATTTTTGCCTCCTTGCTTATTTTTTTACCGTTCTCTGACCGTTCTCGATATGAATTAATCATTTATGCTCCATTTCATACATTTTTCACCCCACGCACCTGTTTTAATACAAAAAGAATAAAAATATATTAAAAAGTATTAAAAACACAATAAACGTGCTCGAAAACTAACAAACTTGGTTTGAAAATATAGGGGTAATTTACACCTATCAGTTAGTTGTTTCCATAACAATCTAGGAATTGTTCATTGGAGAGCATTTAAAAGGATCTTGCGGTACCTTCGTGGAACCGTAGACTATATGCTTTGCTATCATGATGAAAATATACATTTGTAAGGATATAGTGATGCAGATTGGAGTGGTGACTTGGACAAATGTAAGTAGACATTAGGAAATGCCTTCATACTTAGCAACGATGCTATTTTGTGGTCTAGAAAAAAGCAATCATGCATAACACTATTTACTATGGAAGCATAATATGTTGTTTGTGCTTCGACAATTCAATAGGCTGTTTGGTTAAAAAGATTTTTACATAGTCTTGAGATAGTACCACATTCTGCAGATCCTGTAACCATACATTGTGATAGTATGGCTGCTCTCACATATGTCAAGGATCCTAAGTATCATGGAAAGACGAAGCATATTCAAACTCGATATAACTACATCCGAGATAGAGTCTCATATAGAGAAGTGGTATTCAAGCTTATTTCTATGAGTAAAATGGTGGCTGATCCCTTAACCAAACCTATTTCTAGAGATTTGTTCCAATCTCATGTAAGGTCTTTGTTTCTTCGTAGATTGTAAAAGATATGTTTGATTTATTGACTTCATATATTTGTACCTCAATGCACATTTACAATTTCATACTTTATTTGCATTTATTAAAAATATGATAAATAATTTAGGATATTTTCTACAGCACACATTTTACCATGATGGGAGATTTCACTAGGCTAAATGGTTGGCTACTCACACAGTAACCAGTCTCAATGTTAAGATAGCGTGCGAGATGATACTTTAGAATTCTAAGATTGTGTAAGATAATTCTTTACCATATCGCCTTGGATGACCCAAGATGAGGTTTAAGAAAAATCAAACATGAAAGTTTCCCATACTTCATGTCGCCTGAGAATAGTCGAATGTGAGATTTCAAGTGGATACTCGAAAAGATATTAGCTTGAAGTTCTCAAGTCAATCACTTATGTAATGATTGTATTTAGATTCGTACGGTAATTTAGATTGACGTCCTCATTTTCTTTTGTGAGTACACTGTAGAATGTAAAATCATACTACATGTGCTTTGAGACAACCACATAGGGAGTGAGAAATGGATATCTGCTTTCTTACTGGGGAAGTCTTATATATGTAGATCATTAATAATGATCTAATTGTGCCCTTATGACTTTAAACTATGTTACGATTCATAAATTTGATGTTGCTACTTTAGCTTGTTATCCTATGGCCATAAATGATGCGGTCTAAAGGAACATGTCTAGGAAAGCAGTTAAATAGAAGTTGAGTAACATGAGGATCAAATAAAGAGAATTTAGTAACATATCTTGTTAAAATTGCAGTGTACGGTGCTTAATAGTAGCCACCATATATAAAGCTATTTTTCAAAATTATATTATATATATTATATGTTTTGAAAATAAGCACGCTACTGCAAAGAAGATTAAGCATGTTCTGAGTTTTAAATTCTAGAAGGGTTAAAAATGCTTAATTTAATATGACTCAATTGATCTGAGGCATAGATGAGTATTTTTATTTTGCAACAGGATGTTGCTATGTTAGTTTGATAGAAACTTAATATGGTGTTCCTACATTGTTTGAAGACACTCGTCAATCGCACACACCACTAACCTGTATAAAGAGGGTATAATGCATAAGTTTAAAGAAAGAAACATATTTGGTGCCCATTGTATTCGAGTAGGAGATGTTGGATTATGGTAAGGATCGGGTTAACCCGTGGAGCATCCATATGGGTCCCATGTTTCATGAAGAGTCACCATATGAATGGGTGCACTTCTTGGTCTTAAGAATCGCATCTTTTCGATAGACATCTATTAGAACAGACATACTCTTTCGATATGTACCCATTAAAATGGACACATCCTTTGGGATTTTCTCTATGAATATGCGTTGATACCTCTAAGGTCTCTATCTCCATCAGATTACAGATAATTTGAGTGGTTTTGGTAAATAAGTGTGTGAATATTATCGAAAAATACTCTAGTAGTATTTTTCTTACCGACGAAAGAAGAAACGAGGAACAGGTTGTAAACGATCTTCCAAATCCGGAAGGTACACTTTCGTTTTAACGTTTTCGTATTTATTTACATCTTAATATTCTAATATTAATATATTCAGAAATGAGCAATCATATTACGTTTCCAAAAAAAAAAAAATTACTCTTAAAATTTGAATGTAATTACATTTCACTTCTTCATATATCATATTTTCATTTACTACACGTCTACCGTTTATAATAGAAACTAAAAATAAAACATTAAAAATAAAAAATAAAAAAATGAATAAAAACATAGAAAATAAACAAGAAAAAAATATATTGAATAATTGAGACTAAACATAAAAAAATAACAAATTGAAAATAAAATACTCAAAAATACAAAATGTAATATGAAAAATTAGTGATTATAAATTGTTATTTTTTTATGTATTTATTGTATGTATATAATATTTCATACAAAATTAAAAAAATTAAATTAATATAGTATTCCGACCAACCCTAGTAATATGAATGTTCAACGACCAACACTTGGTCCAGACAAAATCCAAAGATCATTAGAATAGCGTGGTGTCAAGGACTGACTTTGACTTGAAAAAAAAAAAAAGAAAAAAGTTTAATTACACTTTATTTTCTTATAATTAGATCATTTGTATTTTGTCCCCCTATAATATTTTCGTCACCACTTTATCCCATCTAATTAGATTTTTTTGTACTTTACCACATTTGATGTAGGTATAACCATAGGGGAGTAAAGTTCTAGCAAGGGGAATAAATTAAAATAAAAGTTTAACTATAGGAAATAAAGTTGTGACACGAATATCACACAAGATAAAAATGCAAAATAGCTTAACTAAAGGGGGTAAAGTATAATTAACCCAAAAAAAAACTTTGTCCAAGGGACGTCCCAGTGGGCTATTATCTCCTACCCCGCACCTACATGGCTCATCATGGGCACCCTCTCTTGAACGCGTTTCGTTGACGTCCGCCTAGCACCCATTCTTGATGCATACGGAAGTGATAGATACACGCAAAGTGTTTATTTCAATTTGACGTTTAATAATACATTGATTATTACAAAAAATGAAATGAATAAAAATGTAGTAATGAACAATTGGTCAATTTTGATGTTTGGAGGATGATTGCAAATAGGTTCCCCCGAACATTCAATTGCATCAATTGAGTTCCTAAAACTTTAATTGTTAACAATAATACAATTTTTTTTGTTTCTATTTTGGGAGATATAGAAATATGATCCTTGATTTATTTTTTGAGATAGTAAACAACAAGGGTTGATTACACTTTATTCCCAATATTAGTAAGGGATTAAAGGGAAAAATAAATAAATAATTAAATGGATATTACCAGATGTTATAGTATAAATATTAATTAATATTAAATAATGTAATAATTTTTATTTTTTGAAATTTGACCTCGGATAAAACAAAAACATTGCACTTTACTTTGAAAGTAATATTGTTGACCAAAAACCCCTACATATAATATTACTACAACACCAATTTGCAAATACCCAGAATTATAAGGGGGTAATGTACCCAAAATACAGAGAAATTCCGCCGCCCCCCAAGAGAGCTATAAATACCTCTCTTTCTCTCATCTTTTCACACACCATTTTCACTTCAGAAAAAAAAAGAAAAAGAAAAGAGGGGGACAAGAAAATGAAAACTCCATTAACGGGTTCTTTACTTTCCCTTCCCCTTCTTTTCCTCTTCCTATTTAACTCTGTCTCAGCTTCAACTCCTTACAGTACAACTCATGAAGCTTTCCTTCAATGTCTTTCCCTCCAGATAGAAGACGCTTCTGAATCACAGATTATCTTCACCCCAAACAACCCCTTGTATTCCTCCGTCCTCAACTTCTCCATCCAAAACCTCGTATTCACCGAACCCGGCACTCCACGGCCGCTGGTCATCATCACGCCGCTGCGTGAGTCGCACGCTCAGGCCGCAGTGATATGTAGCCGGAACCACGGCATGGAGCTGAGGGTCCGGAGCGGTGGACACGACTACGAGGGGCTGTCTTACGTCGCTGCCGTCCCCTTCTCGATCCTCGACCTCACGAACATGAGGAATGTCGATGTCGACGTCCAGTCACGCACGGCGTGGGTCCAGGGTGGTGCAAGACTGGGCGAAGTCTATTATTACATCGCGAATAAGACGAGGACGCTCGGGTTTCCGGCGGGTCTTTCTCCGTCGGTTGGTGTTGGAGGGCATTTTACCGGCGGAGGGCACGGGTTTCTGGTGCGTAAATATGGGCTTGCTGCCGATCATATTCTCGACGCCCGGTTGGTGGATGCCAATGGTCGGATTTTGAACCGTAGATCAATGGGAGAAGACGTCTTCTGGGCGATTAGAGGAGGTGGAGGGGGTACTTACGGAATCATCTTGTCGTTTAAAATTGAATTAGTTCCTGTACCGGAAAACGTAACGGTTTTCTCCCTAAGCAAGTCGTTGGAGCAAAACGCGACCAGACTCGTTCACCGGTGGCAATACATTGCCGACCAGGCCGACGAGAATCTCTACCTCCGGGTGGTCATCAGAGGCACGAATTCCTCAACCGGAAAGAAAACGGTGGTGATTTCTTTCGATTCACTATACCTCGGCGGAACCGACACTCTGTTGCCGATGATGGACCAAATCTTCCCGGAACTGGGTTTACAGAGAGAAAACTGCACGGAGATGAGCTGGGCTCAAGCGACACTTTTCTTCGACGGCGGTCAAGTTCTTGAGGATCTGCTCAACAGAACATACCAATATAACGAGAGATTCAAGCTGAAATCCGATTACGTGAAGGAACCCATGCCGGAGGAAGCCTTCCAGGGGATATGGAGGAGGTTCAAGAGAGAAGAAGTCGACGTTCCAGTGATGGTTTTCAGTCCTTACGGCGGCAGAATGAGCCAAATATCTCCATCCTCCATTCCTTTCTCGCACAGAGCAGGGATCATGTACAACGTCGTGTACCTTTCCGGCTGGGGAGAACTCGGAGAAGCGGCGAGAAGAAGACACCTGAAATGGATCAGAGAGCTCTATAATTATATGACTCCCTATGTTTCTAAGAACCCTAGATTGGCGTATATAAACGGCCGGGATCTGGATATCGGCATGAATAATCCGTTCGGCAACACCAGCTACGCTCAGGCGAGTGTTTGGGGAATCAAATATTTCGAGGAGAGGAATTTCAAGAGATTGGTTCGTGTGAAGACGGCGTTTGATCCTCAGAATTTCTTCAGTAATGAACAGAGTGTCCCTCCTCTGCCATCTTCTTCGTAGATCAAGGGAGTCAATCATCATCCTTACGCTGGAAGAGACTCTCCGTAAAACCCTAGTATTTAAAAAATAAAAATAAAAATAGACATTTGGTGCATAATCTCATCTAAAAAAATAATTGTGTAAATTGTCCCACTTTTAAAAACATATCTAATCATAATCTCTTTGCCACTTTCGTATGTAAATACCCTTTTTTTTTTCCATATATTCGACAATTTTAGATTCCTTAAAAATCTGAGTGATTAATAGATGTTATTTCACTTCTTATATTTAAAAAAATATGTTAATATATTAAATATCATAAAAAATTGCATTTTATTAATATTTTAGCTATGAATTTTATAATTTGACTGCATTTTCCTGTTCTGCATTGAAAGACAAACAAAATTATATCCAATTTGTATTTTTTGTATTCATATCCGAACTAGGTGTGTTAATTTCATCATAGTTGTGTAGTTTACGGTTTTAGTGTGCGTAACATGTGATAAAACCCTCTTTTTCTCCAAATTTAGATTCCTTAAAAATCAGAACTATTAATGACTGTTATTTGACTTTCTATGTTTGTAGAAATATATTAATATGTTAAATATCATTAAAACAAGCCCGTTTTAGATATGAATTTAAACTTTTGACTACAAATTCGAGTTCTACATAAAAAACCATTAAAAAATATACTCATTTTTTATATTATATTGTGCATATCAAAAAGTTGCATGTGTACTAATTTCAACATTGTTGTGTATGGTATGGTTTAAGTGTGCACAGCACGGTATAAAAATGGATCTATTAGCGAATATCATTTAACTTCTTATATTTAAGAAAGTAAGTTATACACTAAATGTCATAAAAAATCCAATTTAGGAACATGAGGGCATGCTAATTTAAACACGATGTTGTATAATGGAGAATTAATTTGTGTAACATGTAAGGGTGTGCAAACCAACCGCCTGACCCGACCCACCCGACTGACCCGGCTATTTTGACCCGCAATCGTTCGGATTTCAAGGCACTTCGGTCGGACGGCGGGTTCATTTTTAGTAATTCTTTGGGTTTTCGGTCGGACGGCGGGTTTTCATTCACCAGACTCATGCCAACCGACCCGACCGCTCTGTTACACTATATAATGGATTTTCTCATTTTAGGGTTCGCCGCCTCAAAGACAGACGTGAGACAACTCCTTTCCTAGTCTCCTTTGAATCTTGAAATCACCAACTCCATTCATTAATTCCAACCCCCCAAAACCATCGACACTTCAAATTTGCACATCACATTTGGTGGAAATCTTCAATTTCATTCAATGATTTGTCTTCATCGCTTCGTAATCGTAAGTTACATCTTCTTTGATTAGGATTTTGTTCTTCAATTAGGATTTTGTTTTAATTATGATTAAGCAACTTCTTGGGGTTTCTATGTTTGAATATGTTCTTCGATTATGTTTCTGTTGAAGTATGATTTGTATGAACCTGTGATGTTTCTGTTTCTGTTGAAGTATGAACTTGTGATGTTTCTGTTTATGTTTCTTCTATTTCTTCTTCGTCCAACTGAGACCAACCCGATCTCAATCCGACGACCGACGAAGTCGACTTATTTCGAATTACACAATGTACATGGTCGGCAGCGGGTTTCAGACATCTCACCCAACAAGCTTCGGGTCGGGTGGCGGGTTAGGTCCATACAGGCGAGTTTCGACCTGTGTACACTCCTAGTAACACGAGATCTTATCATTTTTCAAATAATTCAATTTATTAATAATTTTGCGAGTGTATTAATTTCAACACAGTATTGTATGATACGGAATGAACGTGTGTAACATAAGATCTTATCCTTTGTTGAAATTAATATTGTTGAAATCAACACGGAAAAAACTATTGAGTTATTATAAAAATGGGTAAACTGGAATGAATATACGTTGAAAGCAACCTTGTTGAAATCAACATAAAAGAGTAATATGTATATATGGTTTAATTAGACTTTAGGCTATGTGGCTAGACCGTTTTGGACTTTGTCCCTCTGTGATATTCGCATCATCACTTTGCCCTCTATGGTTAGACATTTGTTGCACTTTATTCTCTCATCAGTACTTTTCCCCCTGTAGTTAGGCCTACATCAAGGGATAAAGTGCAATAATACCTAACTATAGGGGTAAATTGATGACGAAAATACTACAAGGGAGTGAAGTACAAAATGGCCTAACCATAGGGGGATAAAGTGTAATTAATCCATGCACATATTAACACACTTGCAATTTTTAATGTGCACATAAAAATATACAAATTGCATGTATTTTTTAATCGATTTTTAATGCCAAACAAGAGTTTGCAGTCAAAATATAAAAACCATAGCTAAAATGTTCCTAAATTGGATTTTTTTCTTTTTTTTTTTTTTTTTTTTTTTCTTATATGATATTTAATGTATTAACATATTTCCATAAACAAAGAAAAGCAAATAACACTCATTAATAGCTCCTATTTTTAAGAAATTTAAAACCGAAGAAAAATATGTTTTTTATCATAAGAATCAACATGATACACACAGTTAAACCGCAAACTACATGACTATGTTCAAATTAACACACCTGCAGCTTTCGGATATGCACAAAAGAATATACAAATTGGATATATTTTTGTTCGATTTTCAATGCAGAACATGAGCTGCAATCAAAAGTATAAAATTCATAGCTAAAATGTTAATAAAATGATATTTTTAATGTTAGTTAATGTATAAACCTTTCCTTAAATGTAGGAAGTGAAATAACATTTATTAATAGTTCTGATTTTTAACGAATCGGAAATGGGAGAAAAGCGAGTTTTTATCACATGCTAAACATACTTAAACTATATTGAAATTAACATACCTGCAACTTTCGGATATGAACCAATAATGTAGCGACCCGGTTTCTCAGGGCCGCCGCTCAGTTTCTCTCATTGGAGAATTAACACTAAACCAAATAACCAATAATTTATTCCGTGTAAATTTGAACAAATTTTACAATTTACAAACTACGGCGATAATTTTATTTATCGACGAAGATAATTTTATTTAAATAATTAATATTTTAATTAATAAAAATCTAATAAATTTTACAATGCGATGGCATTAATTATAATTGTCGAATTCATCGATTACAACGGTAAGAAATAAATACAATTTTTATAAATAGAAATTCAACTCCCGGCGCCAATTCGTCCTCACTGACCTTGTAATCAAAACTGTGGGGTTGTAAGCCAATACTCAGTAGAACTCCAACCCCTCTAATATGTGTATTTCATTATCACGACAAATAAAATACATTAACATAATTTTCACATATGAACTAACAACGATAAATTTATTGACAATAATAACGTAAATCACTCAATAGACAGTTTAAATACAAATATTAGAAGAGTTAGAAATTTTACCTAAAATCTAAAGCCAGAATTCGAACCAGAATCTTCGTGGTTAAACGAGTTATTTTTTTTATTTTCTCTTGCCAAAACCCACCGCAAAGAAATGTTTTTAATATATATATATATATATATATATATATTCGCTAATGATCCCTCCTGTTGTTGTTTTTATTATTATTATTATTATTATTATTATTATTATTATTATTATTATATTAACACGTATCGTTATGACTCATCAATTCATTTGATGAGTGATAACATTAAAAAAATTATATTAATTACTCTATTAAACTAAAAAAAAAATATTAATTATATCTCAAAACTCTTAAAAGTAAATTTTAAATAACCCAATAGTCTCAAAACTTCTAAAATCAATTTAAAATAAACATTTAACTCCCAAAAATTATCAAATATTATTTATATCATAAATTTGCAAAACATTCCCAAAAATATTAAACTTTTATATAAAATAATATTTTCAAGAATCTAAATTTTCGGAAAATTACAATCTAGCCACCTTAAATAAATTTCGTCCACGAAATTTCATTCAAAACAATAATATTTCAGAGTCGCACCGTATGGTCATGTTAGTTACACTCAATTCTAGAATAATTGTTCTCTATGTAGGGTCCCATAACCGAAAGTCACCCATAATTCACATTCGTCAACATTCATTCCACTCATCACAACATTTTCATTCACAATGGCCCACGTTATATCCAACGACATACGGACAGGGTGCACTTTGGTCGGTAACACCTAATATAGATAACTAATTGCCAAAGAATCTTATGTTTCTAAACGCTTCCGCTGCACTACTCTGATAAAAATAACAATAAATACAATATATCATTAAAATATCATGGTAGTCTCACTGAATTGGGTCTATATCAATTCCAACCGGTCTACGACTTCAATAATTTACCACTTGGCATAACTTTTTAAGTCCACTACCATATCCCATAACCAACATTTATCAATTTCATCCAACATTCGAAGCCAACCTTATTCGCAACTAGTAGTATAGCCAATAGATAGGCAAAATTCCTAATGGACTGTCCTGTGAGACTATAAATGACTACCTCCAATATTCACATTAAACTTCTAATAATCTCATAAATTTTTTCATAAAATTAAACTATTCAAATTTCAAGTAATATTTTTTTTTTTCCGCAATACGTAAAAAACACATCAATATTTCTCAAGCACATAAATACGTCTCAAAACACCTAAATACGTCAAAATCATATAAATATCCCTCAAAATACATAAATATCACCGAACCACATAAATACGTATAAAATTACATAAACACGTCTCCACCATACAAATATGTATCGAAACACCTAAATACATATGAATCACCTAAATACATGTCAATTCCGTAAATACATCTCAAAATACATAAATATATTCCAAACCACATAATTATCCAGAAACACGTAAATATGTTTCAACCATACAAATACATTTCAAACACCTAAATACCTATCAAACTATATAAGCCAAATACATCGCAATCACATAATTACATCTTCAAAGTTACGTAACATAACAAGTTCCAAAATTCAATACTTACGTAAATTATATAATGCCCCCAATTGCATTTTTATAGCACCAATTAAACTCAAAATCAAATTAACATTTCAAAATAATAATTGGCTCCTAATACGTTTACAATGACCCCACGCTCCGCCTCTACCAATCGTTAGTAATGGACCAATATCTATCCGAATTATTTTTATCGGTGTACTGTCTTCGTAGTATAAAAGTATTTTATGGATAAAATATTTTTATCCAAATTCACTTTCCACTAAAATGTAGCCACACTGGGCCATATCCAAATCTCAGTAAAAAATATCATCATAATAGGACAATCAAATTTAAGTTAACTAGTCAACTCATTTGTATATAATAAAATAAAATATTTCCTTGCCAGCCATAAGATCGTTTTATCTCACGATCGGGAGTTATCATATTCACCCTGTAGGACTTGTCTAATAGGTAACAACATATATAATATATCCACCCTGCAGGACTTGCCTGACAGGTAATAATATATATAATATATCTACCATGTAAGACTTGCCTAACAGGTAATAATAAAGATATAACATATATAATACTAGTGTATAACCCATGCCTGAAGGCACGAGTGTAAAACATTCAGCATCTAATTCATCATAACATCTATAGTAACTAACAATTTCCAAAATATAAAGTTAAAAGTACACCGTAAAATTATACCCCTTTTAGTAACTCGGAGATTTATAATAAAAAATTTAGATGAATAATTTGAGAAGTATACACTGAAAAATAGACATATGTCAATATGATTTTTGTCAATGAATGATGATTATCTCTTCTGATTCTAAACATGAGAAATAGCAAAATTGTTAACGCGAAAAGGTTCAACGTCTAAAAAATTTTCAATGTTCGACAATTACAAAATCTCAAATAAAATATCAAATTGACCATCTAATAATTGAAAAAAAATACCCAATTGAACATGAATAAACAATATTACACCAATTATTCAAAAACTAAAAATCCATATTTAGAATTCATTGATTAATTAATCTATTAAATTGTAAGATAAAACATACTTGATCAATTGTTCTGCTTCGAATTCAAACATCCACGTCACATCAATGGTGTTGCAACCTGAAAATCAAAATAAAATCATAAGGACGTATGGAATAAAATAAACTTAGCCTGAAAATATGAACTAAGCTTGAATTCAAGCATCCATGTCACGTCACATCCACCGGGACGGTCTCATCCCCATCAACACATATGAACTTAGCCTGAAAATATCCACGTACAAAAAATAATTCAGAATAATTATTTTTACAACCCAATTAGAAGAAATTATCTACATACAATAAGACATATATTGTCCCCTAAATTTGAAAAATGATCCCATTAGTTCATGGACTCAACTACATCATACCAATTAACATTTAAATGAGTAACAATGTACATAATATTCAATAATGTAAATATTTAGCTATTAAAATAATACCACTATCGAGAATAGAAAATAGAAATCAGAGTATGCTCTCGGTTTTAGTTAAAAAAAAAAAAAACAATCTATATAACAAATATTCTCATTTTCCCATAGTTAGAGTACACCATAGCTTCTCCATTATTTTTAATCACCAAAATCAGGCAAACACTCTAGCATAAAAAATGGCAAATTAGGGGGAAAAAGTTAATGAAAGTTTCTCAATTGTTTTAGAATTAAAAAGTTCAAAGACTAAAATGAAGAATAATTCAAAGAGATTTAATAATAGCCTACAACAACTGTGTATCATTCTCTCCAAACATCATTCATTTCTAAACCAACAAATTTTGGTCTAACAAAAAATATATATATATATAATAAATAGACAGGGTAATACCTCAAACATTTAAGGGTGAGAAGTGTGCTTTATTCCAGTGTGTTCTCTTACCAAAAGATACTTAAAATTATGTCCAAATATCACTATCGATAATTCAAAAAAAAAAAAAAAAAATCTAAATCACTACCAGTAATTAAAAAAAAAAAAAAAAAACTTCCTTCAATTTTAAAAAGCTCACCTCGTATTGGTTGATCTGTTCAATAAAGGATGATGTCAACTTGATCCAATAAATTCTGTAACTGATAATAATTGAAAATCATAAGATCAAGTGAAATACAATCATCAATGAAACTTCAATTCATAAGACAAAAATAAATACATGGGCAAGAGTGATTAAACAAAACAGTAGGGGAAGAAGTGAACTCGTAAGTAGCTATAGATGCCGAGTGCCCTAAAATTCCAAACACAATTTATTGAAACAGAATCTTAGAAAAGAAGAATTAGTACACATATATTTTATGTTTTAAATCATATATCCACATATGTTGACAGTAAGGAAAAGAAATTGACATTCTATACTATAACGCAATGAATTTAAACAGTTTAAACTTAAACATAAATTAAAAACAAAACAAAAACTCAAAAACAATTTGAAAACATGAATTAGAAAATAGATCTTTATCATCATTGTCAGAAGGGTAAGGACTATGAATAGTGAAATTGAAAACCTGAAAATATAAAAAAAATTAGAAAATAAAAACAAAAAATTAGAAAATGCATAAAAGAAAAACATTTCAGAATTGAGGAATGGAGGGAGAGATATTAAAAAAAATTAGGAAGATCATGTTGTACAAAAGTAAGAAACAAAACACAGTACAACTGGTCAGCGACAACATTTGTTTAAAACTTAAAAGTGATGAATTCCTAAAACATTAAGAATGATTAAAACATAAGATGGTCAGCGACAACATTTGAGAAGCATAATTAAAACCTTTAACAAAATGTGAGTGTTCATTGTCACCTAAAAATATAAATCAATCCGATATTACAAAGCACTTAGACTTAGACGATCGTCCAAAACTTATATTTCAGTTGTACATCTAAAGATTGATATTCATTTCAAAGCTCTTATCGAAGAATTACAAAAAAACATTTTTTAAGTGAATTAAAAATTCCAGTATATGTATATAATAAGAACAGGATGCTTCAAAGTTATAAGAAGACAAACCTCCAATAAACTTGTTCTTCTATATTGATAACCACCAATGTTCCGTCAGCACCCTCTCCCTCCAAACATTAATTCATCTGTCAATTTGCCAGATTTGGTAAAAACGATAAGGGATTTGGCCAGATGTCAGTTATCATGCATTTCATCGAACACTTTAGGCTCACTATTGACGAAATTCAAAATACGAATATGCATAAACACATTTCGAGGAGTACACAGAGAAGAGCAAGAGGGTGACGAAGCTTACCTAGATAGCCATGGGAAAGTCGCTGATTGTCAAGGAGAATTGCGTTCTGAATCAGTTCGGAGAGAGTGACGCTTCAACCAAGGTTCAACTAATAATCTATTTGCAGGAGGCCGGATGATTGTGCTCTAATTAAATCCACATGCGGATGGATCTGATAACAAAAAATTAAGCATGAAATTTGATAAATTAATTCAGTAAAGTATGTGAAAAAAGAAAAGAAAATAGGGGAATACAAAGAACAAACAAACAAACCCTAGAAAGAAAACAAAAGAAAAAAAAAACAAAAAAAAAACCAAAGAAGATGGAGGTAAAAATCAGTACCATCTTCCAATGGTTCGCATAAGAGAGAAGAAAACGATCGTTGAATCTGTCGTGACTCGTGCTACCGTGCTTTAGTGATGCATCGACACAGCAGATTGATCCAAGCGTTGCCGGTGATAGCTACTGCCAACCAAAACCCCAGATTTGGGTAACTAAAACCCCAGATGTAAGACATATTAGCCAATTACAGCCCTCTAAATTTTTCCATAACGAACAAATTCAAGTGAAGACCTACCTTTTAATTACAAAAACATACTTGATTTTCACCTTTGAATGATTGTTTTGCTAGGCAGTGGTTGGAAGCACAGAATTGGAGAGTTGGAATTAGATAAGACAGGCATTTTTCCAGCATGGAGTACCTTGTTGGGGTATGGAATGAGATGAGTTCCAACACGAAAGAACACCTCTGACCTACAACAACAGATAATTAGGTCAAATTTAAACACAAATTACAATGGAATTAGGGTTTTAAAAATTCAAATAATGCAGTTTTTGTCCTTATTCTTAAAAGCTATCCCAAACCATCCCGCGAAATCGGGGAAATTAGAGCACAAATTCAGCTCAAGAAATCGAAATTAATCTCAAAAATAAAGGAGGAGAAAAAAAAAATGAATACATAGCGAGGATTGGATCATATCGAACACCAGGATTGGTCTCCGAGGGAGCATAATTGCAGCAAGCAGACCACATCCGCTTTGGAATCGATTGAGCATTGCGAAAATCAGGAAAACTGGTCAAGCGTCATCTCATAAAGGATCTCATTCGTAAAACCTAAACAGCTCAAAACTCGTTTCAGATCTGAAATTGAAAAAATCAAAGAGAAATTAAAAGAAATTTCAGTCAAGGGATAGAGGGGAAAAACAGATAAAGGGCTTCAATTTTAAGGGTTTCGAAACCCAAAATCAAGAGAGAAAGAGACCCTATCCTTAAAAAAAATCAAATTCAAACCAATGAATTTCAAAACAAAGATTTTTAGTTTGAACTGCTATAAAATCGAATTAAGAGCTGTGAATCGTGGTGGTTGAGAGAGAGAAAAAGAGGCTTACCAGGGAATCTGCGACATCGGGAGCGAGGACCGTGAGTGATTGGAGGAGTCAACTTAGATTCGGCCGAGAGCTAAGCCACCGTCGTCGTCTGGAGGAAGGGAGAAGTCATCGTGAGGGAGAAAGAAGAATCCGCGGCCGTCGCGAGTGAAGGATGACGGCGTGGATGGCGAGGCGATGACATCGTGGCGAAATGGAGCGGAGGTGGCAGTGGCGGTGGCGAGGGGATGGCGGAGGAGGCTGAGAGGGAGTGGATCGCGGGAGACTGAGTAATAAAGGAGACGAAGGCGACGATGATGGCGATTATCGGAAGTGGAGAGAGAGCGCGAGGGAGGAAGAGAGAGAGACGAACCCTAATATTGCTGGGGCAACGAATTCAGTGGAGAAGAAGACTCTCGGAGTCCATGAAGTAAATGCAAATGCAAAGGCAGGCAAGGACACTGTTCGATGGTAAGTGTTAAAAAGTAAGGTTGATGGTAAGTGTTGAATATTGTATATTATTATAGATAGATATATTATATAGATATGTTGTATATAGATGTTGTATATATCTAGAGACATCCAACGGCTACGAATATCCAGAGATATCCAACGGTCCTAGATGTAAATGAGCTGATTTATTATATAGATATCCACCCTACAGAACTTGCCTATAATATATCCACCCTGCAGGATTTGCCTGACAGGTAATAATATATATAATATATCTACCCTGCAGGACTTGCTTGATAAGTAACAACATATATCTACTTCTCGCAGGACTAACTTTCCTGATGAGAAGACAATTATGGCATAGGAGGATAATAAAAATTATTTTTTCACCTTTTAAATTTTACTTGATCCATTAATCATCGTAAAACTGTCAATTTTTCAACAACTCCTGTTTTATTTTATTTTTTTCATCAATTTAATATGAAAATATAATTTGATAATTTATATAGAAGATAGTGAACACCTTTAAATTGATATTTTTATTTTAACGACAAATCATATGGTCCACGGCTAACACGACACTTACCAAGACTTATTTAACTTACTAAGCAAATTTCATTTATTTATTTATTTATTTTTTGATTCACTGATGATAGAACCACTAAGGAAAATGCCCCTTAGATAATCCACAAGGACAAATGACTCGAGGAGAAGAACTACTAAGGGAAATGCCCCTTAGATAACCCACAAGGACAAATAACTCATGGAGAAACAACTAAATGAAAATTAACAACATAAAATTTATGTAGTATAAGTGGTTAATGATAGGTACCACACAAATAATAATAACGCAAATATACCACAAATTCTAAGTTTCTAACTCCAACAAATGAAATGAAAACTGCATAAGGCAATGTTCTTTAGGCCAACTTTATGGTTACATTTTTGATTAAGGAATTGTAAACATATGGTTCTCTGTTTAACCAAATTCAAAAGGATCATATTTCCCGAACTCCCGAGTCTCATTTGATGTTATAGATTTTGTCTCCACCTCATAGGTGAGAGTAGTAAATTCCTGCTACCCATGACATTGCAATAAGTACTAATCATCTATAGTATAAATTAACTCAAATTTTTAATCCAAAGACATTTCGAAACACTTAAAAGGTTGACGTTGATTTTGAGAAAATAAAGGGTTTGGATTGACATCGAAAACATTTCATTTCCCGCCTGAATCAAGTACAACTGCTGTCCCAACTTTTCGCCATGCCATGCCTAGCTTAATTTGTAGTTCAATAAGCCTTAGCTGTTGAATAGTGATGATTAAGTCACAGGATCCAAACTATGCACTGCATGCTTTTTACAACTTCCCTAAGATAGATTTTCAACCAACCTGCCCAAAAACACCTCATGCCTTACAGAGAGATTCTTTTTGTCATCTTAAAATATAGTTTTAAGCTCATTATCCTAACATACATTGTAAACATATGTTCAAGTAATACCAAATTCTAAGATTAAATTATGGGTAAATTAGAACTAATTTTCAGAATTAGCACTAAAATTTTCCAAAACTAGGATTTGTTTTCCTTTCTAAAACTAAAATTAGAACTACGATTAATGTTTTGAAATTAGAATTCAATAGGGTTCAATTTGGGGGTTTTCCTCTACCAACAATGTATAATATTAATTTCTCACGATAATTCTATAAAATCGATAAATTATAATTTGTGCCTTGAGGCAAAGACATATACTATTATTAGACCAATATCTAAAACTGAGTTCCCTCGAGAAAATAGGTACCGGAAATATCAAATAGCTCGACTAAAGCTTAAAATATAACGCGAGGCATTTCTGTTCATTTCATGGAAATAAGTTAATGTACTTGTGAGAAAAATAAGAAAGGTCATCCCTCTGAAAATGCCGTCAACAACTAGTATTTTTCCCATAGGTGATCTAAATCTGAAAATGGTTTTTAACGGAAATTTGATATTTGCTCGCTTTCAGCGATTTTTTTTTTTTCCCCGCGATTTTCGCTTTTACTTTGCGATTTCTACTAAAGTTATTATTTTTTTACATATTAAACAATTTATTATGAATAATGGGTACCATAACTTAAGCTTAGGGTAATCACAAACTCGCTCTGATACTACCTGTATCGACCTGGTTTCTCAGGGCCGCCACTCGGTTTCTCCCATTGGAGAATCAACACTAAACCGAATAACCGATAATTTATTCCGTGTAAATTCGAACAAATCTTACAAACTATGCCGATAATTTTATTTATCGACGACGATAATTTTATTTAAATAATCAATATTTTAATTAATAAAAATCTGATAAATTTTACAATGCTACAACGTTAATTATAATTGTCGAATTCACCGATTACAACGGTAAATAATAAATATAATTTTTATAAATATAAATTCAACTCTCGACACCAATTTGTTCTCACCGACCCTGTAATTAAAACTGTGGGGTTGTGAGCCAATGCTCAGTAGAACTCCAACCCCTCTAATACGCGCATTTCATTATCATGACAAATAAAATACATTGGCATGATTTTTACATAATTTTCACATACGAACTAACAACGATAAATTCACCGACAATAATAACGTAAATAACTCAATAGACAGATTAAATACAAATATTAGAAGAATTAGAAATTCTACCTGCAATCCGACGCCAGAATCCGAACCGGAATTGGCGTGGTTAAACGAGTTATTTTTCTTTTCTCTCGTCAAAACCCACCGTAAAGAAATGTTTTTAATATATATATATATACTAGCGTATAATCCGTGCCTGAAGGCACAGATGCAAAACAAACAAAAAATTAAAATGTTTTGATTTTTCTAACATGATCTCTATTTATACAACATATTTTTTGGATAAGCTATTTATACAACATCCTAGTACACCTATTTCATTTGAACACATTTTTTGGATAAGTTTTTATACAATAATTAAACATTAATAACTGACAATTAAGATTAAAACTTGTATTGATACAAATAAGGAGACATATCAAAGGTTAAATAGTAGTAATAAATAAATTATACTATAAATAATAATAAATAAATAAAAACACCATTCACCAATATTATTGATTTACAATAAGAGAAATAAAGAACATACGTTATTTACAAATACACAATATTTATAAACCTACAGTAAGCTTCTAACAGATTCTATTTTCTGCTTCATCTATATTCTAAAAAAAATTTAAATACAAAAGAAACAAATTGAAACATTACATGAAAAAAAAAGAAGAAGAAGAACTTGAGGTTATAAAATTTATCCTACATTGATATCATTAAATTCAAGAAATATCCCCTAGCCATCTTAACAAATAAAAATTATGGCCAAACCAAAGAATTATATTATATCTCACAACAATCATGAATTAAATGCTTAATTTAATTAAAATATATCATATTAAAAAAATATTAATATGAAAAAAATAATAATTAATAATTACAAAACAACTTTAATTGGAGAAACATTTGATTTTTTTTTAAAAAAAAAAAAACTATTAATGTCTTAGTTTCACCTTATTAAATTGATAAATTGTGATAACAATGATAGTTATCTCTCACATGAATGATACCACCTCCACAATTTAAGTCTTGATTCAATAACTCTTGCATACAAAAAAGACGGAAATTACTTCAAAAAACCTGAAACCGGAATAGAAACCGATGATAAAAATAAATAAAAGAAGATTAATAAACCAAAATTTTCAGATTTCATAACAATGAACCGAGTTTAATAAAATAATCAATTGATTTAGTAGTAAAACAAATAATGGACTTTCACACGTACCCTTTACCCAAAGTCAAAATCTATATTCTACTAATAAATTGAAGGAAGACAATATAGAAGTAAAGATTTTGATATCTTCTGCAGTTTTTCAATATCTGTACAATGTCAATAATGCCGATAGTCATTTTTTATATAACCTTAACTTTCAATTTTAAGAACCAAAAATAAATAGTGAAAAATACATTTTCACTCTTGCATCATAATATTATTAACCAAATTATAACTTTGAAACAATCTTCTGTTGTCCAAAATTTTCGTCCCTCCTTCCATCTCTCAATCACACACAAATATACATGATTCTAAAACCAAATTCTCACTCTCAACATAATCTTATTAACCAAACTAACTTTTCTTTTATTTGAATTTTTATAATAATATATATATTTTTGAATGATTGTGGGGCAATATGATGACAATGGACCCCATTCATTTTTATAAATAATATATAATATAATATTTTTTTAATGATAGTGGAGACAATGTGATGACATTGGACCCACCACATATTTTTTCAATGACACAAATTGGCATATATACAACACACACACACAAAAAAAATGAAAAATAAAAACAAAAAACAGGGAGATAAAACATCAAAATTAAACAGTTTCATCGAAACACAAAATTAATAATTTCAGTTAAATTTATTTCGTACTTTCTCTATTTTGTGCTTTGCGTCATCTCCACTCTGAACTTAAACCTGTGAAGAATTCAAATAGTACCAAAGAAACTCAAAGCACATAAAATAATCAATATAAAAAAAAATTTAAATTGAACTGTTTTTGTAGTTTTAGTTTTTGAAAAAGTCATTATTAAACAAAAACTACTATTCAGAATTCAGAAACAGTAATTAAGAAACAATACTAATCGGAAAAAAAATCGTAATTAAGAAGAAGAAAAAAATATATATGTTCTTCTATCTAGGTTCCTAGGCAGTTGAGCTCTATAGTCGTGGATTCCTTCAGGTTGGGCTAAGTGCTTCCATCATCGGAATTCACAAACATCAATTAAAAATTAGAATTTTTTTTTTTTTTTTTTTTTTTTTTCAAATTTCAATTTCTGTTCCCAAAAAATTATAAACAGAAACAAAATTGCTGCGAAAATTCTGAGAATAGAAACAAATTTCTGAGAACATAAAAAAAAAAAAAAAAAAAAAAAAGAAGAAGAAGAAGAGAAAAAAGAAAAAGAATTTTAACCGCTGGTAAGCATTTGAAAGGTAGACAGATTTTGGGGACTAGAAATACCATTAAAGTTGATATTAATTGCCTTATGCATCAAAACAAAAAACAGAACACAACATAAGAAAATTGAAATAGAAAATTGAAAAACTCATTTGGGATCATCAAACACAAAAACATGCCCTAACCCAATTTATAATTTAACATCTAACATATGATATAAATTCAGTTTGGAGCAAAAACAAACAGAATTAGTTAAATTAACATATTTAGTATTAGGCTCATGGGCTTACCTCTTGCCACATGAAGTAGATGGCCCAAAGGGTAGAGAAAGTGAGGCTGGACCGTAGTTCCACAACATAACACTCACTGTCACCAACATGAAACAACTATGTCATTCTCCTTGCAAATACACAGGCAAAAAACCCTAATTAATACCCAAGCATGGGCGCAGAGCTGTCGATCACACGAAGAGCAGTACTGCTACCCATCATTAGCTTCCTTATCGGTGAGACTACATCGATAAAAATCCCTATAATCTAAAACCCACCCAGGAAAAAAAAGAAAGATATTAACTCAGATTTAGGAAGAGAGATTCTATAGAGGAAGTATTACCTATGGCCATTGCTGAAGCCCATTATCATTCCCGGAAAATTGCTTACCTGAAAATGATCTAGCATCAAAGGGATAATCTATCAATCTATCAAAAAGTTTGAATTTTGAAATTAAAACAAAAACACATAATTACAGAACAAAAAAATAAAATAAAAAAATCATACCTAATAAAAAAAAATCTTAGAAAAAATAATGTGTTCAACTTCATCTCTTTCAGCGGAGAGAGACCACATGGTGACGGTTAGTGGCCAAATCTAACGGAGGTGGCTAGATCTGGGGGCCGATTATCCCAATAAATTAACACATGTTGATTTCCCCATAATTGAATGTTACACTAGAATAGATTAGATCTAATGAAATCAAACTTAGATTTAGCCAAATCAAGCTCAGATTAAGCATTAATGTTTCCCTAATTAAAAATAAAAATCAAATTCAAGGAGACGACGGGAGGAGAGAGAGAGAGAGAGAAATACGAACCTGTGGCGAGGGGAGGAACTGAGCGACGCGAGATCGAGGTTGATGGGAGAGTAGCATAGGTGGACCACCAGAGACGGCAGACGATTGGCAGTAGGTGGGCGGATGATTAGCAGTCTCGCAACAGAGAGAAGCTGAGAATGAGGGAAAGAAGCACGCTGTTTGGTGAGATGCTCGCGACCTCCGACTGTAGCAGTCCATAATATCTGTTAGAAAAAGAGATGAGCTGTGAGATTAAGAAAGGTAGATAGCGGAGATGGTGAATCTGTGATAGATCGGTGATGGCATGGTAAGAGAGGAAGAGAAGATTTAGCGAAATTGAACTATATCAGATCTGGATGTGCAAATCTAGATCCGATTGGAAATCCCAAAATCAGAATGGAAGGCCAAAAGCAAAGAAAAATAGGTTTAGGGTTTTGGGGTGAATTCGTGGTGCTCTGACGAAATTACTCCTGAGAGGGAAGTTTAGTGTTGGTGGTGATGGCTGGTTCTCGATGAAGATGCCCTGGTGAAATGGCAATGGCGATCCGCGGCGATGCCTGACGATGGAGAAACAATGAACTTGGTCGATGTAAGACCCCGATTTGTTATATACGAATAATTTAAGTCGTGCTTTAAAAATATTTTGAAAATATCGGGGGGACTACGATATTAATTATGTGAATTAAAATTTTAAGGGGTTGTATTAAAATTTTTATAAACATTAAAACATAGATTTGGGTTTAATTGCTACCACAACATAATATAAGAGGAGGTTTGTGTAATATTATAAAAATATCTTAATATATATAGAGAGAAAGAATGGGAGTGGGTAAATTGATGAGGGAAGGTATGGCTTTTGTCCGGCCGGAATGAGCACACACATACACACACACCACATATATATAAATATATACATACAAAGAAAAAATGGGAAGAAGGGTTCGGAACCGAAGAGAGAGAAAGGAAGAGAAGGAATGGAGAGAAAGGAAGAGAAATGGGAGAGAGAAGGGTCACCGGCGGTGGGTTTGCATGTTCCATCGGCGTGTGTGGGCTTGCGGTGTGTATGCCTCGTCGCCAGTAAGTGTGTGTGTGTGTGTTCCTTGTTACTGTTTTCATTTTGTTTTTGCTCCCGTTCCATGTCTGTTTCCATTTTATTTTTATTCTAGATGTGGGTGGTGGTCGGTTGTTGGCTGGTTGTTTGGTTGGTGGGTGTTGGTTGTGTGCGAGCAATTGGTGGTGGTGACTGTCGGAGTTAATGAGGATAGAGAGAGTGGTCGGCTGAAAAATTGACAAAATAGAATAGAAGGGAGGAGGAGCAACCGCTTAGGCGGTGGAAAGTTCGCCTAGGCGGTGGTAGATTAGTGTGCAGAATGAGAGAAAGTTCGCCTAGGCGAAACTTTCTCGCCTAGGCGGTGGGTCGTCAGTGTGTAACTCAGAACTGTAAAGGAGCTTGTTCGCCTAGGCGGTGGATCGTCCGCTTAGGCGGTAGGCAGCAGTAAGCAAAAATCAAGGAATTCGTGTTGAGGTCGACAACCGATTCGGAGCGGGTAACGTTTCTCGTTAAAATTTCGTGATTTGTTAATTTAATTACTAGCGTCGAAGTTGTCGAAATGATGGAAAACAAATAATGAGATTGTTTATAAGAACAAAGTTATATATAGTAAATCATAACGAAGCGATACTAGTTGAATAGTTATATTTCGTAATAAAAGATGGGAAATAGGAAATTAGGATTTCATGGCTTGATTAGTTTGTTTTATATAAAAATATTAATTTAGGCCCTGTCACCGTTAGGTTCGCAGGCACTGGAGTTCGAATAGGGGATAGTCGGTTAAAGTTTACGAAAGCGGATATCAGGTGAGTGTACTGTCTTCTTGCCAAATTATTCTATATATATATATATATATGATGGAAAATGATTGTGTTTAAATTAGATGATTTCAAAATAATATGGATCAAGCAGGTTTTTTTTTTGGAGTGAGTTGGTAAAACGATCTTTTTGGGAAATTTTGTTGGTTTCTGAAAAGAAGGATTTAAAATAATTATTGTTGGATTTTGGGTGAGTTGGCGGAAATGGACTTTCGTTAAAACATGGTGGTTTTAAAAGAAAGTTGAAAAATGAGTTTTATTTAATTTGGTGGTTTTGAAAGAGGACAGAAAATATTTGGTTTCCATAAAAATAGAGAGGGGGAAATTGGTTGTGTTAAAATTAGACGGTTTTCAATCAAAAATTAAAAATATGATTTTCGGATGTAAAAGTTGATTTTTGTTAAAAAGAGGTGGACGTTGCTGATTTTGACGATATTGATGAAGTGGTGGTCTATATTATGGTCTGTCCGGAGGGTGGTCCGGCAGATGGATAATTATTTGTGATTTGGTGATGATATTATTGAATTGACTATGCCATAGTTTATGATGTCTTGTCCGGTGGGTGGTCCGGCAGATGGTGGTTTATATTATGATCTGTCCGGAGGGTGGTCCTGTAGATGGATATTTATTATGTGTTGATTTATAGTATTGGCCTCCGGAGACGTCCGGTAGGCGGTGATATGCGCAGTTAGGTCTGCTAGGAAGGCATATCATACGGATGGTTATGGTACCGTTGCAACTCCTGGTAGCGCGGGAAAAATACACCGCTACTTACACTCGCAAGTATACGAGGTCTAAAGTTTTAGTATAGTGTGATCGTTAAGATCGGGTTATCGTATCCACAGGGATTGTTGTCGTTATTATCGAATACCGCGTTTGTCGTGACCTAAGTTTATCTAGGCGAAAAACAAATGTATTTAATTAATTAAACTAATACTAATATATCCTAAATTAACAGCACTATTATGTTAATATGTTTTAGGGTGAAGAATTGTATAGGGATTAACGTGTTTACAAATACGTGTTCGATTTCGATTTACTCGCGTTTACGTTGTTTGATCTATTTAACAACCTCGGTACGTAAACTCCGTCGCCACCTCTTCCGAGTGTAAGACGGGGGAATACATGACTTCGAGTCAACGGAGAAGTCCCCCTCAACGTCTTAACGACCCTAGGTCACGTGAGTCTCGCCCAGTGTCATTGATTGCACACAATCCAACTCCCTCCCGGGTTATTGGATCGTCGCGTTGTATTTATCCTATCGACAATCTTCGTTCTAAAACTTCCTAGCCACCTCTTCCGAGTGTAAGACGAGGGATATAACGCAACTTTGAATCAACGAATAAGTCCCCCTCAACGTCTTAACGACCCTAGGTAGCGTGTGTCTTGCCCAACGTCATCGACTGTCCACGATTCAAACCCCGACCGGGTTATAGAATCGTGGCGTTTGTTTACCCTAATCCTAATCCGGGGTTTTGTCAAAACCCCATATTCTCCATTTATCAATCCAAGCATAATAAACAAACAATACAATAAATACAATCAAACTACGAAGAACAATCACAAACGAAACACCGAAATCACCCAAATAACGTATTTATAAATATTAGGTTAATCCCTACTACAATCCATATTTAACTCGGGGCCATAGCCATATATACAATGAAATAACGAGCTAAATATGCTCACATGCTCCTAAGATAAAGAAATAAGGAAAAACGATCGAAGAACTTAGCCTCGTCCGAAGATAAACCGCTAAGAACGCTCAACGATCGATTCGTCGTCTTCTCCACTTCGGGATGCGAGCTCCACACCTAAAATTCCTAAACCTTGGCTTAACTATATCCTAAGGGGCTCAAACATGCAAGAGAGAGGAGAGATATCCGGCCAAAGGGGGAGGAGAGGGGATATTTATAGCAAAAATATCCTAAAAATATCTAAAGGCTGTGCAGGGCAAATCCGCCTAGGCGGTGGAATTTGCGCCTAGGCAGAGTTAGGTCGGTTAAGTCTGATCGCCTGGGCGGTGAAGTAGGCAGTGGACTGGAGAACATTCTGTTGAAATTCCGCCTAAGCGAAGAAAACTTCGCCTAGGCGAGCGACTGTTAGTAGCCATTCTTCGTCCTCTGCTGGATTTCTGCCTAAGTAGTAGAATTTCCGCTCAGGCGGTCGTCCGTCAGTAACATTTTATTCTTCTCTACATTTTCACCGCTTAGGTGGTGGTCTGGACACCTAAGCGGTGGGCCTATTTCATCTTTTAGCCTCCGAGCTTGTTTATCCATCGTAAGTTCGAATCGCTTTGGTTCGATTTCATCGTTTTAGCTCCAGTTTCCTATCTTTTTGACCCACACACCTGAGTTATACAAAAATTATGAAAACTAATTAAAACATAATAAAAATAACTATAAACATATTTGAAAACTATCCAATTCGGATTGGAAATAGATAGGTTTTTCAAACCTATCAACTCCTGATTGTGAGGTTAAAACGATCACTATGGCTTAGCCGGTGGGTATGGGAATTAGATGTGTGTTTGAGTTGGGGTGATTTATATATATATTGGGTGATTCATTATTGATTATAGTGTTTGGAAACTTATTTATACTGTTTTACTTTCACTTCTTATTTGATACTGGAGATTTTACCAACTGTGTGGTGGATATATATATTTACTCTTGATCCAATTAAATGTTGTATTATTTAGAATGTATTATTATTATGTTAGAAAATGGTTTTTACTAAGAAGGCAGTACACTCGCAGGTTAATCTTTTAGGAGACGGTCCCCAACTGGCATTAGGTGGAGTCATCTGGGAATAATTTGAGTTGAGCTGTCAGAGATGAACCGTATGAAAGTAAAAGATTATGTACGTCTTGACTATTGAATTGTATAGAAATTGTATGCACTTTTTGATGTATAAGAAGTAGTATATGTAATAGGTGATGTCATGTTATCGTCATGCCGGCCCTAGGATGACGGGTGTCCGGGGCAGGTCTTGACAGTCGATGCCCTGGAGGATTAATGAATATGCCATAGAGCGATGATGATTGCAGTGCACAGCAATGCCCGAGAGCAACGACGACGCCAATGAAGCGACGCTCTGGAGGATTGATGAAGACGCCGATGACAAGGATGGAAGAAGAGCGGAGGAGAAGAGAATGTGGGAACTGAGAAGCTTTGGAATGAGAATTTTATTTTTGCCTAAGCGTGAATAATCATGGACGGCGGCTAAAACCCTATTAGTATAGTTAATTTTGATCAACGACCTAAAAATATGCAGAGATTTGTCTCTGATCCAACGGTTGTCTTTATCTCCGTCATAATTTATTATATAGATATTCGCTAATGATCCTTCCTGCTGTTGTTGTTGTTAATATTATTATTATTATTATTATATTAACACGTATCGTTATGACTCATCAATTCATTCGATGAGTCATAATATTTAAAAAAATTATATTAATTATCCTCTTGAAATAAAAAAAATATTGATTATACCTCAAAACTCTTAAAAGTAAATTTTAAATAACCCAATAGTCCCAAAATTTTTAAAATCAATTTAAAATAAACATTTAACTCCAAAAAATTATCAAATATTAAACTTTTATATAAAATAATATTTTCAAGAATCTAAATTTTTGGGGTATTACAAATAAGATACACAAATTGGACATATTTTTATTTGATTTTCAACGCAGAACACGAATTTGCAGTCAAAACTATAAAATTTGTTTCTAAATGTTAATAAACTATTTTTTTTTTTTTTAATGATATTCAATATATTAACATATTTCCTTAAATATAGGGAGTAAAATATTCCAATATATTCGAAAATTATATGAAATACTAGGGTTGGTCATGGGCTGGGCTCGGGTTGGGTTCTACCTAGGGTATTACAAGAAAATGTTAGGCCCGAGCCTGGCCGGGCCCTATTATCCTTCCTAAGCCCGATCCTAATCAAGAAACTTCCATCCACAACCCGACCCTATAATTAAATAATATACAATCCTAAACATGTTAATTTGGGAACAAAACCCTAAACAAGTGCCCACCGTATCAACAAACCCTATGAACATTGATATAGGGAAATCCCGTCAGGTACACCAAGTGGTCAATATCCGCCCAATTATAGAAGAGCGTCTGAGATGAAAGCTGAAATCCCCTCAGTACCGAGCTGGGATGCCCCCTAGCCGACCTGAGGGTTGTCTCAGTGAAGAAATTCGGACCGACAAGTTGCAATCCGACCTGCCGAACTGACAAGATAAGGCACCCTCTACTCGCCACCTCCGCACTCGAGAGTTCACTGGGCCGTTGTGAGGTTTTGGCCTATGGGCCTCTACATATGGGCTCAAAAGCCAGCCTAGACATTTAGAGGGCTAACCTGCCTGCTCATTGGCTGTCCAACAAATTATACCAATTAACCTGAGCTTGGCTTCCTAATTTCGCGTCACTAATCAAGCACTAGTGCCTATAAATACACCGGGGCACCCACTTCCCAGAGGTACGTGACCACTACTGAACTCACTATATTTTCAGCCCTTCACCCCTGAATACTTCCTCTCACACCGGAGGGACTTTATTGGGTACAACCCCGGTGGATCTTTGCCCAGGTGCTCGGAGTAAAAGAGTGGAGCTCAGTTCGGAGATTGTTACCACCCATGAATTTAACTAATTGTAGTGCTGATAGCCGTCTTGTGTCCCTAATATCCTCCTGGACCATACTATTGACCCGTCACCACTTTTTGACATCAACAGTTTGACGCCGTCTGTGGGAACACACTAAAAGCCTCCCTTGATCGTCAGCTCCCCACGAGGTTAAGACTTGATGATCACAAGGTCTGGGAAGAAAATTTTCCAGGCCAACCAAGCGCTTGCCACCAGCAGTAATCCACCCCCCATATCCGTGCAGGGTATGTCGAGGGCTCCCAGGTTGGATCCCCAGGCATCTCCTACTGAGAGTCTCCACCTGCCCACTATCTCACCGTTTGGGCTGGGAGGACTGACCACTCAGCACGCTGCCCAAGTGGGTCTAGTTCTACCCCCAAGGCAGTTTGTTGGGCATACTTTTGGAGCACCTGAGGCAGTGCGCGTCGATTTTTTGAAACGTCAGCTCAACGAGTTCCAAACCTTCTTCCAGATCGTCTTGGCTCGCTTGCCACCAGCCCCTCTAATGGATCTTCCGATAGTCCCAGTTGTGAGTCGGGAGGGGTGGGCGGTCGAGGATAAAGAACGTGTCATCCGTTCCAACGGGTATATCCTGAGGCCCTGGACCCATTACGTCAGTCGGAGGGAGGTTGAGTTAGCACCCTTTGAGGTCTCGGGATCCCCATCACCACCTCCACCAAGGTGAAGGAGAGGCAACTGAGTTGTGTCACCCCTCGCACATAGCGCTACCATGTGGTCCGATCATCACCCCCATCGCTTTCGAGAGGTAGATTCACATTCCCCGCAACGACAGCCCCTGCTTCGTACCGCTTTCAGTCAGGCTCGAGCCTAGCCAAGGGTTGAGGTGGTGGTGGAGAGGCGCCTAACTGACATGGAGGTAGCTTTACAACAGATCCGGGGAACTAGGGGCCTGGCCGGGCTTCCTTCGGAGGTAAGATATTCTTTCATTGGTGATATTCCGGAAAAATCCCTGCCCACGTGATACACCCATCCCCAAATGATCCTCTATGACGGGGTTACTGATCTTGTGGACCACTTTTCCATCTTTAGGTCCTATATGGACCTACATACCACCTCAATAGCAATGAGATGCAAGGAATTTTCCCTCACCCTTACGGGGGCCGCCGGGGCTTGGTTCCGAACTTTGGCACCAACCTCCATCTCCAATTTTCACGAGTTAGAGCTACTCTTCCTTTTGTAGTATAGACGATCATGGTGTAGGCCAAAAACCATGGCCCACATCCTCGCACTCCAGCAGCTACCCGACGAATCACTGGGAGATTATGTGGAGAGGTTTTGCAAAAAGATCATCGGGTGCAATGAGCTCAGCAACGTGGTCATGATGAGCGCATTCATCGATGGCCTGAAGCATTGATGTCTCATGTATAACCTCTACTCTAACCCAGCTCCTACTTTGGATACTGCCCTAGAGAGAGGCACGAGGTTCTATAATGCTGATGAGCAGGAAGCAGCCCGAAAGGATCGAGAAGGAGGTCAAAAGAAGAAAGGAAAGGCTGAGGAAGGGCCAAACAAACATCATGGATCCAAAAGGCTGTAGGCAGAAGGAAGGCTGGGGTCGTTGCCCTGGGATCGGAGACCATTCCCACCCTAGGGGAACCGCCAGCGGAGCTATACGCCGCTCACGGTCTCGGTGGCCACCGTCTTCGCTGAGAATGCGAGGAGAGATTTCTTTTCTTCTCTTCTACCCCCCAGTGGGAAACCAATGGGGAGGTCTATGGACAAATACTGTGAATTCTACAAAGACCGGGGACACTCTACCAAAAATTGTTTTCGACTCCGGGAAGAAATTGAGGCCCTCATTAGCAGGGGATACTTAGGTCGCTATGTTCGAAGGGACGATCAAGCTCCCAAAATGGAAGAGCACGACTCCCATAACGAACATAAGGGTCGTAGAAGAAGGAAGAACAGAAGTCACCCCCTTCCTAGGTCAGAAGCGAGCAGGGGCGATGACGAACAAAGGATTGATGGCAAGATTAACGTCATCCATGATGGATTAGGCCTTAGAAGGGAGACCCTCTCCTCCAAGAAGAGATACAAGCACAAAGCCAAGAGAAAAGCTAGTGAAGACGTCTTCGAGGTCAGCACGGTTGATGCTATGGAGCACAACGTTATTTCATTCAGCAAGGCAGACCTCAGGGATATACACGTCCCTCATGACGACGCCCTTGTCATCGTGGCCCTCATTCGCCACTACAAAATAGGACAGATCCTGGTAGATGGTGGTAGTTCTGCTGATATTATCTTTAAGTGGGTGTTCGAGAAAATGAATATGGACCCCAACACGATAAAACCGTCAACGGCCCCTCTAGTCGGTTTTGGAGGAGATGTTGTGAATGCTGCCGGGTGGGTCTCACTTCCTGTAATGGTCGGAGCCCATCCACGGACCTCTACTGTTTGGACCAAATTTCTGATTGTGGATAGGCCGTTACCCTATAACGCAACCATGGGTCGACCCATGGTGGCTGCCCTTAAGGCCGTCTGCTCACCATACGACCAATCGATGAAATTCCCTACTGAGGAAGGTATGGGAGTAGTGAGGGGTGACCAAGAGTCCTCCTAGGATTGTGCTCGGAGGACGTTAGAGAAGAAGAAAAAGCAATCAAAGGCAGAGCTAGGGCTCGGAGATTCTAAACTCATGGCTTTGGGTCAGGGGCTAGTGTTTGTGCCCATCGATGATCCAAGACAGGAAGAGGCATGTCCCCGACCTCACGAGGAACTAGAGGAGATTTCCATACACCCAACCATCAAAGAACGAACTATCAGGATTGGTGCTAGTCTCCCATCCGAACAGAGGAATGAACTCATCCAACTACTTTAACGAAATTACGACGTCTTTGCGTGGTCCCATGACGAGCTACCAGGTACTGAACCGAGCGTGGCGATGCACCACCTTCATGCTGATCCACACCATCCTCCTGTATGGAAAAAATGACAAAAATTTCATCTGGAGGGCCAAAAGATAATTGAAGTAGAGATGGATAAATTGATCAACTCTAGTGTCGTTGAAGAAGTCAAATTCCCTTACTGGTTGGCGAATGTGGACCTGGCTCCCAAGGCGGGCAATAAATGGAACCTCTGCGTTGATTTTAAAGACATGAATAAAGCCTACCCGAAAGACTTCTTCCCCCTGCCCAGGATTGACATCGTCATAGACGCCACAGTAGGGTATGAGCGCCTGAGTTTCCTCGACGCTTATGCCGGTACAACCAGATCCCAATGTTCCCCCCTGATAAGAGTAAAACATTGTTCATCACTGATAAGGGTACATACTGTTACAAAGTAATGCCATTTGGCTTGCGCAACACCGGAGCCACTTATCAAAGATTGGTGAACAAAATGTTCAAGGAGGAGATCGGACGGACGATGGAAGTTTACATTGATGACATGTTGGTCAAGAGCTCGAGGGCCCTTGACTACACCCAACATCTCCACAACTGCTTTGAAAAACTCCGGGCTCACCGCACGAAGCTCAACCTGAACAAATGTATTTTTGGGGTTTCTACAGGAAAGGTCTTGAGATACATGGTCTTCCAGTGCGACATCAATCCTAACCCTGATCAAATACATGCGATCCTCGGGATGGCCTCTCCTTGGAATAAGAAGGAGGTGCAGATGCTAATGGGGAGACTCACTGCCCTCAATCGCTTCATATCTAGAGCATCGGAAAAGTGTCTGCCATTTTTCAAAGTGCAAAGAGGCAATGGCAACTTTGGATGGACCAACGAGTGTGAGTCGACTTTCCAAGCACTCAAGAATTATCTATCCTCTACTCCTTTGCTCAGCACCCCGAAGGAAGGGAAAACTCTGTACTTGTATATTACCGCATCTATGATGGCGGTAAGTGCTGCTTGACGCGCCCAGATTTTCCAAAGAAATTAAAATAAATATACAAGTGTAAAAATGAGAAGGGGTTTTCTTAAAAAAACGTCGGTTTTCTTATAAAAATACTTAAGTCAATTTTTAAAAAATGAGTTGCCACCTAACATTGAGTTTAAATGGTGTGCTAGGTCACTGGATATTTCTTTTTTGAAAACAAATTTAAAAAAATGGCTTAAGTGCGATTTTGACTCCAAAAAGAACATGGTCCAACCAGAGACTCGTTTTAAAGGGTTCGGGGGTCAGTTCCGCTTGGGGAAGGTATTAGGCACCCCAAGACGCCCGTCCAAAGACGGTACCTTATCCAATTAAGTCTAATTAAAATTTAAATCTGAATGTTTTTATTTTATTTTGAAATTATTTCCTTCTAAAAAAGAAAATCTTTTTGCATTTTTTTTATATATTATCAACGAATTTATATATTGAGGGGATCATTCCCTTCTAAGCCATTCAATTAGAAGGCGGGAAAATTCCTTCACGATTTGACAACAACATTAAATTTAACAAAAAATAAAATAAAAAAAATAAACACACACCCATACACACACACTCACACACATCGAGGGAAGTATTCTCCCTTCTAGATTTAAACCACTCTAATGGAAGGTAGGGAGCTTTCCACCTCATCTTGTCAGCATATTAAATTTAACACATATTAAAGAAACACATGTACACACACACACACATACTCACATGGATCGAGGTAAATAATCTCCCTTCTAAACCTAAACTGCTCTAATGGAAGGTCGGGAGTTTTTCACCTCGTATTGTTAATATATTTTATTTAACACAAATAAAGAAACACACGCGCACACACACTCACACGCATCGAGAAGAGTAATTTTCCTTCTAAACCTAAATCGCTCCAATGGAAGGTCAGAAGTTTTCCACCTCGTATTGTTAACATATTTTATTTAACACAAATTAAAGAAACACATGCACACCCACACACTCACATGCATCGAGGGGAGTAATTTCCCTTCTAAACCTAAACCGCTCCAATAGAAGGTCAGGAATTTTCTACCTCATTTTATCTACACATTAAATAATTCACGAGTTTATATATATATATGTGTGTGTGTGTGTGTGTGTGTGTATAATTTACAAAATAAAAATTTTAATATAATAACTACTTAATGCATAAGTAAGATTTACAAAAGATAGAAGTTCCAACCTTAACTTAGATATTTTTTTTTCTTCCTTTCTCTTGTTCTTGTTCTTCAAAAAATAAAAAAAATATATTTTGTCCCAAAATTTCTCTCAAAAAAAAATTCTCTCCAAAATTCTTCCCCTAATAAGAACTCTTATCAAAAAATTTCTTCCTCATAATAACTCTTTTCCAAAATTTTCTCCCCCCAAATCCTCTCAAAAATTCCTCTCTCAAAATGAAAATGAGCCTTCTATTTATAGATTCCGAAAAGGGTAAAATGGAAAAAAAAAAAAACATTTTACTATTCATGCGGGAGTACTATTCACGATCATGCGGGTACTATTCACGATCATGCGGTTACTGTTCACGCATGCGGATACTATTCACGATCACTGTTCATGCATGCGAACACTATTCATGATCACTATTCATGCATGTGGATACTATTCACGATCACTATTCATGCATCCGGTTGGTTTGTCTTGATTTGTTTCGTTTTTTCCTGATTTGCTCCCAACAAACGATATTTTGTTTCTTTTCTTTTTTCTTATTTTTTTTTGCATTTTCTGAAATAAAATAAAATAAAATAAAGGGAAATAAAACAAAGTTAATTATAAAATAAAATATAAATTTTTAGGGAGTGGTCAAAATGCCGTGCCTACAGCTGCCCCTCTTTTCTATGCAAGTTTTACTTGCTTGACAAAGATAAAAGATCACGCCGTTTTGATTGTCCTATTTTTTAAAAAAAAATTTAAGTGCATTTTTCAATAATAGAACAAATAAAGTAAAATGACTCATGACAATACTCATAACGAACAAATGTCCATTTAGAGTAATAAAAGAATAACGCATGACGATATCCATGACGAACAAGTGTTAGTTTAGAAGATCGTTTAGAGTAATAAAAAAAGAAGACTCATGACAATACTCATGATGAACCAGTGTTCGTTTAGAGTAATAAAAGAATGACGCATGATGATATCCATGACGAACAAGTGTCCATTTAGAAGATCGTTTAGAGTAACAAAAAAAAAGACTCATAACGATACTTATGATGAACAAATATCCGTTTAGAGAAATAAATAAAAAAATACTCATGACGAACAAGTGGCTGTTTAGAGAATCGTTTAGATTAGTAGAAAAATGGCCCATGACGATACTCATGACGAATAAATGTCCGTTTAGAGGATCGTTTAGGATGATAAAAAAATTTGACTCATTACGAACAAGTGTACGTTAAGAGGATCGTTTAGAGTGACGAAAAATGATTCATGCTCTAGCCCTCTTGGCCAGGGGACAAAAGAAAGTTCAGAAATATAAAACATGCCCCAGTTTCTGGCTGGGCAAAAATGAGAGAGGAAAGATATAAAATGTGCCCCAGCCTTCGGCTGGGGCTGACTCTCAGATGACCGAACCTTTACAGGTTGCCTATGTACCTTAGCATTACGCCGAGGATCAAGTTTAGCGTAGTTCACTGAAGTGAATGAGGAATCAGATGGAATGTTATAATTGTTTGACCAAACTTTGATAGGATGCCTACGTACCTCAGCAGTACACCATGGATCAGGTCTAGCGTAGTCCACATAACACCCCTTACAGAGTGAAGACGAACGACACGACGAACTCATGATGAACAATATCCGTTTAGAGGATCATTTAGTGGAAATGACAAGGAAGTGGCTCATGACAAACCTGGTTCGTTTAGAGGAATGAGACAACTCATGACGGACAAGGTCCGTTTAGAGGGAATGAAAATCAACTCATAACGGACAGGGTCCGTTTAGAAAAATAAAAATTACTCATGATGGACAAGGTCCGTTTAGAGAGAATGAAAATCACTCATGACGGACACAATCCATTTAGAGGGAGTGAAAATCACTCATGACAGATATAATCCGTTTAGAGGGAATGAAAATCACTCATGACGGACATAATCCGTTTAGAGGGATTGGAAAAAATCAACTCATGACGAACAAAGTCCGTTTAGAGGAATGAGACAACTCATGACGGACAAGGTCCATTTAGAGGGAATGAAAATCAACTCATAACGGACAGGGTCCGTTTAGAAAAATGAAAATTACTCATAACGGACATAATCCGTTTAAAGGGAATGGAAAAAATCAACTCATGACGGATGAAGTCCGTTTAGAGGAAATGAAAAATCAGCCATGACGAACATAATTCATTTAGAGGAAAAAAAGACAACTCATGACAGACATAATCCGTTTAGAGGAAAGGAAGACAACTCATGATGGACATGGTCCGTTTAGAGAAAACAAAAATTAACTTATGACGGACATAGTCCGTTTAGAGAAAATGAAAATCACTCATGACGGACATAGTCCATTTAGAGGAAATGAAGACAACTCATGACGAACAAAGTTCGTTTAGAGGAAATAAAAATCAACTCATGATGGATATGATCCGTTTAGAGGAAAACAAAAATCAACTCATGACGGACAAGGTCCGTTTAGAGGAAATAAAAATTAACTCATGACGGATTTGATCCGTTTAGAGGAAAATAAGACAACTCATGACGGACATGGTCCGTTTAGAGGAAAGGAAGACAACTCATGATGGACATGGTCCATTTAGAGAGAACAAAAATCAACTCATGACGGACATAGTCTGTTTAGAGGAAATATAAATGACTCATGACGGACATAGTCCATTTAGAGGAAATGAAGACAACTCAGGACGAATAGAGTTCGTTTAGAGAAAATAAAAATCAACTCATGACGGATATGATCCGTTTAGAGGAAAACAAAAATTAACTCATGAAGGACAAGGTCCGTTTAGCGGAAATAAAAATCATCTCATGACGGACAGGGTCCGTTTAGAGAAAATAAAAATCACTCATAATGAACAGAGTTCGTTTAGAGGAAATGAAAATCAAATCATGACAAACAGAGTTCATTTAGAGGAAATAAAAATAAACTCATGACGGATATGATCCGTTAAGAGGAATGAAGATCACTCATGACGAACAAAGTTCGTTTTAGAGGAAAGACTGGCACAAGACAAAACGAACATACCTCCTAGAAGAGGACTGACAAAAGATGGAATTGACATACCTCCAGGCCTGTGGCTGGGGAGGATTGAAATAAGATGAAATTAGCTTAGCTCTAGTGGGGGGATGGCGATATGAAATGGAGGACACTTATGGATATAATCAACAAATTCGGAAGCTTGACAATAGGTAGACACCACAAAATGTGCCCCAGCCTGTGGCTGGGGCTTACAAACTCAAGTTTTAAGACCCAGAGATGGGTAAACACCATATAATGTGCCCCAGCCTATGGCTAGGGCGAACAAGAGATCAAAGGTGTAAAATGTGCCCCAGTTTGTGGTTGGGGTTGACACTTGGATGTCACAATTGGATAACCGAACCTTGAAAGGTTGCCTATGTACCTCGGCATTACACCAAGGATCAGGTCTAGCGTAGTTCACAGAAGTGAATGAGGAATAATATGATATGTTACAATTGTTTGACCGAACCTTGATAGGTTGCCTACGTACCTCGGCATTACACCAATGATCAGGTCTAGCGTAGTTCACAGATGGCCCTTGTAAGGCGAAAAACATACCTGGATACTCATTTAGAGTTTTTGAATTTCAGCAATACCAATTTACAAGTCGAGTATGCAAGAAGGTAAGATATCCTAGTGATAGGAAAATCCATGCGTTCAATCCTTTTGCGATCCCTATAAATGGACAAAAAAAGCTCTTCCAAAACAAAAATTTTAGTTTGAAAAACTTGTCACCTTTGATGACTCACAATTCCATTCTCCTCTTTCCCGTCGTAGTTACTTGACCTACGGTGCTTGTTTTCTTGAGGTGATTCGATGAGTTTTTTTTTTTTCTTTTTTTTTTAAAAGAAGAGATTGGTCATCATTAAGTGAGTCACATTTTTTTTTTTTTTTAGGCTCTGTTCACAATTTGGGGCCCTTCCCTCCCTTGGAATTTAATGAGATTTTGTTTTTGACCCGTTGAAGGGATTGAAAAGAGTAGTACACTTTGACCTTTGTGGTACAAACTCGGCTTGGTTTTCTTGGGTATTGAGATTAATTTCGACACTTGGAATCTAGAACCCCTATATGCTTTGCATTTCAATCAACTCTTGCAATTATATTACCAAAAATACGCACAAAACTTTATTGTTTATTCACCCAAATATCCATTCTTCTCTGATATGATTTTCTGTGTTGATTTTGATTTGAGCATGATAAATACGATTTGAATCATATTCAAGATTTTTTTTCCAAAATTGGTGTCACCAAATAATTCTCCTCAACTAACAAGTATTCGAACTAATTTTCCAATGATGAGACTTTTGGGTAAGTGAAATATAGATGCTTCTCGATTTTATTTATTTTTTTCTATTTTTTTAAGAAGTATCTTTAGACATTGGACAAGTCTCTTGACATCAAAAGATTTTGGGATGATGACTTTGCTTTATGACGGATTGCCTAGCCGTTGAATAGGTCATTTGAGTAATGAATTTTTTAAGATGGCCTTTCTGATGAGGGATTTTTTGGGTAATGGCTTTATTTTATGACGGATTGCCTAGCCATTGGGTAGACGAAGCTCTGGGCAAGAAGAATCTTTTCTGAGGATGCGGCGTTGCTTTATGACGGATTACCTAGCCGTTGGATATGATCATTTTTTGGAAGATGATCTTGCTGATGAGGGCTTTTTTGGGTAATGACTTTACTTTATGATAGATTGCCTAACCATTGGATGTGATGATTAGAAGAATGAATTTTTGGAAGATAGCCTTTTTGATGAGGGCTTTTTTGGGTAATAGCTTTGCTTTATGACGGATTGCCTAGCCGTTGGATTTTTTTTATTTTTTTTTTATTTTTATTGTGGCCTTTGTGGTTGATGGCGACGAAACAAGGTTTTGATAGTGGTTGGAGTTTTGTAATCTGTATGAAGATACTTGGGGTGGATAGGATTTTTATATGAGATGAGTTACCTTCTTCTAGATCAAAGTCTCTTTTATTATCGAAATCATATTTATCATGCTCATGTTTCATTTTCACCACATAGATCATACACAGACAATTTTGGAATATTTTAAAAAATAAACATTAACCTTTTGAAACGTCCTTTAGAAAACACAGTCGCAATTATTGAAAGTTTCAAGCCATTCACAAAGCAAATCCTCTACCATCCAGAAGGCTAAGTAGATGGAGAGGTGGATTTAAGATTTTTTTCCCCAATTTTATCATGAAATAAATTCAACATACCAAGGGGTATAAATCAGGTTCACAAATGGTAGGCTTTGGCTCGTAATCGAGCGGAATCCCTCCTTGATCGACTAAATTTATTTGGAAGATGAGGTAAGAAGGGTTTATGGTCCTTGGGATCACGAGGTGGATGGAAGAAAATTAGGCTTATGAAATTATGGGTATTTATGATGGTAATTCAAGGTATTGTGGGTGGAGTATGGTTTTCATTTGGAAAAAATTTCAGGGTACTACTTGATGGGACGTGTCAAGTAGGTAATTAATGGTATTGGGTAGAAGGTTGGGTGACATTTGAATGAGTAGGGTTTGAATTGCGATTTTTGATTTTGGTCAGACTTTGAAGGTACCACTTGATTTAGAAATATGGGTCGATATGATTATCATTCGTGATCGGCTCATTTCATTAGGGAAGGAAGCCTTAAATTTCCGTAGCCTTTGTGTATTTTTTTTTTATTTTTTTTTTCACTCTTTAGATAATCAATATTTTCCTCTAACTATACTTATTTAAAAAAATGAAGCGATTACAAAATAAAACAAAACATTCAGATTTAGATTTTTGGACTTACTTGAATATCATAGGCTCGACCCTCTAAAATGATCCTCAGCGAAGTCGCCAGCTGACGTGCCCCGATTTTCCAAAGAAATTAAAATAAATATACAAGTGTAAAAATGAGAAGGGGTTTTCTTAAAAAAGCATTGGTTTTCTCATAAAAATACTTAAGTCAATTTTTTAAAAAGGAGTCGCCATCTAGCATTGAGTTTAAATGGTGTGCTAGGTTACCGGATTTTTCTTTTTTGAAAACAAATTTAAAAAAATGGCTTAAGTGCGATTTTGACTCCAAAAATAACATGGTCCAACCAGAGACTCGTTTTAAAGGGTTCGAGGAACAGTTACGCTCAGGAAAGGTGTTAGGCACCCCAAGACGCCCGTCCAAAGACGGTACCTTATCCAATTAAGTCCAATTAAAATTTAAATCCGAATATTTTTATTTTATTTTGAAATCATTTCCTTCTAAAACATAAAATCTTTTTGTATTTTTATTATATATTATCAAAGAATTTATATATTGAGGGGATAATTCCCTTCTAAGCCATTCAAATAGAAGGCAGGAAAATTCCTCCACGATTTGACAACAACATTAAATTTAACAAAAAATAAAATAAAAAAAATAAACACACACCCATACATGCACACTCACACACATCGAGGGAAATATTCTCCCTTCTAGATTTAAACCACTCTAATGGAAGGTCGGGAGTTTTCCACCTCATCTTGTCAGCACATTATATTTAACACATGTTAAAGAAATACACGCACACACACACACACACATGGATCGAGGGGACTAATCTCCCTTCTAAACCTAAACTGCTATAATGGAAGGTCGGGAGTTTTCCACCTCGTATTGTTAACATATTTTATTTAACACAAATTAAAGAAACACACGCACACACATACTCACACGCATCGAGGGGAATAATTTCCCTTCTAAACCTAAATCACTCTAATGGAAGGTTAGAGGTTTTCCACCTCGTATTGTTAACATATTTTATTTAACATAAATTAAAGAAACACATGCACACACACACACTCACACGCATCGAGGGGAGTAATTTCCCTTCTAAACCTAAATCGCTCCAATGGAAGGTCAGGAGTTTTCCACTTCGTTTTATCTACACATTAAATAATTCACAAGTTTATATATATATATATATATATATATATATATATGTGTGTGTGTGTGTGTGTGTGTGTGTGTGTATAATTTACAAAATAAAATTTTAATATAATAACGACTTAATGCATAAGTAAGATTTACAAAAGATAGAAGTTCCAACCTTAACTTAGATTTTTTTTTTCCTCTCTCTTCTTCTTCTTCTTCAAAAAAAATAAAAATATTTTCTCCCAAGATTTCTCTAAAAAAAAAATTCCCTCCAAAATTCTTCCCCTAATAAGAACTCTTATCAAAAAATTTCTTCCTTATAATAACTCTTCTCCAAAATTTTCTCCCCCCAGATCCTCTCAAAACATCCTCTCTCAAAATGAAAATGAGCCTTCTATTTATAGATTTCGAAAATGGTAAAATGGTAAAAAAAATACAGTTTACTATTCACGCAGGAATACTGTTCATGATCATGCGGGTACTATTCACGATCACGCGGTTACTGTTCACGCATGCGGATACTATTCATGATCACTGTTTATGCATACGGATACTATTCATGATCACTATTCATGAATGAGGATACTATTCATGATCACTATTCATGCATCGTTTGGTTTGTCTTGATTTGTTTCGTTTTTTCCTGATTTGCTCCAAATAAACGATTTTTTTTTTTCTTATTTTTTTTGCATTTTCTGAAATAAAATAAACTAAAGCAAAGGGAAATAAAACAAAGTTAATTATAAACTAAAATATAAATTTTTATGGGGTGGTCAAAATGCCATGTCTACACTGCTCTTGTGAGGGATGACGTCGGGGTCCAACACCCAGTCTTTTACTCTAGCAGGATCTTCTCAGATGCCGAGATGAGGTATACTAAATTTGAGAAGCTGACTTATGCCCTACTGGTGGCTTCCCGGAAGTTGAAACAATATTTCCAAGCCCACGAAATCGTCGTCGTCACGGACCAACCGATAAGGCAAATTTTGCATTCACCAGACATCTGGGGATGACTAATGAAGTACTGCCTTGAGCTGGGTCAGTTTCATATTGAATATCGCCCTAGGACGGCCATCAAGGGCCAGGTCCTGGCAGATTTCATCGCTGAGCTCACATTTCCTGAGGACCTCGAGCCACCCACCACTCACCCGGAAGCTAAAAGGGTGGGAGAAAGGGAAGCTCCGGGGGACTTCAGCCCAGGTACCAGTCCAGCGACGTGGAAGTTGTTCACCGATGGATCGTCCAACACCAGTGGTTGTGGATTAGGGATGGTGCTCATTTCCCCAAGTAATGAAGAGATAGAGTATGCCCTGAGGCTGGGGTTCAGAGCGACTAACAACGAGGTAGAGTACAAGGCTCTACTAGCAAGGCTCCACCTGGCCAGGGTGTTCAATGTGATAGCGTTGTCTGTCTTTTGTGACTTTCAGTTGGTCGTCAACCAGGTAAATGGGGAATATTTGGCAAAAGATCCCAGTATGACCGCATATCTTGAGAGGGTCAAAACCCTGATGGAAAAATTAGAAAAACTCGATGTGTCCCAAATACCATGGGTATAGAACCGGCACGCCGATACCTTGGCAAACCTTACCTCGGCAGTAGCATTAACCCTAAAGTGAAGTATGCCAGTTGAGTATCTGGATGTTCCGGGCACAGCAGTTTCTGACCAGGTGGCTCCGATCTGTGAGCTCAATGACCATCCTACTTAGATGGACCCCATTCGTAGATATTTGGAAGACGGGATGCACCCAATGACCGCAACGAAGCAAGAAGGATGCGATACAGGTCAGCCAGATATTGCATTCTGGATGGGGTCCTTTATCGACGTTTCTTCTTTGGACCATACTCTCGGTGCCTACGGTGGGAAGAGGCCGACTACGTCATGAGAGAAATCCATGAGGGAATCTATGGCAATCAATTGGAGGGCAGGGCCCTAGCTGGCAAACTTCTCCGCCAAGGGTATTTTTGGCCAAAAATACTGGAAGACGCGAGTGAGTTCTCAAAAAAATACGATAAATGTCAATGTTTTGGTCCCCCCCTCATCTACCGCCAGCGACCATGGTGCCCATGGCCTTTTGCTCACTAGGGAATAGACTTGTTGGGCCCTTTTCCGCAGGCCGCAGGTCAAAGAAAATTCCTCGTTGTCGCTATCGATTACTTCACCAAGTGGATGGAGGCCGAACTCCTGGCTCGCATCACCAAAGAGAAAATTCGAGACTTTGTCTGGAAATCAATGGTGTGCCAATTCGGAATCCTGAGGGTAATCGTGTCCGACAACGGCACTCAATTCAACAACGATTTGTTTGCTTCTTTTTGCTTTGGCCTAGGTATCAGCACACACTTTGCGTCTCCTGGTCATCCGCAAGCTAATGGACAGGTAGAGGTCAAGAATCGAATGATTTTGCACGGTTTAAAGACCAGGCTTGACAAAGCAAATGGGAGGTGGGTGGACGAACTTTACCCAGTCCTTTGGGTATACTACACCATTTCTCGAACCCCATCTGGAGAGACACCGTTCGCAATGAGTTTTGGATCTGAATCCGTAATTCCTGCCGAAATTAGATTGCCAACCTTCTGAACATCGCTTAAGGGGCAGGACCAATAGACGAATGACGCAATGCTGGCCCTTAACTTGGACCTTCTGGAAGAACGACGAGAGAAAACTCAAGTGTGCCAAGCAGCGTACAAACAACGAGCAGCTCGGTACTATGATAGAAGGGTGCGACCGTGACATTTTGACGTCGGAGACCTAGTTCTCAGAAAGGTTACCCTAGCGACCAAGGAGCCAAATGCGGGAAAGTTGGCCCCCAGTTGGGAAGGACCTTATCGCGTGATAAGAGTTGCAAGACTGGGCACCTATGAGCTCAAAACTGAGGAAGGCATTCCGCTGCGACACCCGTGGAATGCCGACCATCTCAAACAATACCATTATAGGACTGAGGTCATTTTATAATCATTTCATCTGTATACCAAGTATTAAGTATTTTGATGATAATGTAGTGGCTTTTCCAAAAATGCAATTTATTACTTAACGGGTCTTCTGGCATACTAAGATACCTAATAGGCTGACCGAATGAGTCACGTTGCAACCAGTAGCATGAGCAGTGAGACTACTCCTACTACAGGCTGGGGGGTAAGGTGGTCATAACCGTGACAATTAGTCACCAAAACGATTCCACAACATATTTGAAGTAGTAAGCGTTAAACTAAGGTATGTGAAGACTCAGCACGCGTACAAGATTATGGGATCATGAAAGTGTAAGGGTCTGCAACCCTATTCCGAGCACATAAGTGGATTCATGACCACTTGTCCAAGTTGGGGCAAAGGGTCGAAGCAAATCGCCTACTACATCCTAAAGGAGGGGGAGACGAGAAGGAATTGAGAACAAATGCTCGAAAATTTGTTGTGTTGTATTCCACAAAAAAAAAAGGGCTTACATCGATGGGGTTCTTGCCTATATACACAATCAAAATATATATATATATAAAAAAAAAGGAGAGTACAAAAAGAGTTCAACAAAATTGAAAACAAAAAATTTTTCTAAGTCTTTAAAAAAGGCCGAGCTGAGGACCTATTATTCCCCTGAAACGCCTTCGACGTCCACAACATCGACGTTGGTGTCTTATCACCCTCGGCTTTCTCGCCACCAGCTTCTTCAGCACTGGCCTAGTGAGTTAGACCCTCGGAAGCCCTCTTGACTGGCTGCTCCACTGCCAACTCGCTTTGTTGGGAAAATTCCATCCCAATGCCCGAGCAGTCGAACTCTGGATGATGGATCTGAAGAAAGCGGATCGTGGCCTTGTGACCGTCATCCATGAATTCAGCAGCAAGCTCGTACTTTAGATTTTTAAATTCTTTACTGGATTTATAATCCTCAACGGCTTTCTTCTCTGCTCGATGGATGGCCTTCCCTCTCTATTACTCTTCTCTCTTGAGCTTCTTCTCCAGCTCCTCTACCATCTTCTGCAGGTTGACCTTCTGTCTCTGAAAGTCGTCCCGTTCTTTGGTAAAAAGGACGTGCCTGGATTGTAGGCCCTGCTGGGCCTGGGCAGTGAGCTGAAGGTCGTCGGTCAATCGGTTCACCTTTGCCACAGTAGTATTCTTCTCAGACCTCAGCATGGCCTCTTCCATTGCACTCTCAGAGATCTGGTCAAAAACCACCGACATTCAAAGCATGCACTGCGTGAGGACAGAAAATTCATCACACTTAGCAAAATTTAGTCGCAAAAAGCGAAACGAAAAGTAAATTGTCAGAGAGTTTTACCGAGACTTAATCACAGATGGCCTAGCGCATCAGGTTGCCAGTGCTCTCCCCCTCCATCAGTTCTTTATCAATGGGAGGCGTCATGCGACGGAGATAGCCCAGCATCACCTCAGGGCTCTTTAGTAGCTCACGATCTATCGGTAGCCCGGTGTTCGCTACCCCAAAAAATGATCTGTCAATGGTTAGCTCGGATGAGGCTCTAGGCAAAAACCTCGCTCTTTTTGAGGACTTATGCTTCTTATGCTTCCCCTCGTAAGCCTTTCTCTTTCCCTTGTCGGAATGGCGAGGAGAAGAGTCACCACTCAGGGTTTGCACAGATTGCCGGGAACCCGACTTGGATTGGGGTGTGTCCTAGATAACGACACCTGGCAAGGTGGGTGAGCGACTTCGGGCTGGCGTCTAGAGAAGCCATGCGGTTTGGACGGCTTGCAATCCTTTTGCGTGTTCGGAACCAGTCGCCTTCTCCGCCTCGGCAGCTTCCTTGGATTTCTTCTCAAGAAGCTTCTGGACTGCCATCGCCTTGTCCATAGCTACAATATTCAACAAGATTTTTAGAAATTCTTCCATCCAGGCCGGTAGCATTCGGTTCTATACAAGAATATCTGCGTGAATCGAGTGCAACACGTGTAAAATTACTAAGTTTGAACAATTGACATAGCAGAAAATTCCTTATCGTTGTCTGAGTCGAGGAGGAAATTGGGTATAGCTAAGACATCCGGCTGTAAAAACCAGAAGGTTGTAAAGAGCTGGGAGGCGATCAGGGTGTTCACATCCTTGAAGGCGGTCCTCAAGACCTTGTCTTTCTACTCGGAAATTTCTCTGCTCGGCTTTGGTCTTTTCTTATTAGGCGATTCTTTAGTTGCAGAAAATCATAAGGATAAGGGTGTTAGTGTACAGGCAATGGTAAAGCCAAAAAACAAAACACTCTCCCTGAAGGGCCGCAGCCTTACCAACGTTTCCCCATTCCAGCTGGATGGGGTACCTTCCTTCTTCTTCTAAGACAGATTGCCAACCGCTCCCTTTGATATAGAAGAACTGGGGCTTCCATCGATGAATGGAAGAGTCTAGGTCCTTCAGGAAAGTTGATCTGGATGAAATATAACACCACCCAACGCTCCAGGGGAGTGGCTTGAGGAAGAACAGAGCCCTGAAGAGCTCAGTGCTCGGCTCGAGTCCCTCAGCCCGGAAGATGATATACGAAGCCATTAGGGCCCTTATACCGTTCGGAGCAATTTGTGACAGACACAAATGGTACTCCTCACAGATGGCCCTGATCCACCAGTGGAAGGGAAGGCGAAGGCCTGCCTCCAGCTATTTCCTATAGACTGTCATAAATCTAGCTGGTGGCATACAAGCCCGATCGTCAGGCCTAGGAACAATGGTCGTGACCTCCTCCAGGATGAAAAATTAGCTCCAGTAGGTGAAGATGGATTCTTCGGTCATAGTTGTTTTAGTTTTCCATACCGGACTCGAAGACAAGACTTTTATGAACAGTTTTTTTAGCCCGGCGTTATGTACCTCATTTTCATGAAGTAACTTGGGGAGGGAGACGGCGGTATAGATCTCCAACACTATGACGATTTTGGGAGAAACCCCGACCCCAGCGTCAAGTGATATAGATGCCCCACCGTTCTCGTCGGCACGGCTCACCACAAATGCACGGTCTTCCAAGCATGACTGGATAAAACTGCTCGTTTCGTGGATCTTGGATATAGCGCCCGATGAGGCGTCTCCTGGAGCAGGACGCCGTTCCATCCTGAATTAAGGACAGTTGGAGGACAACCGGTCCGAGGAGCCAAACCCCGAGCCGGCAGTAAAGCCAGAAGTCGAAAAAGAAGAATGAGAAGGGGACCCTGACATTTTGTTCGGACAAAGAAAAAAAATGTACCAATGCCGAGGAGGAAGAATGAGCTCTGGAAATTACGCAAGTACCAAATGAAAGGTAGGGCCACAATTTATAAAAAGATGGTGTGCCTGGACAAAGGGTCACAAAGGCCAATGATTGAGGATGCCTTGATTAAAATGCCACTACCACGTGGCACCCATCCAACGATAGTGGCATGGCCTATCACACAAGTCAGACTGGGAGGGTATACGTGGCACGTTTTTCATGTATGACGAGGAAGGCTCTCAAACTTCCCACCCTAAAAAAATTCTAAGGCATGGAAAATGGCCGAGCTCACGACCCTACGAGCTCTCATCTCGGCCACTTTCAAAAGGGGGAAGGCTCTCAAACTTCCCACCCTCCAAAAATTCTAAGGCATGCAAAATGACCGAGCTCACGACCCTACGGGCTCTCAGTTCGGACAAAATCAAAAGAGGGAAGGCTCTCAAATTTCCCACCTTTAAAAAATTCTAAGGCATGCAAAATAGCCGAGCTCACGTCTTTATAGGCTCTCAGCTCGGACAAAATCAAGGAGAGGGGAAGGCTCTCAAACTTCATACCCTCCAAAAATTCTAAGGCATGCAAAATGGCCGAGCCAACGAGCCTACAGGCTCTCAGCTCGGCCACTTTCGAATGGGGGAAAGCTCTCAAACTTTTCACCCTCAAAAAATTCTAAGGTATGGAAAATGACCGAGCTCATGACCCTACGGGCTCTCAGCTCGGCCACTTTTACAAGGGGGAAGGCTCTCAAACTTTTCACTCTTGAAAAATTCTAAGGTAGTGAAAATGACCGACCTCACAACCTGACGGGCTCTCAGCTCTGCCACTTTCACAAGGGGGAAGGCTCTCAAACTTTTCACCCTTGAAAAATTCTAAGGCAATGAAAATGGTCGACCTCACGACTTGACAGGCTCTCAGCTCGGCCACTTTCAAAAAGGGGGAGGCTCTCCAACTTTTCACCCTTGAAAAATCCTAAGGCAGTGGAAGTGGCCGACCTCGCGACCTGACGGGCTCTCATCTCGGACAAAAACAAGGGGGGAGAAGGCTCTCAAACTTCCCACCCTCAAAAAATTCTAAGGCATGGAAAATGGCTGAACTCACGACCCTAAGGGCTCTCAGCTCGGCCACTTTCAAAAGGGGGAAGGCTCTCAAACTTTTCACCCTTGAAAAATTCTAAGGCAGTGACAATGGCCGACCTCATGACCTAACGGGCTCTCAACCTAGCCACTTTCAAAAAGGGGGAGGCTCTCCAACTTTTCACCCTTGAAAAATTCTAAGGCATGGAAAATGGCCGAGCTCACGATCCTACGGGCTCTCAGCTCAGCCACTTTCAAAAGGGAGAAGGCTCTCAAACTTTTCACCCTTGCAAAATTCTACGGCATGGACAATGGCCAAGCTCACGACCTGACGGTCTCTTAGCTCGGCCAACATTCAACACCTGAAAGACTCTAAATTCTTGCTGCCCACCGCCGCTTCAATCGTACTGCCGACCTGCTGAATAGACTAAATATCTTCTCATCAGCCCGAACTCTGCTCTTTGCCCTCTTCTTATCGCCGTTCTTCTCCCTAGGGGTCCATAGTGTGCCGTTTTTGCATTTTGTGACTGTTCTTCACTATTACTACCAGCTAACTCCTTCAAAATCCTAAGGCCGTCATGTTTCATTCACACTCTTGGGACTTGGAGGGCAACTGATATAGGAGAATCTCGTCAGGTACACCACGTGGTCAATATCCACCCAATTATAGAAGAGCGGCCGAGATGAGAGCTGAAATCCCCTCAGTAATGAGATGGGATGCCCCCTAGCCGACCTAAGGGTCGTCTCAGTGAAGAAATCCAGACCGGCAAGTTGTAATCCGACTTGCCAAACTGACGAGCTGAGACACCCTCTGCTCGCCATCTCCGCACTCGGGAGTTCACCTACCTGCTCATTGATTGTCCAGCGGATTATGTCAATTAACCTAAGCTTGGCTCCCTAATTTCACGTCACTAATCAAGCATTGGCGCCTATAAATACACCGGGGCACCCACTGCCTAGAGGTACGTGACCACTACTAAACTCACTATATTTTCAGCCCTTCACCCCTAAATACTTACTCTCACGTCGGAGGGACTTTACTGGGTACAACCCCAGTGGGTCTTTGTGTAGGTGCTCGGAAGAAAAGAGTGGAGCTCAGCTTGGAGATTGTCACCACCCATGAATTCAGCCAATTGCAGTGCTGATAGTTGTCTTGTGTCCCCAATATCCTCCCGGACCATACTGTTGACCCGTCACCACTTTTTGACATCAACAAACACTATAAATTCAACTGCTATGTTTTGGAAGGCAAGCGTTCATTATACCCTTCCAGCCTTCCTAAATCGAAACGAAAAAGAACATTTTAAATAAAATAATTCCAAAAACACAGTAATATATGTAGAGAACGGGAGAATACATGTACAGAGAAAACGAGATTAATACTGCCGAGGTGACCCTGCAACGTGATGTCATCGAAAGAGGCGACGACGATATCTTAAAGTGGAATGCCACTGAATGACACAGGGATCGACATCAGGGGCTAGGCTAAGCAAAGCCAGTGAAATAGGAAGTTTGTGGAATTGGAAAAGAGAGGTGAGGAATTCAATTGTCGTCAATAATGAAAGTTGGTCTCCCAATAATAAATAATAACAATAATGGTTGACAAGGAGCAATGAATAGTATGGAGGAGTTTCTCTTTTTTTTTTTTTTTTTTGTCATGATGCCTTTGTACTCACGCAACCAACTCACACATAAATCCCCAACTCATGCACCATTTGAACGGATGGGATTGAAATCTCACACCCAAATATGTATGGAAGGGGACTCGATCCCCAGCCAAAAGTGTGGGTTGTGGGAGGCTATTTGTCATTTCCACAGGGTCAACAACGAATCCCATACACACATACCCAACTCACGCACTCGGTGGGATTTGACCCCAACACCAACTGTGGGAGGAGATGGTAAGCCTACCACTAGGCCACCACCTCAATCCTAGTGTTTGTTGATTTTGAATTGAACATGCTTTAGGAGCTTTATGGATATTTTTTAAAATAGGACCCACCTCCATTTGTTCATTTCTAGTAATTATATATATAAAATAAGACAAGTCCAACCCTAAAATTGGTCGACCTATATTTTCAGGTCCATACCCTGCCCATGGGCTTGAAATTTAAGCCCAAGTCCTAAAAAAAAGTGGGTGGGTTTTGCGGACCCATGACCAACCCTATCAAATACTAAACATTAATTATATACTTTTATTTCTTAAAATAGTGGAGCATTTTCTATGCGGACAAAGGTGTCATCCAAAAAATTATATCCCTCCCTCCCCCCCAACCAATGATATAAGAACCCCCTAATAGTTCAATTACTATATTTTGTAGAATAATGAAAAAAATAATTTTTTTAATAAGTATCATTTGATTATCTCTCTACATATTTAGAAGATTTAATAAAAAAATTAGACTAAAATAATATGAGATTTCAAATTTAAGAATTAATTTTGATATTTAAAAAAATGGGTTAATAGCAATTTACCCTCCTGTGGTTTGGCCAATTTGCACTTATCCCCTTATGCTAATTTTTTTGGTACTTGCCTCATGTGGTTGTGGACCTAAGTGCAAAACTAACACTTTCGATCCAAACTAACCATGGTTGTTGTGCACGTGCCTTTTCTGAAATTGGGCATGTTTTTCGGTTGATTTCTCTCAAAAAATCATATTTTTAATACTTATTTTACCCGTGTTTCTCCTATAACAAAAAATTCATCTTTCTAACACAACTTCTAACCCAACTTCTCTTATTTTTTTTTCCCATATCTTCTTCAAGTGTTTATGGTAGTGATATTAGAATGAATTTCAGAAAAACAAAATGCAAATATAATCGAATAGCCGACTTAAAAATTGTTCAAAGTGAGGCCTTCATTTTCTTAAAAATTGTATTTTGTGTATTTGTTTACAATTTTAGTTATGTTTATGACAATGAAATAAACGTGTAGTATTTGATGTAATGAAATTTGAATTATCATCTTTTTGTCGATTACCCTATCATCCATGAAGTTAAAAATATACGATCATTACATCTCAAAGTGCACAATTTCACCATAATACACCATTAATATATCAAAAAACATCAATAACTACATTTCACCATGACCATGAAGGACCATGGTAATCCAAATTTTTCAATCAAAATACTTCAAAAAACTAAAATTCACTGATCGAAAAATTATAATTCACTTCTTCTTCAATATATCATCAATAATATCTTAATCCATTAAAACACTATACACATCCATGAAACAAATTGAAAAACTACTTATCCATCAAACGTTGCATAGTTTATCCATTTGTTAGAACGTACATTTACAATTATTTAAAAAACAATCAAATATCATTCTAGAAAAAGAACAGGAACAAGTAGATAACATGGCTAATAAAAATAATATAGATGTGAATAAGGTTTATTGTGAATTGCGTTTCAAGATCCCTGTGAATTGAATATTTCTACATGGTAGATGTGGAAAAGCTTTCATGGATTATATTTGCGTCAAGTTTTTTTTTTTTTTTTTTTGGGTGAATAAAAGGTTCAAACAGAAACAAAAACCACAACAACAAAGAAAAAACAAATTAGGGCCTCACATAGGCCAGACCCACCATATCTGCATCAATGGTCGCTTGCATATCGTCAGGAGGAAAATCAAGAAACACAAAAGCATTTTCCTCATCTTTACCTTTCTTAGCAAGGAAGTCCGCACACTGATTACTTTCCTGAAGAGTATGTTGGATTGTTCCTTCCACCTCCCGAAGAAGCGTCTTGCAATCCTCCACTAGAGCTTTGTACGGGAGCTCGAAAGGGCAAGAATTGTTAATAAGTCTAAGCGCTAGGGCCGAGTCCGTTTCGATCATCACACCTAAGACATTTTTCTCTCGGAGAAGCTTTAACCCATTGAAGATGCCTGTGAGTTATGCTTCAAGACATGTATAATCTGGTAGACAGCCTTGGAAGCCCCAAATCCATTCACCCAACTTGTTTCGCATCAGTCCTCCAAAACCACCTTTTCTGGGGTTTCGTTTAGTGCAACCATCAACATTAAGTTTCCATTTACCTGCCGGGGGAAAGGACCAAGAAATTAGTCTAGCTTGATTAGCAATAATAGATCCATCTTTTTTAGGAAAGCCTTTAAACATATCTTGAGCAAAGAAGTAAATGTTGTTCAAGATAGTATTTAAATTACTCATTTTAGCATTAATAGATTCCATATTTCGTTCTTTCCAAATATTCCAAAGGGTTAAAATGATAATATAGAAGTTAAAAGAACAACTCCCTTTAAGCTTAATGGAAACCCAATCTCCAAGCAATCCTGCATGAAAGGAAATGATCTCGAAAACCTGCAAAACAGAATTCCAAATCTCCCCCGCTTTGGGGCACTTTCTCAACATATGATCAATGTCCTCAAAAGGAGAGGAGCATCGTGCACAATTCGCCGTAACCGTGGAGGACCACTTGGCCCGAAGGCTATTTGTAACAAGTCTTCCTCTAAAGAATCGCCAAAGAAAAAATTTAATTTTTTCTGGCATCCAAAGTTTCCAAATCAAACACCAAGAAGTAGTGTTTTTTCTATCGAAATTAATCAAGAGTTTATAGGCTGACGAGATGTAAAATCTTCCGTTTTTCAAGTGCCCCCAAGAAAGGGCATCCCTAGGGGATGCAAATTGAGCAATATGAATATGGTTTATACTTTCCAACTCTGAGTTTCTTAACCCCAAGGAAACATTGGTGAGATTCCATGACCGATTACAGTCGATGAGATTGCTAAAGGTCCCTTACCATACTACCAATCTTTCCAAAAGTTAATATATTTCCCATCACCCACAATCTATTTTGTACTCTCTTTAGGAAGGTTTTTTGTTTTAAAAATACCATTCCAAATAGACAAGGCTCCCTTAGGCACCGGCCAAAGCCGGGGATTGATCGAAATATTATATTTTTTAGTTAGTACCTTCGCCCAAAGGGCGTTAGATCCGGAGATTATATTCCATCCACATTTGGAAAGATAAGCCAAGTTGTCCAAGTTCGTGTTGCGATGGCCCAAACCACCCAACATCTTTGGTAAACAAACTTGGTCCCAATTAACTAAGTGAAATTTCCTAATGCTTTCTCTTTCGCCCCAAAGAAAGCTTCTATTAAGTTGATCAATTTTAATGGAGATACTTCTTGGGAGGAGGACAACTTGCATGGTATAGGTGGAGATGCTAGACAGAACTGATTAGACAAGAGTGGTTCTACTGGCTAACGAAATACATTTAGCTTCCCATCCCGAAAGGCGAGCGTGGATTTTGTTCACAATATTTTGAAAGTGGATCATTTTCTTCCTACCATGAAAGAGATTAACACTGTTGATCCCAAGATTTTGATGAATAATTAAGTATTGATGTTTTGGTGGAACTAATGTTTGATCAAGTGTTTTAGTGATTTAAAGTTCTAGTAATGAAGATATCAAATGGAATGGATGCTTAATGAAGATATCAAGATGATAAAGAAGTGTTAAGAGTTTGAAGAAATTAGGGAAAACAACCCAGATAAATATTAACTCTTAATATCCTATTTAGGAACACACACATGGTACAAAATTAATCTTATTTTTTATGTGTGTTTTTGTTAAGAATATTTATTTGCTCCTATGTGAATTAAAAAGAAATATTTTTGAATGACTAAAATGGAATATAAGAATATTAGTGGAGCTTATTTAAATATAAAAATGGATAAAGGGACGAAATTGTAAAAGACAGTAGGTTAAAAACGAGATCAGAGAAGTGATTTAGAAGGTGGTAGTCAACTGAGGAGTCGATCGGAGAAGGAAGATGAAACATCCTGAATTGAAGAGTCGACCTACCGGTCGACCTATGAAAACATCTAAACTCTCTGAATCTGTGAGTCGATCAAGCGGTCGACCGATGAAAGCATGACAAACACTCTGAATTTGCAAGTCGACCAAGCGGTTGACCTATGATAGTTGCGGCAATGGTTTGGCTGCAAGCGGCGTTGGGCAGTCGACTGAATGTGCTACTTTAGAATATTGTTTGATCCGATTTTAAATCCAAAAGTAGCCATTTTTTGTTAGGATTTGAGAGAGATTTAAGGGATCTATATTTAAGATATAGTTCATATAGTAATTAAATCCTTTCAATATGGTTCATTAAATATTAACGTTTCTCAATTTGGTAATTAAAATGGATTCTACACTTATTTATTTTGATTAAGAAATACTTTGGGAATTTAATTGAGAGTTTTAAAAGTTGTTATTAAGTAAAATTGAACCTAAATGAAGTCCTAATGTTATAAGGGGTCTATAAGAGTATTTTATTGTCATGGCACTTGTAAATTAGCTGTTAGAAGGCTGATTACATATGCCTTTATATAGACTTACGAATTTTCTAAGTAAGGTTAATCATTCTAAGAGAGATAATCACTTTATATCATTTTGAGAGAGCTTTTACAAGAGTTATTATTCTAAGTTATTGTGAGTTGTTCTAAGAGTGATTCTGATAATCAACTGCGATCAATTCTTGCTGATACTGGAATTGAAGCTACATTGTTTTAATCATTAATACTGTGGATTCCGGGTGAGATATTTCCATACTGATTATTGCTTGTTTATTATTTTATTTTAGGAAATTGATCTTAGAAATTATTTTTGATTTTTGAAAAAAATATTTTTTCAAATATTTTCTTGAATCTGATTACGTAATCCAATTTGTAACCCATATCTTGTTAAAATCAGATTTCTGCATGTCATATATTTCTATCACTAGTTGGGATATTGATTGAGTTTTTATTTATCTAGGGTGGTAGAAGCTCCGAGTAAGATTTTGTAAGACCCCAATTTTTAATATACGAATAATTTAAGTCGCATTTTAAAAAATAAAATAAAATATTTTGAAAATATCGGGGTGGACTACGATATTAATTATGTGAATTAAAATTTTAGGGGTTAAATTAAAATTTTACATAAACATTTAAAACTTAAGAAGGGGTCTAATAATTATCCTAATTAAAAATAAAGGGGGTGTAGTAAAAATAATATATATATATATATATATATATATATATATAGAAAGAGAGAGCCGGAGGAAGTGTGGATCGTCGAAAGTTTGGGTTCGGATGTCGGTGGCGGGTTCTCGTGTTCGTCAGGTGTGTGTGTGGGCTGTTATGTCACTGTGTGGGTGTGGTTAGTGTTTTTCTCAACTGTTCCGGTGATGGCGGTGCCTGGTTCGTTTGAGTGTGGGTGTGTTCTTCTGGTGGGGTGTCGCCGGCGGTGGGTTAGAGAGAGAGAACTCACTGGTGGTGTGAGTTTTGGTTGGCAGGATGTATGTGTGTCTGCTCATTTGTGGTGTATGCATGGAAACAGGGTGTGTATGTGTGTGTGGTGAATTAGTTCAGAGTTGGGTCCGACGGCGGTGTGCCATAGAGGGGTGTGTGTGTGTCTAATGCTACATGTGTGTGTGTTATATATGTTGTAGGAGTGTGGTTGTGAGGTTTGGGTGTGTTGTATTTTGTGGGTGTGAGCCTATGGTGAGAAGAGAGGGAGAGAGGTGGCTGAGATCTCAAAACAGAGCAGGAGGAGGAAGACGTTTACCACCTAAGCGGTGGATTTTTGCTAAAGCGGTGAAACTGCAGTGTGCAGTTGAGAGAAAGGGAGAAGCAGTCACTCGTTCACCTAAGCGGTGGAGTTTCACTCAAGCGGTGAAACTGCAGTGTGCAGTTGAGAGTAAGAGAAAAGCAGTCACTCGTTTGCTTAGGCGATGGGACGTCGCTTAGGCGGTGGGGAGCAGAATAAAAAATACATGGAATTTTAGGGAAATCCACGATCGGTTCGGAACGGGTAACATTTTCTAATTTATTTTATGAATTATAAATATAGTTTCTAACCTTACATTTATCAAAATGAGATCGTTTATATGAATTAGGGGTAAATCGTAAATTTTAACGACGTTGAACTAGTCGAATAACATGTTCATATATCAAAACGTGGGAAATGGAAAATTTATGAACGTAGGGATTACATTGTACAATTAAGTTATTTTCTCTATATTATTAATTTAGGCCTTGTTACAAATAGGTTCAAAATTATCGAAAGTTCAGTAGCAGATTTTTTGTGGAGCTTTTGAGAGCAGAATATCAGGTGAGTGTAATGTCTTCTTGCCAAACTATTTTTATATATATAAATGCGTGTGTGAAATGGTTTTACTTGGATTGTATGATTTTATAAATGATATGGATCAAGCTAGTTGTGGGTGAGTTGGTAAAATGAATTTCCATTGAATTGTTTGGGTTTTAAAAAGAAAGACTTTATAAATAAATCTATTGGATTTGGTGGTTTTAATAAAAGGTAGGAAAAATATGATTTTTGAATTAAATCAATTTTGGAAATGAGGTGGATGTAGGTGATTTGACGGTGTTATTAATTTAACGGTGGTGATTATTTGTTTAAGCCGAATGGTGATTTTGGTTGTAGTTTTACAATGACGTTATAGTTTTGACGATATTGATAAGGTGGTAATTTATATTATGGTCTGTCCGGAGGGTGGTCCGGCAGATGGATATTGATTATGATTTGAATTGACTATGCCATAGTTTATGTCATGTCCGAAGGGTGGTCCTGCAGGTGGTGATTTATATTATGTCCGGTTCGGAGGGTGGTCTGGCAGGTGGTGATTTATATTTGGTGATCGATATTATGTGGTGATTTATATTATGGCCTTCGAAGACGTCCGATAGGCGGTGATCTGCGCAATTAGGTCCGCTAGGAAGGCATATCCTATGGATGGTTACGATACCGTTGCAACTCCCGATCGTGAGGTTAAAACGATCACTATGGCGTAGCCGGTGGGTATGGGATTGAGAGGTGTGTTTGAGTTGGGGTGTTTTATATATATATATTGGGTGATTTATTATTGATTATGGTGTTTGGAAACTTATTTATACTGCTTTACTTTCACTGCTTATTTGATATTGGAGATTTTACCAACTGTGTGGTGGATATATATATATATATATATTTACGCTTGATCCATTTAAATGTTGTATTATTATGATGTTAAAAATGATTTTTACTAAGAAGGCAGTATACTCGCAGGTGAATCTTTTAGGAGACGGTCCCCTACTGGTATTAGGTGGAGTTATTTGGAAATTTTTGCGTTAAGCTGTCAGAGGTGAACCATAATAAAGAAAAAGATTATGTTGTCTTGTATAATGAATTGTATAGAAATTTATGTAATTTTGTCCTGAAATAAAGAAATGATTAAATATAATAGGTGATGTCATGTTGTCGTCACGCCGGCCCTAGGATGACGGATGTCCGGGACGGGTTGTGACAATTTTGGTATCGGAGCCTAGGTTATAGGTTTTGTTGACTTGCCAATGGTTGTGTCAGTAGAAGACCATGAGATAGAAGGACGTGCCAGTCGTCTTGTCAGTAGGGGACTTGAGATAGGGTGTCAATAAGTTAGTTTGGTGTGTGAGTGTTAGCCCTTTCATTTCATTAGTTTGTGCTTTGGTATAGTGCATAGAGGGTTGTCTTGTTGGCAAACAGTGATACGACCCATGGTGATATTGCTAGTAGCGAATTTGAGTAATGTTATGATGTTAGTGAGGGTAATAGGTGCATCGTGAGGATAAAAGAATACATTATTGGAAAATGTAAGCTGTTAACTGAGAAACAATTGTATGCAAACGGCGTAAGAATGAGATAACGATCGGTAGCACTTAGTAAATTGTTCTTAATTACTAGATAGTAGAGTAGAACACTGAAATTGGAAAGAATCTTATAATAATATTAAGAAGGGAAGTTGAATAGTTGGAACTAAGAATGTGAGAAAGTTGTGGCGAGAAACATGTTTTGGGTTGACAAAAAGGTAGAGTAAAAGTTTGGGAACGAGGAAATATAACAAATGAAATAAAAGATGATATATGTAGAAAGTAGCTAAGAATTGTGGGTCTGGAAGGATAGTGAGTGCGTGTAAATATAATCTATTTAAGTGAGTAATATAAAGTTGCAGGTGAAGTCAAATTTGTGATGAATAAAAGTATGTATTATGGGGAAGGCGTATCTATTACCTTCGCTAGTCCGGTAGGGGGTCTAGGAGGTTAGAAAAGTGTTAAAGAAAGGATATCACAATTCAGTATGCAGGTGCTAGGCATCAGTTCAAAACAAGTTTTGGCAGTGGATACTGTAGTAGATAGGGATTTTCCCTATGTAGGTCCGAGAAATTGACAGGCTGCTAGTAGGCCTGATTAATAATTGTAGTTGCTATTAAATAAGTTCCATAATTTTGAGGAGGTGAACATTCGGCTCATTAAGCTAGTTAATTATACTCGTGTTGATAAAACGTGGGAAATTGAGTTTTGAACTTATAACCTTGGAACTTTAAAAGTGATCGTCATAATAAGAAAGTTTTTAACAGGAAAAACCTAGTGACGGCCCTGGGGAAACCGGGTCGTTACAATAAGTTAGACCATCAACTCATGATTTACACAGACCTAGGGTGTTGTTTCATGAAGATTCGATGTTGGTAACTCATCAGTTAGAATGGATGGGTTATTAAAAATCAATTGCAACAAAGTAAAGTGTTAGATTTTTGAGTGAGGTATTTATAATTGAAGATTAGAGATTGTGGCGTGGTAAAAACGGTAATCCGGCCGAGAGTAGAGAAAGAGCATGTAGAACTTTTCCAGAATGTGTACTAAGACTGTGAAAAGCAATTGTAAGCCAAATGCCATAAATATGAGTATTAGTTGGTTTGGGTGGTAATTTTGGGGTTAGTGCTCTTGAGGCATAGTATTCAAGTAAATGCAAAGGGAGTCGAAGTGATGGGTTGACGAAATATGGAGAAGGCCTAGAACATGTGACTGGAACTTGAAACCTTTTGGAGCTAGTAGTGATTGTATTTGTTTTAACGTTTAGCGACATTTTCAGTATGACAGGATTTGTGCTTTAGTCGCAGGGCTGGCTATAGCAAATATTTTGGGTCGAAAGTCGGTGAGTTGGTTGTTTATATTAATTTATGGGTTGAGTTGAGACCCTTGTAAGTTTAGTGGGCGGTTGGTCAGATGGTAATGTTGTGCGAAAGTTTGATTTGAAAATGGCATTGTTTTGAGAGTCGGATATCCAGCTAAGAAGGTTTTGCGATACAATAGGGAATTGACTGTAGAGTTGATATGTGTGTCCAAACGAATGATGAAGTTTTGAGGTTTTGAAAATAGAAATGTGTAGGGTTAACAATGCAAATTGACGGAAGAGACCTTAAAGGATGTGAATAGAATAATATATGCAATTCCCGGTAATGCTAAATTATTGAGATTGTGTGAGTATTTTTATTAGTTTGAAATGGAAATGGAAATCGTAGCATTTGTTGTTCGGTGATTTGTTAGTAACGTTAAGTTTGAAAAGTAGTGTAATCTCTAGGTGGGTTATTGTAACTTTGACCTTTTCCAGAAGGAAAATGGGAGAGTAGTTCGAGAAATATTCTCCTAATGTATCTACCCAATATATATATATATATATGGAAGGAATTGTTCGATTGCATGATGCACCAATTCAATGCAAAAAATTAAATTAAGTTGGGATACGATACCAATGTGGTGAAAATTGATTGTTGACTTATTAGCTCGATAATTAATAGTTGCTTTAGGATAAATGGATTAACCGTATTTTTTGATGAAAAGAATTGTTAATTTTGGAAGTGTTGCCGCCGTACTGTAACTAGAAGATAATTTGATAAAAAATAAATTAAGTCGTTGTATGAACAATCCGCAAAGGAACTCAAAATGCAGTATTGAATAGTGATATCTTTAATGGTGAATTTTATATGTAATAATTATCGTCGAAAAAAAAAAAGCCGACATGTTGTAAATATGGAAAGGCGGATAATTATTTTCAGATGATAAACTTTCTATTGGAAAAGCTGCATAGGGGAAACTATAGTATCAAGGGCTGATAGTTATTTTAACGTTTGGGTCAAATTTCCATACTCCTTAAGGTGCTCAATTGAAAGTTGATACCTAGCTACATTTATTGGATTAACGGTTTAGTGCAATTTAGATGATGGAAGATAGGTTAAGGAGTTGTGTTTTGAAATTTTCTGATAGTAAGGCTAATTATGTGTCACCAATGGAATTTTTTTTTTTAAAAAAAATAGTAAATACCTTTTTATGATCAAGGGTGACATCGTGTAAAGCGCTATTTGAAAAGGATGCAGGATGTTAAATCAAATCGATTGAACTGAGATAGGAGAACATAAATAGATGTGTTGGATCACTGGTAACAATAAGCAGAGATGGCATGCGGAGGTCATTAAGATTTCATGGGAAAAGAATAACTCGAAATGCCCATAAGTTGATATGTACTCATGATATAATATGTTACAGTCAGTAACTAATGACTTTTGAGATGTATCAATTTTTTGTAAATAGGACGTATCTATGCCCTTCGATTCATATTTATACGTGAATATAAGTTTGAAGCATGTTGGGTAGATGGAAAGGAAATTAAAACACGTGACCTTATCAGGGACTCGATTAAATGTGGAGGAATGAAGGGAATTCTTATAGATGACTCGTTAGATGTATTTGGATATGTGGCGAGATGGTTGGGGATATCTATGTGTGGAAGGACATTGTTATGTTTTGGAGGTGATTTAAAAAATATTTATATGATTTTGGCACGGTGCAAAAGATTTATCGGTAATATTAGGAATGTTTGTAAGAGAATTGAAATTCTAAGGCAGATACTGAAATTGATAATTTTGAGCTATTTGTGCTTATTAGACTGCTTATGCACTTGGTTGTAAGTGTTGTTAGTTTAAATATAAAACGAGGATATCATGGCAAACTGGTCGACTGGAAAATGTGGGAAGAAATAAACAAATGTTGGATACGGATTTATTTATTTTTTTAACCAGAATGAATAGGCTCAATCAATTGAGATTCTCTGACCGTTGGTTGTTCATGTTTAGCGTGATCGACCAAGTGCACCCTATTCGTCGGGTAGCGGATATAATATCAATCACTGCAAACGGAGGTATTGCAATAGATGAGTATAATTTGACGAAATAAAATTATTATAAATTTTGGGTAACTTGTAATTACGAGACCCTAAATAGGAAACAGTTGTTCTAAAATCACGTGCGGCGAACATACCCATGTGATGGGACTTCGTCATACTAGTAGATTGACGAAAATTTCAGGACAAAATTTCTTTTAGGAGAGGAGTGTTGTAAGACCCCGATTTTTAATATACGAATAATTTAAGTCGCGTTTAAAAAAAATTGAAAATATCGGAGTGGACTACGATATTAATTATGTGAATTAAAATTTTACATAAACATTTAAAACTTAAGAAGGGATCTAACAATTATCCTAACTAAAAATAAAGGGGGTGTAGTGCAAATTATATATATATATATAAAAAAAAAAAAGAGCCGGAGGAAGTGTGGATTGTCGAAGGTTTAGGTTCGGCTGTCGATGGCGGGTTCTTGTGTTCGTCAGGTGTGTGTGTGGGCTGTTATGTCTCTGTGTGGGTGTGGTTAGTGTTTTGCCCAACTGTTCCGGTAATGGCAGTGCCTGGTTCGTTTAAGTGTGGGTGTGTTCTTCCGGTAGGGTGTCGTCGGCTGTGGGTTAGAGAGAGAGAACTCACTGGTGGTGCGAGTTTTGGTTGGCAGGGTGTATGTGTGTCTGCTCATTTGTGATGTATGTGTGGAAACAGGGTGTGTATGTGTGTGTGGTGAATTCGGTCGGAGTTGGGTCCGACGGTGGTGTGCCATAGGGGTGTGTGTGTGTGTCTAATGCTGCATGTGTGTGTGTTGTATATGCTGTGGGAGTGTGGTTGTAAGGTTTGGGTGTGTTGTATTGTGTGGGTGTGAGCCTCTGGTGAGAAGAGATGGAGAGAGGTGGCTGAGATCTCAAAACAGAGCAGGAGGAGGAAGACGTTTACCACCTAAGTGGTGGATTTTTGCTCAAGCGGTGAAACTGCAGTGTGCAGTTGAGAGAAAGGGAGAAGCAGTCACTTGTTCGCCTAAGCGGTGGAGTTTCGCTCAAGCGGTGAAACTGCAATGTGTAGTTGAGAGTAACGGAAAAGCAGTCACTCGTTCGCTTAGGTGGTGGGACGTCGCTTAGGCGGTGGGGAGCAGAATAAAAAATACATGGAATTTTAGGGAAATCCACGATCGGTTCGGAACGGGTAACATTTTCTAATTTATTTTATGAATTATAAATATAGTTTCTAACCTTACATTTATCAAAATGAGATCGTTTATATGAATTAGGGGTAAATCGTAAATTTTAACGACGTTGAACTAGTCGAATAACATGTTCATATATCAAAACGTGGGAAATGGAAAATTTATGAACGTAGGGATTACATTGTACAATTAAGTTATTTTCTCTATATTATTAATTTAGGCCTTGTTACAAATAGGTTCAAAATTATCGAAAGTTCAGTAGCAGATTTTTTGTGGAGCTTTTGAGAGCAGAATATCAGGTGAGTGTATTGTCTTCTTGCCAAACTATTTTTATATATATAAATACGTGTGTGAAATGGTTTTACTTGGATTGTATGATTTTATAAATGATATGGATCAAGTTAGTTATGGGTGAGTTGGTAAAATGAATTTCCATTGAATTGTTTGGGTTTTAAAAAGAAAGACTTTATAAATAAATCTGTTGGATTTTGTGGTTTTAATAAAAGGTGGGAAAAACATGATTTTTGAATTAAATCGATTTTGGAAATGAGGTGGATGTTGGTGATTTGACGGTGTTATTAATTTGACGGTGGTGATTATCTGTTTTGGCAAAATGGTTATTTTGGTTGTAGTTTTACGATGACGTTATAGTTTTGACGATATTGATAAGGTGGTGATTTATATTATGGTCTGTCCAGAGGGTGGTCCAGCAGATGGATATTGATTGTGATTTGAGTTGATTATGCCATAGTTTATGTCCCATCCGGAGGGTGGTCCGGTAAGTGGTGATTTATATTATTTCCTATTCGGAGGGTGGTCCGGCTGATGGTGATTTATATTTGGTGATCGATATTATGTGGTGATTTATATTATAGCCTCCAGAGACGTCCGGTAGGTGGTGATCTGCGCAATTAGGTCCGCTAGGAAGGCATATCCTACGGATGGTTACGGTACCGTTGCAACTCCCGATCGTGAGGTTAAAACGATCACCATGGCTTAGCCGGTGGGTATGGGATTGAGATGTGTGTTTGAGTTGGGGTGTTATATATATATATATATATATATATATATATATATATATTGGGTGATTTATTATTGATTATGGTGTTTGGAAACTTATTTATACTGCTTTACTTTCACTGCTTATTTGATACTAGAGATTTTACCAACTGTCTGGTGGATATATATATATTTACGCTTGATCCATTTAAATGTTGTATTATTATTATGTTAAAAATGATTTTTACTAAGAAGGTAGTACACTCGCAGGTGAATCTTTTAGGAGACGGTCCCCTAGTAGTATTAGGTGGAGTCAATTGGAATTTTTTGCGTTCAGTTGTCAGAGGTGAACCATAATAAAGAAAAAGATTATGTTGTCTTGTATAATGAATTGTATAGAAATTTATGTAATTTTATAATGAAATAAAGAAAGGATTAGATGGAATAGGTGATGTCATGTTGTCGTCACGCCGGCCCTAGGATGACAGTTGTCTGGGATGGGTCGTGACAGATTTACTTATCAATTTTTATATTGGTGAGTTGTGACAGATTAAATATAATTGGGAATATTTAATCAAGGGTAGTAGGGTTTTAGTCTCTTGCTATAAAGAGATTAAGGTAGTGATTTTTCTTAGATAGAAATTGTGTTTTTGTTTTGAGTGATTTTGTAATGGTTCAATCCTTACTGGGTAAAAAGATATTTAGAGTGTTTTGGTGAGGTTGTGATTCTTGAGCCTTGTGTTAAAAAGAATTAGGTTATTCTTTAGCCTATAAAAAGTAGAGGTTATTCCTTAGCCTGAGAAAAGAAAATTACAAAGGTTGATTCTGAGTCTGTAAAAGAATCAGTGTGCGAGTTTGGTTTCTACCTTTAAAGAAATCTTGATTTTAGTGGGTGCGACCTCCGTGGAGCTTGGAGGACTAGATTAGCCAAGAGTAGCTTGGTGAACCAGTATAAATCTCTAGTGCGCTGTTTTCTTAATTTGTTTATTTTTGTTGTTTGAGGTGTGCACTTAGATTTATTTTAATTCCACTGTGATATAAAGATAATAATTAATTTAGGCATAAAATTAATTATTTGATTTATTCAAGTATATTCTGATAATATTTTTTAATTAACCAATTCACCTCCACCCTCTTGGGTATTCTACTGGGCCAACAAACACTAAAAGATAAAGACCAAGATCTTTAGTAAGAAGGATGTCGAACTTAGCACTAAACGCTGTAGCATCAAGATTGGGAATATTTGGGGAAACAAAAAGCTTAGATTTTTAAAGTTAATTTTTTGGCCCGAAGCTCTACAAAATTTTTCCAACGTATTAGCAATCGCCTCAATACTTTTGGAGTAATTCTTAGAAAATAGCATGAGATCATCCGCAAAGAAGAGGTGAGTAATTAAAGGCCCGTTTCTAGAAGTTTTGATACCCTTCCAATTCCCAACCTCTGCCTCCCTATTAATCATACACAATAACTTTTCCATGCAAAGCGTAAATAGATATGGGGAGAGAGGATCGCCTTGCCTTAAGCCCCTTTTGGCTTAAATGACCGACAAGGTTTCTCTATTCCAAAGGATGGAGAATTCGGTTCCCCTAACACAACTCATGTTAAGATTAATCCAACTAGGAGGAAAATTAAACTCATGAACAGTAGCAACAAGAAAATCCCATTCTATCATATCATAAGCGTTTTGAAGGTCAATCTTGAATATTAAGCCTCCGAACTTACCTTTTTTCTTATTGAGAGAATGAATGATTTCTTGGGAAATAATCACGTTATCAATCGTCGAGCGTCTCGGAATGAAACTGCTTTGGGATGGACTAATAATAGATTCCAGAAATCCATGGATTCTATTGGTCAACACTTTAGTTATAAGTTTGTAAGTTGTATCACACAGACTAATGGGGTGGAATTGGCTTAAATTTGATGGGTTATCCACCTTCAGAATTTGAGTGATCAGGGTTTTGTGACATGATTCCTGAATGAATTGGGACAAGAAGTAATCATGGACAAACCTACACAAAGAATCTCCCATGGTATCCCAAAAAGTTTTGTAAAAAAGAGATTGAATACCATCCAGGCCCGGAACTTTAAGATTAGGCATGTTAAACAAAGTTTTACGGATTTCCTCGTTAGAAATAGGGCTATTAAGACTCACCCCCTCCTTATCGGTCAAAGTTCTTCTAATGGGAGCAAGGTTATCCAAGTTGAAGACTCTGGAAGAAGTTCCAAATAGAGACGTAGAGTAGTTTAAGACAAGATTTTGAATGTCCCTTTGATCCGAAATCCAATTTCCCACATTGTCTTTTATAGAGTCAATTAAATTTCTCCTTCTTCTATTAATAGTGGAAACATGGAAGAAATGCGTGTTACAATCTCCCAAATTAAGTCAATTATTTCTAGATTTTTGTTTCCAAAATATTTTCTCTTGCATTAAAATCTTGTTAAAGTTAGTTTTGAGTTCAAATTCCAGTTGTTTAAGATTAGCGGGAATGACTCAACCCCAAGAGATAATAGATTGGATTCCCGAAATTCTAGCTATGATTAATTTTTTCTGAGCAAAGATATTTCCAAAAGTATCACTATTCCAAGTTTTAATTTTCTCCGTTAGATTCTTAATATTATCAACAAGGTTTATTTCGGATGTCCAATGGTCGCTCACTAAATTGTGGAAGGAATTATCGGTGAGCCACATGGATTCAATCCTAAATGGGCAATTATATTTCCTAGGCTTAAAAAATCCATCAAGACTAATTAGAAGCAAGGAGTGATTGGAGTACGTTCTAGGAAGGTTTAGAACTCTAGTATCCGGAAGCCGGATTCTCCATTCTGGGTTTGCTAAGGCCCTGTCAAGGCGTTTACAAATACGAGATACACCTTTACAACCATTTTCCCAAGAAAGTTTGGGACCACTACACCCAAGATCAATTAAATAGTTACTTATATTTTCATTAAAGGACTACATTCTTTTGATGTCAAGGTTAGACCAATTACCCGATTTTTCATTAGGAGAACTGATTTCATTAAGGTCTCCAGCAAGCATCCAAGGGGAATTACTGCCAGACGCTAACGACTTTAATTCCCTCCACAGTTATTCTTTGCTCCTTGGGTTAGGGTTAGAATAAACCACAGATAGAATCCACTCCTCACATTTAGGATTTTGGATGGTTGCACTGATGACTTGGGTGTTGGTATTAAAGACTTGAACCAAAATTTGGTTAGGATCCCAAACCATCCATATACCCTCAGATCTACCAATCGGGTTCATGATGCTAGAAGTGGTAAAACCCAACCCCGAGGAAAATTGGGCAGCACCAGTGAACTCAATTTTGGGTTCAAGAACCGTCAATAAGTCCGGCCTATGAGCTGAAACAAGGTTCTTGAGAGCGTTCTGGAAGTGAGTATTACCTGCACCTCGGCAATTCTGAACGAGAATTCGCATTGAGAAAATACCAACAAGGGCTGGCAGGGGCTGATTATCAGCGAGTTTCAAGATTTTCTTGGACCTGTTGTGAATGTCTATTGTTGCTTGATCCATGAATCCTTGAATTTTGTAGAACAGGACTTCTGTTACACTCTTCCCTGGCCTCGAAATGAAGAACCATATCTCTGGGATCTTCCAATTGACATTTATCAGGTGGTTTTCCTCTTCCTTGTGGTGGAGATCGATTGATACTATAGCATATAAGGGATTGCTCTATGTTGTCAGGTCCATATCCGGCTGAGCGGGGTGGAGAGCTAGGTTTATTGGGTTTTCGAGGTCTAAGGGAAATACAACCATCAGCAGAAATTGAGAGGTGAGAGGGAAGAGGTTGTGGGATTTGGATAAGGGTTTGGGTCTTAGAGATTAGTTAGGACAACTTGGAGTTCATTGAGGATTCAGCCGTATGCTGCACGGTGCAAGGCTCAAGGAGAACAGGTGAAGGGTTGATAGCAGTCACTGTGGAAGTGGCTGACTGGACAGGTTGGGCAGCAGCTAAATTAACAGGGGAGGTAAAAATTGATTGAACAACCTGGATGCTAGGCTTCTGAGCAGCAGCAACTGGTCTAGGAGTTTTGAGGTTCAAAACCATTGGCATTTTGGAGCTTGGAATGGGCTTAACTAAAGAAGAAGCTTTCACATGAAGAGTGGTCTTAGGCCCATTTATGGGAAAGGTCTTAGAAACATGATTAGGCCTATTTACCTTCCGGATTACCGAGGGTAACGATTTTATTGCTATTCTCGGCAATTGGTTGAAATCGATTGTTGTACCTAAATTTGTTTTCTGTATTCTTGGATTTAGAGACTTGGCCTCTTCTGGGTTTCTTGACTAAAAGCCAAGGCCCATATGAAGAATCTGATTCCTCTTGGGTTGATCTTTCTGTTGGGGTTAGATTGCTTGAGTGAGCAGCTGGGGGAACCGATAGATTTCCCGACACCGAAGGAGAGGGATGACTTGTGCTTGCCTAGTCACCAGGCAAGCCACAGGTATCCCCTTTGCTATTATCAAATGGACAAATATCCAAGTGATGATTGATTCTACCATATTTATAGCACATAGAATTAATACTTTCGTATTCAATATTATAAACTCCTCCCCGAATTTTATAATAAGCTAAAATGGGCTTGTTTAGATCCACTTCCACAAAAATGCGTGCGTATTTTCCTCTAACAAATTTCACCGTGTTGTAGTCCATTTTAAAGGGCTTTCCAACTTTCTTAGCTATTCTTCTCAACACTGTTTCAGTGTAGTATTCCACCGGTAATTCCAGTAGTCTAATCCAAATAGCCGTTTCAACTTCCACAACCAAGGATGGCCAGAAGTCCAGCTCCCATTTTCAGACCGTGAGGTAGTGGTCCATAGTGACCCAGCGGTCGTCAGAATAAACATGTTGATTATCGTAAACATGCTCAAATTTGAACAAGAAGAAACCCGATCCCAAGTCGATAACGTCAAAGCCGCCTTGGAGGGCCCAAAGATTCTCGACTCTCATTTTACGGTTATAAAAACCTATGGTTTTTCCCATTAATCCCACAATGAGAGCCTCTTCCCATTGATGTCTAATGCTAGACAATAAGTCATTTGGAATGTAGATTTCAGGAATCTTGGGATCGAGCAATACCGATTCTTCGGGAGCATTGAGGTCCATTTCCTGGATGTCATCCATGGACTCTTCATTCTAATTTTGTTCATCAAAGTAAATGTCCTTCGGCAGTTGTCCTTCAACTGCCTCTTTAAAGGATTTTTGAACAGAAGCTTTTGGGGCCACTGCAAAAGAATATGTTTCTCTTATTCTACCATCTTCCCTTAAATTGCACTGTACAGGGTCCACCTGCCCATTAAGGTTGGTTTTCTCACTCTGTTTCTGATAATGAACAGGGACTACTGATTCTTCTTCTACCACTAACGCATGATCATTTTTAGCACCAACATTCATCTCTTCCATTGGGTTGTCGATGATTTTTGCTTCATCCACCGATAAAGTAGCCTGAGCTTCTATGGGAGAATTTGGATTCTCCAACGGTTCCAGGTCATTTTTTATCTTTTTAGTACAGCGTTGGAGAAAATCATCTTCCTCTACTGTGGATTCCTTACCAGCAGAAAAAGGAGAAGGTGAGTTAGAGGGATTGGGAATGGAAGACAACGCCATACGAGCCAAAGGTAAGAAAGTCTAGAGTAACGGTACACTGTACGGAGAGTGTTCTCTCACTAAAACTCTTTTGCGTTTGCTTTCGTATCAAGGTTTATTGACCCAATTTCAAACAAGATTATATAATGGATGACGACAGAACACAAAAACAAATAAACAAACACACAGTTTCAATTAGAATCAATTAAAATGTCTAATGCTGAAAATAAGATCACTTGTCTAATGTTGGAAAATTTAAAAACACTACACATACCTTTAGGAAAATTGAAGAACGCTTACAGACCTTTAGATTGTTAGGACAAATTTAGGAACACAACAAAATTATTCAATTATTTTTGTTCCCCTTGCAAGTGATACTCGCTAAAACATAAGAACAAAATTCTAAGAAATCGAAATATAAAAGTAATACACATTTCAGTTCAGAGGATCAAAATTGAGCATGAAAAACCCTATTTTCGAAAATCTAAACTCTGAAAATAAAATAAAATGAAGGAGATGCGAATTTTTACCTGCAAATCATTCTATTTTTCCAAAACTCTTCAACAATCATACAGATATTGCAACGATTCTTCTAAAATCTTTTAATCTTTCTCAAATATGGAATTAACACGATCTGGAATCCTTCAAAATTATTCTTAGACCTGGAGTCAACAATAATCTAGATATTGCAATGAATCTGAGAACGAAATAAACAAGATTAACACCGAATCCTGCAAACAAACGACAATTATGGACAAAATTGAAGAATTTAAGGATGATCTATGGTTATTGATCTCAGATCTAGAATTATTGTGAGGTAAATTATCTAGGGTTCACAGATTAGCGTGAAGGATGAGAGAGAGTAAGAGTGATATAAGCGACGAACGATGACGGATTTGCTTGAACGACGACGGATAAAAGACGAATGACGAACGACGACCATCAAGAGAGAGGAGATTGAGATGAAAGGTCTGAGAGATAGGAGGAACCAGGAATGAGATGTCTTAGAGCATCTCCAAGAGATAATAGCCATTTTGGATAGCCAAATCACAAAATAGCTAGTTGAATAGTGATTTGGCTATCCAAATTCAAGAGTCCATTCTAACCACACTAGCTATCTATACTAGCCGTTTTTCATATATTAATTTTTATTTAATTTTTCATCTAAATTTTCATCCAATAAATTAATTTTAGTGCCAAATATTAATTTCACCGCCAAATTTAACAACCAAATCTAAATTTCCTTGCCAAATCTAAATTTTCCCGCCAAATTTAACAACCAAATTTTATCGCCAAATTTTACTGCAAAAAATCATCTATAAATATAACTCATTCTTTTGAAAAATTATCAATCTTCACTTCATTTTCTTCTCAATTCATTTGTTGTTTTTTTTAATATCATTATGTCTCGTAACATTTTGAATGATTTTTTCATTTTTGACGATTCTTCTAATGATGACTTTGAGCAAATAACAACTATGGTCATGGAGAGTCTACAATCAGCAAGTCGTAGAAATTTAACAGGCCGTCCCAGTTTTGTTCCAGGCCACAATATTAACGATCGTGGTAGAGTTGATGGACATCAAAGACTCTATCGTGATTATTTCTCTGAAACTTCAGTTTACAATGAAAACTTATTTTGTCGAATTATTCAAGAGGTGGAACAATACGATTCGTATTTTGTTCAGAAAAGAAATGCTGCTAGAGTTCTTGGTCTTTCTTCACTTCAAAAGATAACAGCTGCATTCAGAATGTTGGCTTATGGAAACCCTGCTGATTCTATCGACGAATATGTGCGAATTGGAGAAAGTATTGCCATAGAGAGTTTAAGGCATTTTGTGGAAGTATATGTCCAGGTATTCGGTGTTGAGTATTTAAGAGCACCAAACAACAATGATACTTCTCGATTGTTGGTACATGGTGAGCAATGAGGTTTCCCTGGAATATTGGGAAGTATTGACTGTATGCACTGGAAATGGAAAAATTGTCCTACCGCTTGGCAGGGAATGTACACTAGTCATTGTCATGAGCCTACAATTATTTTGGAAGTTGTTACTTCACAAGATTTGTGGATATGACATGATTTGTTTGGTATGCCAAGATCACTTATCAATGTGTTAGATCGATCTCCAGTATTTGATACACTAGATACTGGGACTGCTCCTCCTATTACGTATAATATTAATGGAAATACATATACAATGGGTTATTACTTAGCTGATGGCATATACCCAAATTGACCAACTTTTGTAAAGACAATTTTATGCCCCCTAGGCATGAAGAAGAAGTATTTTGCCACAGCTCAAGAGTCAGCAAGAAAAGATGTTAAATGAGCATTTGGAGTGCTCCAGGCATATTTTGCCATTGTAAGTGGATCGACACGTTTTTGGGATGAGAAAACGCTAGCAAATATTATGAAAGCGTGCATTATAATACACAATATGGTGATTGAGGATGAGGAAGAAACCATAAATATTGATTTTGAGGGAAGTGATGGAAATCATCCTGTACCACTCTCGCATACTCCTATACCAGAGCTATCGAATTATATTCAAACCCAACATCGGATCAAGGATAGACAAATTCATTCTCAACTTTAGTCAGATCTCATCGAGCATTTATGGCAGATGCATGGCCAAGAATGATTTTTGTTCTTATTTGTTTGTTTGAATTTCAGTTTGATCTTTTCTTGAATTATTTGTTCTTGTTTGTTTAAATTTTAGCAACTCTACTTTAATTATTTATTGTTGTTTGTTTGGACTCCAATTAGATATTTTCTTCAAATTCAGGAGTTTGAGAGCATTAAAAACCCATTTGCTAATTAAAAACCCAAGCCCACCATTCTAATTAAACAAAAAACATTTTACTAATTAAAAAACCAAACTAGCCATTTTTATCTATTAATTTTTTATCTAAATTTTCATCCAATAAACCTAATTAACCCTAATTACATTGCAATTATTGAATTAAATTTACAAATATTGCTATTTGTATTAAAATTAGAATTAAACATAATTAACCCAAATTACAAACCCACCCCTCCCCCAAATTACAAACCCACCCCCTCCCTTTAATTTCCTAACCCACCCCCCCAAATCAGACAGATAGATCAAGAGAGAGAGACGATTGGTGGCCGCAATATCGCGTCACCACTTTTACCGCAAGCGTACGGGTCAAGTTTTAGTATAGGTTGGGAGAGTAGGGGTATCGTGTTCATGGGGATTGGTTGAGAATATCGTCGAGTATCGCAATTATCATAACTCGACTTTATCTAGGTAATAAAAATGGTATTTAATTAATAAATACTAATACTACAATATTAATTTATCTAATTATACTAATATATTGGTGGGACGTTTATAGGAATTATGGCCTAGGGATCAATATCGTTCACTTAAACATGTTCGTTTCAATCTATTTTCATTAAAGGCGTTCAACCCCGACAATCTTTGTATCTATAACTCGCTCACTCCCTCTTCCGAGTGTAAAGCGAAAGAATATATGACTTCGGGTTGACGCCAAGGTCCCCCTTGAATGTCTTTTTGAACACATAATCACATGAGTCGTGAACCAACATCATTGAATGCACACTCTCCAACTCCCTGCCAGGTTATTAGATCATCGCATTGTGTTTACCCTAGTTCGAATCCGGAGTTACCTCTTCCAAGTGTTAAACCCGTATTCTCGGTATATCATAACAAGTATAATAAACAATACAATACGACAAACATAATCAGATAAACATGAACAACCACTAACAAAACACCGATTTTATATAAACAACATTTTCATGAATTCAATCAAGTCCTAGACAATATATGTTTAGCTAAACATGGTTGTAGCCCTATATACAACTAGAAACGAGCTAAACATATACAAACATTCAACCAAATCTAAGAGAGAAAGAGAGAAACGAAGAAACTAGCTGTTTATTCGAAGATCCGACGCTAAAACAGTTCCGAGAACACTTTCTCCTTCTTCGCAACGTGATCTTCCCTTGGTTGAATAGCCTCGGAACTCTCAAGACTTCCCAAAACGTCTAACTTTTTGTTTGGAGGAGAAGGGAGGATATATATAGGCTAAAAAATATCCTAAATATCTTAAATTGTCCACAGAAAGACCTCCGCGACGGTGAGTATGTTGGTTCAGAGATCGCCGCAGCAGTGGAGAAGGCGGTGAAATTGGAAAACATTATTTCGTTTCACCGCCTAGGTGGTGAGTTTATAGTAAGAATTCGTCTTCTCTGCATTTTCACCGCCGCGACGGTGGCCTGGACGCCGCGGTAGTGGGCTTCTTTTCATAATCTTGCCTCCTTACTTGTTTTTTTTACTATTCTTCCATTGTTCTTGATCCGATTTGACCACACAAGGACCGTTTTAGTCCCTTTTCACCCCAAATACCTGTTTTATAGCAAAAAGAATATAAACGAATTAAAACGTAATAAATCATACTAAACATACTTGAAAACTAACAAGTTCGGTTTGGAAATAGATAGGTAATTTACACCTATCAAATACCCCCAAACTTAGAATTTTGCTAGTCCCGAGCAAAACACTCACACTAAAATAAAAAAACACAACGAAATGACTAACACAAACAACCTAAATATAAACAACCTAAACATAACACTATGCGAGTTTTACATTCTTCTATCAACCAACACATTTTCCCCTCAACAACCCCAAAATATTGCCAAGTTCATGAGTAACACACACTATTTAGTGTTCTAGAATTTCGACACTCAATATCAATAGAAACCATTCTAGATCCATATCAAGTGTGTGTGTAAGACATAAAAAATATAACCATCTAAATACTGGATTGGATTATTCAATAATTAAGTTCACGACTTAAACCGATAAGGATTAGGAAAACCATATGCTTAACCGGGCTCGACTATTCACTAATGTAGGTTCAAAAATTCATAGAGATCAATAGGGCTTGGTTTGGCTTTGGAGAACGACCAAGGGTATCGTAGGAATAGAAAACAGAAAATCGTTATAGAATGAACGATGCCCGAGGCACAAACGCTTGTCGCTATATCACTCTCTCATAACCCTACACGTTTAAAACACAACCTTGAACGAGAATTGAAGAACTTTGTATTCACTTGTCACAAAAAACGGAATTAAAAACTATATTCACATAGTTTTGGTTTTTTTTTGTTTTTTTTTTTTTTTTGTGTTTTTTTGTTTTTTTTAAGATGAGCACCCCCCCAAACTTATTTGAATTTATACAATTATTGGGGCGTGCAAAAAGAACTAAGAGACTGACAAGTGAATACTTTAATAGTGAACCAATAAACTTTCGTCCAAAACCTCGATCACTCACTTCAAGTTAGCATTAGTCTATGCTACTTGATTTCACTCAATTTTAACTTTTAGGCTTAGCGACAATGGTTTGGAAAGATTTAATTGGATAAAGTATATATATGTGTTCAGAAATGAAAAGTTTATGGCTTCGACAAGGAAACGAGGGAATAATTTTCCCCAAAGCCTTCCCCAATCAAGTTCTAGATTCCTCAAATTTTTCATGAACTTATTACTAAATAATCGATATCAAATCGTTTGAATAGTTATACACTAAGTCTATGCGATCGTGCATTTTAGGATCAGAATGATTTTTACCTAGTCGACATGCCAAGCACATAGAACACACATGAATAGGTATTACCCTTGACCACGACAAAAAATTAGAGGGTAATTTCATCATCAGGTAATGGCCCAGATGAAAGCAAAACTCAGTATGCAACAACAAATACAAACAAACACAAACTAACCTAAACAAATATGCACACGTAAAAACAATAACTTTAAACTACAACTAAAACATACTACATACTACACATCACTCCCAACTTAAAATGGGACAATGTCCATATTAACCCAGTCAGCAATCCTAATGAAAGCATAAAGCATTATAATGAAGACTCGGGTTTAGAACACGTACCTGGGAGGTGAGAGAATCTTGCCTCCGAATCAAGTCGGTTGTGACGGATTTAACTTATTATTTTTATTTTTTTTCTTTGGGGTGCCTCCCAAGAAGCGTCTAATTTAAGGTCATCAGCTTGACATGGCGAAGGGCTCGTCAAAGAGCAGCTTTCACCCGTAGTACGTGTCAAATAACACAACATACGGGTCTTGGTTGTGAACGCCCTCAAACTTGGTGAGATATGGCATTGTTCGGCTCGGGCTTTCAATAAGATTATTCTCTTTCTTCTGTGCTCAATTGGTTGGAATGTACAGTGCAAATGGCGATGAAGGATAATTAAACCACATCGGATCCTCATAAATGTGATCTTCTTGGATCGACGGAGGAATCAATATTTGGATCTCCAATGGTTGAGAATCACCATCATCGAGCCATGCTTGGGTTCCTGTCTTATTCAATTCATCACTAATGAATGCTCCCAAGCTCCTTCCGCTCGTCTCTGGTTCCTCCTGGTGGCTTTCACAATCGAATATGGCTTGATCGTCTCTTAGTGCCATCACATATGACTCGGTTTCAATTAAGCAAATTAGTTGATCGATTTGCATCTGCAAAGACGTTATGGTCACATCAATGTCAGTGCAGACCGTCTTAATAAAATCAAGACGATCCTCGTGCTCGTTGATCCGATCATTTGTTTTCCTCAAGACTGTCTGAGTCGACCCCATGACAGTAGCAAATATTTCCTCCAGATTGGGTGAAGTCTCATCATCATGGTCCGGAGTGTCAATCCATGGTACCAAAGTGTTGTAACTATCCCCCAAGCTTTGATAGCTTGAAGAAGAATTGCAACTTGGATAATCAAATACCGCCATATCTTCCAATAACCAATAGGCCTCATCCGCGGTTAATTGGTTGAAAGAGGTGGTACCGCTTCCTTGTTCAACCCAATTTCTTGTTACGTCTTATAACCCATCGAGAAAGTTCAGTAGTTGACACTCCCTCGGGAAATGATGATTCGGGAACCGAAGTAGTAACACCTTGTAACATTCCTAGGCACAATATAATGGTTCGGAATCTTGTTGAAAGAACCTAAAGAGGACTTGTCGATGATCCATCTCCAAGTACCTCATAAACAAAAACAAAACTAAAAAGAAAAATTATAACAAAACAAATGCCTAAATTAAAATCAAGTTATTTAATAACAATATCAACGATAATCTAAAACACAATCCCCGGCAACGGAGCCAAAAACATGGTGGCCGCAATTAAGCATCCCCACTTTCACCGCAAGCGTACGGGTCAAGTTTTAGTATAGGTTGGGAGAGTAGGGGTATCATGTTCATGGGGATTGGTTGAAAATATCGTCGAGTATCGCAATTATCATAACTTAACTTTATCTAGGCAATAAAAATGGTATTTAATTAATAAATACTAATGCTACAATACTAATTTATCTAATTATACTAATATATTGGTGGGACGTTTATGGGAATTATTGCCTAAGGATCAATATCGTTCACTTAAACGTGTTCGTTTCAATCTATTTTCATTAATGGCGTTCATCGTATCCGACAATGTCTATATCTATAACTCCCTCACTCCCTCTTCTGAGTGTAAAGCGAACGAATATATGACTTCGTGTTGACGTCGAGGTCCCCCTCGAACGTCTTTCCGAACACATAGTCACATGAGTCGTGAACCAACATCATTGATTGCACACTTTCTAACTCCCTCCCTGGTTATTGGATCGTTGTGTTGTGTTTACCCTAGTCTGAATCCGGGGTTACCTATCCCGAGTAGCAAACTTTGTATTCTCGGTATATCGTAACAATCATAATAAACAATACAACACGGCAAACGCAATTAGATAAACATGAACAACCACTAACAAAATATCGATTTTATATAAACAATATTTTCATGAATTCAATCAAACCCTAGACAATATATGTTTAGCTAAACATGGTTGTAGCCCTATATACAACTAGAAATGAGCTAAACATATACAAACATTCAACCAAATCTAAGAGAGAAAGAGAGAAACGAAGAAACTAGCCGTTTATCCGAAGATTCGACGCTAAAACCGTTCTGAGAATGCTACCTCCCTCTTCGCAACGTGATCTTCCCTTGGTCGAATGGCCTCAGAGCTCTCAAGACTTCCCAAAACATCTAAACTTTTGTTTGGAGAAGAAGGGAGGATATATATAGGCTCAAAAATATCCCAAAATATCGTAAATATCTTAAATTGTTCACAGAGGGACCGCCGTGGTGGTGAGTATGTCGGTTCAGAGATCGCCACAATAGTGGAGGAGGCGGTGAAATTGGAAAATATTCTGTCGTTTCACCGCCTAGGTGGTGAGTTTAAAGTAGGAATTTGTCTTCTCTGTATTTTCGGCGGTGGTCTGGACGTCGTGGCGGTGTACTTCTTTTCAGAATCTTGCCTCCTTGCTTGTTTTTCTACCGTTCTTGATCCGATTTAACCTCATAAGGACCGTTTTAGTTCCTTTTCACCCCAAATACCAGTTTTATGGAAAAAAAAAATAAACGAATTAAAACGTAATAAAACGTACTAAACATACTTGAAAACTAACAAGTTCGGTTTGGAAATAGATAGATAATTTACACCTATCAACGACCGAGTGAATGAGTAGCTTTGGATCTGGGAGCAAAATCAGAAAGGGAATTGTTGTTGCAACCAGAGAGGGTATGAGGCAGATCCAGCATGGCGGTGTCGTGAGGCAGATCCGGCATGGAGGTGGCGTAAGGCATATCCTATGGCCATGGCGGTGGTGTGAGGCAGATCTAGCATAGCTAGAAGAATAGAGCATGCCATTTTTTTTGGCCAACAGTAATTTTCTACTCGCCATTGTTTTTTGGCTAGAGGAACAGAGCACGTTAAATTTAGCTATGGTTTAGGGGCAGAGCCATTTTGCCTAGTACAATGGCTAGTATGTTGGACTTGATTTTTTTCATTTTGGCTAGCCAAAATGGCAGTTGAGCGATTTGACTAGTCATTTACCTATCCTGTTGGAGTTGCTCTAAGATCGATCGAGAAAGAAGACTAAGGCATTTAGGGTTAATTGCACTTTACACCTCCAATAAGTGTTAATAATTATAGAAGGGTAAAATTGACATTTTAAATTTCTCGTTAACGGAGTTATGTTTACACTTAAGTCTAACAACTATTGGGGGGTAAGTGCCAAAACAATACCACAGGGGGGGTAAGTGAAAATCAGCTAAACCACAGGAGGTAAAGTGCTATTAACACTTAAAAAAATAAATTTAACTTGAAATGAACACATTACTAACAAATAACCAATAACGATATGACAATAACTGACATAACTATAACCAACGTATGAGTTATAAATACTTATTTTGAATGAGAAACAAATAAAAGACTATCACTTTTAGCATAAAATTAAGACAATAACTTGAATTAAATTAAAACAAATGAATAAAGAAAATGAAATAATATCAATAATTCAGTTACCTTGTAATACTATCATCATCAATGTTGAACTTTTTTCACCCAATTTTGGCAACAATTAACGAAGATAATGAACAACAAAATAAATTACTAATTGAATTGCCGTAACAAATATTTCAGTTGAGATCTTCACATAAGAACGTCTGGGAAAACAATGTTCGTTGTAGAGTGAGATTCATCAGTAAGAAGAAATACACTCAATTGATCAAATGATGTACATCTTCATAAAGCAACATATAGTTGGTCATGACTAAAAACTTGTGTAGTCAAATCAATTCCAACAAATTTCACAAATTGTCCTTGTGATTTATTTATGGTTATGGTATATATCAAATGAAGTGGGAATTATCTTCATGTCATTTGAAAATAAAATTGATAAGATGATAGCGTCAAAGATACTCTAAAGGTTAATTACGCCTTATCCCCTATGGTTATGCCATTTTTCACTTTGCCTCATGTGGTACTTTCGTCACCACTTTGCCCCATGTAGTTAGGTCTTGTTATACTTTACTCCTAGATGTAGGCCTAACTGTAGGGGGCAAAATGCCAACGGGAGGGGTAAAGTGAAACAAAATCCTAACCATAGAGGGCAGAAAGAATAGACCTTTCAGTTAGAAATACAAGAGTAATAGTACCATACATATCTAAACGTGCATAAACAGAAAATATCAATTCTCTCATATTACGACACTTCGGTATGTTAGATTATAATTTTACGATGTCACGCGAATAGCTTCCAATCTAAATTTTTTTTTTTTTTTTTTTACAAAACATGTACTTCAAAAATAATGGAATAGGTTATTAATGAATAATAATATTATATAAATTAAATTAAAAATTACCTTGAGTAAGTATCTAGAGAACTCTGCATCATCAGGATTTATACAACTCAAGAGCATATGTGACTAAAGTCAACACATGTATATCTTTCCAAATGAACGATTGTCTAACTGATGTAGCCACAGAAATCCAAAAAAAAAAAACTTTGGATTATAGGAACAAAACATAAATGAAAACAGAAATTTTAGAATAAAAAAATTATGGAATAAAAATAAAATTTTGTGAGTCAACAAATAACCTACAAATAGAACAACTTCTTTGTGATGAGAAAAACATCTGGTTGCATGAAATCAAATATTAAAAGCAAAAAATCCAAAACAAAAATAACTCACCTAGTTGGGCGTTAGAAGAATCCAAATCAGATCAAGCACAATTGAAAGCGAAATTCAAGAAATTTGCAATTGTAGATGTAGATATAAGGATCAATCACCAAGATCGCAATCATTAGGTAGCCAAGTGATAATCAAAACAGAAGATTGATAGCCAAAAGCTAAACTACATATCGAAAAATCAAGCAAAGAATACTACCCAAGAGATAATCGATACAGAAAACTGGTAGTCAAAAACTAAACCACATATTGAAGAATCAAGCGATGAACTGTTTGGTTGTGTGAAATTGAAGATCAAAGGCAAAAAATCCCCAAAAATGCTTACCTATTTAGGGTTTAGAATAATCCAAGTCAGATCGAGCTCCGTTCAAAGCGAAATTCAAGATATCTAAAATTGTAGATGTAGGTATACAGATACGTTGCCAAAATCGCAATCATAAGGTAGCCAAGAGATAATCAAAACAAAAAATTGGTAGCCAAAAACTAAACTACATATCGAAAAATCAAGCGAAAAACAAAGCACTACCTAAGAGATAATCAAAATAAAAAATTGGTAGCCAAAATCTAAAGTACGTATTGAAAAATCAAAGGAAGAACTATTTGGTTGCGTGAAATCAAATATCAAAAGCAAAAAATCCAAAAACAAAATAATACTCACCTGTTTAGGGTTTTAAAGAATCCATATCAGACCGAGATCTGTTCAAAACGAAACTCAAGAAATTCGCAATTCTAGATATAGGTATACTGATAAATTACCAAAATCGCAATCATAAGGTATCCGCGAGATAATTCAAACAACAAATTGATAGCCAAAAACTAAAGTACATATCGAAGAATTAAGCAAAGAATTGAGCATTGCTGAAGAAATAATCAAAATAGAAAATTGAAAGTCAAAATCTAAACTACATATCGAAGAATCAAGTGAAAAATATTTGGTTGCATGAAATTGAAAATCAAAAAAAAAAAATCCAAAAAAAAAATAAAAAAAATACTCACCTATTTAGGGTTTAAAATAATCCAAATGAGATCAAGCTCAGTTCAAAGAAAAATTCCAAAAATTTGCAATAATAGATGTAGATATACAAATAAATCACAAAAATCGGAATCGTAAGTTAGCAAATAGATAATCAAAATAGAAAATTGATAGCCAAAATAAAATATTACATATCAAAAAATCAAGCGAAAAACTAATCACTGCGCAATAAATAATCGAAATAGAAAATTAGTAGCCAAAAACTAAACTAAATATCGAAGAATCAAGCAAAGAATTGTCTAATTGCATAACATCGAAGACTGAAAGAAAAAAAATAAAAAGAAAAAATCACTCACTCAGTTAGGGTTTAAAAGAATCCAAATCATATCGCACTTAATTGAAAGCAAAATTCGAGAAATCTGTAATTGTCGATGCAGACGTACGGACAAATCAAGAAAATAAAATTGTAAGGTAGCCAAGAGATAATCAAAACAGAAACTTGGTAGCCCAAATAAAGAACTGAGCAGAAAAAAAAAAGTCCTACATGGACGATGGAGGCAGAGCATCGGCGAGGAAAGAGAGACAAGGTGAGTTAGGGAAAGATCGAAGATAAAGTCTTTTGTATAGAGATAATAGATGCAATGGACATCTTTATTTCCACAAATAGAGATGAAATTGCGATTTCCATAGAGAGAGATGGGAGGTCGGCGATGGTTAGGGTTTGCATTTTACTCCATGTGGTTTGAATTTCGCCACTTACCCTCCTTTGATTTGTGGATCTAAATGAAACGCTAACTCCGTCGGCGGAAAACGCGAAATGTTGATTTTACCCTCAAACCTTTTTTTACAAGTCTTTTGTTCGTTTATCAGATGCTCACCCTTTTCACTTCACCCTCTACGTTGTGAAATCTTCCTCCCATTTATCAATTTTCGATGGCGATGACTATGTGAGTGAATCAACCCTAGATTTGGTTACCTCCCATCGCCACCACCACCATCGCCGGACCATCGCCATCGCCGAAAATCTGCTTCTCTCTCCGTCATATTGCTTTGAAGTCCTTTGAGTGTTTACCGCTTCATTGCCATCCTCACCGCGCTATCACCTCAGCCTCTACCCATCTATCTCAACATCACCAGAAGCCCTCTACACAACAGCCTTCTTCGCTCCTCTTCGCTCAGCCTTCAATCGATCTCTCTACTTTGCTCAACCTTCGATCAATCCATCATCCACGCACCAATTCCTTGCGAGATGTACACGGTGTATGGCTTCAATGATGAGATTTGATTTTTTTTCTAGATTAAGTTTTGTTTTCGTCCATTTGATTTTATACGTGGAGATTTTAATTGCAGTTCGAATGCTAAACCCTAGCTTTAGTTCGAACATCTCTCTCTAACTCATAGAAAATCGAGGTATATCTTCTCCTGTTGCTGCAACACCCAAGTATATCTTCTTTCTCTATTAGATTTGTTGATTCAAAGTCTATGTTATATTCTAGATTCTCTTTGTAATTGCATTATTTCTTGATAATTTATTGTGGAATTTTTATATAAATTGATGTGTGCTTATTGGGATTTTTTTCTCGGAACATTACAGAGGGAATTCTCATTTTTTAGGCAACCTTGTAGTGGTTTTTTGATGGTGTTCCCAGATTTCTATTTTCTTAGAATTGTGGTTGACATTACAAAGAAATTGTGATTGTGTTCCCAGATTTCTATTAATTCTATTTTCTCAGAATTTTGTTCCCAGATTTCTTGGTATTGTTTTGTCAATTTCTTTCTTGATTTGGTTATGGGGTAGTTTTCGAAGCGATCTGAAATTGACTGTGGAATCGTACATGTTTTTTTGTCTTGATTTTTTTGATTATTTCCTTTTCGGTACTCAAAATAATTTTTCATGTAGATGATCAATATGAATTATCCCTACCAATCTTAGTTTTATTGTGAATTTATGAATAGTCAGAGCAATTCTACTACCGCTACTAGTGTTCATAGTCGTTCAATTTTGGGTTATCAATTTGATTTTTAATTAATGTTTGTGAATTCCAATTAAGGAATAACTTAGCCCAGTCGAAAAGAATCCACGATTGCGGAGCCCAACTTAGTTTGATGCTTAATTTCAATTTTTTATATGTATTTTATTGTTTGTTTAGGATCTAATGTATTTTATTGTTTTTTTAGAATCTGTTGTATTGTTCTGGTTGTTTATCAGGACTTAAAGTATTGTATCTTTTTTTTTTTAGGATATATTGTATTATTCTTATTGTTTATAAGGACTTGATGTATTGTACTATTTTTTTAGGACATGTTGTATTATTCTATTTTTTTTAGAACATGATGCATTTTTTGCATTTTCGAAAATAAAAAAATATATATATTTTCCCCTGGAATTTATTTATTTATTTTTATTTTTTTTTTTATTTTTTTTTGAGTATATTGTTCTATTTTTTTATAGTTCAAAAATACAAAAAATGTTTAGCCGATCAATGTTTAAAGATTACACATTCGTTTCATTGCCATAAACATAACAAAAATTGTAATAATATTTGTATTTTTTTTCCTAAAATTCATTCCAATATCATAACCATAAAAACTTGAAGATATAAAAATAATAATAAGAGAGAAAATAGAAAAATAAAATAAAATAGATTGGTGAAGGTAAGAAATCACCACCATAAATACTTGAAGAAGACATGAAAAATTAAAACAAGAAAGAGGATGAATAAAAAAGTAATGAGAAGTTTTGTTATAATGTAGAACGTGTGTGAGAAAGTTAGATATTATATAGAGAAATAATGAAGGTAAAATAGAAACAACAAATAGGCGTTTTAGATGGAAAAAAAAAAAAAGCAAAAAACATGCTCATCTTCATATCAGGCGCGTGGACTGCAAACATATTTAGTTTGAATGGAAAGTGTTAGTTTTGTACATAGGTCTACAACCACAAGAGAAGTAAGTGGCGAAGTTCAAACCACAAGGGGTAAAGTGTTATTAACCCTATATACATATATATAAACATGTATGTTATATTTTGAATCAATTTGAACTGTTCTTTGTTTCTTGTTTGTTTCTTGAGATGTTAAACGGTTGAGAATGTGTAAAGGATTTATGTTCGTTTTGTTTTATATGATAGATAATTTCAAAAAGTCAAAATTATAAATAAATTCGTAAAAAAAAAAAAACCTACACTATAAAAAATTATTTGCACGTGTTGATTTGTAAAGAAAAAAACGTATAAAGACTATCATAACAAATGCTATATAGAAAATTCACTACATCGAAAAAATATATAATAAATATTTATGTCTAATGATATAATTTATGCCCTATTCTTGTCAGAAATTTAACTATTTATTACATCTCACTTATTATTGGATTTTAATAAAAACTTATAATAAAAAAATAGTTCACTTAAAGCATTAAATATTATATATAAAAAATGGATTGTGCAAATTTGTTCAACCGCTGATACGATATAACTCAATAATCTAATACTAATACTTAAAAGTGGAAAGAAAAAAAATATTTTAATAAGCTTGAAAAATAGATTTTTCAAGTATGTTGGTGAATTCTTCTATTTATTTTTATTATTTTATTTATCAAATAATGAGTGTGCTACATAATTTGTTTAATTATATTTTTTTTTTCTAATTATATTTTAAATTATTTAAAAAATAATTATGATTTAAAAAATATTTCCAACAAAAAATAAATTAGGTACGATATAAATTAATTAGGTTAAAGAATATCTCTTACAAAAATTGGTAAATTAATCCTAATTTATAGTTGTTTGTTTGTTATTTTTATATTAGTAAAAGTTAATTGATAAAAATATTATTTCACTTTTATGATTATTTAAATAATTTTTAATAGTATAATTATTTTTGATATTTATAAAATGTGATTACTCATTAAAATTTATGATTCAGCTCTCGGATATTGCTATGAACCAAATAATATGTATGTATTTCATGTTTCAATGTTAATAATTTATTATAATTATTTTCTAAGCTCGCACAATGCGCAGAACTAAACTAGTATTATATTTATATTTATGGAACTATTAAAAAACCAAACTAGTGTAATTAAATTTTCGGTTTTTTATGACACTTTAATAAATAGTCCTTCATTTACATTAATCAATTAACCAAGTTTGACCTTCAATTTACAAATTATGTCATTTTACAAAATCTACAACCATTGAAATAAAAATTAAAAGTCTATTAAACCATGGAACAAACCACGTCTAAAGAAATCAACATCGTGAACATTTCCAATATAAAAAACAAAGTAAAAAACATCTTGTTGGGTTTTTTCTCTCCCAATTTGGGAGCCTTCTCATCCAGCAACTTCTTGAACCAAGGAAGTCAACAAAGGCTGTTGAAGAAATAACTAGCCAAAAGAAGCAAGTGAAAAACAGTTGCACATGAGAAGGCAGTAGAAGGATCGTGATCCAAGAGCCTACCTTATTTGAAAATTGACGAGGCTGTGCAAAAATTCATGAAGCGTCTGGTTTGTGTTCAGACAAAAATAGGATCTCAAGCCTCTTCCATAAATAGAGGAGATGAATCAAACAGAAAACCAATTTTCTATTCAAATGAGAAATATGCAGAGAAAGGGACGAAAAAATTAACTTCTTTGCAAATGGAGAGTGCAGAGAAAGTGAGAAAAACACCTCTTTATAGATGGAAAACGTAGAGAGTGGAGAGCCTCAGATAAAATTTATCTGAGAGGAATGAGAGAAATTCTCAAATAAAATCTCTGAGAGAAATGAGAGAAACCCCAATTTTTGGTAGAATAGTATGAGCCAATTTGTGAAGATTTTGCCCACAAATTGAAAACAATGTTTTTTATGTATTATTTGAGGGATCCACCAAAAGTGTGAGGTTTTGTAATCTCGTTATTTATTATAGTAGAAGATATTTAAGCAGCTTATGGGTCCAATGGTTTTTTACCTTCATTAAGGAAGGTTTTTCACGCTAAAAATTATATGTCATCTTTGTTATATTTTGGTTTGAAAAAACGTGCTGAGAGTGTAAAAATTATTCAATCATCTTTCCCAACATATTTTAATGTACAATCACACTTTTTATTTTGATATATATATATATATATATGTGTGTGTGTGTGTGCGTGTGTGTGTGTTTTGTGTATATTTAAAAAAAAAAATTAGTCTTGTCACGCCATTGTGAAATTTTGACAATTTTGGTAAGAATTATGTTTTCCAAAAATATTTGAAATCCACATTCCCCACCCAAAATTTTCTTCCATAAATGGACTTATTTCATTCTTTAGGTTATATATGCACTACAACTTGTTGGGTAAATCCCTCACATGTGGGAGTGAACCTAATCCAAAGTACAATTGAGCTTAACAAAAAGAAAACAAATAAAAAAGAAAAAATAAGAGTCACTTGGGCTTTAATTAAAAAAGAAAACAAGGGGAGACTTAATGTAATTAGAGGAAAACAAAGCAAAAAGCCCATTAGGGCTTTGTTTGTTTGTCTCGGCAGTGACTATTTACGAAGCATAAGGCACTGCATTTGTATGTGAAAAACAAAAAATGTCACAAGGCATATCAAAGAGACACGCAACATTTAAGTGTGAACAAAAATTAGAAGGCAATAGGAGAGAGAAAAAGGAAGACTGGAGAGAGAACGGTACTTTGGCTTGACCATCTGACGGCAATTCAAATTTCAATTGGGCTAAAATTTTAGGGGTTTGTTATCGGCATCAAGTACTTCATTTCCATCGGTTCTGATATTTGGTGACCATCTTCCAATTGATAATTTGGTATTCCTCTCTAAATTCATAGTTATCGTTTCTTGTTGTATCCACCGTTTTCAGGGATGTGTGTGGTGATCCAAGGGTTTTTCTTTTGAAGGTGTAAACCATTGTAATATCATTATTATTGTAATAGTGGAAGTTGAGAATGGACTTCAATTCCATGGTTTTTTTCTCGCCTTGGGGTTTTTAACGTAAAAATCGTGTCTCCTGCTTTATTTGTTATTTGTTTTTATCTTGGTTAATATCTATGGGTATTAAAGTCGGTAATCCCATTTTAATCAAATAAAGAGGGAAATAAAATATAATTAATTGGTGAATTTTTTCAACAAAGTGGTATCAGAGCTTCAAGTTATTGGGAAAATATTTATTTGTGTGATTTAAAATGGAATATAGTAGTAGGGCCATGGTAAAATTAACATCACCCAATTATGCTATTTGAAAATCTAGAATAATGGATATCCTTTATTGGAATGATTTGTATTTGCCTTTAAAAAGTAATGTGGGTAAACCAAGTGATAAAAGTAATGAACAATGGAAGATAATATATAGGAAAACAGTTGATTACATTCATCAATGGATTGATTCAAGTGTGTACCAGCATGTTATTAATGAAACCGAGGCTAATGAATTGTGGGAAAAATTAGAGTCATTATACGAGATGAAAACTAGATTGAATAAAATTAATTTGATAAAGAAAATTGTTCACTTGACCTATAGAGATGGACAAAATATAGTTGATCACATAAATAATTTTTAAGGCCGTATTAATCAGTTGCTTATGATGAAACTTGTTTTGGATGATGAAGTACAGGTGTTACTATTTCTCAGTACATTACTTAACAACTGGAAAACGCTTAGGATATCACTCAGCGATTTGGCATCAGATGAAAAGTTGCCGATAGATATGGTCAACGACAGTCTCATTAATGAAAAGGCAAATAGAAAAGAGCAGGGCTCATCCTCAGAGGTACAGACACTGGTGACTAAAAATCAAGAAAGACGTAGGGAAGGCCAAAGCAGGAATCCTCATAATAATGAGTGGTTCAACAAATCAAGAGGTAAATTGAAAAGTAAAAATAAAGTCAGGTGCTTCCACTGCAACAAGTCAGGACACATGATCAGAGATTGCACATTCTTGAAAATGGAACAATCTAAAGACCGAACTTACAAGGACAAAGGAGATAAAAAGACTAATATAGTTGTTGCTGATAGAGATATTGTGACTCTTTATGAGTATGGTTGTGTCAACCTTACATACCAGGATAACAATTGGGTAATTGATTTGGGTGCATCATTTCATATTACTTCTCGTGGTGATTTCTTCATAACTTATACTAGCGGTGACTTTAGCTATGTAAAGATGGGGAATAAAAGTGCATCCAAGATCATTGGCATGAGAGATATTTATCTAGAAACCAGTTTCGGCTGCAAATTGGTACTTAAAAATATAAGACATGTTCTAGATATTCGACTCAATTTGATTTTCACTGGAAAGCTAGATGACGAAGGTTCCAATAGCCATTCCGGTGAATAAAAATGGAAACTCACTAGAGGTTATTTGGTGTTGGCCAAAGACAATAAACAAAGCAACTTGTATGTGATGCAAGTGAGATTGGCTAAAAGAGAGGTCAATGCAGTTAAGGATTCTTTTATGGAGTTGTGACATCGACGACTTGGTCACCTAGTAGTGTGTAAATACGTCGCTACTTTCACCGCAAGTATACGGGTCAACTTTCAGTATAATGGGAAGAGTAAGGGTTGTCGTTCCACAGAGATTAATTGAGATTATCGTTGAGTACCGTAATTATCATAACCTAACTTTATTTAGACAATAAAAAATATGTTTTGTTTATAAATATAAATACTAAACTAAAATACTAATTAATCTAATTACACTATTTATACTATATTGAGACGTTTAGGGGAATGGATTATTTTGGGATTAACTTCATTTACTTAAACATATTTGGTTTGGTTTGGTTAACAATAACGGTATTCGACCTATCCGACAATATCAGTATCATAAACTCATTCACTCTTTCTCCCGAGTGTAAAACGAATGAATATGTGATTTTGCGTTAACGCCAAAGTTATAAGACCTCAATCGTAGCACGTACGTCATTTTAGTTGCATTTCAGAGTAATTGGGAAAATTCGGGGTGAAATCGGGTCAATTAAAATCCAAATTAAAAAGTTGATGGGTCAAATTTCAAAGTTAGAAAACATTCTATCCAAGATTGGCATCTAACTTTTGAATTGAAACTTTTCGGGGTGAAATTACAATTTAGAAAATCTTAAATGTGAAAAATTTGGACTAAAAAGAAGATTTTAAGAAATTAAGGGGAGAAAAGAGTAATAAAAAATAAAAGATTTTATATATATATATACACACACATATGCCTTGGGTGTGATCTAAGATCGGCCGGGGACAGAGGAAGAGAGTGAGTAGCGACGTGGCAACGAGAGATCAAGTCTCCAACCACTAGATTCATGCACATATATATATATATATATATGCTCATGCATATCGTGATTAAAAGATCTCAAAAGAAAAATCTAGAAAAAAAACAGAGGAGAGAGAGGGGATCGGGGGTAGTGTTCGGACGGCCGGCGTGAGGGGGCGGTATGATCGTCGCCATTGCCGTGTTCCTCCAGAAGGTTGTGGGTGTGAGAGGGGGTGATAATCTCTGCCATGTTCAGGCATGTGGGTGTGTATGTTTGTGCTCTGTTCAGTGTCGCCGCTGCTACGGTGTGTGAGTCGTCGACGATGACCGGCAATGTGTGTGTGTTTTCTAAAAATTAAATATGTGGGTTTGTGTGTGTTTGTGTGTTCTGGGTGTATGTGTATGTGTCCCACTGCTATGAATGTGTGTGTGTGTGGTTCCGGTCGTAGGTGAGTCGCCGCAATGGGTAGAGAGAGAGAGGAGTTCAGTCCGGCGATGTGGGCTGTCTATTGATAGGTGATTGGTTTTGGGTGGTTGGTCGACTGTGTGGGTGGATGTTGTGGATCGTTGTGATGTGGGTGTACGTTCGGATTGGTGACGGGGGGAGTGCGGTTCGTTCAGCGTCGTCGGCATGGTTCCGTCGTGGGTGGGTGTGGTCGGATCTTTCTGGCGGTATTTCGTTCACTATAGTGTGTGTGTATTATCGTTCAACCGGCCGACAGAGGGGTAAATGAGGGAGGCGTGATCGGAGCTCTTCGTCAGCGGCTGAGGCAGGACCGAACCAGACGCAGAAACGAGGAAGAAGAAAAGAAAAAGAAAGAAAAAAAAAAAAGTTTTTTTTTTTTTACATAAAGAACCCTAATAAAATCCAAAACCCATCTCACGGCCGATGGACGATTCGGAACAGGTAAAGTCTAAATCGATTTTTAATTTCGTTAAATTAAATTATTAGCATTTACGGTTTCGCAATCGTAATAGTAATGCTTGTAATCGTGATAATATGTTATTAATTGCTAATCTGAATAAATTGGTACAGTAAATATTAACGAGGCGAAACGGACAAAATAATAATCCTTCATAATAAAACAATTGGGGAACGGGAAAATTATAAAACTTAGGGTCTGCATTGCATGATTAGGTTGCTTTACATAAAATATTAATTTAGGCCCTGTCACTAATAGGTTCGCAGGCACCGGGGTATCGGTAGAGAAAAATCTGTAAAAGCTGTTTGGAACGGTTAGCCAGGTGAGTGTACTATCTTCTTGCCAAATTGTTTTCATATATATATATATATATATATATATATATATATATATATTTGCATATAAAATGGCCTTACTGAGACTAAATGATTTTATAGACAATATGGATCAAGTAGGTTTTGAGATGAGTGAGTAAAAATGGATTTTCGTGAAATTACGATAGTTTTCAAAAGAAAGTTGAGAATGATTTTCGTTGGATTTGGTGGTTTAAAAAGAGAGTGAAAAAATGGTTTTGGTAAAATCATACATTCTTTTAAAGAAAGTAAAAAATATGATTTTTTATTAAAAATCGATTTTGGGAAATATAGGGTGATGATTGAGATTGGACGATGTTGATTAGACGATGTTATTGATTTGTGATTTGATGATGACGTTATTGATTTGACAATACTATAGTATTTATCTGCTTCGACAGAGTGATAGTATTGATTTGACGATGTTATTGATTAGACGATGCCATAGTATTTATCCGCTTCTGCGGAGTGATGTTATCCGCTTCAGCAAAGTGATGTTTATCTGTTCCGGCAGAGTGATGTTAGACGTTTATACTGCGCAGTAATTATCTGCTTCGGCGGAGTGATGAGTGTCCGTTAGGAAGGCAAATCCTACGGGTGGTATAGTACCGTTGTAATTCCCGATCGTGAGGTTAAAACGATCACTATGGCTAACCAGTGTATGTTGTGGTGGAGTGGTGGTTTGAGATGTGTGTTTGAGATGTGGTGTTTTACTTATATTGGGTAATTTATTATTTATTATGGTTATTGATATGATTTTGTACTAGATGGATTTAGATAAAACCTATACTTATTGGTTTATTTTCACTGCTTATATTATAGAGAATTTTACTAGTTACGTGTTGTTTACATACTTACGCTTGATCCATTTAGATGTTGTAAAATGATTTACTATTACCAAATATTTTTACTAAGAAGGCAGTACACTCGCAGGTGAAATAGCTAGGAGTTGGTCGGTCCCCTATTGGCGCTAAATAGTGTTATGCGGGTCATGTAATGGAGTCATTTGAGAGAAATGTTGAGGCGAGGTATCAGAGATGAAGTTAAGTGAGATTCATGGGATTTGTTTGGTTGTGCTTATATTTGGTACGGTGTGTCCTTATCAGTTGGAATTGTGTATATGTTGTATAGATCTTTTGTTTGTATATTATCATAGTTGTGGTTGTCTAGTCAGTTAGGTGATGTCATGTCGGCGTCACGCCGGCCCCATGGTGACAGGAATCCGGGGTGGGGTGTGACAAAAGTCCTCCTCTAGCGTTTTGTAGAACACATAGTCACATAAGTCTCGCCTCAACGTCATGGATTGCACACTTTTTAACACCCTCCCAGGTCATTAGATCGTCTCGTTGTATTTAAACTCTAGTCCAAATTCAGGGTTACCTATCCCGGGTGTCAAACCCCGATTTCTCAATATAACTAAACAAGTATATAATGGAAATACAAGAATGGTAAACACAATCGAATAACAAAGAACAATCGTTAACGAAATACAATTCAAACAAACGACATTTTCATAAATTATATAAATCTCATAGATAATTCATGTTTAGCCAATGACTATAACCGTATCTACAATGCTAAATAAGCTAAACATGTTCAAACAAACTACTAAAGTTAATAAATAAAGAAATAAACGAAGGAATTTAGCTATTATCTAAAGATCCGACGCTAAAACTACTCCGAGATCGTTTATTCTTCTTCGAATTGGTGTTCTTCTCTTTTGGTTTGGTTAAGCTCTTCCCAAAACCTCTAAAAAATATGCCTCTAATCTCTATTAAGGTCTAATAGCCGAACAAACGAGAGGATGAGAGGATATGGGAACAAAAATATCTAAAAATATTTAAAAAATACACTTTACAGGTGTAGGAGTCACCGCTGCAGCGGTGGCTTGATCGCTGTAGTAGTGGTTCATCAGTGGGCACTATGTTGTTTCACCGCTACAGCGGTGGACAGTCAAAGATCAATTTCACTCTCTATCATTTCCCCGCTGCAGCAATGGACAACTTGACATTTTTCATCATTTTTCCACAGTTCTTCCACCGCCACTCCACTGATTAACTTGATTTTCAACCGTTTTAGCTATTTTTTGTCCCAAACGCCTAATTTACACAAAAAACAAATAAAATCTAATTAAAAAAAATTAAAACACGCTAAAAATACTCAAAAACTACCAAATTCGGTTTGAAAATAAATGGATAATGTAGACACGACATTTTTTACCATCCCGCAAAACTTTTATGCTTTATTTTAAAATTTATTTTATTTTTATTTAAATATATATATATATATATATATATATATATATATATATATATATATATATATATATATATATATATATATAGAGAGAGAGAGAGAGAGAGAGAAAAAAGAAAAGAAAAAATGAAAAAAGAAAAGAAAGATAAAAGAAAAAAAGAAAAAAAATAAAACTAAAAAAAAATGGAAAAGAAAAGGTTTCCTTATCAAAATGAGATTATGTTTCCTTTTCTCTTTCCTTTTAGGTTTTGTTTCTTTTTCCTTGTCGAATTGGGATTAGGGTTTCCTAGGGTTTCTAGAATTTTTCACTCCCCATCCTTATTATAAATATAACTCTCATCCTCATAGTTTAGACAAAAATTCAGAGAGAAACCCTTCGGGAATATTCATAAATTGAGAGAAAAATTCTTTAGAAAGTGATTCTCATCATAAACCCTTTTGGAAAGCTGTCTGCAAGAGAGAAAAAGCCCGAGTATCGGGATTCTTGGCCTAAAACAAGCTTGTTTTCTAATTTTTAATCCTTTTTTTACTTTATTTTATTCTCTTCGCAATTTAAATTCCTGCAAGTTTTTTTTTTTTTTTTTTTTTTTTTTTTTGTCCGATGACTCGATGAAAAACGTTAGGATAAGGTTCCCCATTCTCGATTTGAATCTTTGAGCGTTTAGACGAGGACACCCGTATCTCACTGTTTTTTATTTTTTTATTTTCTATATTTTTTTATTTTATAACAATAAAGAGGAAAAACTAAAAAAGTAAGTTGTCCAATGATCCAATGAAAATGCCGGAGTGGGTTTCTCGTGCTTAAACATAACTCCGATTGTTAGGTAAAGGATGTTTTATTATTTATTTTGCTGTATTATTTTATTTTTGTCTTTTTCTGCATTTTTTTTAATTTTTATTTTTATTTTATTCTTCTTATCAAAACCCTAAAAAATAAAATTAAAAAAATAAAAATAATAAAATCTTTTATTGGTAGGAATTAATCCTTACAAACTTTAAGTTGAATCCGATGATTCGATAAATCGTGGAAGAATTTTATGTGGTCTCGTTTCCATTCCCCGACCCGAGTAGAATTTAGAACGAATGGTTTTAGGAAATATCTTCCCTCGGTAGATTTTTCGTGGAATTTCGTTTAAGTTTTGTAAAGATTAATTTCAACTAAATTGTTTTCGCGAATCTCCCTCGATTCTCATATTCATAGAATTTGAGGGAATTTTAAATCGGGGCTTTTTTAAATTAATTGGGCAAACTTAATATAAACATTTTTGCATCCATTCATCATATTTACTTCTTGCATTATTTAGAGGGCATGTTTAGTACACTTTCACCACTCACACTTTTTTTTCTACATATAGTTTTTTTTTTTTTTTTTTTAATATCATAAATTCATGCTACTTTTTCATATCTAGTCACAACACATTTTTTTATAATTAAATAATTTTCACATATAATCAGGTTAATTAACGTAGTATTCACATCAGTTTGCATTGACGTATTTAAATCAAACCCTTTAATTTTTTTTAATTTTTTTTTTGTCAATTTTGCATATAAAATAAAATTCATGTAATCTTAGTTTTTACATTCATATTTTTATATTTATTCATTTATTTGAGTTTGCCCATTTAAAGTAAAAAAGTCTTTAGAAACATATATAAATATCCCTAGGGATCATCCTTATCGAATCTTTAATATTCAATAAGAGATTATACCGGGAGAATATTCCAAAAAATCCAAACACTTGTCCCACCTTATTTGTGAAAATACCAAAAAGATTTTTTAAGAAGGGAATGATTTCAAAATAAAATAAAACACTCGGACTAAACTAATTGGACTTAATTGGATATAAGGTACCGTTTTCGGACGGACGTCTTGGGGTGCCTAACACCTTTCCTTAGCGTAACCGACCCCCGAACCTTTAAATGAATCCTTGGTTTAATCGTGTTTTTTTGGAGTCAATTTTTTACTTAGGCCTTTTAAATTGTTTTCTAAAAATTCGGTGACCTAGCACACCATTTAAACCCAATACTAGATAGCGATTCCTTATTTTTTAAAACGGCCTAAGTATATTTTTTTGAGAAAATCAGAAAAAACTCTCTCTCCTTAAGCTTATTTATTATTTAATATTATTTTCCTTTCGGAAAATCGAGGCGCGTTAGCTGGCGACTCTACTGGGGACTTAGAGGGTCGAGCCTAAAATGTCCAAATAAGTCCAACTATTCCACGTTCAAATGTTATATTTTATTTTGTTATATTTTCCTTCTATTTTTGTAAATAATTTGTGGTGTTGGTTCATTTTCTTATTTTCTTTCTTTTTATTGAGCTCTTATATTGCTGTAAACCCTTCGACATGAGTATGGATGTCTTGTATCCATATTATCCCAACAGGATTCTATGAATACAAGGCGTGTAAAGGGGTTTTATGTGATAAATTGATGATGTCTTAGGAAGTTTTAAAAACCAAACGAGTTAAAAGTTTCCAATACCGATTAAGTAACGAAAGAATTTTCACAAATCATTATCTATTTTGATCGGTCATTATCGGAATTGAGAACTTCGAACTCGAATGAATTTTAAAACTATCTAAGACCCACGTGGACTAATAAATGGATTTGTTGTAAGAATAGGAAGAGATAGGAAAAATGGTCCAAGAAAAGCAATTCTAGTTCCCCCCATCTGAAGTCCGGTCTTTACTCGTAGTCAGGCCTAGATTCATTCTAGTGTGACCTCAGAAGCCAATCCTGAATCTTCCTGTACGGCCTAGATGGCTCAGATACAAGAAACCATCGACATATTGAGGGAAATAATCAACAAACTTAGCCAACCCCAGGAGGTGTCTGTTCCCCCATCTAGTTGAACTCCTGCGATTGAATCACCAAATAGAAACCCTCCAAGTGTCGGGATGGAGAATTCAGTGCCAAATCTGAACCACACCGGCCCGAACTTCGCGGTACCGGTTTATTATGGACCCCAGATGGGCCTTCATCCTTTTGCCTATAGAGAGCCAACATATCCTATCCAGGGGCATGTCTATCAGGTCTCACTAGAAAGCTCGGCTCCCACCGCACCGCAGATCCTCATTCACCCGGAGAGGGTCGTTGCTCCACCAAACAATCCGAATGCTAATCAACCGGCCCGACCATTGAAATCAAAAACAGAGAAGAAGAGAATGGACCCCCTCCGACCTGGGTTCTGAAAATGGAGGAATTGGAAAATATCATAAAAGAATTAAAAAATGAGAAGCCATCTAGGAAAGCAACGTATAAGGAGTTGTCAACACCATCCCAGGTAGTATATCAGGAAAACTTCGTAGTTCTAGAGTTTACGAAGTATGACGGTACAGGCCCTCCAAAATGGCATGTCAGTATTTACAAGGAAGAATTAAGAGTCCATGCTCGGAATGAAGACCTTTGTCTGAAAATGTTCTGGAGATCATTAAAAGGACCAACTCTCAATTGGTACATGACCCTGGACCTATCACAGATTAAAACGTTCGAGGATCTAGTAGAGGCCTTCTGTAAGAAGTATGTGTACAATAAGGATGTTGCGGTGGACCGCAATACCCTATACTAGATACTGAAGAAAAAAGACAAAAGCTTCCGGAGATACACTGCCTGCTGGAGGGAGGAGACTGCCAAAGTTGTCCCTAAGATAAACGAGAAGGCTCAGTTAAAGATATTCAAGTTAATCCAGGTGCCACCGTTCTATCGATATCTATCTAGCATAGCAGTGGTTTCCTTCGACGATGCGATCAAGCAAGCCGAAGTGACGGAAGAAGGAATAAGGAGCAAAAAGATTGAAGGGGTCGCGCCCGACCCGACAAAGAGGTTAGCTCCCCCAAAGAAAAGAGAAGATAAAGTAGCTGTCATTGTTTTCCCCCGGCAAACCCATCACCAAAACTTCCCCCAAGTTCCCTATCCCCAAAACTACCCAAACCAAAATAACCAATACCGTAACCACCTCCCTCAAAATCGCCAAAACCAATATTACCCCCGAAACTAGCCTTATTCCCAAAGTTGTCCCCACTACTACCTGAATGTACTTCCCCCTTACCAAAATCGCACTCTCCAATACTAGCCTCACGCCTACCAAACACCCACTTACCATACACCCTCATATCAACCTAACCAAAACCCTCAACCTCAAATTCCTAACAATACCCTAATCCTAGGAACCAAATACCACCAAGGTTATCTACCTCGTGCTATTGGGGAAACTTCCAAAATGATGACAAGGAACCACTAGACCTTCTGGTCTCAATCACCAAGTTGGGCCGGAGTTGTTTGAAGTAGGGGATGCTGACACTCCTTCCATCATACGAACTTAAGCCTGGGAGTAAAGCAGCTTCTTCGAATACATTATGTGAATACCACTCGGGAACCAGAGGACATGCAACCGAGCAGTGATTTCAGCTAAAGGACAAGATCCGAGAGTTCATACAAATCGGAGCCATCATGTTTCATAAAAAGCCTGAGACCGGTGCGCCAAACTGTCAACAAAATCCACTGCCTAAGCATACACCTTCAGGGAGTAGTGAAGTTAATTTTTACCAAAACAATGATGAAGATGGGAGCGAGTCATGTGCCTAAGGCTCGATTTGAAAATTCTAAAAGCTTCAAAACTGGGTTTTCTTGTTTACTTTCAATTTTCTAGAAGCTTTGATAAAATTGGGATGTTTTCTATACTCACCTTTCCATCCCGTTGGTCTTTCGGATGGAAAAGGATTTTTCTTTGTAATGGCTTTTAAATTTCAATAAATGAAATACTGATTTATCCAAAACTGTGGTATAATGTTTGAATATTAATCTTTCAGGTATCCAATTTTTCCTGCATATGTTGTATGTGATGTGACTGAGTGAGGGTGCAAATATATGATTTTAATACAGAGCTAGACCACGATCCAATGTGAATAGCAACAAAAAAAAGTTTTGTCTGCCAAACGATGGTGAGATCGAAAGGCCCCTGACCAAATTCAATAGCCATTTCAGAGTGTCGAAGGATTCGAAAGTCAAGATTGCCATCCATTTGCCCTAACGATGCTTTGATATATTGCTACAAGCTGATCAAGCCGTCTACGATGGTCCTCTAGTGAAATCGGGTGTAAACATCTTGGTTTGCCTACTTTTGGACCCAATGGAGAAAAGGGAACACAATCATTCCAGGCCAGTGAGCCCAATAGAAGCTCAAATGTTGCAAGAATATCTCAATTCACAAAGAAAATCCAATTCATTTTTAAGCTCGGCTGCTCCTAAACCATTTTAAGTTCGATCATCTATTTCAAAAAAAAAAAAAAAAAACAAAGAGGGCAAAAAAGAAAAAACAAAAAAATGAAATAAAAATGAAAATGTAGAGTAACCAAGCAAGAAGCGTTGGTGCAAATATGGAAGAGATTAGAAAAGGAAAGAACGATAATAGTTTCATCCGCTCAAGGTTTTCGCCTCAACTAAATTTGGCAGGTAAACAACATTTTTGGGGATCAAAACTTGATGGATTTGAATGGAATTAGAATTTGTGAAAAAAAACATTGGTCGTGGTCGGGAAGTGTATTGGAAGCATATTTCTCTGCAATCCGACTCAAGATCTCACAGAAAATTGTATCAGGCATTAAAGGTACTCGTAGAGTAATTTTCGACATTTGCCCATTTTTTTGGACTAAATCAGTTTTGCAGGACTTGAGAAAATACAGAGCATGAAAGAGTATTAGAATCCCAAGTATCGAAACACCTAGAAATTTTAAAAGACAAGAATCCAGTCGAGTAAGTCAATGGGACCTTTATGAGGTATGTTAGACCCTCCCTTGAGTTGAAAAGTGAAATCTCAAAAAAAAAGAAGAATTCAAAAAAAAAAAAAGGAAAAAAAATCTCATCGAATCACCCCAAGACATGTCGTGCCCTAAGTTTGAAAGCAAAACTTCTAAATTCAAACAGAAGAATCTTGCGATATTGCTCCGATCCAAGCACGATCACCCGAAGCGATTATGGCCGAAAGTTGTGAGTCATCAAAGGTGACAAGCTTTTAGGCTAAAATTTTGTTTTGCATTTGTTTTCTTGTCCACTTACAAGGATCTCGAAAAGGACCAGAAGCATGGACACTAGGACCTCACACCTTCTGGCAGACTCAAATTGGAAACCATTATTGCTGAAATTCAAAAAGCTCTAAAAGAGCATCCAGGTATGCGTTTTGCTCTGAAAAGGGCATTCAGTGAACTATGCTAAATCTAATCCTCGGCGTAATACTAAGGTACATAAGCAACCTGTAATGGTTCGGTCATTTCAGAGTCAGCCCCAACCGAAGGCTGGGGCACATTTTATATCTTTGCTCTCTTATTTTTGCCCAACCATAAGGTGGGGCATATTTTATACCTTCGGACTTTCTTTTGTCCCCCAACCAAGAAGGCTGGGGCTTAAGTTATTTTCTATCACTCTAAACGATCCTCTAAACAGACACTTGTTCATCATGAGTATCGTCATTAGTCTTTTTTTTTATCACTTTAAATGTTCCTCTAAATGGACATTTGTTCATCATGAGTATCGTCATTACTCTAAATGATCCTCTAAACGAACATTTATTTGTCATGAGTATCGTCATGAGTCTTTTTTTCATTACTCTAAATGATCCTCTAAACAGACGGTTGTTCGTCATGAGTATTGTTATAAGTCTCTATTTTTTATCACTCTAAACGATCCTCTAAATGAACCTTTGTTCGTCATGAGCCTTTTTTTCATTACTCTAAATGATCCTCTAAACGGACACTTGTTTATCATGAGTATCGTCATGAGTCTCTATTTTTTATTACTTTAAACGATCCTTTAAACAATCATTTGTTCATCATGAGTATTGTCATGAGTTTTTTTTTTCATTACTCTAAGCGATCCTCTAAACAGACACTTGTTCGTCATGAGTATCGTCATAAGTCATTCTTTTATTACTCTAAATAATCCTCTAAACGGATACTTGTTCGTCATAAGTATTGTCATGCGTCATTCTTTTATTACTCTAAACGATCCTCTAAATGGACAGTTGTTTTTCATGAGTATCGTCATGAGTCATTTTTTATTACTCTAAATGATCCTCTAAATGGATATTCGTTCATCATGAGTCATTTTATTTTATTTGTTTTGTCATTCAAAAATGCACTTTGAAAAAAAAATGAAGAAAATGGGACGTTCAAAATGACGTGATCTTCTATCTTTGTCAAGTAAGTGGAACTCATATGACAAAGAGGGGCAGCTGTAGATATGGTATTTTGACTGTCTCGCAAAACTTTTATGCTTTATTTTAAAATTTATTTTATTTTTATTTTCAAAAAAATAACAATAAAAAATAAAAAATAGAGAAAAAAAGAAAATAAAAAATAAAAAAAGAAAAAAAAATTGAAAAAAAAATTGAAAAAAAAAAGGTTTCCTTATCAAAATAGGATTAAGTTTCCCTTTTCCCTTTCCTTTTAAGTTTTGTTTCCTTTTTCTCGTCGAATTGGGATTAGGGTTTCTAGGATTTTTCACTCCCCATCCTTATTATAAATAGGACCCTCCTCCTCATAGTTTAAACAAAATTTTAGAGAGAAACCCTTCGGGAACATTCAGAAATTGAGAGAAAAATCATTTAGAAAGTAATTCTCATCGTAAACCCTTTCGGGAAGCTGTCTACTAGAGAAAAAAAGCCCGAGCATCGGGATTATTGTCCTAGAACAAGTATGTTTTCTATTTTTTAATCCTTTTTTTCAGTTTATTTTATTCTCTTCGCAATTTAAATTCCTTTAAATTTTTTTTTTTTTTTATTGTCCGACGACTCGATGAAAAATGTCAGGATAAGGTTCCCCATTCTCGATCTGAATCTTTGAGCTTTTAGACGAGGACACCCGTATCTCGTTGTTTTTTATTTTTTTTTATTTTCTACATTTTTATTTTATTTTATAACAATAAAGAGAAAAAACTAAAAAAATAAGTTTTCTGATGATCCAATGAAAATGCCAGGGTCGATTTCTCATGCTTAAACCTAACTCCGAGTGTTAGGTGAATGATGTCTTATTATTTACTTTGGTGTATTTTTTCATTTTTGTATTTTTCTGCATTTTTTTAATTTTAATTTTAATTTTATTCTTCTAATCAAAACCCTAAAAATAAAAAATAAAAAAAATTGTTGATCTGAAGATTTTGATGAACAATTAAATATTGATATTTTGGTGGAACTAATGTTTTGATTGAGTGTTTCAGTTTTAAAGTTTGAGTGATGAAGATGACAAATTAAATGGATGCTAAATGATGATGTTGACGATATTGAAGAATTAAGAGTTTGAAGAAATTAGGGAAAACAACTCAGATGATTCTTAACTCTTAATATCCCTATTAAGAACACACAGGTGGCACAAAATGTATTTTATTATTTATGTGTGTTTTGAATAAATGAAATTATTTACTCCTATGTGATTTGAAAATAAATATTTTTGATTGACTAAAATGGAATAAAAGAATATTAGTGGAGCTTATTTAGAAAAGAAAATGGCTAAAAGGGCGAAAATGTAAAATAAAAAAAGTTAAAAACGTGTTTAGAAGAGAGATGCAGAAGACATCAGTCGACCGATGAGTCTACTGGACCAAGCTGCTGAAAGATCCTGTATCTCTAAGTCGACCGATAGGTCAACTGGCCAAGAGGAGATGAACTCTCTGAATCTACAAGTCGACTGATAGGTCGACCGATGAAGGAAAGACGAACTCTCTGAATCTACAAGTCAACCGACAGGTTGACCGATGAACGCCTTGGCTATAACCTGAATCTACCAGTCGACTAGTCGGTCGACCGGATGCGCTGTTTCAGGATACTGCTTTATCCGAGATTATATCCAAAAGTAGCCGTTTTTTGTTGAGATTTGAGAGAGATTTCGGGGATATTTTCTATATTTAAGATATGGATCACATATTAAGTAAATCCTATTAATATGGTTAATTGAATATTAATGTTTCTCAATTTGGTACTTAAAATTGACTCTATTCTTATTAATTGAGATTGAGAAATATTTTGAGGTTTTAATTGAAAGATTTGAGAGTTGTTTTAAAGTGAATTGAAGCTAAATGGAGTCATTATGATATAAGGTGCCTATAAGTTCTATTAATTGTCATGACACATGTAGACTAGCCATTAGAAGGCTGATTTCATACTCCTATCTACTAACGTGCGAATTTCTTATATAAAAAATATATATATTGAGAGAGTAAAGAAGTTAAGATCATTTGTGAGCTTTTATAAGAGTTATCATATTAAGATATTGGGATCTTTTCTAAGAGACGATCTTAAAGATCAATTGGTATTAATCTTTGCTCCTATTGGATTTGAAGTTACATCATTCTAATCATTCTTTCTATGGATTTCGGGTGAGATCTTTCCAATTATATTCTTTCATCGCATTATCTGATTATTGTTTGAAAATTGATCTTAGAAATTATTTTTGATTTTTTAAGAAAATATTTTTACAAACAATTTCTTGAATCGGATTACGTGCTCCAATTTACTACCCATATCTTAGTCAAAATCTGATTTGTCTATCTCACATTTTTCTATCACTAGAAAGGGATATTAATTGAGTTTTTATTTATCTGGGGTGGTAGAAGTTCTGAGTGAGATTTCCTGCTTATCATTTTTTGGTGAGTAGTGTGACGGGTTAAATACAATTGGAGTATTTAATCAAGGGTAGCTAAGTTTCAGTCTTTTCCTGTAAAGAGATTGAGGTAGTGATTCTTCCGGGATAGAATTGCGATTTAAGTGATTTGTAACGGTTCCATCATTGCTTGAAAAAAAGATAGTTGGAGTGTTTTGTGAGGTTTTAATTCTTGAGACTTAGTGTTAAAAATAATTAGGTTATTCTTTAGCCTATAAAAAGTAGAGGTTCTTCCTTAGCCTGGGAAAAGGATATTGTAAAGGTTGATTCTGAGACTATAAAAAATCGGTGTGAGGGTTTGGTTCCTACCTTTAAAGGGATCTTGGTTTTAGTGGGTGTGACCTCCATGGAGCGCTGGGGACTGGATTAGCCAAGAGTAACTTGGTGAACCAATATAAATCTTTGGTGTGTTGCTATATTTACTTTGTTATTTTTGCTGTTTGGGTGTGCACTTAGTTGATAATATTATTCCGCTGTGATATAAAGATAATAATTAATTTAGGATTAAAATTAATTATTTGATTTATTGAATTTTATTCTGATAATTTTTAATTACCTAATTCACCCCCCTCTTGGGTATTCTACTGAGCCAATAATTGGTATCAGAGCTGGTTTAGCTCAAACATTTTAGCTAACAAAGATCGTATGGAGTGTCTTGATTCTAAAATTATGTGTGCTACTGTTAACTCTACCTCTCCTATTAGTAATTGTTCTAATCATGAGTCTGATATAATTTACAAAGATAAAAATGTAGATAAAGCTATTGAGACGCTTATTGCTCTTACTTATGTTTTTCGAAAAGAGAATTTTAAACTAGAGCAAAAGATTACAACTCTTGAAAATAAGAATTTTAGTACTATCAAATCTCTCAAGAAAAAAAATTTGGACAAATCTTTTGAAACTGTTGAGTTTAAAAATGCTTTATCTGAAATCAGTAAGTTGTATGATAAAGTTGAGTCTCTTGAGGATGAGACTAAGGTTTTGAAAAATGATTTCTATGATCTTCAACAGAATGAATTTAAAAGAAAAAATCTTGAAACCTTGAATGAGGTCTTGAGTATTGAATTGGACAATACAAGGTGTGAGCTTGATAGGGCTCGTGTGAAAATCCATTTTGTTGAAGTGAGTGTCAAATTCTTAAGAATGATCTTGAATTTATGCATAAAAGGAATTTTGGTCTACAAGTAAACATTGACAGCAATAAACGGTTACTTGCGAAGACTCAAAATGAGCTTAGAGAAGCAATGAATAAATTTAAGGAAGTTGAGAGTACAAAATATTTTGAAAAAACAATAGTTAATAAAGTTGTTTTTCAAAATTGCAAAAAATATTATGCTCCTGTAAGAAACATTGATTATTCGAAGAGACGTACTAATAGTATTAAGTGTTTCTATTGTGGTAAATTTGGTCATTATTAAAACTCATGTTATTTATTACATGGTTACCTTGTCGGATTTAGAAATATCTGGATACCAAAAAGATAAAATTTTGGTGTAGGTACAAATCAGAGATTTAGACAAAAGTACAATGAAGCAACAAGCTCAATATGTGAGAGCTAACAAAGATTATCCACAACAAACAGCAAGATATCAACACAAGAAAATATTCATTTACAAAGTTGTGCCAAAGCAACATGAAACACCAAACAAAGGCAAAGAAGTTTTTACTGAATCAGCTCAAAGAATTGTTGTTCCTAAGAAGGAAGAAATTAAGTTGAAAAATCAAGCATTGATAGAATCAAAGGAAGCAAAATCAAAAATTACTAATCCACCTATGGTACACACACCACTTGCTACTAAAGATGATCCAGGTATGTCGAAATTTTTAAAGTTTAATTTTATTAATTTTGTTAGGGAGACTGAGCCTATTCATTTTGAAATTTAGATATTTGCAATATGTGTGTGTGTGTGTGTGTGTGTGTGTGTTTAAGTGTGTGAGTACATATTTTTGTAAAAAATATATGTGGATCAAAATAAGAGGTAAAAATTGAGCTAAGTGGATCAAATTAGGTTTAAATGCACAAAATTGAGCAAAACAGAAGTGAGCAGTCGACTCATGAGTCGATCGACGATTTCAGGTTGGAATACCGAGAGTCAGTCTGAGTTTATCAGTCGACTGAGCGGTCGACCAATCGTGTCGGGATATAAATACTCATACTTCTTTATTTCATTACATCCGAACCCTAAAACCCTTTATCTCTTAAAACCCTTCCTCTCAAGTTCGTCCAAGCCTAAATCTCATGAAATTAGTTTGTTTCGGCTCAGATCTGAAGATTTTTTCGATTGAATCAACAAAACTAAGGCTCATATTTGTGTGGTGGAGGTGTTCTCTCTCATGAAACAAGTTGGTCCTCTTCCATTCTAGGGTTTTGTCTTTTTTTGTTGTTTGGCCTTAGTTTGATTGGCTATTTTCGAATTAGTTGGTTGATTGGCCTTGGTTTATTGAGATATTCTAGTTGGTTGCTTTAGATTGTGTAAAAAATGCCTAGAATCAAGAATCATGCAAATAGGCCTAAGTTTGACAATGTTTTCTTTCGAAATGAAGAGGATGAGAAAAAATACAATGATGAATTTGTTCATCGTAGGGTGTTAGGCTACAAACCCATTGATTTTGTTGAGTTAAAAGAGAAAAACATTGATATTGAAGCATATTTTAAGAATTTGGGAGGGGTTGATTTTGTGACCCAAAGACATGAGTGGATGCCAGTATGGGTGCGAATGTTTTACAATAATGTGACCTACAATAATCATGAGACTAAATCTTTTGTTAAAGAAAAAAAGATTCGTTTTAATGCGGTATTATTAAGTCATATTTTAGAAATACCTAGAGGATATATATTTCCGCATAACACTCCCCCCTGCCTTTCGATAAATTTCAATAGAAGGGTAACTACTGAAAATTTTGATTTAAAGGGAGACAAAGTAGGATCATTGTCCATTGAGTATCGATTCCTTCATTTGGTGCTAACCTATTCGGTTGTGCCTAGAGGGGGAAGTCATACAAATGTGAATGATTTTGATATGTACTTGATGAATGAGATTGTAGAAGGGAGGAAGTTGGACTTCACTCCTATTATGATGGAACACATGAAGTATCATGTTCAGAAACCTTCGGGAATACTACCATATGCTGATGTACTCTAGAGGATATTTAAACACTTTGGAGTTATGGTTGATCCTGATGAGAAGATATTTTTGACAACCACACTTGGATGAATCAATGTTCAAAATGCTTCGTTGATGGGGTATGAGTTCAAAGGAAATAGATGTGTAAAGAAGAGGACTCAGAAAATGCAGAGAGTGCAGGCTACGAATGAGAAAGAAAAAAATAAAGGAGAGATGAGCATGGATTAGAAGATGGACTTTCTTCATGATCAAATTGATGATTTGAGAATACATGCGGATTTGATGGATGAGAGGATGACTGGCTAAAAAACAAAGTGGTTCAGATGAATTTGAACATAGAAACTAGGTTCGAAAAAATCACAGGAAATTTGGAACAAATGTTTCAGTATATCCAGTCATCTCATCATGGCTATCAACAGCAGTATAGTGCTCAACCACATTTTCTCGACATTCTATGTATGGAGCATAACAGTCCTTTGGAGGACCAAGTGCAGCCAGACCATCAAGAGCAGGACCATCTGGAGCTGGGCTATCTGGAGTAGTTCTGTCAACGCCATTTTATCAGCTGATGACTCCAGGACCAATCATTCAGCCAGGTGTTCCGTATCCACAGCAGCCAGCCACTAGTCTGATGGGACTTTACTATCACTTCTCTGGACAGAGCCCATATTAGATTTTATTCATGTGTTGTTATTCAGACAAGATCCATAGCTACTTTTTTGGTCTGTAATAGTTAATCTAAGTTATTTGGATTATCTTGACTACTAGTGTTTAGATTTCGATGAATTACCTAGATTTGATCTAATTGGTTAGATTTTTTTGTCTTTAATGATGATCCACATCGTATTTGTTGAAAAGAGTTTTATAAACTTGATGTGTTAAATGGATCTTATTTTCTTTAAAGATTAAGTTAATTTGATATTTATAAGTATTAATGTTTTGTGCTTAAAAGGTAATTTATTCAAATGAGTTTTATTTCTCAAAGTTGATTCAATAAGCTTGTATAATATGACTGACTAGAGTGAGTTATTTGAGTGTTCTCCCTTCCCTAAATTTTGTTTTTGAAGATAACAAAGGGGGAGAAAGTAGTGATGTTTTATTAAGGAGGAGTATGTTTAAATTTGTGCTTTAATATTGAGTATCTTTAATTTATGAAAGTAGTGATGTTTTATTAAGGGGGAGTATGTTTAAATTTGTGCTTTAATATTGAGTATCTTTAATTTATTCTTTATTGATAATATTTTCATTCTTATGCTTATATGAGTTAAAAGAACCTATCCTCAGATTCAGGAGGAGTATGGTTATATTTTTATTTTAAAGAAAACATCAAAGTTAGTTATCATCATAAAAAATGGGGAGATTGTTGATCCTAAGATTTTGATGAACAATTAAGTATTGATGTTTTGGTGGAATAAATATTTTGATTGAGTGTTTCAGTTTTAAAGTTCCAGTGATGAAGATGAAAATGATGATGTTGAAGATATTGAAGAATTAAGAGTTTGAAGAAATTAGGAAAAACAACTCAGGTAAATCTTAACTCTTAATATCCCAATCAGGAACACATACATGGCACACAATGTATTTTACTATTTATGTGTGTTTCGAATAAATGAAATTATTTGCTCCTATGTGATTTGAAAAGAAATATTTTTGATTAACTAAAATGGAATAAAAGAATATTAGTGGAGCTTATTTAGAAGATAAAATGGTTAAAGGGGCAAAAACGTAAAAGAAAAAAAGTTAAAAACATGTTCAGAAGAGAGATCCAAAAGACATCAGTTGACTGATGAGTCGACCGGACCAAGCTGCTGAAACATCTTGTATCTCTAAGTCAACCGACAGGTCAACCGGCCAATAGGAGATGAACTCTCTGAATCTACAAGTCGACCCAAAGGTCGATCGGTGAAGGAAATACGAACTCTCTGAATCTACAAGTCGACCGACTTGTCGACCGATGAACGCCTTGGCTACAACCTAAATCTACCAGTCAACTGGTCGGTCAACCAGATGCATTGTTTTAGGATACTATTTTATCCAAGATTATATCCAAAAGTAGCCATTTTTTGTTGGGATTTGAGAGAGATTTCGAGGATATTTTCTATATTTAAGATATGGTTCACATATTAATTAAATCCTATTAATATGGTTCATTGAATATTAATATTTCTCAATTTGGTACTTAAAATTGATTATATTCTTATTAATTGAGATTGAGAAATATTTTAAGGGTTTAATTGAAAGATTTGAAAGCTGTTTTAAAGTGAATTGAACCTAAATGAAGTCATTATGATATAAGGGGCCTATAAGTACTATTAATTGTCATGACACATGTAAACTAACCATTAGAAGGCTAATTTTATAATCCTATATATTAACCTATGAATTTCTTATATAAAAAATATATATATTGAGAGAGCAAATAAGTTACAATTATTTGTGAGTTTTTATAAGAGTTATCATATTACGATATTGTGAGCTTTTCTGAGAGACGATCTTGAAGATCAATTGCTATTAATCTTTACTGCTATCGGATTTGAAGTTACATCATTCTAATCATTCTTTCTGTGGATTCCGAGTGAGATCTTTCCAATTATATTCTTTCATTGCATTATCTGATTATTGTTTGGAAATTGATCTTAGAAATTATTTCTGATTTTTTAAGAAAATATTTTTACAAACAATTTCTTGAATCTGATTACGTGTTCCAATTTGCTACCCATATCTTAGTCAAAATCTATATTTTCTATCTCACATTTTTCTATCACTAGAAAGGGATATTAATTGAGTTTTTATTAATCTAGGGTGGTAGAAACTCCGAGTGAGATTTCTTGCTTATCATTTTTTGGTGAGTAGTGTGACGGGTTAAATACTGTTGGGGATATTTAATCAACGGTAGTTAGGTTTCAGTCTCTTCCTATAAAGAGATTGAGGTAGTGATTCTTCCTGAATAGAATTGCGATTTGAGTGATTTGTAAAGGTTTCATCCTTACTCGGGAAAATGATAGATGGAGTGTTTTGTGATGTTTTGATTCTTGAGCCTTAATATTAGAAAGAATTAGGTTATTCTTTAGCCTGTAAAAAGTAAAAGTTCTTCCTTAACTTGGGAAAAAGATATTGTAAAGCTTGATTCTGAGCCTGTAAAAGAATCGGTACAGGGGTTTGTTTCCTACCTTTAAAGGGATCTTGGTTTTAGTGGGTGAGACCTCCGTGGAGCTCCGGGGACTGGATTAGCCAAGAGTAGCTTCATAAACTAGTATAAATCGTTAGTGTGCTGCTATATTTACTTTGTTATTTTTGCTATTTGGGTATGCACTTAGTTGATTATATTATTCCGCTGTGATATAAAGATAATAATTAATTTAGGATTAAAATTAATTATTTGATTTATTGAATTTTATTCTGATAATTTTTAATTATCCAATTGACCCCCCTATTGGGTATTCTACTGAGTCTTTTAAATTATTTTCTAAAAATTCTATGACCTAGCACACCATTTAAACCCAATGCTAGGTGGCGACTCTTATTTTTTAAAACGGCCTAAGTATATTGTTTTGAGAAAATCAGTGGTTTAAAAAACCCGTTCTCCTTAAGCTTATGTTTTATTTAATATTATTTTTCTTTCAAAAAATTGGGGCGCATCAGATAAATTACCCCTATCAAAATACCCTCAAACTTAAAATTTTGTTAGTTCTCGAGCAAAACATCCACACAACACAAGAAACTACAACGACTAATTATGAAATTTAAATACTACAAAAAAATAAAAAAATAAAAAAAAAAATAAAGAACACAAACAAACTAAAAATAACAACGTGCAAGTTTTGAATTTCATCTACCCAGCCAAACGGTTTTTCCTCATCAGCCCCCAATTCTATCGAGTTCAAAAATAAAACGCACCATATAATATTCTAGAATTTCAACATTCAATAATAGTAAGCGTCATTCTAGATTCTTTCAAAGTGTGTGTGCAAAAACTCAATTATACAAATATTTATCGATCAGATTGGATTATCTATCAATAAAGTTCAAGACTAAAACCAATAAGGTATAGGAAATCCATATGCTTGATAGGGTTCCATTCTCCACTAATGTAGGCTAAGAAATTCAAAAATATCAATAGGACTTGGTTCGGTTTTTGGAAAATGGCCAAGGGTATATCAGGAATAGAAAATAGGTTAACGTTATTAACTTAACAATACCTATGGCACAATGCTTGCCTCTCATCCACTCTCATAACCGCAAACGTTAAAAACACAATCCTGAACAAAAATTAAAGAACTTTGTACTCACTTGTAAAAAGAAACTAGAATAAAACTATATTTACATAGTTTTTGTTTTTTTTTTTAAATCAAGAGATCACACCCCCAAACTTATTTGTTTTGTATAATTAAAGGGGGTGTGTGAATACAAATGACAAGTGAATACACTAATACCGATCCAATAAAAATTTTGTCCCAAACCTAACCGCTCACTTCAAGTAGCATAAACAAATGCTAACTTGATTTCACTCAATTTGTGCCTGAGGCTCAGCGACAATGGTTTGGAAAAAAAATTAATTGGCTAGGGTATTTGTTACGTGTTCAGAATTGAAACAGCTATCAGGCTTCAACAGGGCGACAAGGGATAAATGATATTACATGGTAAGCTTCAAAGGCTCAAGCGATCAAAATAAATTCCTAAATCATATCTCTTGAATTCTTCACCTAGGATTTCACCTCAAATTTCCCCCAAATGAGGTTTTAGAATCCCTATTGTCTTGAACTTGGCTAATGGATAATCGACGTCAAATTAATTGGATAATTATATATTGAGTTTATGTGCTCCTGCAATTAGGATCCACAATAACTTTTTCTAAAACGAGACGTCAAACACACAGAACACACATGAATGAGCATTACGTTTGACCTCAATAAACAACTAGGGGACAGACTTATCATCGAGTAATGGCCTAGATGAAGTATCAAACTCAGCACACAACAACTAATACATAAATAAATGATAGGTGTGAAAAACCTATCTATTTCCAATCCAAATTTGTTAGTTTTCGAATATGTTTATAGTTATTTCTATTATGTTTTAATTAGTTTTCATACTTTTTGTATAACTCAGGTGTGTGGGACAAAAATATAGGAAACTGGAGCTAAAACGATGAGATCGAACTAAAGAGGTTCAAAGTTACGGTGGATAAACAAGCTCGGAGGCTAAAAGATGAAATAGGCCCACTGCTTAAGCGTCCAGACCATCGCTTAAGTGGTGAAAATGTAGAGAAGAGCAAAATGTTACTAACAGACGACCGCCTGAGCAAAAATTCTATCGCTTAGGCCAAAATCCAACAGAGGACGAAGAAGGGCTACTAACAGCCGCTCGCCTAGGCGAAAATCCAACAGAATGTTCACCAGTCCACTGCCTACTTCATCGCCCAGGCAATCAGACTTAACCGACCTAATTCTTCCTAGGCGCAATTTCCACCACCTAGGCGGATTTGCCCTACACAGTCTTAAGATATTTTTAGATATTTTTGAGATATTTTTGCTATAAATATCCCCTCTCCTCCCCCTTGGCCGGAATATCTCCTCCCTCTCTTGTATTTTTAATCCCCTTAGGCTATATTTAAGCCAAGGGTTAGGAATTTTAGTGGTGGAGCTCGCATCCCGAAGTGGAGAAGACGGCGAATCGATCGTAGAGCGTTCTTAGCGGTTTATCTTCGGACGAGACTAAGTTATTCAATCGTTTTTCCTTATTTCTTTATCTTAGGAGCATGTGAATATATTTATCTTGTTATTTCATTGTATATGCGGCTATGGCCCCGAGTTAAATATGGATTGTAGTAGGGATTAACCTATAATTTATAAATACGTTGTTTGGATGATTTCGGTGTTTCATTTGTGATTGTTCTTTGTAGTTTGATTGTATTTATCGTATTATTTGTTTATTATGCTTGGATTGATAAATAGAGAATATGGGGTTTTGAAATACCCCGGATTCGGATTAGGGTAAACAAACGCCACGATTCTATAACCCGATCGGGGTTTGAATTGTGGACAATCGATGACGTGGGGCTAGACACACGCTACCTAGGTTCGTTAAGACGTTGAGGAGGACCTTTTCGTTGGCTCGAAGTTGCATTATATCCCTTATCTTACACTCGAAAGAGGTGGCGAGGGAGTTTTAGAATGGAGATTGTCGATAGGGTAAATACAACGCGACGATCCAATAACCCGGGAGGGAGTTGGATTGTGTGCAATCAATGACGCTGGGCGAGACTCACGTGACCTAGGGTCGTTAATACATTGAGGGGGACTTCTATATTGATTCGAAGTCATGTGTTCCCCCGTCTTACACTCGAAAGAGGTGGCGGTGGAGTTTACGTACCGAGGTTGTCAAATATGTTGAACAACGTAAACATGAGTAAATCGGAATCGAACACGTATTTGTAAACAAGTTAATCCCTATGAAATTCTTCACCCTAAAACATATTAACATAATAGTGTAGTTAATTTAGGATATATTAGTATTAGTTTAATTAATTAAATACATTTGTTTTTCACCTAGATAAACTTAGGTCATGACAAACGTGGTATTCGATAGTAACGACAACAATCCCTGTGGATACGATAACCCGATCTTAACAATCACACTATACTAAAACTTAGACCTGTATACTTGTGAGAGTAAGTAGCGGCGTATTTACGAGGTCTAGTTTTAATATAATGGATCTTGTAGGATCGGATATCATTCGACTGGGAATGGAAGGTAATTCGGTTGAGTATTGCGATTCCAATAGTTTCATATTATCTCGACTAATCAAATTTTGTTTGTTTTCTATTTAATATACTAAGATAAATGACAACTATGAAGTTAGTTTTAATTACACTAATTACTTAGGCATTGATTTCTTTCACATAATGCATAATCGAAGTCATTAAGTTAGCTATAATAGTTTTCTATCTAGTTTGACAATCTCTGTATCGATAACTCCTCCGCTACCTCTCCCGAGTGTAAGACGGAGGATTACATAACTTCGTGTCAACAAGGAAGTCCCCTTCAATACCTTAATGACCCTAGGTCGCGTGAGTCTTTAGCCAACGTCATGGATTGCATACGTTCTAACGCCCTCCCGGGTCGTTAGAACGTCACGTTGTATTTACCCTAGTCCGAATCCAGGGTTACCTCTCCTGAGTGTCAAACCCCGTATTCTCGGTTTATCAATACAAGCATAATATCAAGAATAATGGTAAACACAATCGGATTTAGACAAACAACACTTTAAAGTAACACTAATTTATTCAACTTAATAATTACATGATTTCAACTACATCTAAGTAACATTTAACTAATACTATAAGATCTTAGTCATATAACATACAAAATAAGAGGGATTCAACATTCTTAGATATGAAAAAGTGATTACGAAGATAAAAACAAGAGAAAAACGATCAAATCTGGAAGTGAAATGGTTCACTATCGCTAATGATCGATCCACAAGTGATTCTTCTTTGTTCGAATGATGAACCCCCTTCTTGATCTTCAAAATATAGCTTAAGAGCTTTCTACTAGGGTTAGGATTTGTCAACTCCCTATTTCAGACGTGGGAAAGGGGTATATATAGGCCTAGGGGTTCAAAAATATCTAAACAGATATTTTGAGTTGTTCTGCGGATTCTACCTAAGTGGTAGAATATTTGCCTAGGCGGAGGTTAAGTCGGTTTGAATTCCGCCTAGGCGATGGTTTCTTCGCCTAGGCGGAGGACTAACTTCTGGGGCCCCTATTATTTCTGACGGATTTCTGCCTAGGCGGTAGCTACTTCGCCTAGGCGGATTTACAGCAGTGCAGCTCTTCTAGCAGTTCAGCACTTCTAGCGTTCTGATGGATTTTTGCCTAGGCGGTGGAAACTTCGCCTAGGCGGATTCAATACTTCGGCCCTTGCAACCTTCTAACGGATTTTCGCTTAGGCGGTGGAAACTTTGCCTAGGCGGATTTCAACTCTTCGGCTTTTGCAACTTTCTGATGAATTTTTGCCTAGGCAGTGGATACTTTGCCTAGGCGGATTTGTACTATTCTTTGAAATCTCATTTTTTCATCTTTTTGGCTACCCTTTTCTCCACCATTTCACTCGATTTGCCGATTGTTGACGTCCCTTCTCCTGACTAATAAAAACAGCTAAAAAAGTATTCAAACTCCAATAAAATACTTGAAAACTGACAAATTCGGTTTAGAATTAGATAGGTTTTTTACACCTATCAACAAACTAAACCTAAACAAACATGGATACATTGAAACAATAAAACATAACTAACAACAATAAAATATAATAACATACTACACATCATCCCCGAACTTAAAATGGGTAGTGTCCATATTGACCCATCAACGATCCAAATAAAAGCATAAAGCATTATAATGAAGACGGGGGTTTAGAACACGTACCTGGGAGGCGAGAAAATCTTGTCTTCGAATCAAGTTGGCAGTGACAGATCTAATTTATTTTTGAAACCTTGGGTTGCCTTCCAAGAAGCACTTGATTTAAGGTCTATGGCTTAACACGACAAAAGGCTCATTAAAGAGCAACTTCTGCCCATAGTAAGTGTCATACAACACTACATATGGGTCTAGGTTCAGAATGCCCTCAAGACTGGTGAGATTTAGCTCTGTTTGACTCAATCTTTCAACTTGACTCAGCTCTGGATTTTGTGCTTGGGGAGCTTGAATGTACTGAGCTGGAAACATGGTAGGATATGTGAGCCACATCGGATCCCCGTAGATGTGATCATTTTAGATCGGGGGCGACATCACCAATTGGAATCGGTGAAAAATCACAACTGTTAACATGTGATTCTTCATTGCCAATCCAAACTTGGTTTATCTCAATATTATCATGATCATCTTCGATCTGGCCCAAGTTCCTCCCGCTTGCATTCGGTTCCTCTCAGTGCCACCGTTTCTTACTCGGCCTCAACATAGTAGATGAGCTGACCGATTTGTGTCTGAAGAGACGTTACAGTCACATCAATTTCGGTGCAGACCATCTCAATATTATCAAGACGATCCTCATGCTCAATGAGTTGGTAATTCATTTCCCTCAAGAATATCTGAGTCTTCCCAATAACTGTGGTGAACACTTCTTCCAAGACGGGGGAAAACTCCACATCTTGGACTAGGGTGTCAATCCATGACGTTGTAGTACTGAAACAATCCCCTAAGCTTTAGTGACTTGGTGAATAATTTTAACTCTGACAATCAAAGTCTGCCAATCCTTTAACGACCAAAGGGATTCGTCCGCGGTTAGGTCTTAGAAAGCGGTGGTATTGTTTCCTCCCTCCACTTATGTTCCAGTTGCGGCTTGTAACTCGTCGAGGAAATTCAGTAATTGACACTCCTTCGAGAACTGATAATTTGGAAACCGATTGAGCAACTCCTTGTATCGATCCCAAGTATAATAAAATGGCTTGGAATCTTGTTGAAAGAAATGCAATAATACTTGTTGATCTAACATCTTCAAGTACCTTGCATAAAAAATAAAAAACAAAACTACAAACAAAAATTATAAACAAAATAAATGCCTAAATTAAAATCAAGTTATTTACTCATAATATCAATAACAATCTAAAAGCCAATCCCCGACAACGGCGCCAAAAACTTGGTAGCACGTAAATACGTCGCTACTTTCATCACAAGTGTACGGGTCAACGTTTAGTATAATGGGAAGAGTAAGGGTTGTCGTATCCACAAATATTGGTTGAGATTATCATTGAGTACCATTATTATCATAACCTAAATTTATTTTGGCGATAAAAAATATGTTTTGTTTATAAATATAAATACTAAACTAAAATACTAATAAATCTAATTATACTATTTATACTATATTGAGACATTTAGGGGAATGAATTATCTAGAGATTAAATTTATTTACTTAAATGTATTTGGTTTCATTTAGTTAACAATAATGGTATTTGACCTATCCGACAATCTCAGTATCGTAAATTCATTCACTCCCTCTCCCGAGTATAAAGTGAATGAATATGTGATTTCGCATTAACGCCAAAGTCCCTCTCTAGCATTTTGTAGAACAAATATTCATATGAGTCTCACCCCAACGTCATGGATTGCACACTTTCTAACGCCCTCTTGGGTCATTAGATCGTCGCGTTGTGTTTAAATCCTAGTTCGAATCCGGAGTTACCTCTCCCGAGTATAAAACCCCGATTTCTCAATATATCTAAACAAGCATAAAATAGAAATACAAGAATGGTAAACACAATCGAATAGCTAAGAACAACCGTTAAAGAAACACAATTCAAATAAACGACATTTTCATAAACTATATTAATCTCATAGATAATTCATGTCTAGCCAATGGCTATGATCGTATATACAACACTAAATGAGCTAAACATGCTGAAACAAACTACCAAAGTTAAGAAATAAATAAATAAATAAATGAAGGAACTTAACCGTTATCCGAAGATCCGATGCTAAAACCACTTCGAGAACGTTTCTCCTTCTTCGAATTGGTGTTCTTCTCATTTGGTTTGGTTGAGCTCTTCCCCAAATCTCTCAAAAAAATGCCTCTAGTCTCTATTGAGGTCTAATGGCCGGGAAAACGAGAGGAGTAGAGGATATGGGAACAAAAATATCTAAAAATATCTAAAACATACGCTTTACAGGTGCAGGGGTCATCGCTATAGCGGTGGGTATGTCGGCAGTGGTCATCGCTACAGTGGTGGTTCATGAGTGGGCACTATGTTGTTTCACTATTGCAGCGATGGACTTACCGCTGCAGTGGTGGACAGACAGTGCTCAATTTTACTCTTTGTTGTTTCACCGCTGCTGCGGTGGACAACTTGGTATTTTTCATCATTGTTTCACTATTCTTCCACCGTCGTTCCACCGATTAGCTTCATTTTTAACCGTTTTAGCTCCTTTTTATCCCAAACACCTAATTTATACAAAAACAAATAAAAGTTAATTAAAACACAATAAAAATACTCAAAAACTACCAAATTCAGTTTGAAAATAAATAGATAAATTACCCCTATCATCACCTAAGTGAAAAATACCTTCACATGTTCGCTAGAAAATAACTCCTGACAGGTATAAAAGTTACATCTCTTAAAAATTACATGTATTGTTTTGTTGATAAACAACATAGAGTTGCATTTTAGAACTTTAATCCATCTAGGAGATTACATCGTTTGGATTCAGTGCATATAGATTTTTGTTTCATGAAAGATAGAACACTTGGTGGTACTTCATATTTTGTTACATTTATTGATGACTTTTCTCGAAAAGTGTTTGCCTATTCTTTGAAAAATAAAGACTAAGTATTGGATATGTTCAAGCATTTCCACTCCAAGGTTGAAAGAGAAACATGAAGGCAACTCAGGTGTATGCATACAGATGATGGAGGAGAATGCAGAGGCCCGTTTGAGGAATATTCCAGGAAATATGACATCAAACTTGAGAAAAGTGTATGTTGATCCCTATATTTTAATGGACAATTAAGTGTTGATGTTTTTGGAACTAATGTGTTTTGTTGAGTGTTTTAAAAAAAGTTTTCCATTTATTAATTGTGTTGAAGATATGTTAAGGGGGCAAAGATGGACACAATGAAGAAATGCAGAACATTGAAGACACTGAACAAATTAGGTGAAAATAACTCAATACTCTTATACTCTTGATATAACCCAAATTTAGATCACGACACTATTAAATGAGGTATGTTTTTGCTGAAATGTTAGAGTTTAGGATCCTAATTATTGATTAACTATGTGCTCCTTATGTGAAATAATTGAAAATCATGATTAAAGTATAAAAAAATAAAGTTTAAGGTCAAATCAGTCAATTAAGAAAAGCAATCGGTTAACTGAATAAAAGAAGTAGATTGTAGAATAGAAATTGGTGAAGAAATTGACTAACTAGCATCAATCGGTCAACTGATCAGAAGGTATCGGTTAACCGTTTGAAACAGTAAGGTTTTCGGAGCAAAATGTGAAGTTCCTGAAGCAATTGACCAACAGACCAAAGGTGATTGGTGAGCCGTTGGGCTTAAGGGTAAAAAAATGGAACTCTCTGAACCAATCGGTCTATCAATTGGGACTCAATTGGCCAACCAACTGTGCTGGAGCTTGGCAGGGAAAACTCCCTAAACCAATTGGTTCACTGACCGAAATGGGATCGATCAACCAATTGGTAGTTCGGTTTTGGCTTGGTTTCTATGCTGAATTAATAGGTCAATCGACTGTTTCGATTGACATTTCTTGGAATTTAGGATTTTGGTTAAAAACTAGCCATTTTTTATGATCCCAAGGGAGAATTGCAGGGGATTTGAAACTACTGAAGATATCGTACATATATTTTGATATCTCTATTGATTTGGTCTACATAATTAAAGATTCCCTCAATTTTAGCAACTAAATACTTCATATCTTTGCGATTGATAATTGATAAATATTTTATGGACTTATTTGAGAGTTTTGAAAGTTATTTTTAAGTGAATTATACCAGAATTGAATGATTATGTTATATGGGGTCTAAATGTGCTTTTTAAAGGCATGTCTTTTGAAAAGTAGCGTTGGAGGACTTGATATCAATCTATATATGTAAACCTACGAAAATTGGATAAAACACATCAAGAACTATCAGTTTCTACGCTTTTCTAAGAGTTATCATTCTGCTTAGATTATTCGAGAGATATTGTGTGTTAAAGTTCTTGAGCTAAAGCGCGGATTGATTTTGACGACACTAATTTGAGCTATCTTGCGATTCTGTTTTCTTTCTTCGGTGTTTTCCTAGTGAGATCTTTCTAAGTTTTTGTTCTTAATTTAGATTTCATATTATCATTGATTGCTCAGATTTAAGATCGTTAGAAAATCTTTTTCTAATTTAAGATCATAATTTAAAAATAAAAACGATTTTGTCTGATTATCTAATTACGTCCTTTAATTTGTATTATCCATACTTGTTATTAATCATATATTAATTTACCTCACATATAATCTATCACGTAGTAAATTTGGGGACATTAATCGAGTGTAACTATATTGAGGTGGTAGAAGCTCCTCGTAGGAAATAAAACTCATTATTTTTTTATATTTGTTAGTTTGAGCAGATTAGACATGGTTGAACCAGTGTCTAATTAGGGTAGTTAAGTCTCAATCTTTTTTCGGTGAAAAAGATTGAGGTTTGATCTTTGTCCTAACTATAAAAATGTTATGTTATTATTTTTCCTTGAAAAGAACTAGGTCTTGATTCTCCCTGCAATTAAATTGATTTAAGTGAATTGTAAAGTTTCCATCTTGACCTGTGAAAATGATACTTGAGAGTGTGGTACGGTATGATCTTTATCCTGTTAAAATTATTAGATTTTGATTCTTCATGTAATATAATTATGTTAGTCTTTAGCCTGATAAAAAGATAAGGTTCTTCTTTAGTATGGGAAAAGAGAAATTATAAAGATTAATTATGAGTCTGGGAAAAGAATCGTTGTAAGAGTTTAGTTTCTACTGTTAAAGGAATTAGGGGTTTAGAGGTTACGAATATCCGTAGAGCTCAGGGGACTAGATTTGGCAAGGCTAACTTGTTGAACCAGAATATATCTTGGTGTGTTGCATTATTTACTTTCTTTTTATTTTGTTTGGATGTGCACCTAGAATTAAATACTTATCCTCTGCATAATGAAGATAATAATCGATCTTGAATTAAATATTGATTTGCTTAAGAAAAAATTTTGAAAAATTAAAATTCGAACTCAAGTCTATTTCAAGAGATTATGAAAATGTTTCTTCATCCTTTAAAACAATCTATGGTAGTGGATATGTTCCATCGTCTCATCCTTTATCACAAGCCAATGATTGTGATGTTGCTATTGTTAGAAATTATTCATGCTTTACTTCTCATATTATTTATGATAATCAATCGAAGTTGAGATGTTATTATTACAATAGGGATAAACATTTTAAAGTATCATGTCCGCTCATGAACCCTAAGTTTATGTCTAACAAGAATGAATCCAAAATTAAATGGATACCAAAGAGATATTGGGACTGGACCGAAAGGAACAAACAAATATGTTAGATCAAAACCAAGACGAGAAGTCACCAAGAATCCACAAGCGACACATAAAAAGAGAAAATGTATACCAAAGCCAAGATGTGAAGTTATAAAGAAGCTACAAGTGACACGTGCAAACAAAAAAAGATTTACCAAAGCCAAGATGGGATATCATCAGGAAGCCATAAGTGACATGTGCAAATGAAAATATCATTAAATCAGATAAAACAATGAAAGGCTTAGAGTATACGAACATGTCTAGAGAAATTGTGCATCCAAATTAATTATTGGTACAAATGAGGTAAAAAGTAAAGTTATCCCCGGGGTATAAGAGGTATTCCTAAATCTCCGCAGTTTAAATTTATTAAAGAGGGAGGTGTTCAGCATACCGGTTAGGTAAGTCGGTAATGGTTTATAAGACATGTGATAAATTATATGTTCTTTAGTTGTCTTAGAATTATTGCATGATGATTAGATAAGTTTGTGTGTGTGTGTGTGTGTGAGATTCGCTAAAAGCTATGTTTGAAAATATGTGAAACATGTTATCTATTACGTATTCATCATTGAATTCAGGTGATTTATTAAAATTCATGATATCTTGATTTATTTGAAATATTTAGAATAACTAAATGATAAAGAATGATTTAATTGTTGCATTTATTTGATTTGAATTGTTCATGACCTTGATTATATGCTTACATGGAATTTTTTTGTTGTTGTTGTTTTTTTTTTTTTTTTTTTTTTTTTTTGTAATTTTAGTTTTGATTCCATTGGGTTGCACTTAATTCTAACCTATTTCAAATGGAATCTCATTCCATTGGTTTTCATTCCAATGGAATCAAAAAAGTAATTTTATTAAAGAACCAAACAACGGAATGGGAATCAAGGGTTGAATGGCGATTCCATTCCGCCCTAATTCCATCTAACCAAACATGTCGTAACTATCATAAAAAATTTCATTTTATTAACATTTTATGTATGAATTTTATACTTTTGACTGCAGCTCAAGTTCAGCATTGCAAATCGAACAAAAATATATCCAATCTGTATATTCTTCTGTGCATATCCAAAAGTTGTAGGTGTGTTAATTTGAACGTAATTATGTACTTTACGGTTTAACTGTGTGTACCATGTTGATTCAAGTGATAAAAAATTATTTTTCTTCAGTTCTTTAAAAATAGGAGCTATTAATAATTGTTATTTGACTTCCTATGTTTACGAAAATATGGTAATACATTAAGTATCATAAAAAATAAAAAATAAAAGGAACAACACCCAATTTAGGAGCATTTTAGCTAAGATTTTCAAAATTTTGACTGCAAATTCTTGCTTTGTATTAAAAATCAATAATTCAATTTGTATATTTTTATGTGCACAGTAGAAAGTTGCAGGTGTGTCAATATATGCATATTACTCTTTTATGTTGATTTCAACAAGGTTGCTTTCAACACATATTCAATCCAGTTTACCCAAATTTATAACAACTCATTGCTATTTCTTGTGTTGATTTCAACAAAATCAATTTCAATGTAGGATAAAATTTCATGTTACAGACATTTATTATGTATCATACGACACTATGTTGAAATTAACACAGTCGCAATATTATTAATAAATTGATTTTTTTGAAAAATGATAAGACTCATTTTACACAAATTTATTCTCCATCATACAACATCGTGTTGAAATTAACATACCTTCATGTTCCTAGGTTGGATTTTTTATGATATTTAATCTACTAACTTATTTTCTTAAATATAGGAAGTCAAATAACAGTTGTTAATAGATCCAATTTTATTATGTGCTACACACACTTAACCGTATCATACACCACAATGCCAAAATTAGCACACATGCAACCTTCTAATATGCACAATATAATATATAAAAAATGAATATATTTTTTATTGGGTTTTTATGTCGAACTCATTTGGAGTCAAAACATTAAAATTCATATTTAAAACTCGTTTTTTTTTTTTTTTAAATATATTTATTAAATTAACATATTTCTCCAAACATAGAAAGTCAAATAATAGTAATTAATAGTTCTGATTTTTAAGAAATCTAAAACTGGAAAAAAGATAGAGTTTTATCACATGCTACACACATTTCAACCATAAACTACATAATTATGTTCAAATTAACACACCTACAATTTTCAGATATGAATAAAAAAAAAAGTACAAATTGGATATATTTTTGTTTGTCTTTCCATGCAGAACAGGAATATGCAGTCAAAATTATAAAATTCATAACTAAAATATTAGTAAAATGGGAATTTTTTTTATTATATTTAATTATTAACATTTTTTCTAAAATATAGAAAGTCAAATAATATCCAGCTCAGATTTTTAAAGAATATGAAACTGTCGAATATAGGAGAAAAAGGGTATTTACGTACCAAATTGCCAAAGAGATTATGATTGGATATGTTTTTAAAAGTGGGATAATTTACACAATTATTTTTTTAGAAGAGATTTTGCACCAAATGTCTTTTTTTTTTTCTTTTTTTTTTTTTTTTTTAGGGTTTTACTGAGAGTCTCTACCGGCGTGGGGATGATGATTGACGCCCTTGATCCACGAGGAAGACGACAAAGAAGGAACGCTCTGTTCATTACTGAAGAAATTCTGAGGATCAAACACTGTCTTCACACGAACCAATCTCTTGAAATTCCTCTCCTCAAAATATTTGATTCCCCAAACACTCGCCTGAGCGTAGCTGGTGTTGCCGAATGGATTATTCATGCCGATATCCAGATCCCGGTAGTTTATATACGCCAATCTAGGGTTCTTCGAAACATGGGGAGTCATATAATTATAGAGCTCTCTGATCCATTTTAGGTGTCTTCTTCTCGCCGCTTCTCCGGCTTCTCCCTAGCCGGACAAGTACACGATACCGTACCTGATCCCTGCTCTGTGCGGGAAAGGAATGGCGGATGGAGATATTTGGCTCATTCTGCCGCCGTAAGGATTGAGAGCCATCACGGGAACGTCGACTTCCTCTCTCTTGAAACTCCTCCATATCCCCTCGAAGGCTTTCTCCGACATGGGTTCCTTCACGTAATCGGATTTTAGCTTGAATTTCTCGTTATATGGGTATGTTCTGTTGAGCAGATCCTCAAGAAATTGACCGCCGGCGAAGAAAAGCACCGCCTGAGCCCAGCTCATCTCCGTGCAGTTTTCTCTCCGTAAACCCAGTTCCGGGAAGATTTGGTCCATCATCGGCAACAGGGTGTCAGTTCCGCCGAGGTATAGTGAATCGAAAGAAATCACCACGGTTTTCTTTCCGGTTGAGGAATACGTGCCTCTGATGAAGACCCGGATGTAGAGATTCTCGTCGGCCTGGTCGGCGATGTATTGCCACCGGTGAACGAGTCTGGTCGCATTTTGCTCCAACGACCTGCTTAGGGAGAAAACCGTTACGTTTTCCGGTACCGGAACTAATTCGATTTTAAACGACAAGACGATTCCGTAAGTACCCCCTCCACCTCCTCTAATCGCCCAGAAGACGTCTTCTCCCATCGATCTACGGTTCAAAATCCGACCGTTGGCATCCACTAACCGAGCATCGAGGATATGATCGGCAGCGAGCCCGTACTTACGCAGCAGAAACCCGTACCCTCCGCCTGTAAAATGCCCTCCAACACCAACCGTCGGGCAAAGACCCGCCGGAAAACCTAGCGTTCTCGTCTTATTCGCGATGTAATAATAGACTTCGCCCAGTCTTGCACCACCCTCGACCCACGCCGTGCGTGACTGGACGTCGACGTCGACGTTCCTCATGTTCGTGAGGTCAAGGATCACGAAGGGGACGGCGGCGACGTAAGACAGACCCTCGTAGTCGTGTCCACCGCTCCGGATCCTCAGCTCCATGCCGTGGTTCCGGCTACATATAACGGAGGCCTGAGCGTGCGATTCACGCAGCGGCGTGATGATGACCAGCGGCCGTGGGGTGCCGGGTTCAGTAAATACGAGGTTTTGGATGGAGAAGTTGAGGACGGAGGAATACAAGGGGTTGTTTGAGGTGAAGATAATCTGTGATTCACAATCGTCTTCTATCTGGAGGGAAAGACATTGAAGGAAAGCTTCATGAGTTGTACAGTAAGGAGTTGAAGCTGAGACAGAGGAAAATAGGAAGAGGAAAAGAAGGGGAAGGGAAAGTAAAGAAGCCATTAATGGAGTTTTCATTTTTTTTCAAGTGAAAATGGTGTGTGCAAAAATGAGAGAAAGAGAGGTATTTATAGCTCTCTTGTTTGTTTGTTTTTTTGTTTTTTTTGGCATGCACCTTTAGTTACAAAATACAAAAGAAATTACTAATTACTTCCATCACTTTATTTTTTTCACCAATAACTCATTTTGTCTTTTTCTGACCAAAATATCACTCATATGGGTGTTGAATGTAACATTCAATAACTGTGGGTATTGAATGTAATATCAACTGTTTATTTATTTATTTTTTATTTTTTTTATTTATTTTTTACTGATGTTATATTTTCTGATTAATATACCCCTCATGAGGATGTTGAATATAACATCAATTGTGGTTTTTTTTTTTTTTTTTTTCACCAAAATACCCCTTATGTGGATATTGAATGTAATATTTAAAATCTGTGAGTGTTGAATGTAACATCCAATTTTATTTATTTATTATTATTATTATGATGTTATATTTTTCTGACCAATATACCCCTCATGTGGATGTTGAATGTAACATCAATTATTATTGTTTTCTTCTTCTTCTTCTTTTTTATTTTATTTATTTTTTATTTATCATATTATATTTTTTTTACCAAAATACGATTCATGTGAATGTTAAATGTAACATCCATTATTCTCTTATTTTTGTATGCAGAGTAAAATCCAAATGATATTACATTGAATACCTGTGGATGTTGAATATAATATCAATTGTTCTCTTATTTTACGTCATGTTTGGTAACAATTTTATTCTAAAATGAAGTTTTTTTTTTTTTTTTTTTTTTGGAACATATAGAAAGTGACAAAAAGTCATAAAATTTTGGAGTGAAAACTGTAATTTATGGTGGCGACTGGCGGCTGCGACCAACGATCAGTGGCGGCGGCGGCGGCGGTTGATGGTGGGGCAGTGGTGCACCAATTTGACGACATTCCTTATCGATGTGAAGTTCACACGAGGGCATTTTGATAAACTCATTCTTCACCATTTTTTAAAACAAGATTAATTGATACAAGAAAAAGGTGTTGACGGGAGTAATCGGTATAAAGAAAAGCCGATAAGAGTAAGCGGTAAATAGTTTCTTTTTTTGGAAGTAATCGGTAATTTTCCCTTTTGGGGGGTGGGGGAGAGGGTGTTGAATTTCTCTCTATTTGGGTACATTACCCCTTATAATTCTGGGTATTTGCAAATTGGTGCTGTAGTCATATTTTATTTAGGGGATTTTTATCAACAATCCACGAACTTAAATTTTTTATCTATAGAGTCCATGTGCTATATTAATTTTTTTAGAAGTTTAAAGTTATTATATTATATAAAAGTTGTCGGAATTTTTTGATGTAAAGAATTGTAATAACTTTGATGCAATGGAATGTTTGGGGGATCCTATTTGCAATTATCCTCCAAACATCAAAGTTGACCAATTGTTCATTACTTCCTTTTTACTCATTTCATTTTCGTAAAAATTAATGTATTCTTAAACGTCAAATTGAAATAAACACTTTGCGCGTGTGTATATATATATATATATATATTACAATAATGGAATTCAAGTTGAATATATATATTAAAAAAATTCTAAGGACGAGGGATAAGGTGAAATCCGAGTAAGATCTAAATTATTGTCACCGTGCCCATTAGACACATGGCATGCACGAGAAGATACAAAACCTGTAACGCCAAGCAAAATTACAATCATGGGGAATAGGCTATTTGCCCAATTAATGTCTCTCCCGAGCAAGGTTGTGTTCAAAACATCATCCCGATCAAGGAGGGTATGCATCGAGCTCTAGCTCCTTGTCCCTACTAAGGTTATCAACCCCGAAACATGTTGATACCGTCATTTTTACTCGAGGGCAGTTGCAACACCTTCCTCTTAATAAGGAAAGGATCGTTATTACTCTTACAATAACGGTCCATTAAGTCATATCCCACAAAATTATCATAACAATAATGAGCCGAGATTCGAGAGGAAACTTGCCAGACAAGTCTTTCCTCCTCTTATAAATAAAAAGGGAGGTGGGTCTAGCGAGATACGCACAAATGTTTTTTATCCAACATTCAGCCAAATTCATTTAAGAGTAGGCCCACTTGTTGTGAACTAGAATCAGGAGAATGCAATCCTAATTCCAAAATTTCATATCCAACAAACTATATTTTTGGCTACATCAATGAAGGTGCGGGCTAGGAGATAATAGCCCACGCTTTCTTATTTTGTCTGAATGTGTTGGTCGTTTAACATTTTGAGAAGCCCCACTTTTAAGACAAAACCTAAAGGGTTAATAGCACTTCACTCCCCTGTGATTTGACACTTTTGCACTTTATCCTCTTGTAAGTAACTCTTTTCCATCCAAACTAACCATGTTTGCACTCCATGCGCTAGATTCGAAGTTGGGCATATATTTTTTGGTGATTTCTCTCAAAAAGTCATATATTTTATACCTATTTTACCCTTATTCTTCTCTAACAATAAATTCATCTTTCTAAGGGTCTTTTTATTTTTAATCTAAAACTTAAGGATCAAACATGTATTTTAGACATTATTCATTCTCTTCATCTCTGCAACTTATCTCTCTACAACTCCTTGACCAAAAAAAAAAAAAAAAAAAAAAAAAAAACAAAAAAATCCCAACCTCTCTCTGCAATATATAATATCAATAGATGAGAAATATACAACTTTTTCCATACATAATATTAACAGGTCAGAAATGAAACACACAAATAAAAAAATAAAAAAAATAAACAAATATCAAATAACAACCAATTTCGAAATAAATCATCAACAAACAAATTCAACAACAATTTTTTTAACAAGAAACAATTCTCTCTTCCTCAACGAAAGCACTCACTGAGTCACTTGATTTCTCTCTCCTCCTTCATCCTCACCGCCATAGCCCCCAATTTTGATACGTTCCAGAAATTCATAGATTGAACGCCGAAGAAGAAGACACCGAATGGGACCTCCAATTGAATGCCACCGCCAAACAATTCATCAATCTGAGGTGTCAAATGAATTAGAGCAGGCAACAAATAAATTTTTGGTAAATCTGAATGAGGGCAGCCAGAGAACAAACAATTTCAAAATAAATCCAAAAAACAAAAGTAAAAAATAAAAATAAAAAATGGCAAATTGGAGGTCCAGATCTGTTCTACAACAATTTCCCGGCAAATCCGTTTTTTTTAATAAGATCTATATCAAAAGATTTAATTTAACAACAATTTCAAAATAAATCACAAACAAACAAATTCAACAATACTTTTTTTTAACAAGAGATTCAAGACCGAAGCCGAGAAAGAGAGAGAAAGAACCAGATCTGTTCATCGAAGGCAAATTTGTTCGGCGAAGGTGGAGATCGGCGAAGTTGAGTGACGAAGGCAGAGATGGGCAGATCCGTTCGGCCCAAAGACGACCGTCGCTGGGGAACGCCACTAAGAGAAAAGAGGAAACGATTTCAGGCAGATCTACCGAGAGAATGAGCACTATTCATTTCCACCACAATCGGTGAGGGGGCTGCAACGTCACGGTAAGGATGTCGCGGCAGATGGATCAAGAGAGAGAAAGATGAGAGAGGTCGTGAGAGAATACTTGTATAGAGAACCGTCCTCGCTATCCAGATCGAAACCACCTCGAACTTCACCAACCCTAAATCCAACCACCGCGATGCATCAAAGATAGAGAGAGGGAGATATGCTCAAGTGTTTATGCGAAAAGAGAAGAGGGCTTCTCAGATCCATTGACATAGATTTGGGTTAATTGCACTTTACACCCCAAAAAGTGTTAATAATTACATAGGGGTAAAATCGACAATTTAGCCTTTCCGTCAACAGAGTTAGCGTTGCACTTAGGTCCACAAATCACAGGGGGATAAGTGGCGAAATTTAAACCACAAGAGGGTAAAGTGTAAATGGACCAACCACAGGAGGTAAAGTTCTATTAACCCAAAATTAAAATGGACTCTAGACCCATTTTTTATTTTGACAAAACACTGAATATGAAATAAAAAAAATTAAAAAAAAAAACCCATAAATTTAGATTAAAACTACAAAAATACCCTTATTAAACAAAACCTAGATCATTCTAATTTCTCTTCAATTGGCAAACACAAATTCACATCTTTTCTCTCTCTACGTTCTTACTCTCTAATTTCTCACTCTCTGCAAATACATTGGTGGTGGCTCTGACTCTGGCTAGATCCGTGCACCACCTATATGCGGCCGGCCTATGGTAGTGATGTAGCGCCACCGCCACCATCACAGTAGCCGATCCACCGTCACGCTGAAACTACTATGCACCTCCTCACCGCCGAAACAACCAACAAAAGCGACGATGATGATCTAGTTGAAACTACCACACCATCGATCTCTCTCTCGCTGCCATCTCCGACCAGACTCTCCGGCAACAACAAACATCTGGCCACGTCCAATCAGATCTGGCGACGGCAGCCCAGATTGGGTAGCATTTGAATAGATCTGGCCGTCGTGGCCAGATCTAGCCGTCGTCTGGCCAATGACAGCCATTTATGGGACGTCGTAAGCGAGTTTTTGGCTGGGTTCTGACTATTTTTTTTTTTTTTTTTTTGTTTCTTAAATATGTAAATTGTAGATTTTATTTTAATGATTTTTTATCCGTTAATTTGTAGGTTTATGATGATGATAGAAATGCTGACTATGATGGTGAAGGTGGTGATAGTGAATGTTAATTGTAGGGTGGTAGTAATGAAGATTTACTGTGATGTGGCGATGATAGTTTTAAATATTTGTTGCGGTACTGGCAGTGATGATAATATATATTTTCATGGTGATGGCGGTGATAACAAATATTTGTTGCAGTTGCGGTAACAGTGGTAATAAATATTTGTTGCAGAGGTGATCAGCGATGATAGTGAATATTTGATATGGTAATGACATGATAGTGAATATTTTATGTGATAATTAATATTTATAATTAAAAACAACAATTTAGGGGTATTCTTGTTATAAAATTAATATAGTTTTTGAAATGGGGTTTCGTAAAATAAATTAATAAAGTGGGGATAAAATTAATAAGTGGTGAGCTTTAGGCCCATAAAATAATCATCCTAACATTTATATTATGGGTGACGTATACTATATTAATTTTTATTTATTTTTATTTTTTATTTATTTATTTATTATTATATGATCACTAATTTTTATATTACATTTCTTATTTTTGGTATTTTATTTTCAATTTGTTGATTTTTATGTTTAATCTCCATTATTCAATATATTTTTTTGTTATTTATTTTTTAGGTTTTTATTTAGGAAACATTACATTTTAAACTCTCAAGGTATTAACATTTTTCTAATTGGTCCCTCTTTATTTGAGCGTTCATTTTAAACCCTCTAGGTATAAGCCTATTTTTATTCGGTCCTTTCGTCAAAAACTCTGTCAAACATAACATAACAGAGGGGTAAATCTATCTTTTTAAATATTCTTAATTTTTAAATGATTTTTTTTTCTTTTTTTCTTTTTTTTATCTCCTGCTCATTTCTCTCTCTCTCTCTTTCTTCTCCCTCCCTCCCTATTTTTCTATTCCTCATCCTCTCTCTCTCCCTCACCCCGCTAGTCGGAATAGGGGGTGGAATACTCCCTGTTGAAGGAGGTGTTTTCACCCCCTATGCATAGGGGGTGCCACCGTCTGTTACGGGGGTGAAACACCCCCTGTTGCCACCCCTATAATAGAGGGTGGTGGTTCACCCCCTGTTACGGCGTGGTTCCAATCGACGGAGAGAGAGAATGAGAGAGAGTGTTGAGCGTGAAAAAGAGATGGGTCAAAGAAAAAAAGAAAAAAATATTAAAAAATAAAATAATATAAAATGACAATTTTACCCTCACAATTCTGTTAGTTTGGACAGTTTTTTGGACAGAAGGACTGAATAAAAATATACTGATATATAGAGGGTTTAAAATGAAACGCTTAAACAGAGAAAGACCAATTAGAAAAGTGTCAATACTTGGAGGGTTTAAAATGTAATTTTTCCTTTTATTTATTTTGTTATTTTTTATTTTTAATATTTAATTTTGGCTTCTATTATAGACTATAGACGAATAGGAAATGAAAATATGAAATGTGAAGAAGTAAAATGCAATTACCATCAAATTTTAAGGTCAACTTTATTTTGAACATATAATTTGCAAGACGATTGCTCATTTCCGAATATATTGATACTAAAATATTAAGAAGTAAAAGCCAACTACACTGAAATTTTAAGAGTAAAAGTAATAATTTATTCAATTTAAAAATTGATGTGCTTAATTATAATACCAATTTAAGTTTCTTTCTTTCAATTTGAAAATTAATAAAAGAATATAATAAAAATTACAAAAATAAAAAATATAGTTATTTATGGTTAATATAAAAGAGAGAGTGGGGAGGTTGAGTAACTTAATTGAGTGGCAAATCTATAATTATTTTTTCAATTTTTTCTTTTTGTAAAAAATTTATATTATTTATTTAAAATTACAAATATATCCTTAGAAATTTAAACATATTTATATTTTCTTCCCTAACTTTCAATATTTGCATATTACTCTAAAATATATATTACTTTTATCTTCTTAATATTTTCATATTAATCCAAAATATATCATTTTTAATAGAATTGACTGATCTTATCTGTTGGTTGTCATATTACTCTATTCAAGGTGTTACTTGTATGGATAAGGCCTATATTATAGAGTATCAAAAAATAATTCTTAGAAGGAATACAAACACAAAATGAAATATATATATATATATATATATAAGAAGTAGATGTGAAAAAAATAAATAGGTAATACTCAAAATATAAAATTTAGATTGTACAATATCGCATTACTTTTGAATATTGAAATTATCAAATTAAAAAAATTATTAGTTGGATGCAATTGTTCCCAAATTGAAACAATTAGTTTCTTAATTTGCGATTAAAATTGTCAAATAAATAAATACAAAATTTGGCATACAATGATAATTCAACTTTACACCAAAATTATTAAGTTATAATTATTGATGTAAATTATTAAAATTGTTTTTTTTTTTTTTTTTTTTTTTTTTTTTTTTTGTAAAGCGTAAACATGATGAACGTGGTGTCACATCGGGGTGCTAGTATTATGCAACAACCAAATGGAATTATATCGTACAATATGTCTCTGATGAGGAGATTATTTACTAATAAATCAAGTAGTTGTTCAAATATTTGTGAGTTTTCAAACATTTTTATTAGTTTAATGTGTTTTTGTGTTGTTTTATAGGAATATAAATAAATGGGAGAAAATGTGCAAAATGAGTACAAGTGAAGAAACGTTAAGCCCGATTTTGATCATGATACAATTTGATTTTGAAAAAACTCAAAACACTAAAGTTATAGATCTATTTCTTAGGTTTTCAAATTATCTTGAATCACCTTGATTGAAGTTCAGACGAGAAAGTTATGGCTAGAGTTCAAAAACTTCGCTTTGTAGTGCCAAAGTTCTGCTCTAAAATATCAGAAACTTCGCTCTGCAGCGGTAAAAAAGTCCTGCTACAAACCCAAAATGTGGATAAGACCTATTTTTATCCCTATTTATACAATCTTATGTCTCAAACCCTAGGGTAGTGAGATTGGGGAAGAAATACCATTGGAGGCAAAAAAAAATGCTAGAAAGAGAGCTTGGAGTGAAGATCATTGAAGTTTTGAAGCCTTGAAACTCATCTCCACAAAAAGAGTTTTCTCTTCCTTTCTTCCACTCTAATCTTAAATTTGTATTTGTTATTTTACATTTATGGATTTCTTGAAAGTATTAGTTATGGATTTAGCTATGTCGAGTTAGTCATTATATCTAGGGCTTGATGTAGTCTTGTTGAACCATGTTTTGAATATTTTGTTCATTGTTAGTTTTAATTTCATTTTATGTCTCTCTATGTTTAATGTTTTCGATTCATGTGGCCGATGAATTAGATGATTTTAGATTTAGGTTAAGCTTAACGTAAGTTTTAATAGATCGAGAGATTATTAAAATTTGGGTAATCTATAAGGTCGGGGCATAACGAATGTTCTCACCTAAATACTAGATAGGGATATCAATATTGAAGTGTTTGCATTTTTTCTTACTTGACACTCGAGAGAGGCAGTGAGGGAGCACAAGAGTGGCCTATATTATTGAATGAACGAAATTGGCTAATAATTGCTTAATAGGATGACATGGAAATAACGAGATGAAATTAGGCCTATAGAACAATTGTGTATAGGAAGTCCATTTTTTATTTTGCTTTTGAAGTTTATATTTGTTTTAGTTTTATTTTATACACACTAAATTTGGTTGCCTAAATAAAGTTGAGTTACAATAATCACGGTACTCAGCGACGATTTAAACCAATCCCTGTGGATATAATACTCTACTCACCCTATGGATACTCTACTCTACTCTACTCACCCTTTACTATTAAAACTTGACCCGTACACTTACGGTGTAGAAAAAATACGCTACTAAGTTTTTGGCACAATTGCCAAGGATTGACATTTTAGATTCTTGTTAATATTGTCAGTTAGTAACTTGATTTTAATTTAGGCATTTATTTTCATTTTTAATTTTTGTTTTTGATTTCTTATATTACGAGGTACTTGGAGATGGTTGATCAACAAGTCCTTTTGAGGTTTTCTCGACGAGATTCTGAGCCGTTCCAATGTGTTTGGTATAGATACAAAGAGTTGCTTATTCAGTTCCCCAATCATGGTTTCCCGAAGAAGTGTCAACTACTAAACTTTCTCGATGTGTTACAAGCCGCAACAAGAACTTGGGTAGATGGAGGAAGTGGTCCCACATTTTTTTATAACCTAACCGCAGATGAAGCCTATTTGTTGTTGGAAGACATGACCGATTTTGACTATTGGAGTTGGAATTATTCAACAAGTCACCAAAACTTGGGAGATAGTTCCAACATTTTGATGCCATGATTTGACACCCTACACCAACATGTGGAGACTTCTATTTTCCTTGAAGACCAACTTGCCCAATGTTTGGAGAAGGTAAGACAATTTTCGAAGGAGATAAGGCTCCTTATGGAGAAATGGGAGAGGTTGGAGACCGTTCATGGTTTACAAATCGAATCTCCGTTCGACTCCATTGAAGCCATGACAATGGCGGTGGCAATAAGAGACACACAAGCCACGTTCATATGTGAAAGCTACCATGAAGAACCGAATGCAAATGAGAGGACATTAGAGGTCTCTTATGAAGATGATTCAAAAAAGAACGAGACTCAAGAATTGTTTGTTAATGATAAATCACAAGATTTTGAGTCCTCACCTCTTGGAATCTAATTGGTGTCACTACCGCCGATCATTGAAAGCCATCGTGAGGAATCGTGCACAAGTGAGAAGAACTTGGGTTTGTTCGATGATGATGATTCTAATGAGGAAGAGACCCAAGGGTTGATCAACAATGAAGAATCATAAGACAACATTTGTGATTATCCACATTTTGAGATTCATATTGTGATACCAACACAGATCAAAGATGAATACTTCTACAAGGATCCAATGTGGCTCACTTGTCCTCGACCACCTTTAGCAATGTTTATTTATGCCCTCCAAGCACATAAGCCAGAGTCAAGTCACATTGAGCATATGTTCCAATCAATTCTATATCTCGCTAAGCTTGAGGGCAATCAAAACTAAGACCTATTTATTGTGTTGTATGAGACATACTATGGGTGAAAGCCACTATTTGATTATAACTTCTCTATTGTCAAGTCGAGGACGTTAAACCAAGCGCTTCTTGAGAGACAACCCAAGTTTTCAAATAATTGGGTCTAAGGATGCAAGCATTGGAAGAAAGCCCCACACCGATCATCATGCCCAGAGCATCACCACCGACCACACTAGGAGGTGAGATTATCTCACCTCCTCGGTATGTGTTCTTATTCCCTTATGCTTAATTTGAATACATGTTTGACTTTGAGTTTGGGGGTGAGACACATGTTGGCTTATGTTTATTTGGTTTAGAAAATACATGTGTGTATGACTTCTTTTCATCTAACTTGTGTTCTTTTGGCTATGTTTTTAATTTATATTTTTTGGGTTTCTTTGAATAAATCGTGAGTTTTGTTGAGATGAAATGACTTGATATCGATGATGAGTATAGGCACTTAATGTTCTCTTAAGTCTTTTGAAATGCGTTGAATTGAGATTTCTGTGTGCTTGACTCATGTTAATTGAAATTCACTCTTGACTCTTTACATTTGAACACCATTAATCATGATCACTTGGCCTTTTGAGTACTTGGAGAGCATTTATATGCTTTAGGTAGGTGAAATTCTAGGTTATGCATTGTTGGAGAGATGATTCAGGAATTTCTTTCGATTGTTTGGGAATTTGAAGCTAACCCTTGAAAATTGTTTACTCCTTGTTACCCCCGTTGAGCCTTATTACCTAATTCTTTCATTACCCTCATATGTATATCCAACCCACTAAATTCATTCTCACTTCCTAAACCCATCACTAATTGACATTTTTGCATGGATCATTGATTGTAAGGACTAGTGTGGGTTGTGTTTGAAAAATTATCGGTGGATTGGGTTTTATTTGAAAAAAAGAAAAAGAAAATAAATCAATTGGGTGATGAGTTGAGTCACTTCCTTGTATTTTCCTGCAACATTGAAGACAATGTTGATTTTGAGTTTGGGGGTGTAGTTCTTAACTATTTTGAAAAAAACAAACATGTGTGTGTTTTGATTTGCTTTGAGAATAATACCTTGTGGGGACGATTGAAATAAGACATTTGATGAAAGAGGAAGTTGGTGAAAAAAAAACAAATCATTGAAATCTTGCAAGATTCATGAGTTATGATACATGTCTAGGGTGATTTGAGCCAAAAAATGACATTCTCATCTACCTTTTACCCTAGCCATACAACCCCACAAAGTCCTTTTGATAGCTAATGACATATAAACCTACACATAATTAGTGGAGAGTAACACGAAAAATGGGCATATGGTTGTTCTTACATTTACTATCTAGATATTGTTCATTGTCTCATTAGCACATAAATATATTTGAGATTCGTTTGGTTGGGTGAGAGTGATTGTGCACACACTTACACATCGAGAGTCTTGAGTGGGTTAAAATTGATGCTTGATGTTGAAATTCTAGAGAATCTCAAAGTTTGCATTGCTCTTGAGCTTAGAGCATTTGGTGGCTTCGAAAATAATTGCACGAGTTGTAAAAATCAATATGAAACTCATATTTTCTTGGTCATTGGTTAGTACTTGATTTATGTTTCCTTCTATTTTCTTTTCTTTTGGACAAACAAATATTTGAGTTTTGGGGTATTTGATAAGGAGGTTATTTACCAATAAATCAAATACTTTTGAGTTCAAATATTTGTGAGTTTTCAAGTACTTTTGTTAATTTTTAATTTAGTGTGTTTTTGTGTTATTTTGTAGGAATATAAATAAATGGGAGAAATGTGCAAAATGAGTACAGGTGTAAAAATTTCAAACCCAATTTTGACCATGATACAATTTGATTATGAAAATACTCGAAACATGAAAGTTGTAGATCTTTTTCTTATCTTTTCAAATTATTTTTAATTACCTCAATTGAAGTTCGGATAAGAAAGATATGGCCAGGTTTCAGAAGTTGCGCGCTGTAGCACCAAAGTTTTGCTCTAAAATATCAGAAACTTTGTGCTACAATGGGAAAAATGTCTCGCGGTAGCCCCATAACGTGGACAAGACCTATTTGGAGCCATATTTATATAATCTTATGCCTCAAACCTTGAGGTAGCAAGATTTGAGAACAAACACAATTGGAGAACACCATTGAAGGCACAAAAATGCTAGAGAGGGAGCTTGGAGTGAGGATCATTGAAGATTTGAAGCCTTGAAACTCATATTCACAAAAGGGTTTTCTATTCCTTTCTCTCACTCTAATCTTTATTGAACTTTGTATTTATGATATTGTGTTGAACATATTTGTATTTATGAATTTCTTGAAAAGATCAGTTATATATTCCACTATGTTGAGTTAAAATTCATATCTAGGTCCTGATGTAGTCTTGTTGAACCATGTTTTGAATATTTTGTTAATTGTTAGTTTTAATTCTATTTTATGTCTCTCTATGTTTAATACTTATGATTCATGTGGCCAATGAATTAGATGATTTTAGATTATGAATTTTATACTCGAGAGAGATTAAGTTTGTGACCGGAATTGAGAGTGAATAGTTTAGGTTGTTGTGAAATCAAGAGGATATCAACACCTAAATAATCGAGTTGGGAATTTAAGATCTTGTGAAACGGGAAGGTGGTCAAGTTCTATATTTATCAACTCGAATATCTATTTAATGGTGTTTGTCTTATTAATGCTTCCAATTTATGCTGCCATATGAGATATTGGTTGATTTAAGAACTTGGGATTGACACTCAGGAGATATAATTTCGGGTTTGGACTTAGGTTAAGTATAAAGTAAGTTTTAATAGATCAGGAGATTATTAAAACTTGGGTAATCTATAAGGTCGAGGCATAACAAATGTTCTCACCTAAATATTAGATAGGGAAATCAATATTGAAGTATTTGCATTTTCTCTCACTTGACACTCGGGAGAGGTAGTGATGGAGTACAAGAGAGACCTTCATTATTGAATGAATGGAATTGGTTAATAATTTCTTAATAGGATGACATGGAAATAACGAAATGAAATAAAGCCCATAGAAAAATTGTGTATTAGAAGTCCATGTTTTATTTTTCTTTTGAATTTATATTTGTTTTAGTTTTATTTTTATAAACATTAAATTTGGTTGCCTATTTAAAGTTGGGTTACGATAATTATGATACTTAACGACAATTTAAACCAATCCCTGTGGATACGATATCCTATTCACCTTTTATTGTTAAAACTTGACTTGTACACTTGCGGTGTAGCAAAAATACACTACCAGTCTCCTAAGGAAATAAGGGTATTTAATTTTAGCACAACTTTGGTTGAGTTTCTAGAAGTGATTGGGCCTAATGTAGTTTTAGATGGTGAAAATATACATTTGATGGTTCAATGTCAATATCTACTGTATCAATGCCAGTAGTATTGAATGACTACATTATATCCTGTTAAGGATGGCAACGCACAAACAATATTCTTGTGTATCTTTGCAATTTCTCAGGTATATGTAGTTAAATTTTACGTGGAGAAAAAAATTATAGGAATTGGGTATTTTGGCCTTACAATAACCAACGAAGTAGGGTAACATATATAAAAGAGACACTTATCTGAATAGCAATTTTGTGATTTTGTTTTCAATTTTGTCCCTTTTTTTAAACATAGTTATGGCAATTTTTTTATTTATCTAAATTCTCATCCATAATAGTAATTTCGACATTCTTAATGGTAATTTTGTGATTTCTCATTCTATCTGTCTATTTCTGTAATTACCAAGACGATGGAATAGCCTAGAAGCTCTAATTCCCCTCCGTTATGCTTACAAACTCAACGCAAAATGGGAGTTAAAGAGAGGGAGAGTGCGCAAGCGATGACCTCTAGTGGCTTTCGCCTCCACGAAATCACCGTCGATGTCTCTCTAAAATTGGATCTGACTCCTGTCGATATTTTTTCTTTAACTGACTTTCATTGTTCACCGCTAGGAATCAAAATGGAAGGTCGGATTTGGAGATCGTTCTTACCAACGGCCTCGATAATGATGGGTATCTTACTATCCAAACCTATATCGTCACCCTCTCAACGTTAAGATCTGGGTCCTGGAACAATTTTTACCAGTGGCAAAAATCCAAAATCAACGTCAAATTTTTGAATTCCCTTATCATATATTGTCTTGATATGAATCTTCATTTCTTGTAGAAACATAATGGACTAACTCACCCTCAAAAGACACCTCATAAGAAGAGGATTGACCTAGGTTTTATATATAACTCCGAATTAAGTAACACAGGGAATTTTTTTTAACAAATCACTACAAATGGATATCGGGGGAAGGACCAACATTAATACGGGATTCAATATGCCCCTAACACGCAGAGAGGACTTTTTGACAAACCACTACGAGCGGATATCAATTTGTGGGATTCAACACAACTAACATTAGACAAAGCTCCTGGATCTGATACCTTGTGAGCTTCAACATGCCTCTCACGCGCAGGGTGAACTTTTTGTAAAAACCACTACGAGCGAATATCGGGGACCCAACATCAATGTGGGATTCAACACACCCAACTACAAACAAAAGTCTTGGCTCTTATACCATATAGAAACACAATGGGCCTAACCCACTTTCAAAAGATGCCTTGTAAGATTAGGATTGCCTTAGACTTTTTATATAGCTCAAGATCATATAACACAAGCTATTCAGAATTCAACACATACCCCCATGCGCAGGGTGGACTCTTTAACAAACCATTGCGAACGGATATCAAGGGAAGGGTCCAACATTGATGTGGGATTCAACACGCCCCTTACATGTAGGGTGGACTTTTTGACAAACCAATGTGAATGGATATTAATGTGCAATTTAATACACCTAACATCAGACAAGATTTTTGGATTTGATATCATATGGGATTGAACACACCCCTCATGCGCAGGGTGGACTTTTTGCAAAAATCACTACGAACGAATATTGGATGGCCCAAAATCAATGTGGAATTCAACACACTCAACATCAAACAAGATTCTTGACTCTGATATAATGTAGAAATATAATGGGCCTAACTCACTCTCAAAAGAAGTCTTGTAAAATGAGTAACCTCAAGCTTTATATATAGCTCAAGATCAGGTAACACAAGTGATGAAGGATTCAACATTTCTATTTTTATGCCAGGTCTTCATCTCTCTCTATATATATCATTGTCGAATTGTTGGGTTAATTTTTTCCTTAAATATTTGTCTCGAATTTCAATTTCATTAGAAGTTAAAAGATAGTATAGGAGCTCATACTCTATTTTTAAATTGCTAATTTTGTTCTCTCTCTCTCTCTCTTTTTTCTCTTTGTATGTCTTCTCGTTCTTTGCTTCTGTAAATTAGTTTCAAGATTTTTATAGGGATAATAACACTTTCGAATCCTGATAGATTCAATTGGTGCTCAATTGGATTCTGTATTTAAAAATAGGCACATTAGCTCCTTGATATTTCACTTTCGTTTCAATTTGGCTCCAATTACAATGGTGTTAAGTCAATAGTAATAGTCAATGTGAAATTAAGGGTATTTTTGTTATTTTATGTTAAAAATAAGGGTAATTTCGTCTTTTTGATCTAACTAATTTAATGGGATCTATTTGTAAATTAATCTAAACTTAAGGGTAAAACATATATTTAATCATTTCTCTCATCCCTTCTCCTCTTCCCTGCTCAACAATTTCACAATTTCTCCTCCTCTTGCAAATGATGGGAGAACATCAAATGATGCAGGATTTGAACCTATGTTCTTCACGTCCACCACTACTAAACTGATGGAGGTACAGATTAAGTTCTACATATCCAATCTCGAATCTGCTTGGATCTTTCTTTCTCTCTCTTTCTCTCTCTCTCTCTCTATATATATATATATATATATATATATATATATATATATATATACATACATATATATATATATATATACATACATATATATATATATATACATATATGTTGTTGGTGTCGAAAAATAGTTTACACCCACAGTATAGTTTAGTCAGGATCCACGAGTAGAGTGTTGTTGATTTGAAGGTTATCTTTGATAAAGGGGAATCCTTTGCGTTACTTATCTTTCAATCTGTAATTTAACCGAGCTAACCTAAGCGTTGTCTAGCTGAGCTCCAAGCATGTACCTATACAGAACCCACTGGGTTTGTACCCGGGAAAGCCCTTCTAGCGTGAGAGTAAGATCTCGGGGGGTGAAATTATAAGAATGCTTTGAATATTCTAAAGGAAATTATCCCTTTCGTCACGATTCACATTTCTTTTTATAGGAGAAAAATTGATTAACGTTTCAAAAATTAAGGGTCTTAAGCTCAGTTATCGACCTTAACACAGTGCGTGGTGGAAAAAATGGGCACATGAAGGGATTAGAGTCATAGGACTGGGCTTTTTAGTGTTGGTGGAGTACTCCATGGGTCGTGCTGCCAAAAAAGCGGATGAACTGGCTTAGACACGAGTATGGACACTGAGGTGGGTGCACTGACCAGAGTATTATCGACTGAACATCCTTTAATTATAGAAGATTTATGGGCGTGACTGTCCAAGTGTCAAATATCAACCAACCTGAATTTGCTGAGCTGGGCAGGCCGGTCAGGAGATTAAAGCAACCATAATATAGATTTTACCACCCACACAGTCGATGCCTCACGACACTTCATACTCTTGGTTCATGTGTAGGGCTTAGGTGGAATGACACGGAAGCAGTTGATTTTCACCCTCATGAGTTACCCCCCAGCCCCTAGTGTTGAGGTGGAATACAAGATGCTAGGGGTTTTGTTCTGCTTGGTAACTAATGAAAGACGGGCCTTCGATCTCACAGAGATCCTGCTCGATATGGGAGAAGATTCTGGTTGGTCACTACTTAGCTTCCTCAAGAAGCCTTACTACAACTTTCCCAATGTGCGACCCATTGTTTGCACCTTCAGATGGGCACGAGAATCGAGGTGCTGTCCGACATCCGATAGCACGACGTTTCGGTTGGATAGGGAACTTATAAATAGCACCCCTCTTTCTCACTCATTTTCTCACACTAGAGTTTCCTAAGTGCAAATTTTATTCTCGGCAATGGTATTTTCCTCTTCTTTTTCTTCATGTCTATTTACTCCTTCTTTCTTGGGTATTTAGCCCGTAGAAGTCTGGCTCTTCTGAGCGAATTCATTCGACATCCGATATCCAGCATATCAAGCTCAGTTTGTCTCTGAAAGAGGTCAACTGGACGTCTTCATCGTGCAATAGGGTCAGCGAGTCTAACGGAGCAGAGCCTTCTCAACTCTCCATTAAGACGAGCAGGGCTACTCGATCTAAGTCCCAAGAAGGGGAAAGTTCATCTAGAAATCCTACAGCTAAGCTCGATCAGGGTCATGCCATCGAGCCTAGTTCAACAGATCAATCCATCTTGGAGGCTCTCCCCCCCTTTACTTCGTCTGGTCAGGGCAAGGAAGCCAACGTTAATGATGAGTGGTTTATTTACCAACAAATTAAATACTTTTAGATTCAAATATTTGTGTATTTTTAAGCACTTTTGTTGTTTTAATATGTTTTTGTGTTGTTTGGTAGGTTTTTGAATAAAATGGTGAAATTATGCAAAACCGGTACAGGTGCTGTAACTTCTAGGCCTATATTGAACATAATGCCATTCTATTTTAGGAAAACTCAAAACGAGAAGTTATATATATTTTTCTTATCTTTCCACTGATTTTTGAATCACCTAAATTGGATTTCGAACGAAGAAGTTACAACCACAACAAGAAAGTGTGTCACCGCGGCGACGGTAAAACAGCAGAAAGTTTGTAACGGCCGTGATCCCATCGCCGCGGCCGTAACCTCTGTGCCAGTTTAGATATTATTTTAGATATTTTAGGATATTTTGATCCCCTTTTTTCTCCTCATCTCCTCTCCATTTGGCCAACACACCTCCATAGACCTCTGGAGGATAGTAGAGAGTATTTTTGGGGAGCTCAATCAATTCCTAAGGAGAAGAACACAAAGCAACGAAGGAGAAGTGATCTTGGAACATTCTTAGCGAGCAATCTTTGGATTACAGCTAGTTTCTCTCGTTTTTCTCTTCATCTCTTAACTTAGGATTATTGTTTGAGCATGTTTAGCTCGTTTTACATTGTATATATGATTATGGCCATTAGTTAAACATGGATTGTCTTAGGGATTAACATATATTAATGAAAATGTGATTTGTTTGAGTTTGTGTTTCGTTAATGTGTGTTCTTTATAATTTCGATTGTGTTTATCGTTCTTGTATTGATTATATGCTTAGAATGATATATAGATAATACAGGATTTGACAGTCGGGAGAGGTAACCCTGGATTCGAACTAGGGTAAACACAACACGTCAATCTAACGATCCGAGAGGGCGTTAGAAAGTGTGCAATCAATGACGTTGGAGCGAGACTCACGTGACCTAGTGTCGTTAAGATGTTGAGGGGACCTTCTTCGTTGACGCGAAGTCACGTATTCACTCGTCTAATACTCGGGAGAGGTGGCGAGTGAGTTTACGAACTGAGATTATCGGATGCCTGAACGGCGTTAACATAAACTAAAACGAGACCAAACACGTTTTTGTAAACAAAAGTTAATCCCTAGGCAATCTGATTTCCTTAACAGTCTCATATTAATATTAGTATAGTTGATTTAATTAGATTAATTAAATTAGTATTAGTATTTAATTATATTTCATTTTTATTGCCTAGATAAAATTAGGTTATCGTAAACGTGGTAATCAATAATAATCACAACCAATCCCTGTGGACACGATAACCCTAACTCTCCTGATCTATACAAAAACTTGACCTCAAATACTTGCGAGTGAAAATAGCAGCGTATTTACGCGCTACCAAGTTTTTGGCACCGTTGCTGGGGATTGTGTTTTTTTAGCTATTATTGACATTGTGAATAAATGACCAAATTTTACTTTAAGCATTTATTTTGTCGATAACTTTTTCATTTGTAGTTTTTGTTTTTTATTTCTCTTGCAGAGTACTCGACGATGTTAGATCAATGAGTATTGATGCAATTCTTTCAATCGGATTACGAGTTGTTTTATAATGTTTGGAATCGATACAAGGAATTGCTACTTCGATTTCCAAACCATAGCCTCCCGACGGAGTGTCAACTCTTACATTTCCTTAACAGGTTACAAGCCGCAACCAGAATGTGGGTAGAAGAAGGACTTACTAGCATCTCGTTCTTTGACCTAACTGCGGACGAAGCCATTTGGTCGTTGGAGGAAATGGCAGCCGATGATTTTTAGAGTTGAAATTATTCACCAAGTCACCAAAACTTGGGGGATTTTTCCAACACCTTGGCGCCATGGATTGACAATTTGAATCACGACGAGGAGTCTTCTCCCAATCTAGAAGAAATGCTCGTAACTGTTATGCGGGAGACGTAGAGATTGTTGAGGGAGATGCATAATCGGATCAACGAGCATGAGGATCATCTTGATCATATCGAGACAGTCTGCGCCGACATTGATGTGACTGTAACGTCTCTTCAGACGCAAATCGGTCAGCTAATCTGCTTGATTGAGGCCGAGTCAGACATGGTGGCACTGGGAGATACACATGCCACATGCATTGAAAGACACCGTGAGGAGCCAGAAACAAGCAAAAGGAGCTTGGGAGAGTTCAACTATGCTTATCTGAATGAGCCGGGAACCCAAGCCTAGATCAACAATTGTGATTCGTCACCATTGGAGATCCAATTAGTGATGCCTCTATCGATCTCAAATGATCATATTTATGAGGATCCGATATGGCTCACTTGTTCTCTGCCGCCGCTAGCAACGTTCTTCCATGCCCACCAAGTACATAAGTCAGTGGAGCATCATGTTGAAAGCTCAAGCTATACATTGCCACATCTCGCTAGTCTTGAGGGCGTCTTAAACCAAGACCTGTATGTGGTGTTGTAAGACACTTACTATGGGTGAAAATCGCTCGTTGACGATCACTTCAGCATGTCAGGCTGACGACCATAAACCAAGCACTTCTTGGGAGGCAACCCAAGGAAAAGATTAAGTTAGATTGATCATAACCGATTTGATTCAAGGCGAGAGTCTCTCGTCTCCCAGGTACGTGCTCTAAACCCTAGTCTTAATTATAATGCTTTATCATGTCATTGGGATCGCTGACTAGATTAGTATGGGCATTTCCTGTTTGAGTCGGGTGATATGTGTTAGTATGTTTAGTTATAGTTTATGTTTTACTGTTTTTATATGTGCATGTTTGTTTAGGGTAGTTTTTGTGCATGTGTTGAGTTTCAACGTCATTTGGGTCATTACCCGATAATGAGTCTGTCCCCTGGTTGTTTATTGAGGTCAAGCGTAAAACTCATGCATGTATGTTCTGTGTGTTCAACATTACATTTTAGTAATAGTTATTATAGATCCTACTTACACGAGCACGTAAACTCATTATATAACTGTCTAATTGATTTGAAAACGATTATCTATCACCTAAATTCATGACATTAGGGTTTCTAGAACTTGATTTGGGGGAAATTCGAGATGAAATCCTAGGCAAGTTAGTTCAGAAGACATGATTTAGGCATTCATTTTCTCGCTTGAGCCTTTTTAAACTTACCTTGATATATTATTATCCTTCGTTATCCTGTCGAAGCCTAAACACCGTTTCAATTCTGAACACTTAACAAATACCATAGCTGATTGAACTTTTTCTAAACCTTTATCGCTTAACCGAAAGCACAATGTGAGTGAATCAAGCTAGCAGTTGCAAATGCTACTTGATGTGAGCGTTTGGGTTTTGGGTGAGCTATTAATTGGTTTGGTATTCGAGTAATCACTTGTCATTTTTCGTTCATATTTCCCTTACCCCTTAAATTGTACAAAACAAATAAGTTCGGGGGTGTGTTCGTTGAAAAGAAAAAAAAAATAAAAACTAAAATAAAAAAGAATCAAATGTAAATACGGTTTTTATTTCCGTTTCTTTTTTACAAGTGAGTACATCATTCTTAATATATGTTCGGGATTGTTTCCAATCTATCTATGGGTTTCAAGTGAGAGTGTCAAGCGACGTGCCTTGCGTAACGTCAAGTTAACTACATTAACCCATTTTCACTTTCAAAATTGCCCTTGGCTATTTGTCTTAAACCGAACCAAGCCCTAATGATCTTTATGTACTTCCAAGCCTACATTAGTGGAGAATAGATCCCGGGTCAAGCCTATAGATTCCCTATACCTTCGGGTTTTTTTTTTTGTCATGCGCTTATATGGTAGATAATCCAATCCGATTAATGGACAGTTATATATTTGAGTTTTAAACACACACACATACACACACACACACTTTAGTAGGATCTATAATGGCATTCACTATTATAAATGTTGAAATTCTATAACATTCCATGGTGTGTTTTTATGCTTGAACTCGATAGGATTGGGGGCCGATGAGGGATATTTCATTTGGTCGATAGATGATACTCAAACTTGCACATATTTTTTTTTTTCGTGTTTTTCAATTTCGTAATTAGTTTTTATATTTTCTTGTATTGTTTGGGTGTTTTGCTTGAGGACAACCAAATGTTTGAGTTTGGGAGTATTTGATGAGTGATTTATTTACCAACAAATTAAGTATTTTTACATTCAAATATTTGTGTGTTTTTAAGCACTTTTGTTGTTTTAATATGTTTTTGTGTTGTTTGGTAAGTTTTTGAATAAAATGGTGAAATTGTGCAAAATCGGTACAAGTTCTGTAACTGCAAGGACAATTTTGAACACTATTCCATTCTATTTTTGGAAAACAAAAAACATGGAAGTTATAGATCTTTTTCTTAGGTTTCCACAGGTTTTTGAATCACCTAAATCAGAGTTCGAACAAAGACGTTACAGCCAAAACAAGAAAGTGTTTCACTGCCGCGGCGGGACACCACCACCGCGATGGTAAAACAACAGAAAGTTTATAACGGTTCTGCATTTCCACCGCCACGGCCGTGATCCCATCGCCGTGGCCCTAACCTTTGCGCTAGTTTAGATATTATTTTAGATATTTTAGGATATTTTGATCCTTTTTTTTCTCTTCCTCTCCTCTCCATTCGGCCAACACACCTCCATAGACCTTAGGATGATAGTAGAGAGTGTTTTTGGGGAGCTCAATCAATTCCTAAGGAGAAGAACACAAAGCAACAAAGGAGAAGCGATCTTGGAACATTCTTAGCAAGAAATCTTCAGACTACGGCAAGTTTCTCTCGTTTTTCTCTTCATCTCTTAACTTAGGATTATTGTTTGAACATGTTTAGCTCGTTTTATATTATATATACAGTTATGGCCATTAGCTAAACATGGATTGTCTTAGGAATTAACATATATTTATGAAAATGTGATTTGTTTGAGTTTGTGTTTCGTTAATGTGTGTTCTTTATAATTTCGTTTGTGTTTGTTGTTCTTATATTGATTATATGCTTAGAATGATATATAGAGAATATGGGGTTTGACAGTCAGGAGAGGTAACCCTGAATTCGGATTAGGGTAAACACAACACGTCAATCTAACGATCTTGGAGGGCATTATAAAGTGTGTAATCAATGACGTTGGAGTGAGACTCACGTCACCTAGTGTCGTTAAGACATTGAGGGGAACTTCTTCGTTGACGCGAAGTCACGTATTCACTCGTTTAACACTCGGGAGAGGTGACGAGTGAGTTTACGAACTGAGATTGTCGGATACTCGAACGCCATTAATATAAACTAAAACGAGATCAAACACGTTTTTGTAAACGAAAGCTATTCCCTAGGCAATCTACTTCCCTGAACCGTCTCATATTAATATTAGTATAGTTAATTTAATTAGATTAATTAAATTAGTATCAGTATTTAATTATATTCCATTTTTATCGCCAAGATAAAATTAGGTTATGGTAAACGCGGTAATCAATAATAATCACAATTAAACGCGGTACCATAACCTAATTTTATCTAGGCGATAAAAATGGAATATAATTAAATACTAATACTAATTTAATTAATCTAATTAAATTAACTATACTAATATTAATATGAGACGGTTAAGGGAAGTAGATTACCTAGGGATTAACTTTCGTTTACAAAAATGTGTTTGGTCTCATTTTAGTTTATGTTAACAGCGTTCGGGTATCTAACAATCTCGGTTCGTAAACTCACTTGTCACCTCTCCCGAGTGTTAGACGAGTGAATACGTGACTTCGCGTCAACGAAGAAGTCCCCCTCAATGTCTTAACGACACTAGGTCACGTGAGTCTCACTCCAACGTCATTGATTGCACACTTTCTAATGCCTTCCCTGATCGTTAGATTGACGTGTTGTGTTTACCCTAGTCCGAATCCGGGGTTACTTCCCCCGACTGTCAAATCTCATATTCTCTATATATCATTCTAAGCATATAATCAATACAAGAACGATAAACACAATCGAAATTATAAAAAACACACATTAACGAAACACAAACTCAAACAAATCATATTTTCATAAATATATGTTAATCCCTACGACAATCCATGTTTAGCTAATGGCCATAACTGTATATACAATGTAAAATGAGCTAAACATGCTCAAACAATAATCCTAAGTTAAAAGATGAAGAGAAAAATGAGAGAAACTAGCTGTAGTCCAAAGATTTCTTGCTAAGAATGTTCCAAGATCACTTATCCTTAGTTGCTTTGTGTTCTTCTCCTTAGGAATTGATTGAGCTCCCCACAAACCCTCTCTACTATCATTTTAAGGTCTATGAAGGTGTGTTAGTCAAATGGAGAGGAGATGAGGAGAAAAAAAGGATAAAAATATCTTAAAATATCTAAAATAATATCTAAACTGGCGCAGAGGTTATGGCCGTGGCAGTGAAAATGCAGAGCCGTTACAAACTTTCTGCTGTTTTACCGCCGCGACGGTGGTGTCCTGCTGCGACAATGACAGCTTTCGTGTTTTTCTTGTATTTTCTTCGTTCGAACTCCGATTTAGGTAATTCAAAAACCGATGGAAAGATAAGAAAAAGATATATAACTTCCATGTTTTTAGTTTTCCAAAAATCGAATGGAACTATGTTCAAAATTGGCCTTAAAGTTACAGTACTTGTACCGATTTTGCACAATTTCACCATTTTATTCAAAAACCTACCAAACAACACAAAAACATATTAAAACAACAAAAGTGCTTAAAAACACACAAATATTTGAATCTAAAAGTGATTAATTTGTTGGTAAATAAATCATTCATCAGTTAACCCTGATCGACCTGCTTACCATGTCCCCCCAAATAGCCCAGTTTGGGGTATACAGTCTAAGTACGTATTCCCCAGATTGGTGAAATTGAGGGTTATCCAGGATGAGGATTGCATCTATGCATCTCTGAAAAGATATATCACTGTGTACATGGACTAGTTTATGGCCAGCCAGTGGTTTCCCATTCATCTTTGGGTTCAGGCCGTCTGTTGAGAGCTCGGGTTGTCTCCTATCACAGCTCACCCCCAATAGTATGAGGATGGTTGTGGTCTCCCACGTCATCTTCTATGCTAAGGGGGATGACGCGTCCCTCAACCTCTTCTGGGCTCTTATGTTTGCCAAGTCCATTCCCGGAGGTCAAGGGTGGTGCTATATAGCTGCTTGATAATAGTTCCTAGGTGGAAACAACCAGTTGAACGAGGGATGGAAATCCAAATTCTTCTTCCTCGGGAGAACCGGATAGGAGCTTAGCTTGGGCGAGGACATAGTCTACCCCATCCAGAGACATTAGGGTAAAGTGGGTAAGTACCTATCTCAGTCTTTATTGTTAAACTTTCTACTTGGTATAATTATTTAACTTATCTTTTCTTCTCGTCTTCATAAAACCAAAGAAATTGTAGAAAACGAATATTCTCAACGGAACTTGCTGAGAATAGAAACTGAGTTCTAAAGAAGGTCTTTACCCACATCAAAGAGCTAATAAAGTCGACTCTGTACGACTTGTATTTCTGAAGTAATCTTTTTCTGCCTACTTTTGTTTTTTACGAGTCTTCCACGAGTAGTAAGCCTTTAAATTCTTCTCGGTTTCGTTTAACTACTTGTCTTTTTTTATTTGTCTGACTGCGTATTTCTTACAGTTATGGACCAAGCTACGATGAGGAGTCTTGAAAATGAGAGGCAAGGCAAGGTGGCCACCGAGGCTATTAGCTCCATGCAGAGGGCCCAAGAGAGAGAGACCACCTCGGCTTGGACCACGCCTCATCACAACCTAGCGAGGCCGATGCCTGAAGTGGTAACCGCTACTCCGACTATCCTCTTCATCCTGGTGGAGAAGGACAACCCTGACCCTATTGAAAAGAGGGACAAAAGGAAGAGGAAGGTCACGGAGGCTGAGGCTAAGCCGACATCAAAGCACAACAATAAGGACGACAAGCCAAAGCATAAAGAGAATAGTGGATCATTCTCCATTCTGGACATCGGCCTAAAGCTCGAGAAAAGAATTCTTGACCTCCCTAATCTCCTTCCTAGTTTCTTCCACAAGATCACCCCCTGACTACTGCTAGAAAATCGCTTCGAAAAGCGATGCAAAGCTGATCACTGAGTTCTACAAAGATGCCATAGCGATGACTATCCTCCTTGGTAAATTATCTTGACTTTACAAATTCGTTCTTCTTCATACAACAACATTTATTTCCTTTAAATATAGAACCTCTTCAAAGTAGCAAAGATAGGCTTCTATCTGCATCGGGTCCGCGAGGAGAATAAGGTCCTTACTGAGAAGAAATCCACCGCAGTGAAGGGCCTTAACGAACTTTAAGAAAAGGTTCGAGAGCTGGGCAATGATGACAAGAAAATGAAGGCCCAGATCGAAAAGGTGACCACAAAGAAGTACAAGCGGTGCGATCAGGTCGGTAGGCTAAAAATTGACCTCTTCAGGCTGATCGACCAACTAGGCCCTTTCGATAAGAAAAAATGTGAGGCCGTTGCTTAGGCTAAGTAGGAGGCTGTGAATAAATAGATAAAAATCTAGGAGTTCAAGGACCTCTAGACCAGCATCAAGGTCGACGTGAAGAATGATGGTTACAACGCCACCATCCATTCATTCTGACACTAATACCCCCAGTTCCTATATTAACAAATATATATGGAGTTCTACAACTCAGAGGAAAAGGACGGAGGTGTTCAGGGTGGCCAGGCTGGAGCTGAAGTAGGCAGGGATGGGAAAGCTCAGGCTGAGCCAACCCAATAACTTCAATCAACCAACCATCTTTTGTAGTTTTTCCTTTTTTTTTTTTTTCTTTTTTTTTTATTGTTGTTGTTTCCCAGATCGGGCTTTTTTTACCTGGCTCAGAACCCTAATTTGTAAATATAATTTTTGAAGCAATGAAAATTTTGTTTTACCTGATAATTCTTTCTTTGCTCGTTAATTCTGTCTGATCGGTCATTTTTCGTCATATGCGTGTTTTAAATTTGTTGCTTGAATATCTTCCACACTAGTAACTAGGACCTATCCATATACACCAGCCTTAATTAACTGTCTTCAGAACTGGGACTAGGCTCGGTCATTTTCAAGCACTTAGGAGTGAAATATCTTCATCTAATTCAACTTATAACTTTAAGAACTAGGCAAAATTTCACACCGACCTTAGTTTTAATATCGAGTAGAATTTAATTATAAATTGGACTTAGGACCATTTAGATTACAACACCGAGAGGTATTAAACCTCAATCAAGTGAAACACCGAGAAGAGTTATCCTTCAGTTAGAGATGTCATACTGAGGAGAAAAAGATCTCACTCAATTGTTCATGGATTAGCTCGATCTTTCAGTCTTTACGACCCTCAGTCATTCTGCCCCCAACTGACTACTCGAGCTTGGTATGACCGTCTTGGGGTAGTCGGTTAACTGGTAAAGACGTCCGACCTGAGTTAGGCTCTCTCCGTCCATAGGATTTCAACAGTCAGTGGCTTTTTATGGCTAGTCATAGGTGAGTTCTCCGTAGTTAGGGCCATGTTTGAGCCTTTTTGGGTTATCTCAAGTTAGTCCTTGTAGGAGTGTCGTCTCTTTATGTCGTAAGATTGTGGTCAGCTGTGAGGGGTAGATGCCTAGTCGTAGGTCCTCAGACCCAATCAATGTCCCGCCCTTACTGGATGATAGTGGTCTATCCTCGGGCACCGACTACCGATCTGGGGGGTGTCTGGTTATCACCCTCAGTGGTTTGTGCCGGGATGCCACTTTTGTAGATGTTTAGGAGCCGAGAACAAATTCGACTAGACACATTTTCATTAATAGAAAATCTCATTACATATTTTATAATTTGAAATTTCTACCTCTACATCGTTATTTCTTCTCTACGAAAATAACATTTCAGGTACTCGCCATTCTAGGGGTGTCTCAGTGCTGACTTTCTATGGTCCTTCCCAAGTTAGAGAAAGCTTCCAGTTATTTTGATCTTTTGTGTCCAGGGTTACTTTTTTTAGAACAAGATTACCAATGTCGAAGGAGCGTGGTCTGCCCCTCCTATTGTAATACCTTGCTACCCCTTGTTGATAAGCTGCCTGATGTACCCGAGCTCTTTTTCTTCTTTCTTTTAGGAGATCCAAATTCAATGTCAATGCTGCTTCGTTCTCAGCTCGATCAAAGGAGGTTGACGTTCTTAGTGATAATATGTTGATCTTAGCCAGGATGACGGCCTTAGACCCAAAGGTCATTGCGAAGGGTATTTTTCCCATTAGGGTTCTGGCCGTTGTGTAATATGCCCATAGAATGGGATTGAGATCCTTAGCCCATAGTCCTTTAGATCTATCAAGGTTTGTCTTTAGATTTTGTAAGATGGTATGATTGGGGACCTCGACTTGACCATTTACTTGAGGATACCCCAGAAGGAAAAATGAGTACTGATCCGCAATCCCAAGTAGAGGTTGGCAAAAAGGTTGTTGTCAAATTGATTTTCGTTGTCTGAGATGATGGCCTTGGGAATTACGAACTGACAGATCATGCTTTTCCACATAAAATCTCTGATCTTCTCCTTGGTAATTTTGGCTAGTTTATAGGTTGAAAATATCTATCTACTTCTAAGCCGAATTTGCCAGTTTTCGAGTGTTTTATTAATGTTTTAATTGCATTTTAGTTGTTTTTATGTAAATCAAGTGTAGGGACGTAAACAAGTGAAAAATGAGCGCAACGGTGGAAAAATTATGAAGAAAAATAGAAAAACACAAGGGATCAAGACAACAGTCCCACCACCTAGGTGGTCAGGCCACTGCCTAGGCAGTAAGATTGTTGGAAGTGCTGAAAAATGAACAAGTTCCGACCACCTAGGCGGTATGGCCACTGCTTAGGCGATGAAATGGTAGAGAGTTTGGTTGTTGTTCCGTCGCCTAGGCGGTAAGCAAATCGACTTACCCACCGCCTAGCCAGTGAATCCTACTGCCTAGGTGGTCAGCTCTGAACAGACATAAAAAACTTTTTAGATATTTTTGAAACCTTGAGCCTGTAAATACTTCTCCCCCACTTGTGAAAAAGTTGTGGTTGAATGTTCCTAATCTTAAGATAGTGTTATCTAACTATTCTTGAGAAAAGAAGAGGAGGTTCATCATTTAACAAGACGAAGTATTTGCGGAGCGATCTTTAGCGACAGTGGACCATTCCACTCTAAGATTTTATCGTTCTTCCTTTGTTTTTATCTTTGTAATTACTTTTCCATATCTAATGATGTTGAATCACTCTTGTTTTATATGTTATATGGCTAAGATCATGTAGTTTAGATAAATATTATCTAGGCGTTGTTATAAGTAATGTAAATACTAGTTTGATTGAATATACATTACGTTAATGGTTGTTTGTCTCAATCCGATTGTGTTTGTCGTTATTCTTGATATTATGCAAGTTCAGATAATTAGATAATACAGAGTTTGACACTCGGGAGAGGTAATCCCAGATTTGGACTAGGGTAAACACAATGCGATGATCCAATAACCTGGGAGAGAGCTGGAGAGTGTATAATCCATGACGTTGGTTTACGACTCATGTGACTATGTGTTCGAAAAGACGTTCGAGGGCGACTTTGGTGTTAATACGAAGTCATATATTCGTTCGCTTTACACTCGAAATAGGGAGTGAGCGAGTTATAGATACAAAGATTGTCGGATAGGATAAATACCGTTATAGCTAACTAAAAGAAGTCAAATATGTATTACATGAAAGAAATCAATACCTAGGTAATAAATATAGTTATAACTAACCATATAGTTGTCATTTATCTTAGTTATTAATTAAAATACAAACAATTCTTGAAAAGTCGAGATAATAAAAGACTATGAAAATCACGGTATTCAACAAATTTACGCTATCCCCAGTGGAACGATATCCAATCTCACAATCCATTATACTAAAACTTGACCTCGTGCACTTGCGAGTAGTTACTACGTGAGCGATTAAATCGTCATCGTACAAGTTTTTGGTGCCATTGCTGGGGATCGAACCCGGGTCACCCACATCCCCGGCAATGATGCCAAAAATTTGTATGACGAGGTTTTTACGCTCGCGTATTGACTACTCGAAAGTATACGAGATCTAATTTTAATATAGTGGATCTTTAAGATCGGATATCGTTCCACAGGGACGGTGTGAATAATTGAATACCGTAATTTGCATAGTCTCCTATTATCCAAACTGTTCAACAATTATTTTAAAATTAAACTACTAAAACTAAATTAAACTACAATTAGTGGGTTAATATTAACTAAGTTGATTACCTAGGGATTGATTTCGTTCACTTAATACATGTTTGATTTTGTTTAGTTAACAATAACGGTGTTTATGGTATCCAACAATCTCGGTTTGTAAACTCACTCGTCACCTCTCCCGAGTGTAAGAAGAGTGAATACGTGACTTCGCGTAAAAAATTTGGTGGCCGCTAATTTAAGCGTCGCCACTTTCACCGCAAGCATACAGATAAAGTTTTACTATAATAGACCTTTCGGTCGGGTATCGTATCCACAGGGATTGGTTGAGATTACTATCGAGTACCGCGATTGTCATAACTTAATTTTATCTAGGCGACTAAGATGGTATTTAATTTATACTAATACTAAACTAAAATACTAATTAAGTTAACTATACTATAAATACTATATTGAGATTGTTTAGGGGAGTAGATTACCTAAGGATTAACTTTATTTACTTAAATGCGTTTGGTTTTGTTTTAGTTAACATTATCGGTGTTCGGCGTATCCGACAATCTTGGTTCGTAAACTCCCTTGCCACCTCTCTAGAGTCGTTAAGACATTGAGGGGGACTTCGGCGTTGACACGAAGCCAAAAACATGGTGGCCGTAATTAAGCATCGCCACTTTCACCGCAAGCGTACGGGTCAAGTTTTAGTATAGATCGGGAGATTAAGGGTATCATGTCCACAGGGATAGGTGAGACTTATTATCGATTACCGCGATTATCATAACCTAATTTTATCTAGACGAAAATAAATGGAATAAAATTAAATGCTAATACTAATTTAATTAAACTAACTAATTAACTATACTAATATTATGTTGAGATAGTTTTGAGGGAATAGATTGTCTAGGGATTAATTTCCTTTACAAATAAGTGCTTGGTTTTGTTTTAGTTTACGTTAATGATGTTCTCGTATCCGACAATCTCAGTTCGTAAACTCCCTCGCAACCTCTCCTAAGTGTAAGACGGGGAATACGTGACTTTGTGTCAATGAAGAAGTCCCTCTCAACGTATTAATGACCCTAGGTCATGTGAGTCTCGCCCCAACGTCATCGATTGCACACTCACTCACCAACTCTCTCTCGGGTTATTGGATCGTCGTGTTGTGTTTAACCTAGTCCAAATCCGGGGTTACCTCTCCCAAGTGTCAAACCCTGTATTCTCAATATATCTATCTAAGAATATAATCATGACAGTACAATAAACACAATCAAAATTATAATGAACACACATTAACGAAACATAAACTCAACCAAACAACGTATTTATAAATATAGCATTAATCCCTAAACAACATTTGTTTAACCAATGGCCATAACCATATATACAATGTGAAATGGACTAAACATGCCCAAAAACTACTGAAATGAAGAAAACAAAGAAAATAAATGAAAGAACTTAGCCGATACCCGAAGATTTGGAACTAAAACCGTAAAACAATCACTTTTTTTTTTTTTTTGGAGAATACGATGCCAAAAACTTGTACGAAAATATTTTTACACGCTTGCGTATTGAATTTACTCGCAACTGCACGACGTCAAGTTTTAGTATAGATGGATCATGAGATTGGATATCGTTCCACTGGGGATAGTGTAATTTCGTTGAATACCGTGATTTTCATAGTCTCATATTATCTCGACTTTTCAAGAATTGTTTGTATTTTAATTAACAACTAAGATAAATTACAACTGTTGGGTTAGTTCTAACTATATTTATTACCTAGTTATTGATTTCTTTCACATAATACATATTTGACTTCGTTAAGTTAACTATAACAGTATTTATCATATCCAACAATCTCTATATCTATAACTCGCTCACTCCCTCTTTTGAGTGTAAAGCGAGCGAATATATGACTTCGTGTTGACACCGAAGTCCCCCTCAAATGTCTTTTTGAACACATAGTCACATGAGTCGTGAACCAACGTCATGGATTGCAGACTCTCCAACTCTTTCCTGGGTTATTGGATCGTCACGTTGTGTTTACCCTAATCCGAATCCAAGGTTACTTCTTCCGAGTGTCAAACTCCATATTCTCGGTTTATCATAACAATCATAAAATCAATAATAACGGTAAACACAATCGGATATAGACAAACAACCATTAAAGTAATGGATATTCAATCAAACTAGTATTTACATGACTTACAACAACACCTAGATAATATTTATCTAAACTACATGATCTTAGTAATATAACATGCAAAACAAGAGTGATTCAACATCATTAGATATGGAAAAGTAATTACAAAGATAAAAACAAGGGAAGAACGATCAAATCTGAGAGTGGAATGGTCCACTGTCGCTAAAGATCGCTCCGCAAATGCTTCGTTTTCTCAAATGATGAACCTCCTCTTCTTGCTCTCTCAAGAATGGATAAAGAACACTATCCTAAGGTTAGAAACATTCAACAACAACCTTTTCACAAGTGGGGGAGAAGTATTTATAGGCTCAAGATTTCAAAAATATCTAAAACGATCTTTATGTTTATGCAGAGCTGACTGCCTAGGCGGTGAAACAATAGAGAGTTTAGCTTCTGAAAAAACGTTTCACTGTTGAGGTGGTAAAACAACAGAAGGTTTAGGTTCTAAAAAAGCACTCCACTGCCTAGGCAGTGAGCCATCTGTTTGGAAAAAAAAAAAAAAAACATCCCGCTTCTTCGAAAACTCCAAATCATTTTCTTAAAACTGCCAAATCTCTCTATTCCCATCCTTCCTAACTATTCCAAACCTTCAAAATCATCCTTCCATTTACAAAAATTCTGATTTCCACCAAGAATCTTCCTCCAAATATCATATTTGTCATCCATTTTCGCAAATCTAGGGTTTAAGGGCCGAACGGTGCGATTTCTCTATTGTCAAATGTTTGGACCAAAATTTTTCAACAAGTGTTTATGATCCTACATTTAATCTATTTGTTGAAATATTGAGTACAATGCATGTTATTTCAAAAAAAATCCTTGGATTTGGAATGTACCCAAAACTCTTAAACCCCTATTTTCGCGTTTTTCATTTTCCTTGGGATTTCGGGTTGATTTTTGGTGAGAATTCTCATTATTATACTTAGATACATCATGGGAATGGTATATATTAGGCTACATTGTGAAACTATTGTTGATTCAATTTTGGTTGGTATGCGGTAGTTATAATGACAATGTGTATTTGGTGAAAATGATTTGATTTGATTTGTTCTGTTGTTATTATTGTGGTATGAGTTGTGATGTTGATTGATAGGAAAAATGTTGAAGCATCCTATATCGAAAAAACTGCGCAAGGCAGTATCATCCTCAGCCACAGATTACGATTCATCTCGCTTCATATCCAAACAAGCAGAAGAACACTTCATCACCCATGTACACAAGCGTACAAGCATCTGGCAAAGGGGGTTTGGGCCTTTGGATGCCTTTCAAGAAGAATTAAGAATCGTCATACAAAGCCTGGGTTAGGAAAAATTTTGCTCTTCACCTCTCAAAGGCGAGTTGTCCTTGGTCGGATAATTTTATGCTAACATAACCGAGGCCGTTGGTTACCAGACAAGGGTCAGATATCATCCAATCATTTTTAGTCTAGAGCACTTCAATGAGCTTTTGGGTTTGAAGGAGTCAGAAACATCGAACGATCCATTTGAGCGTCATACGCCAACTATAGACACTATGCTCTGGGCCCTAACCATGGGCAACCTTGAATGGACAAACACAGGGTAGGGTTAGGCCATATTTTCAACGAAGTATCTGAAGCCCGTTCCAAAAATCTGGCATCACTTTATATTTGGGAACTTGCTTCCTACATCCCATTATTCCGACATCTCCAAGGAGCGGGCTTTCTTGTTATATGACATCCAAAGTGGAAAGAAAATCAACGTCGGTTAGAATATTTATTCTTCGATACTTCATGCGGCTCAGACGACGAAGGGAGGCCTCTTTTTTGCCTCGTTTCTAACTACTCTATTCAGACACGCTAGAGTCCCCATCATAGAGAATAGCTATTGGCCCCCTAAAGCTCCGTTCGATCATGCAATGATTAATCGATTGTGGAAATGAGGAGCCCTAGACCTAACTGTGCAGCAAGTTGAGGAAGAGAAGGGCCCAAAAGAAGAAGAAGCAGGCCCATCTGAGGCCCCAATACCTACAGTGCACCATTGCCAACCAAATCCAACTAATCGTGATATCCAGGATCTCCGGTCCGACATCGACAATCTTCATAATGATTTTACTTGCATGTAGATTTTCTTGGATCAGTTTACGCGGCAGCAAGATCAGAACCAATGGCTTTTATACGAGCGTCTTGGAGTCGACATGACTCTCTATTCGCTAGTGCCACATTTTGACCCGGATGAGCTGCAGCCACCATTTCCTCCCAATGAACGGTAGGGGGTTAGACTATTACGTCTTACCTCCTAGGTATGTGTCGGAACCCAATTTTCTATTTTTATTTCTCTATTCTATTATTGGGTTCGTTGCCTAGACAGTGAGGACACTGCCTCGTTCAAGTTTGGGGGTATTTATTGAGCATGAAGGATGAAAATTTTGTGATGTGAAGAATGAAAAACTTTTATAAGGATGTAAAATTAACTAGAAATGTTTAGTTTTTGTTAATGTATTTTAATTTTTGTTTAAGCATGTGTAATGATTAGTTAGTACATGTATGTTAGTATTTAGTTTTAATGCAGAAATGTGAATTAATGGAGTCATACGTGCATGTTGAGTTGTAGAGTTCGTCTGGGCCATGTCTCGATGATGAAAATTATCCCCTAATTGTATATTGAGGTCGGGGGTAATGCCATTCATGTGTGCTTTGTGTGCTTAGCATGTCGATTAGGTAAAAAATATTTTGATCCTAAAATTGCACGATTGTGTGGACTTAGTGTATAATTATTTGAATGATTTGACGCTGATTATTCAGTAATAAGTTCATGGCAGAAATGAGATGTAAGACCTTGATTTTTATTTCAGTCATATTTTAAAATATTTCGAAAATACCGGAGTGGATGTTGCTATTAATTATTTTGATTTAAAAATCTTGGGGTCAATTTGCAAATTCAAAAACATTTATTCTATACTTTGGGATTCAATTTGTCATTTAATTATAAAATTAAAATTTTACGGGTAAAATCATAATTTAAGAAACTCATAAAGGTGCTAATTGAACTAAAAAGAAGACTTAAAAAAACTTAGGGGAGGATACTATAAAATGGGGAAAAACTTTAAAAATATCCATATATATATACATATATGTTATAGGAAGATCGATCAAACACAAACCGAGAGAAGAAGGATCAAGATCACGACGTGGCAAGCGGTGATTAAGTTGATCCACTATAAACATACATTTAAATTACCCCATGCAAATCGTGATCTCAACTCTCAAAAGAAGAAACGCAAAATAGAGAAAGAAGATAGAGAAAGCGAAGAGAGAGAGAGGTTCGCCGGCGGTGGGGTGTAGTCCGGTGTGGGTGGTGGCCCTCCATTCAGTCGGATTTGTGCGTGTGTTTGGTTTATCCGTCGTTCAAACCATTATTCAGCCTGAGGTGTGTGTGTTCTGTTCCATTCCATCGTTATGTGTGGGTGCTCTGTTTTTGTACCGACTATGTGTATGTGTATATGTATATGCATGTGGGTTGCGTGTGAGTGTGTGGGTGGCTCATCCGCTGCTGTGTGTGTGGGTATGTGATCAGGTTGTGGGTGTGTTCCATTCAGTTAGATGGGGGTGTCGGTGTGGTTGCCATCTTCGCCTGAGTGGAGAGTAGAGAGAGAGTAGTCGGTGGGTCCCTAGTGGATGTCTGTTCACTAGTGGTATGCAAACGGTATAGGGGGTGCCGTCGACATCGTCGGAGTGTGTGTGTGTGTGGATGTTCGGTTAGATAGGTGTTTCGAGTGTCTGTTGTTCAGACATGGAGCGTATGTGTGTATGTCTGTGTCGTCGTGTGTAGCTGTGTGTACGTGTGTTGTTCGGCCGGTGGTGTTAACGTTCGGCGATGTGTGTGTGTGGATCGCCAGAGTAAGAGTGAGAGTTAGTGAGAGAGAGAATGTCTGCGGGCTGGATTCAAAATGGAAAACAGTAAACAGAAAGGCAGAATAACTAACAGGCGGGAAAAAGAAAAAGAAAAAAATTGCACAAACCACCCCAATAAAATAAATGATCCAATCTCGCAGTCGACGGAAATATTTGGAAAAGGTAGAATTTCGAACTTCTTTAATATATATATATATATATATATATATATATATATATATATATATATATTTAAGTGTCTAAATTGAAAATGGAAATAGGAAATAAATCGATATAGTAAATTTCATAATAAAGTGCGGGGAATAGGAAATTACGAAATTTAGGGTCTACAATTCATGATTAAGTTATGTTTACATAAAATATTAATTTTAGGCCCTGTCACAAATAGGTTCACAATTACCGGAGAATCAGAAGTGGAGAGTCAGGGAAGCTTGTGAGTGCGGATTATTAGGTGAGTGTACTGTCTTCTTGCAAAAATCTATTTTCATATATATATGATGAAATATATGTTACTTAAAACTGTACGATTTTATAAATGATATAGATCAAGCAGGTTTTGGGTGAGTTGGTAAAGTGGATTTTCGTTGAATTATGTTGGTTTTAAAAGAAAGTTGAAAAAAATGATACGTTGAATTTGGTGGTTTTAAATGAGAGTGAAAAAATGCCTAATTTTCTAAAACAAATGTGGAAAAATAGTTTTTACTGAAATCAGTGGGTATTTTTAAAAGAGTGTGAAAAACATGATTTTGGATATTCTCCCCGAAAGGGGTGGGGATTATATTCTCCCTATAAGGGATGTGAATTTTTTACGATATTGTTGTGGATTATATTCTCCCCGTAAGGGGTATGGATTTTTGGCGATATTGTCGATTTGGACGACGCCATAGTTTTCTTCCCGAAAGGGATGTGGATATTCTCCCCGTATGGATTATATTCTCCTCGTAAAGGGTGTAGATTATATTTCTTCCTATAATGGGATGTGGATATTTCTCCCCATAATGGGGTATGGATTATACTGCGCATTTTATTCCGCTAGGAAGACATATCTTAACGGATGGTACGGTACCGTTGTAACTCCCGATCGTGAGGTTAAAATGATCACTATGTCTAGCCAGTGAGTGGTGTGGTGGTGTGGTATTTAAGATGTGGTGTTTTATCGTATTTGGTGTTTTATCATATATGGTGATTGTTATTATATTGATGGGTTGGATGGATTTCATATATTTTATATATATATATATATATATATATATATATATATATATATAGATGATGATTCTGAATGGTAGGAAGAAAGAGTTTTCTTGTGGTATATGATTTTTATATTACTGTTCAAAGTGTGTTTGTTTATACGCGTTAAGCTTGATCCATTTAAATGTTGTATAAATGATTTTATATTGTTTGATGTATATTGTCTTTTTATGAGTTGGTTTGATGGTAAGGTGATGTCATGTCGACGTCACGTCGGCCCCACAGTGACGGGTGTCCGGGGTGGGGTGTGACATGAGGAATCTAGAACTTGATTGGGGGAGGCTTGAGGTGAAATTATAGGTGAGGTAATTTTGGAGGCATGATTTAGGCCTTCAATTTTTTCGCTTGAACCTTTTGAAATTAACCTGAAAAATTTATTCCCCCATTCTCTTATCGAAGCCCATAAACGTTTCAATTTTGAACACATATCTATACTTTAGCCAATTAAATCTTTCCAAACCATTGTCGCTAAGCCTAAAAGTAAAAAATTGAGTGAAATCAAGTAGCATTAGTGTATGCTACTTGAAGTGAGAGATCGGGGTTTCGGACGAATTGTTATTGGTTCGGTATTAGCATATTCACTTGTCAGTCTTTTGGTTCTATTTTGCACGCCCCTAAAATTGTACAAAATCGAATAAGTTTGGAGGTGTGCTTGTAAAAAAAAAAAAAAAAAAAAAAAAAAAAAAAAAAAAAAAAAAAAAAAAGCCATGTGAACATAGTTTTTAATTCCGTTTCCTTCGACAAGTGAATACAAAATTCTTAAATTCTTGTTCAGGGTTGTATTTTTTTAAAGTGTGGGGGTTATGAGAGAGATTTAGTGATAAGCATTTGTGCCTCGGGTATCATTAAATTATAACGATTTTATGTTTTCTATTCCTACGATACCCTTGGTCATTCTCAAAATCCGAACCAAGCCCTATTGATCTCTGTGAATATCCAAACCTACATTAGTGGATAGTTGAGCCCAGTCAATCGTATGGTTTTCCTAAATCTTTTAAAGTTTAAGTCATGAACTTAGTTATTGAATTATCCAATCCGGTGTTTGATTAGTTATACATTTGGGTTCTCACACAGACATATTTCAAATGGATCTAGAATGGTTTTAACTGATATTGAGTGTTGAAATTCTAGAACACCACATGGTGTATTTTATTCCTGAACTTGATCTGATTACGGGTTGTTGAGGGAAAAACCACTTGGTTTCTTCAATTGAACTTGAAACTCACGTGTCTTTACTTCTTATTTGTTAATGTTTATTTATTTTTAGTTTAGAAATTAGCTAATTAGTATAGTTAGTTTGTTTTAGTGTTAGAGTGTTTTGCTCGTGGACTAGCAAAATTCCACTAGTGCCTTGAGGAAAGGGACCGAGGAGATCGATACCCTACTAGGAAAATAGCCAGGGACTGGTTATGGGAACCAGCGCAATTGGTGGAGCGTGGGGGTGGGCAAACAATTGATAGCACTTGTCACATTTTTCCATGAATTTGCTTGCATTTTCTAACATCTTTGGCCAGTAATACCCATGCCGGAGGAGTTTCTGAGCAAAGGATCTTCCCCCTGCATGGTTGCCTTATACCCTTTTATGAACCTCTTTCGTTAGATAATCAGCCTCCTCAGTTAGGAGACATCTCGAGTAGAAGCCTGAGAAGGATTTCTGGTAAAACAACCAGGTATCTCATCCTTCTGGCCTCAGTTCAGTCGCTGGGTAGTATGCCCTTTCTGAGATAATCGGTGATTGGTTCCAACCAGGACAGCCTTTTACTAAGCGTACAGATGGTCTCGACCTTATCCTACGCCGCCGTGCTCGATTCGTCTAGGTATTCCATGGAAATAGTTCTTTTTAGGGTATACTCCACCGCTGAGTCTAGGTTAGCCAACGCATCTGGATTCTTGTTATCTTCTCAGGGAATCTGCATGACTTTAATCTTTTTGAAGTTTGCCATTAGTGTTTTAACCCTCTCCAGGTAGGCGGTCATGCTGGGGTCCTTGACGTGGTAGTCTCTATTCAATTGGTTGACCACGAGCTGAGAGTTACAAATGATATATAAAATTTTTACAGTGAAATATCGTGTTAACCGAAATCCCATGAGTAAGGCTTCGTATTCTGCCTCGTTGTTAGTAGTTCGGAATCCTAGTTGGAGAGCATATTCAACCTTCTCTTTATTAGGAGCCACGAGGACCATCCTAGCCCCATATCCATTTAGATTGGAGGAACCTTCTGTGAAAAAATTTCAGGAGTCCGGCCCCAAGTCTGGTTCTGTGCTGGGGAATTCGCCGACCTCTCCGAAAAATAGGACATCTCCTTAGGAGCTTTCTGGTCGATAACCGTATGATTCGTCTAGGAACGTGAGCTCAACGATGAAATCCACCAAGACCTGACCTTTACTAGCTGTCCTTAGATGGTAATCGATATGAAACTTCCCGAGCTCAAAACTATACTTCATCAATCGCCCAGAGACATCTAGAGAATGGAGAATTTGCCTCAGTAGCTAGTCAGTCAAGTAAATGTTGGTATGGGCTTTAAAATACTGCATTAGCTTTCTCGAGGCGATCAGTTTGGCGTATGCCAACTTCTCAAAATGCAAATATCTAGTCTCAACATCTGTAAGGACTCTACTAGAATAGTATACCAGACTTTGAGCATCGTTCTCCTCCTTTACCAAGGCCGCGCGTACTGCCGTGGTGAAAGCCGCCCTACACCTTATACTAAGACTACCCTAGACCCACCTGCTAAAACCTACTTCAGAAGCACCATCGGATCTCACCCTTCCAACTCCAGCGGCCATGCTTGAGATTTGTCCTGTGGCCGATGATCCTGTACCTTCTTCCTTTGAAACCCACTCCCCAGATCACCCCCGTCGGTCTATCAGGGTAACTCATCCTCCACATTACCTTTCTGATTTTCATTATTTTTCCACTATACTTTATCTGCATGAGCCTCAATTCTATAAGGAGGCTAGTATTAATCCTCTTTGGCATAGAGCAATGGACGAAAAACTTCTGGCCCTCACCAAAACTTATACCTGGGATATTATTGATCTGCCCCCTGGAAAAACTCCTATTGGGTGCAAATGGGTGTTTAAGATCAAGACGTTTTCTAATGGCTCTGTTGAACGATATAAAGTTAGACTTGTTGCCAAGGAATTTGCTCAGGAATATAGCATTGACTATGAAGATACATTTGCTCCAGTAGCGAGGCTAACATTTGTCCGTACATTTCTTGTCGTTGCCGTCATTCGAAAATGGATTCTCTTTCAAATGGATGTTAAAAATGCATTTCTCAATGGAGATCTTCTTGAGGAAGTCTATATGCATACCTCTCCTAGCCTGGCTACCCCTCGAAATAAGTTTTTCTCCTTCATCGTGCCCTATATGGTTTGAAACAAGCTCCATGTGTCTGGTTTGCCAAATTTAGCACTACTATTAATCAGTTTGGGTTCACACCTAGTGCTCATGATTCGGCTTTGTTTATTCGCCATACTGCCAATGGTATTATAATTATTTTACTGTATATGGATGATATGGTTATTATAAGAGATAATCTACGTGTTATTTCTATACTCAAAAAGTTCCTCAGTGGACAATTCGAGATGAAAGATTTTGGCGTGCGCGCCTACTTTCTTGGCTTCTAAGTCTTATCTGGTTCTGTTGGATATTTTCTCTCTTAGGCCAAGTATGCCTCGGATCTCATTTCCAAGGTTGGGATCACTAACTCAACTACTGCCACTACTCCTCTTGAACCGAATGTAACGACCCGGTTTATCAGGGCCGCCATGTAGTTTCTTCTATAGAGAATTCTACCCCAAATATTTCACCATTTATAAATAAATTAGAATTATTAATAATTCCGCTCTGATACCACTCTGTAATGGTCCGATTTTTCAAGGCCGCCACGCGGTTTCTCCCCTAAAGAAGTTACACTAAAAACCAAACGATCAATATTTTTATTTAAAAAAAAAATTGAGAATTTTTACAATGCGACGACGACAATTGTAATTTGTCAATTTATCGAATCAATTTTAATACTAAGATGTTAATGTGATCAAATTGGAACCAAAGGGACCAAAGTAAGACATTATCAAACTTGAGGGATACAAAGCATCAAAACCCAAAACAAAGTCCAATTTGGAACTTTTTATTTCAAAATTCCAATTCCATGGCCTAAATAAAGACTCAGTAAGCTAAAAATGGCATAAACTAATTACTCAGTAATAACTAATTCTTTTTTTAAATATTCGATAAATTTTACAATTACGCAGATAATTATAATTATCGAGTTCATCGATTCAACTTTTTCAACCGTAAATAATAAATACAATTTTACAAACTAAATAGAAATTCTTTTTAAATTAATTAACAAAAAAAACCCACAGCATACTACCTATAAATTGATATTTATTTCACTGGCAGATTAAATAAGGTTAGTAAACTATTCATTAGTGGATATTCAATATATTGATTGTGTACAGGGTTATAATCGTAATATAAATGCTTCATTTGTAATTCATAGTAATAATGAATATAATTATTGAGTGCAATCAAATAATATACTTAGATTTCCATACATATAGTTAATTGATAAATAATGAATATAATTTTAGCAAATAAAAATTCCAATATAATTCTTACCATCGTTTCGTTCTTATTGGCCCCGCAATCAAAACTATGGGGTTGTGAGCCAACACTCAGTAAAATTTTAACCTCTTTAATACGTACATTTAATCAAACCCCAAAGCAATCAAATTCTAATTAAATACATAAACGTGTATCTCACATAATTTTCATATAATATCCCTAAATATTCCATGAAAACTAACAGTTAAAAATTAACGACAACCTCTATAGGAATCACATAATCAAGAGAGATTAAATACAAATATTAAAAGAGTTAAAATTCTATTTGAAATCCGAAGCCGGAATCCAAATCAGAATTGCCATGGTATAAATTCTTTTTTTTTTCCTCGTCCCAGAAGCCACCATAATAATTATATGTGAATATATATTTATGACACGTCAATCATTTCCAAAATAATACTAAGGACTTGTACTATATATAAGTTGTACTTTTCTTTACAGTTAAGCAATATTATTATTATTATTATTATATGATCATCTCAACACAAATACAAATGTGTCCTTATAGTTATATATATATATATATATATATATATATATATATATATATATATGTAAATTTGTGTGTCTTTATTAAATGAAGACATGTATTTATTATTTATATTATTTACATAAATACCCTTTAAAATAAAGAAAATATTAATTATATCTCAAAATTTTTAAAAGTATATTTAAATAATAAAATAATCCCAAAATTTCTAAAATCAATTTAAAATTAACATTCAATCTCCAAAAATTATCAAATATTATTTTTACCATAACTTTGCAAAATAATCCCAAAAATATTAAACTTATGTAAAATTATATTTTTCAAAATATAAATTTTCTGAGTATTACACCGAACGTCAAACCTATCTTACTCGATGGTTCACCCCTTCAAGATACCATTCTATATCTCCAATTGGTTGGAAGTCTTGTATATCTTATTGTCACTCGCCCTGACATTGCCTATGTCGTTCATCAGGTCAGCCAATTCTTGTCCGATCCGTAGACCACCCGTTACTCGGTTGTTCTTCGTATTCTTTGGTATGTCAAGGGTACTTTATTTCATGGGCTTCATTTCTCAACTCAATCTGCTCCCATCTTATAAGCTTATTCTGATGCCGATTGGGCCAGAGACCCCACTGACAGACGTTCAACCGTTGGTTACTGTTTCTTTTTGGGCAATTCTCTTATTTCCTGACATAGTAAGAAACAAAATGTGGTTGCTTGCTCCAATATTGAAGCTGAATATCGTGTCATGGCTGATGTAACTCAATAACTTCTCTAATTTCGATGGCCACTTGCTGGCATTGGCATCTCTTCTCCTGCTACCACTACCCTACACTATGATAACAAGAGTGCTATTCAGACCACTCACAATGATGTATTCCACGAACGTACAAAACACATCAAGACTGATTGTCACTTCATCCGTCATCACATTCTCCATAATGCAGTTCGTCTGCAATTCGTCGGTTCAGCCGATTAGGCAGCAAACATTTTCACTAAGGCTCATTCACCCGGACGTTTTCACTCTCTAGTTTCCAAACTCAAGTTCATCTCCCACTTACCACCTTGAGTTTGAAGGGGGATGTTAATGTAATAATAGCCTTAAGCCCACTAGGCCCTTTAGGGCAAACCCTAACCCCCTCTTAACCTATATATACATGTGTATATGTTGTTTGTAATGTAACGACCCGATTCTCCCAAGGTCATCACTAGGTTTCTCCCAAAGATAAATAGAGCCAAAAGACAAGTCATCCCACTACCACCACACTTCCACTGTGCCACTTTGATGAAATAGTAATATATTTTTCCAATTTAAATTTAATTATGTATACTAAGTCGTCCATTTTGTAACAACATTAGAAAAATATTTCAACCCCTCACTCCCAATTACTGTTCAGACAACCTCCAAAATAAAACTCACTACCTCCTCTGACTCTACCTAGCGTCAGTAGTAGACCTATCTCGAACTACGACACCTGAGACTAAATATTTTATTGGTGTACTGTCTTCATAATTTAAAAACAAGTTATGGATCAAGCATAATTATTAAATACCACTTTTCAAAACATAATATAAATATAACCCCACACTGAGCCGAAATAAAATTCCACAGCTATTATTGCAACAAAATAATGCATTTAGATTACCCAATCAAATAATTTTGATATATCATAAAATACCACACACATATTTCCCTATTAGCCATATGATCGTTTCACCTCATGATCGAGAGTTACGATGGTACCGTAACTTGTACAACTGTGTCATCTAAGGTAGCTATCAATGCCAGAGCCATTTAATATCTCCAATGATAGGAGCAACTACCCTGCAGGACTTGCCTGACAGGTAACAACATATATCCACTCTGTAGGACTTGCCTGACAGGTAATAACATATATCCACATCTCGCAAGACATACCCTCCTGACAAGAAGATAACTATGACATAGTTGGATAATAAAACCACTTTCCACATTTAAAAATTTACTTGATCCACGAAACATTATAACATAATCTATTTTATTAAACCACTTTTATTTAGCATTTTAGTACGGAAATATAATTTGACAATTTACGTAGAAGATAGTACACTCACCTCTATTTTCGTGCCACTAAAAATACTATCGTCACAATGTTACGTGGTTGGCGTTGCTTGTGAACCTAACAACCAAAGGGCCTAAATTAAGAATTTATTTAAATAAGTCTAATATACAATGCGTGACTCTAAAATACAGTATTTTTCATTCCCAAATTTTCTTGATTGTGTAAAATTATTAAAAAATTAAACGTTTTATTTTTCTTAAACCACATTAATTATATAACTAAAATATTATAGTTACATTTGCAAAATTTATCAATCAATAATTTAATTACTGTAAAAATATTATCTGACTATCAGTAATATTACTAGTTAACGAAATACTAAAAATATCATTTTAATAAAGTTTACAATTTCTATTTTAAATTGAATTCTTCACAAATTATATATATCTAAATATAAAAATGCCTACTATGTTTCCTAAACCCACAACACATGTTTTTCTCATTTATACATTATATATATATATATATATATATATATATATATATATATATATATATGGAATGGAGAGACAAAAATAAAAGAAAGAACTTACAGAGAATAGCGGCAAAAGAGAGTAAGAGTGAAATAAGAGTTTTACAGAGAGAAAATGATTTGAACACAACGAAGAATAAATTAGAGAGATAGAACGTAAAAGACAGGAGAATGAGGCGGTTGAGTATTTTGTTTTACTTCATTACTAATATTATCATTAATATTTATATTTTGTTTATCCTTGTTTGCATGATGTCACCACCGCCTGACTTTTACTGTTTTTCTCCCATTTTTCCGCTTCATGTCATGACATGCTTGACATGTTATAATTCTCAATTATGTGGCTGAGAGTTTTGACATGTGTCATGACTCTCAACAACTTTTTTTCTCTAATTTTTATTTCTATTTTATTATTTATTTTATTTTTTAATTAAAATTAACATATTAACCCCTAAAAAAAAATTTAAATTAATTTTTTAAATATCATAATAACCCCTTAACATTTTAAAGTAAAAGTTTGAAATAACATTTTAAACCCAATTTTCCTAAATGTTAAGAAATAAAACTAAAAATGTGAATATATAAAATTAGGTCTTACATGTAATCTGTATCTCTTCATTACATATCAATATATAATTCATTCTCCCACTTCTTAATTATTTTAACAGGTTGCTTTCAGCCTTTAGTAGCTTAAGGCTTTAAAGGTTCACCTTTTGGCTTTTGCACTTCTATCCATCGGGCTTATGCTTTAGAGTAATTTTATCATATGATTCATGTCTCTATTTTCAACAAGGAATGCATAAAAATTATTAGTATCTAACAACACAATACTCATGTACATTGAAAAACAAATTTCCAAAATCCATTTCATAATAATAATAATAATAATAATAATAATAATAATAATAATAATAAATAAATAAATAAATAAATAGATAACCAATTTATGCTTATACATTCAGCCTGTTTTTTTGTTTTTTTTACAAAATGAAAAAATCGGAGATCGAATTTCTGTTTTTAGGAGAAACAAAGATCAAATTTTTGTTTCTCCTAGAAACGGAGATCATATATTCGTTCCTAAGAGAAATGGAAATTGGATCTTGTTTTTGACATGTTTTTTTTTAGAACCTAAATTCCACATTCTTCTCTTCTCATTTCCGAACCCCTCTTCTCCATTTTTCTTGTAACCTGAATCCTAATTTTCAATTAGTGTTTTTTAAATTTAATATGTGAGGTAATTTTTAGAATATAAATTTTGGATGAATATATTTAGCATATGCAGCTTTGTTTAAAAAATATACTAGTTTTAAACTCTCACAACGTGCGAGTTTTTAAAAATTACACTAAATAATAGTGTTTAAAATTTGACTTTTAACATTTAGAGTGTTATTTCTTCTTTAGATGACTCATTTATTTTCACACATAAAAAATAAAGCAATAAAGAGCTAAAAAAAGAATTAAGTATTAAGTTCCAAGAGGATATATATATATATATTTTTAACTTTTTAAGGTGTGTTTGAATGGCAATTTTATTTATTTATTATTTATAGATTTTTTTAATTTTGTTTCTAAGGTTTGCTTTTAAGCAATATAATAGCTTAGTGAATATTATTTTTAAAAATGTTATTAATGATTATCAATTAAAAAAGGTAACATTAAAAAAGGAAAGAACTTAAAATAACCTAGATAGACATCAAATTAAAATTAAATGCGATGACAAGTACAAGTAGTAATCATAAAAAAAAAATTAAAAAAAAAAAAAAAAAAAAAAAAAACATTACATTACATCCCATGGACCGCACACATCCTAGGGATAACACAACTTGTCTCAAGCGTCAAAACATAGTAGTAGGCGTCGCAGTTCGTCTTTACTCCAATGTATGACTTTTGACAGGCGTATCTGAATTCCATACCATGTACTTATCTCATTTTGATACTTAGTATGGTCCCTTATCCTTGAACCTTCACTAATGCAATGGATCTTCATTTTTTCCTTGCCTTTGCCTTAGCCTTATTGTTTCCTAACCCGCTTTCCATTTAAACTAATTTTCTAAGTAATGAAAATAGAAAAGAGATGAATGTGGTATGAATGATAATTTTGAAAGTATAGATGTATATATATGCAATTTTTTGCATAAAAAAAAAAATATGGCCAACCACTTTCCCGCCAAACTATTTTCCTCCAATTTGATATATTTTTTTCCCACGAAATGTTTTTTCTCCATTTCCCTCCAATTTCCTACCCATTTCCCACCCTTAATTTTCTATAAATAGCAGAAGTTAGTTCTCAATTTAATCACCTGAGGTACTCTGGTAAAGTGTTTCCAAAGAGAATAAATAGAATATATGAAGAAGACTACGGTAAATATTTTGAAGATATATATGTGTGTGTGTGTGTGTGTGTGTGTGTGTGTGTGTTACTCTATTTTTGTTTTTTAGGCAAGTATTTGGTGAATGTTAGTAGCCAAATAACCGGTCAGTATGTCTCCGTATTAGCGGGGCTAATTAAAATGAGATCAGGTCACAGGTATAGTTGCTTTCCAGGAACAGAGTTGGTATACGGTGACACTTTACCAGAGCATCAAAAAGATATTGGTGTACGAAGTATTTACCAAGGCCTTTTCATGTTGAACGAAACAATGTTCACAAATTGCATAATTTATTGTGACTGTAAGGCTTCTGCTGAAGATGTGATAAACACTAGTAAGTTTGCACAACTCCTAAATGAGATAGGTAGCACAATGAAGTACTTACCGAAATCAATGAACAACTAGGCAGTTATGATGACTTCAAAGGGTTGAGACTATTTATTTGAATTTAATGAGTTTATTGAATTTCCTGATGGTATATTTATGGATTACCAGACTGCCCGTGAAGATATTAGAGCATAAAGGTTTGCTGATCCACCCGTCTAACAAACGTTATATCAAAATTTTATTTTCTAATAGTTGTATTTGTAATAGACTATGTTTTTTTTTACATATTGTCCTATTATTGTAAACCTTTCTTATTGTATGTGTGTTTTTGGAATTTAAAAAAGAGAAAAGTGTGTTGTTTGGTAGAAGTAGCATTATTATAATTTAACAAGATAAGATACATTAGACTAGGAAAGAAATACATAGTTAAACTACAATTCACCAATGCCAAAACATAGTACATTACTCTCATCATTATACATTTCAATATCTGACTGATATTTAGGTTCCTTTGAGCATCTCATGTAAATACAAACTTCACCAACCAAACCTTCTTAGAGACGCTCATGTTCCATCATTCGAAGCTCATGTCGAAAAATTCAAATTTGCATTTAGTTATTTTCTCCGCGTTAGCGATGCAACGCTGGTAGGTGCGATTTTGTGCACGCCTACTTACACTCGCAAGTATACGAGGTCTAAATTCTTAATATAGTGGATCTTTGAAGATCGGATATCGTTCCCACAGAGAAAAGTGTGAATAATTGAATTGAATACCGTAATTGACGTAGTCTCGTGTTATCCTGACGACGGAAAACGTGAATTGAAATTAAACTAAGCTAAACTACAATTAGTGGGTTAATTCTAACTAAGTTGATTAATTAGGGATTGATTTCGTTCACTTAATACACGTTTGATTTCGTTCGGTTAACAATAATGGAGTTTAAATATCCGACAATCTCGGTTCGTAAACTCCTCCACCACCTCTTCCGAGTGTAAGACGGGAGAATACGTGACTTTCGTGTCGACGAAGAGGTCCCCCTCAATGTCTTAACAACTCTAGGCAGCGTGAATCTCGACCCAACGTCATCGATTGCACACTAACGCCCTCCCGGGTCGTTAAGTCGTAACGATGTGTTTACCCTAGTCCAAATCCAGGATTACCTCTCTCGAGTGTCAAACCCTAGATTCTCAAATCCAATCCTAATACCATTACAAGCATATTAAGATCGTCATCAAATGATAAACACAATCGGAATTAAAACAACAACCGTTAAAGAAACGTATATTAAACCAGACGAGTATTTACACAACTACACATTTCCCTAACTAATCTCTAAATTACTCTAACATGTTCTTAGCCAATACAACATTTAATCAAGAGGAGATCATCATCATCAACAATAAAAATTAAATACAAATATGGAAACAAGGGAAGAAAAGCCAAATCTCAAAGTGGAGTAGTCCACTTTCGCTAAAGAATAGTCCTCCCGAGCTTCCTCTTCTCGCTTGATGAACTTCATCTTCTAGCTCTTCAAGGATTGGCCAAGAACACTCTTTACAACTAATCTAATCTACTTCCTAAACTAATCTAATCTAACTAAGGTGGAAGAGAGCTCCTAAGAACAACCAAGCCCTCTCCCACATCTAAGGAGTGTCTAAGGTGTAAGGGGTCTCCTTTTGGTTTGGTGGAGAAAGGGGTTAAAAGGAGGGATTTGGAAAATATCTTCAAAATATCTAAAAATAGATATTTCTGTGCAGAGTGTCACTGCCTAAGCGGTGGTTCACCGCTTAGGCGGTGGACTTAAGTCGGTTAAGTTCTGTCGGTAACTTCGCCTAAACGGTGGTTTTTCCGCTTAGGCGGTGGCTTCTGGCAAGATATTCTGTTGTTTTCTCGCCTAGGCGGTGGTTCAGCCCTTCATCACTCCAACATTCTGCCTCTTTTACGCCTAAGCGGTGGAACTTCCGCTTAGGCGGTGGTCTTTATTCATCGAAACCCTGTTTTGCATATTTTGTTCACCGTTTCTCCACCGTTTTCACTTGTTTCTCGCCCTTTGACGTCCTTTCACCTGTTCTACACTAAAACATAATTAAATATAACTAAAATAGTTGAGAACTAACAAATCCGGTTTAGAAATAGATAGGTTTTTCACACTTATCAATACCCCCAAACTTAGAATTTTGCTGGTCCTCGAGCAAAACACTAACACTAAACTAAACTTAACTAACGAACTAACTAACTAAAAATGAAAAATTAAACTAACACAAAAGAAGTATATGCATGTAAATATAGAGTTCAATATAGATGACCAATTTGTTCCTCCCTCAACATCCCTAAATCGGATCAAGTTCGGGAAGTAACCCACACCAAGTGGTGTTCTAGAATTTCAACGATCAATATCAATAAAAATCATTCTAGATCCATTTGAAGTGTGTGTGTGAGAACTCAAATGCATAACTAGTCAAATACTGGATTCGATTATTCAATTGTTAAGCTCATAATTTAAACCGTTGACAAATTCAGGAAAACCATACGCTTGATTGGAGTCTACTATCCACTAATGTAGGCTTGGATTTTCACAGAAATCAATAGGGCTTGGTTTGGCTTTGGAGAACGACCACGGGTATCATTGGAATAAAAATAGCAATTTGGTTAATCGATTGATACCCGAGGTAAAATCGTTTGTCGCTATCCTCTCTCATGACCCCACATTTAAAGTACAATTCTGAATAAGAAATGAAAATCCTGGTATTCACTTGTCGAAAGAGAAGAAAATGAAAAACTAATTTAGTCATCATTTTTTTTTAAAGAAACATATTCCTAATTTAAGTGGAATAATTACAGTTTTAGGATAGTGCAAAAAGAAGTTAGAGGGACACACCCCCAAACTTATTCGAATTTGTAAAATTTTAGGAATATGTAAGAAAAGAAATGATAGAAACACACCCCCAAACTTATTTTAGGAGCGTGCAAAAATAAATACTAAAGTGACAAGTGAATACACTAATACTGAATCAATAAAAATTTATCAAAAACCCGACCACTCACTTGATTTCACTCAATTTTTAAAATTAGGCTTAGCGACATTGGGTTAAGAAAAATTTAATTGAAAGGAGTATTTGAAACGTTTTCATAATTGATTACGTTATCGGCTTCGACAGGGGAAATAAGGAATTAACATTTTCAGGTTAGCTACAACGGATCAAGCGAAAAAATTGATGGCCTAAATCATGTCTCCGGAATTACCTTACCTAGGATTCCGCCTCAAGTTTTCCCCAAATCAAGTTCTAGTTTCCTCATTTTCTATCATGAGCCTAATATCGAATAATCAATGTCTAATCGTTCAGATAATACTTTGAGTTCAAATGTCGTGCAATTTTTGAATTGAGATAATTTTTACCCAATCGACAAGTTAAGCACACAAAACACACTAGGAAGGTATTACTCCCGACCTCAATATGCAATTTGGGGATAATTATCATCATCGGGTCTTGGCCCAAATGAACTCATATCTAACATGCAAACACAACTTTATACATACACAATACTAAATTAATTCTAATACTAACATACATAAACTAATCTAACACTAAGCATTCAAAAAAAAAAATTAAACTAACTAAACTAAAAATTTAAAAATTAAAACATTCATAATACATAAATAAATAAAGGTCTGTACAACAAAAATTTTTATTTTGTTCAAAAAATAATAATACTTATTCATCCTTTTCTACAAAAAGTCAAAATGGATGAACATCCACTAAACTATCATCCAATCCATACCACTCAGGCCTGAACATAGCAGTGTTCCAATATCAGCGAACCCAATAAACATATAGCATGCTTGCACACAAAATGGGTTGAACACATACCTAGGGAATAAGATTTATTCCCTACTGTTCACCTGAAGACGAATCATCACCATCATCACTTTGGGAAGGAGAGTGTGGTCTCTGGAGTAGATATGGCGGCATAGATGGCATCGGAGGGTAATCGTCTATCTCAAGGCCAAGGCCCTTCCAAATCTTCCGTTGGACTCTATCTTGTTGCCTCGAAAATTGGTCCAGGAAAGAAGTAATCTCAAATCGGTTCTGAAGGACAGTCTAAAGCTTGTTGTTTATCCTCTCTTGGGTGTTTTCATCTCGGGCTCCAAAAGGTCCAGCCGTATCATCTGGTTGCTCTTCCCCTTCCTCAGGCTCAGGTTCAGGTGCCTCTTGCGCCCCAGTCTTCTACAACCGATTTATCACTGACAGAGTAAGTGGAGCGATAGGGTCACACTGGCTTCCCCCGGATACAGTCACATCAGCTAATCTGAAAATATGGGTCAATAGTGATGGAAACGGGAGCCCATCCTTTACCGTTTTTGTAGCATGTAAAATCGATGAATAGATCAGAAATCCAATGTTGATTGGTTGTCCGGTCTGAATTTTATAGATCAAATAGGCCCTGTCCTTTGAGACGTATGACAAATGTGATGTCGGCAGAAGGCTTCCACATATGAAGTAGTGCTAGATTTTTGAAACTGGCTTGAGGCATCTCACCAAAAAGGTAGTGACGTTCGGCCCCTGGTGTTTCCATTTTACCGTGCCAGATATGATTGTTTGGATGACCCTATGCAAAGTAGGGTCCTGGCTTTCAAGTGACTCCGGTGCCGATAGCCCAAAGGGATGGTTAATGACGTCGGGGCTGAAGATAATAGGTTGGTTCCGAATCCTTGCTAGATCGTCAATGGCCTCTGTGGCATTTGCATAGAACTCTTTGACCAAAGTGATCTTGCCTGGGGGTGGCGATTTGTAGAATTTCTCCCAGTGGCAGCTTCGGATTTCATTCTGAAATTCCACCGGGAGATCTTCAATCGGACCAAAACCCCTTTAACGTATGCAAGCACGATGTTTTTCGTGTTCTTTAAAGTGTTCCGCTGCTTGTTTTGACACAAAGAGGGTGGCATTATAGTCAACGTCGGTAGGCACCCTAGGGTTTGAACTCGACCCTTCACCTCTGGCCCTCTTCTTTTCTGCTCTTTTCGGCATTTCCTACAATCACAATCACAAAAACCCCCACACAACCTCATCATCTATGAACATTTGAAAAACATAAGCTTCCCTAATCACATTGTCAAGAACACATAAAACGAACACCCTTTTGAATTTTTCAAACAAATATGACATCCTATATTAGTCCACACACTCAACCAATCCAATTAAACATGTGTATCATCAAGAATTAAACCAAAAACCCATTGAACTTCGAAATCGCGAAACTAGGGTTAAGGGTTTCTGGGCAAAAATTTCAAAATCCATTGATTTTATTGATATAATCATGCAAACCAACCAATAATTTCAACAACTAGACTAAATGTAATGTAAAAGAAACTTACTTGTTGATAATTAATGGTCCAATCAAAAGAGAATGAAGAAATCGCACCTTTCACGCAAAACCCTAAATTTTCAGAAATAAGGGTGAAAATCCGATTCTTGGAGGTTGAATCGTGATAGAAATGATCACTTTTGGTAATGGACGGGTGATTTTTGAGATTTGGAACGGTTTGGGAGTTAGGTTTTAGAGAGAAGGTGGAGGATTTGGGAGGGAACCTTGCGTTTTTAATTTTTGAGCGACGGGCTATTTTTAACAACAGAAGGTTCACCGCTTGGGAGGTGGAACTCTTTTCTTTAAAATCAAACATTCTAATGAAATTCCGCTTAGGCAGTGGTTCTTCTGCCTAAGCGAAATTACACCAGTATGCAAACGTTTTGTTCTGCTGTTAATCCGCCAAGGCGGTGATTTTTCCGCTTAAGCGGTGGAGCATATTTTGAAATTTTGGTGCATCCTGTATTTTTACCGCCTGAGCGGAGGTTAACCACTTGGGCGGTAGGCTGTTTTCACCCACTCTGCATTTTTACCGCCTGAGCAGTGGTTTACCGCTTGGGCAGTGGGCCTTTAGCTCCCACTTTTGTGTTTTTTCTCAAATTTTCAAAATACGGCTCAACCTCGTACATTTTCACTTTGCTTGTTCAACATGTTTAAATTTAAAATACTTTCCCAAACTTCCACGCTCCCAAATTCACTGCCGAACACGTTACGAAGCCATGCCGGCTTCCAAAAAGAATAAATAATAAAATAAATAGTAACAAAAATCGGGTAATTTGATGCCCTAAATTTCATTTCAAAAGAATAGCGCTTGAGATACCGTCCCCAGCTGGACTTTTGTGTCACTAAGTATTTTTCACCAAAATTCCCCATAGACAAGGAATGTGGGCTCAAATGCTTAGTCGGATCAAGATCATGGCTTTGAATTCTCCTCTCAGTCCTTATCATTTGCAATAAGCTCCATCTCGGGATTGAGAATTAACCTTCTTTATCTGTTCTCGCTCTGCTTGATCTCATTAACACAATAAAAATAAATAAAAATTAAAAACTAAACAAAAATAAATGTCAGGATTAACACTCGACTACTTAGTCGCAATATCAACTTAGAATTCACACTAATCCCACGTCTACAACGCCAAAACTTGGTGTGTTGACGGAACTAGGATATGATACATTTGATTTTCCTATTTAAAACTTAAGTTCAGAGCCAATACTGCGTTTCTTTTGCAATATTCAAAATATAATTCAAATAAAATTCACATTTTTCCCCAACAACGGCGCCAAAAACTTGGTAGGTGCGATTTTGTGCACGCCTACTTACGCTCGCAAGTATACGAGGTCTAAAGTTTTAATATAGTGGATCTTTGAAGATCGAATATCGTTCCTACAGAGAAAAGTGTGAATAATTGAATTGAATACCGCAATTGACGTAGTCTCGTGTTATCTTGACAACGGAAAACGTGAATTGAAATTAAACTAAGCTAAACTACAATTAGTGGGCTAATTCTAACTAAGTTGATTAATTAAGGATTGATTTCATTCACTTAATACACGTTTGATTTTGTTCGGTTAACAATAACGGAGTTTAGGTATCCAACAATCTCGGCTCGTAAACTCCTCCACCACCTCTTCCGAGTGTAAGACGGGGGAATACGCGACTTTCGTGTCGACGAAGAGGTCCCCCTCAATGTATTAACAACTCTAGGTCGCGTGAGGCTTGACCCAACGTCATCGATTGCACACTAACTAACGCCCTCCCGGGTCGTTAGGTCGTAACGATGTGTTTAGCCTAGTCCGAATCCAGGGTTACCTCTCCCGAGTGTCAAACCCTAGATTCTCAAATCCAATCCTAATACCGTTACAAGCATATTAAGATCGTCATCAAATGATAAACACAATCGGAATTAAAACAACAACCGTTAAAGAAACGTATATTAAACCAAACGAGTATTTACACAACTACACATTTCCCTAACTAATCTCTAAATTACTCTAACATGTTCTTAGCCAATACAACCTTTAATCAAGAGGAGATCATCATCATCAACAATAAACATTAAATACAAATATGGAAACAAGGGAAGAAAAGCCAAATCTCAAAGTGGAGTAGTCCACTTTCGCCAAAGAACATTCCTCCCGAGCTTCCTCTTCTCGCTTGATGAACTTCCTCCTTTAGCTCTTCAAGGATTGGCCAAGAACACTCTTTACAACTAATCTAATCTACTTCCTAAACTAATATAATCTAACTAAGGTGGAAGAGAGCTCCTAAGAACAACCATGCCCTCTTCCACGTCTAAGGAGTGTCTAAGGTGTAAGGGGTCTCCTTTTAGTTTGGTGGAGAAAGGGGTTAAAATGAGGTATTTGAAAAATATCTTCAAAATATCTAAAAATAGATATTTCTATGCAGAGTGTCACTGCCTAAGTGGTGGTTCACCGCTTAGGCGGTGGACTTAAGTCGGTTAAGTTCTGTCGGTAACTTCGCCTAAGCGGTGGTTTTTCCGCTTAGGCAGTGGCTGCTGGTAAGATATTCTGTTGTTTTCTCGCCTAGGCGGTGGTTCAGCCCTTCAGCACTCCAACATTCTGCCTCTTTTCCGCCTAAGCGGTGGAACTTCCTCTTAGGTGGTGGTCTTCATTCACCGAAACCCTGTTTCGCATATTTTGTTCACCGTTTCTCCACCGTTTTCACTTGTTTCTCGCCCTTTGACGTCATTTAACCTGTTCTACACTAAAACACACTAAAACACAATTAAATATAACTAAAATTCTTGAGAACTAACAAATCCGGTTTAGAAATAGATAGGTTTTTCACACCTATCAAACGCCATCTGAAGATCATCTGGTGCATCTATTAGCATTGTTCTGGCTAATTGACGCACTATTGGAAAATTGTATTGCCTACATCCATCCACGATAGCCTCTGATTGGTTCACACGATAAGTGTATTCCTCTCGCATCTTTGCAACCCAACATGGAGAGTAACAAACTCTCAGATCTAAAAAGTATGAAAATTCATCGTCCAAAACCCAATGGCGTCCCATTGAACGATATAGATCGATCATTGTGTACATTTGTTTTTGTTCAAATAAGATATAGAAATTTGAAACTTTGTTTTGAGGTGTGTTTAGGGTGATTGCAATAAATCAAAATGTGTTTGTAGATTGATATAGTGATATGTACATACATATATGTATGTATGCCTATATGTTTGTATGTATTAATGATAAACAATGACCTAAAGGATCCAATCCATCGTAGTATAGTTGAATTGTCAATTAGTACTGATAACACAAAAAAAGCACCCACTGATTTGTCAAATCAGCTCTAATAATGGTTGTATCAATGACAAATGTTGGAAAAGGATAAAAATGCATGGCCAAAAACGTCAATCAACAATGAAAAAAATATTGAAAAAAGGCTAATGAAGGCTGAAAAAGACTTACAAAGGTTGAAAAAGACTGACAAAGGCTGGAAAAAGGCTAAAAACGAGTAGCCTGAAAATGTCAATCAACAGTGAAAAAATCTGAAAAAGGCTGACAAAGGCTGGAGAAAGGTTGAAAACACGTGGCCTAAAAAGGTCAATGAACAATGAATAAAAGCTAAAAAAGGCTAACAAAGGCTGAAAACTATGTCGAAGGCTGAAAAAGGCTGACAATGGCTAAAAAATATGAAAACGCATAACCCAAACCGTGGTTTCAAAAAGCAAAAGTTACTTCTCAAAAAAGAGAAATTTATTTAAAGTTATGTCATCTTTATCTTTTATTCAATTCAAGTTTATATAATTTGGAGTCCGAAGCCTATATAAGCTTCATTTGTGTCATTAAAAAACAGAACGAAATATTCATTTCATCCTATGATATTCGTGAAATGTCTTCAATCATTAATTCTAATGAGGAAAGCTCATATGGTATTTTAAGTGAGAAAAAATCATATAGTGTTTGGGGTTGGCCAACGGTAAGACACTAATCCCATCGAGTATCTTGTCGGCCTATGGCAAGAGTGGGAATACAGGGTAAGAGAGACTAACAACCTTGTAAATTCTTTGAGAGCTCTTAATGCATTTGTTCCGCATTGTCAAAGTCTTAAGATGCATCACAGATGTCAAATTGATGACACAACTGAGACAGAAGATGCTATTACACGAATTCGCATGGACAATAATCGAATGTTGTTGCGAAGGAGTTGATATTATCTACTCCAACTAGCCAATAAAATGGCCTCCGCAAGTAATAGAACAGTCTCTCAAAACGAATACAATAACGTGATAACGAACAATGATTATTTGTCTAAGGGATACATATCCAATGAAGAATAAATATATTTAGCTAGTTGTATGGCATTTGTTATCGGTTTTCATGTAACTACCTTCGTAATATTATGTATTGTATTTGTTGTGTGTTTTTATCTGACTACCTTAATGATGTTACGTACCATATTCTTTAGAAGATTGTTAATCTACCATATATATTGATTCTCAAATGGATAAAGCATTTTAATGAGAGATAAAGACATGTGTCTAAGATTCTGGGGAAATTCTTGGATAACATAGGATATAGAAAGTTGTTGATCTTCCACTAGGTATGTTATCCAAGACTTTCTTCAGAATCTTAAACACCTGTTTTTGTGTCCTATTCAAATACTTTATCCATTTACAATGCAATATATATGGTAGATCAACAACTTTCTAAACAACTCCATAAGTTAATGTACATATTAAATTATATACATTTATACAAATTATATTACATATCATTGAGTAGTTTGTATGTACCCCCTATGTTTAATGTTCATCCGTTGCCACCGTAAAAAAATGAAAGTTTCCCCTATATCATCTACATGTATAAAATCGACTTGTGTCATGTTCCCCAAATCCATGGTAGATAGATACGGCAGTTCCTCCATGATTGGCATCGTATTTTCGTCGTTCGATGACTAAGGGACCGACGACACGTGTGTTTCAATTCTAGTGGGTATACCACGTGTCACAGCAGGAATGAGTACTAAACTAGATGATGGATACTCCATCATCGGGGTGACAAATATGCCACCTAGTAACAATCCACAACTCACACCCAGGGCAATACCAAACTCTAAATAGAACTCGTTCATCCCGTAAGTAGATGGTCCAACACTAGCCTCCTCTAAGAGGTCATGGCAAAGTTGCTACTTACATGGGATTGGTCTTATGTTCTCGAGGCCGGTAACTGCTTGCCCATTCACATGCAATTCGAATAACATTGTAACGTCCTATAGTGTCACCATCATCTCTCCAGTCGGACGATGGAATGTATGTGTCTCTTGACGCCATCTCTCCACCAACACGGTAATCAGAGCATAGTTTAACTACTTCTTTCGTAACCCAAAAACATTGTACAACCCTGGCGGACTGTATCAGCTATACCACTCGGCTGTATACATTATCCCTTCAACGCCCTGGAGACCTTCTCGCCCCAGAACAGTCAAGCAGATAACAATGTTGAAATATAAATTAAAACACAATCAATAAATAATATAAAAGTGAAAAAATAAATATTGAATACAATACAGAAATATGTATTTAATACAACCTCCAGTCCACGTTCTTTCCACACTACTCCAGACTTGTGGTCACTCTGTAAATAAAGTAACGATCCATAAGCCCAAGCTCAGCCATAACTACAAGAATCCGAAAAAATTGGAGCGTCTATAAAAAAAATATGATCTCTATACAACATAAAATAAAATACTATACTACAAGGAAAATAGAATTCAATTTCATTTAGAATTTTCACTGTAATTTAAATCACACTTGGGCCTTATATTTTTTTCATTCTTAATTCTTTATTTTTTTTTTCCTGTTTACATTTTCCATCAAAAATCCAAAACTTGTGTCAAAATTATTAATACGAAAATTAAATTTCATCAAATACTATTATACAAAATAAATATTACGTCTCTCAACTAAGTGATAATAGAATACAACATAACACAAATGTTGTTACAACCATAAATACAAAAATAAAACGAAAAAATGTTGTATCCATTACAATAAAATAAATAAATTAATTGAGAAAACTCATTAGGGTCGGGATGGACATGTTTGCCTATCATAGCCAGTTTGAGCACAAAACCCACATCGATTTTTTAATATTCTTTGCGACACGTCCATCTCGTTTCGAATGCGAGTTGATTCGTGCGTCACCACTCGAAGTCTATTCTTGTTAGGAAGAAAGATCAAAAAGTTAAACACTGACCAATAGTCCTCGTGAACGATCGGTTTAAACAATGACTCCCAAACTTTCAGCAAGTTAACTATTGTGTACTCAGGAGCGATATAGCGAAATGCATTAATGCCACAATACTCAATTGCCGCAAGCATGTAGGAGCATGAATATCTGAAAGTCTTATATTTCCCATAAGTGTAATTAGAGTTATCCCCTAAAGTAACTTTGTGAATAACAATCCTACCGGCCAAAGTCTTTCGCATTTTCGCATGGTAACGTTCATTCTCACTATTGTTGAATATATATATATACATACATCAAATTAAAAAATGAGTTGCATCATTTGTATTATAAATCTAAAAAAGAATTAATAAATTACAAGTTAAAAAACTTTACCTATTGAATATTCGGACCTTGTATGTTTTGAACTTGGCTTGAGATTTTTTAATTTTGTCAATGACATGTTTTACGTATGTCAAATCCATGGCCGAGTCTTTTACAGCTTCTTGTCGACCGACATCAAAGTATTTCACCAACCTGTAGAAAGTTATTGAAACGACTGTTGTAATTAGGACATTCCTTGCACCTTTCAAATAGTTTTTTAATACTTCGGCATAATTGGTCGTCATCACGCCCCAACGTTTACCATCATTGTGTGCTCTAATCCATTTCTCTACTGTTGTGTCCGCCAACCACGTATACGCCCACGTTTTCTCTTTTATGATTGCGCTGTACTTCCAAACTTGTGTCGCAGCACCCGTATTCCAAGATCTCACCCTCGTATTTACCGTACAAGTGGGTCTCATTAATTATAAGGACCGGCCAACAATTTCTCCATTTGACCATAGAAGGTTTGAATGCCCAAAACATCATGTTCAACGTCAAATAACTAGGTTGAGCAGTCAGAACGATACTCCATTTGACTATCATCCTTAGATTAAAGTACTGCAACACCGACATGAACTTCGGCAACTTCCGATACGATTTGTCCCAATCGTCGAACAAGGTATCGATGGATTCAGATCTATCCAACCAAGACTTCTGGTAGGAGATGGTACATCCCCGAAACTCTTTCATGGAAGCAACAATAATGCCTATCTTCACTTCCGGATCCTCTTCGACCTATTCAAGTATCATGCTAGAAATGACACCCGAATCTAAATTATCATGATCCAAGGCCGTATGATTATAGAAACATGTGTGTCACCCATTGTACTGTGTAATCTGGAACAAGCTGTGACTCTTTTTCAGAACCATCCGCATCCTCCACCTGCAACTGTGCTTATATTTAATCGACCAAACTTTAGGGTGCGTCTCCACCACAAAAAACTATTTAATCTTTAACATGGTAATACTTCACGACATTTTGGACATGTTGTTTTGTCCTTAAAGACCATGCTGCTATGGAATTCGTCCATTTTCGGGGTCCAAAAACTCTTCTGCAACTTTGGCTCATACTTTGCCATGTCATCGTCATTACCCTATTCCAATTGGTTATATAATAAAGGAACCCTGTGCAACAAAAAGTGTTCACTCTCTTGCCTGCTCAGCTCGATATCCATATCTTCATCTCAATCTCCACCATTCTTCTCTTCCTACGACGCAACAACACCATCTAACTCTGTCTGTTCAACATGGTGAAAACTATCGTGAAAACGTTTCCATCATACCTACCACAAATGTTGTCATGCGGTGGACTAGATGGAGAATGATGGTGATGTGGAGTGGCAGAACTGGTGTCTACATCACATTCAATCACGGTATATGGATGACATTCTTCGGGAATGTAGGCCAATCAAAGAATGTAATTGGATTAAACAAATTAGGGGTGGGACATGGGATTATTATTCGAAGAAAGTTGTCCGGATAATACAGTATCATAAAGATTGAAACTCTCAGTTAAAAATTGGGTAAAAGGACCAGGTTAGCAAGAAAATATTGGACTGTGATCAAATGCTCGCTCTACCTCAACATGCACCTCAACACCAAGTAGCGAGGGCATCCTAAGAGATAACTGAAGCACATGGTCTAATCTTGCGTCGTCCCCGATTAAAAACAACATGTATCTATAATTTCTCAGCCTAATAACAACTATCGGCAACCTACACTTTAACTTCAAAATTCCATCAACTTCATCCTTAAGAATATAAGGTTGTAACATCCCAATCAATTTGTTTAACGTAATCTCCTCACAAACATCTAACAATTTTACCGCAGACATACTATACGACACCCCAAATTCAGTTCCTTCTAATATTCTACCACCCCGATACAAATACAATGTAACATTCTCCATTTCAAACAACTAGTATTTCACAAATATATATATATATATATATATATATATATATATATATATATATATTATCATCATTATTAATCATGCTGTTAAAAAAATTAACAAAAACCATTGAAATTTTTCGCCATTCATCAAAATCTCAATTTTCATAAAACAAATAGTTCTTTAAATCTACTAAAAATCAATATAAATATTTTAAAAAAAAAATGTTACAGAAAAACATAACAATAAAATACCTCAAAATACATATTATAAATTTTGAATACCCCAAGTTTTGAATTGTTCAAATCACAAAAAAAATAAAAAATAAATAAAAAAAATCTCTCATTTAAATTCATTTAATTTACATTAAATTGGACATTTATGAATGAGTAATAATCAAATGGTAGGTGAGGTAATTTATTTAGGGGTTTTGATACTTTGCACCCCAAAAATTTTATGATTATTTCACTTTGATGCCTATAGTTGTAATTTGAACACAAGTCACCCCGAAAATCCGTAGTCATACTACATCAGTTCAAATCAATAAGACCACTATAATTTTAAACAGTAAACAGTCAATTGTTTTGCATACAACTATTTTTAGCATAATTTTATAGACAATTCCAACTTCTTCCATCCCTCTTACGAAAATATTTTTCAACCTTTTTTTCTTCAATAAAAGCAATATCACATCATCAACAAATCTATGAGATCTACAACAAAATCATTTTTTTTTTTAAAGTTTAAAGAACATTTACAAAAAATACAATCTATCCCTAAACCCTAGTGTTGTTTATATATATATATATATATATATATATATAAACCAAGATCTACATAAAAAAAAAAAAAAGAAAAAAAAAAGAAAAAAAAAAAAAAGGAATCTAATTACTAATCCCCAATGTCTGTCCTAACCAAAATTCCGAAAAAAAATAAAATAAAAAAAATAGAAAATCGAGATCTACACAAACAAAAAACGAAATCTAACTACTAATACCCAATGTATATCCAAACCAAAAATCCAAAATAATAAAAACTAGATCTAAAACTGAGATCTACACAAATAAAAACCAAAATCTAAATGTAATTAATTAACACAAACCTTATACCCTAAACACAAGCACAAGCACAAACACAAATCCATATACAAATACAAACATAAACAATTAATAATTAGCAAAAAATAAATTGCCATTGAAAAAAAATAACAAACTTGAACAAAAATGCTCACCTCAGCAGCAACAGCGACAGACATCGAAGCTTGATGGCGGTGACAGTGGCTGGAGAAGAGAGCAAGCGAAAGAGAAGAGCGAATGAGATAACAACGGTGACGACGGTGAAATAGAAAGAGAAGGAAAAGGTTGCAGCAACAAAGCAGAAGGAGAAGAAGAGTGAGTGAGCAGTTGTTGTTCAAAGAAAACGAATTGAAAACGAAAGGGGGTGGGGTTAGGGTTTGTCTCCTTGACATAGATTTGAGAAATCCATTTCATTCAAAAGAATCGAATTTCTGAAATCCGTTTCTTTTGAATGAAACGGATTTCTCAAATCTTTTCAAGCAACAGTAAAAAATAAATAAATAAACGTATAAACGGATTTGCATAATTATTTTTTCCAGTATTTTTTTTAAAGGATTTTGGAAATTCAATTTTTAAGAAATGAATTTCTAAAATCCGTTTTATAAGATTTTCGTAAAAATCTTTCTGCATTTCAAAATTTTCTTTTTTAAATTGTAATTATTACCTGAATAACTCATTTTACTGCTCCTAGTAGTATAGATCATGTAATTTTCCTTTTTTTTTTTTTTTTTTTTTTGTATCCATATATTTTATGATAGTTAAATATAAAATTCATTAGGCTTACACCAGTGCCTTGGGATTAATGATTGCCTCATAGAGACTAAAACATCTCACCTTTCGAAACATTTATTAGAAGGAATCCACTCAATAATTCTACATCGTCATTGAAATGATGACCTTGGAATCATGGAGTGTACATGGACTTGAGCAAATTCCTTGGATTTTAAAAAGGTTAAAGGTTTTTAGCTAGACCAAGAAAAAGATGGGGGTTCAAAGGTTTGTTTTAAAAGCTTTGGGTCGTATTTTCCTACATTAAAATATTAATTATGAAAAAAATGTTGAGCAAAAACTTTAATATCATGTACAAGTTATTTTATAAGATCCACCGAAGTAGATAACCGGATGTGTCAGTAATAGGTAAAGCCCGAAGGCTATTCCCGTCCCTGTCAGGGGAGATGCCAACCATCTCTTCTTTATAAACTGCTGCAAGATTCTATTAACCTCAAAGTGGCGGATATCATCGATAAGGAGAATAATTGGTTCCTTAACCCAATTTATCACTTCATTGATGATGATATGGAAAGGTGTTTTCGCAACACCAACCCTCCGTATTCTATCGACTCCGATAAGCCTCTCTGGTGACCTAATAACTCTCGGCTATTTTCTGACAAATCTGCTTATACTTTGGACTTGGATAACCAAGTTGACAATCACAATTTAAGTATATAGAAATGGATTTGGAAGCTAAAAGCTCCTCATAACTTCAAATTCTTCATCTGGTCTAAATTCCATAAAAGTCTTGTTACTAATACTTTTAGAGTTATTAGGAACAAAAACGTGTCTCATATTTGTCAAAGATGTAATAAAAGAATTGAGGATATTAATCATATGATTAGAGCTTGTCCTAAAGCCTGGAATATTTGGAATCAAGTAGGTTGGAATCATTTCAGCAGGTACAATAATGTTTCAGATATTTGGAGATCAAATCCAATCTCAAAGGGAGTTTTCTAGAAAAAATAAAAATAAAAAATTGTTCATTGCAACCATTTGGTAAATCTAAAAAGATAGGAATAATAAGGTTATTAATCGTAAAAACAATTCCCCAAGTTATGTTCTTTGGTGAATTGCAAATTACGTTAATGACCTCAAGAAAACCTTCATTGAGCCAAATTTTTTAAATGGGAATTCCACTCCATGTACTAATTGGTTTTCCCCCCTGTAGATTATCTGAAGCTGAACACAGACAAAAGTGCTAGGGGTAACCCTGTAAAAGATAGGGTACATCAGCAGCCTTGAAAGCTGGACACCGCTTGAAGTTGAACTGAAAAGTCTCACCATGGGGATCAAGCTTGTGGCTGGGCAGAAGTACCTTCGTGTGTTGGTGGAGACAGACTATGTTAAAGTTGTGGATCTTGTGCTCAACGTGTGCCCAAACAACCATCGCTATAAGGACTGGATTATTGAGTGCAAACGGGTCCTCTTCATTAATGATTACACGCTGCAATTTGCCCCAAGGGAGACGAATAGTTGTGCAGATGCACTGGCCAAGAATGGAGCAAAGGTGCAATGCACGCTTAAAATCCTGGAGTTCCCCATCCCAAAGATAGAAAATCTAATCATTGAAGAAATGGACTAACGGACTTTGGACTCAAGCCTGTCTAGCTAACCCTTTTTCTGTTTGTTTTAATTTCCTTTTTGTTACTTTTGTTCTTCTTTCTCAAACTACCCAGAAAAAAAAAAAAAAAAAAAAAAAAAAAAAAAGTTATTTTGAGGTTTTGTTAAGAGTGGAGCGTTGTGGGAGCATTTTGGATGCACTTGAATTTAAGCAATTTCTTATATAAGAATACAATCTACCTCTATTTGGAGTTCATCTTACCTCCGTCCTTTTTGATCTACCTCTATTCGGTATTCAACTTAGGAGGAACTCTTTTGATTCATCTGAGCTTCGTCTTTCAGAGCTAACCCTGCTTGGATGTTTAGACCAATGGTCGATTCGATGGGTAGTATTGAAAAGGTTGTTCAAGTCTGGAGTAATGACCGATCTCCGTGTATGAGCTTCGATCACAGTTCTGAACTCAGCTCGACAATTAAAGTTAAGAGGGTTCAAGTGGTTCAAATGCTATAAAAAATATCAAAAACCATACAGGCCACAATTACCAATCACACCACACGCACAAAAGACAAAGTGAAGAGGATTAAACCGAGCTATAAGCTCTAGACCCGACAATTGAACAAATAATCCAAAACATTTTGCTTGAGTATATATGTTCAAAAGGAGGTTAAAATCGTGGGGTTCATTCCAAAATCACATTTCAGATGAAAAAAAGAAAAAATAATTAAAAATAAAAAATAAAAAAATCTAAGTCTCCTCAACTGGTCGGCTGGGGCACTATTCATCTGGCCTCTTCTTGCCCATGTACTTCAGCTCAGGAGAGCCCTCTGAGCCATGATCGACCATTGCTGATGGAGTGGCAGCTTTGTTCTCCTATATGACCACACCCTCCTCAGCTGCCTTTTTTCCGACTTCACTATCGTTGTTGGCCCAGTGAACTACCCAATAGGGAGGATGAATTGGGTAGATAAAAAAATTATCGGAGAAAAAATATTTTAATAATCCAAATAATTAATTTTAATTTTTAATTAATTATTATATTTATATCACAATAGAAATATGAAATCAACTAAATGCATACCAAATAACAAAAATAAATAATGTAAAGATAACAGCACACCAAAAATTTATACTGGTTCACCAAGCTACTCTTGGCTAATCCAGTCCTCCGAGCCCCACAAAGAGTCGCACCCACTAAACCCAATATCCCTTTAAAGGTAGGAACCAAACCCTCACAAAGATTCTTTTATAGACTCAGAATCAACCTTTACAAATTCTTTTTCACAAGCTTAGGAATAACCTCTACTTTTTACAGGTTCAAGAATAACCTCATTCTTTTTTAAACTAAGGCTAAAGAATCAAAATCTCACAAACACTCCAAATATCCTTTTACCAGGTAAGGATTGAACTGTTACAAAATTCTCACAAAATAATTCAATTCAGGAAGAATTACTACCTCAATCTTTTTACAGGAAAAGATTGAAACCAACTACCCTTAGATTAAATACTCCCAATAGTATTCAATCTGTCACTCAACTTACCAATTAAAAATTGACAAGTAATTTTTCTTACTCGAAGCCTCTACCACTCCAGATAAATTAGAACTCAATTAATATCTCAAAACTAGTGATAGAAAAGTGAGATATTCAAAATCTGATTTTAAACAAAAATGGATAGCACGTAATCAGATCAATTCAAGAAATTGTTTCAAAAATATTTTTCAATAAAAAATTAAAAAATAATTTCTAAAGATCGAATTCCAAATATAATCAAGTAATATTAAATAGAAAGTCATTTGGAAAGATCTCACCCGAAATCCACCGAAAGAATAATTATAGCAATGTCACTTCAGATTCAGTAGCAAGAATAATTTACAGCAAATAATTCTCAAGAATAACTCTTAGAAAAACTCTCACAATTCTCAATATGATTTCTCTTAGAAAAGCTCGGTATAATACTCTTAATCTCTCTTACTGATATGAAAAACATGGGTCTATATAAATGGGAATAAAATAAGCTCTCTAACAGCTAGTTCCCACTTGTTATGACATTTAATTACTCTTATAGACCCCTTATATCATTAAGACTTCATTCTGATTCAAATCACTTAATTAAAACTTTTAAACTTCTTAATTAAGTCCCCCAAATATTTCTCAATCACAATGAAATAGGATATAAAATATTACATGTATCAAATTGAAAAATATTCAAACTTAATGAACTAAATCTATAGGGATATCATAATATATGCTGCATATCTCAAATAACATTAAATCCCTAAAATATTTTGTGAATCCTAATAATAATAATAATAATAATAATAATAATAATAATAATAATCAAAAAAAAAAAAAAAAAAAGGCTAGTAACGGCTATTTTTAGAATAAAATCCGGAATTCCATAATATCCGGAAACAATCCCATAAGTCGACTGACCAAGATAACCTGTCGACCGATCGATTCAGGATATAACCAAGCCAAAAATTATGTGCCCATCAGTCGACCTATCTATCAACCTAGAGATTCAGAGAATTCTATTTCTTATCACAGGTCGATCGTTCTGTCGACTTATAGATACAAAGAGTTCATATTTAAGTACAGGTCGACCTACATATCGACTGAGAGACACAGAGACTTTTCTTTCTATACTCTGGTCGACTTACCTGTCGACTTATAGATGCTGGAACACTTCTCTCAATTCATTTTTAATCCATTTTTATTGAACTTTTTGCCCCTTTAATCGATTTCTTTTCTCGATTAGCTCCACTAAATATTTAAGTTCAATTTTAATCAATTATTGATATTTATTTTTCAATTACACATAGGACCAAATAATCTAGCTAATTAGGATCCTATTTAAAACACATATTTATAAAAATCATTTAAAAATCTTTTTGTGTTGTGTGTGATTCTAATTAGGATATTAAGAATTGAAATTTAACCTAAGTTGTTTTCCCTAGGTTCTTCAAATTTTTTAATCTCTTAATCCTTTATCATGTTTGTCATCATATCTTCATCATTTGGAAATAATAAACTGAAACATTTAATCAAACCATTAGTTCCACCAAAAATATCAACTTTTAATTGTCCACCAAAATTTTAGGATCAACAATCGTCTTCTTCGTCAAATTCCATGACGATTTTCTCATAAGGAAACTCTAGAAACTAGCGACAAATGAATTGGATACCTGCTCAAAAGCCATCTTCCATCACTTCGGCCCTAAGATCAGTATGAAATTGTTGGAAGTCTAAGTCGACTTTCTAGAAATCTATGGATTCCTGCTCGGCACGGGACACGACCTCTCTCTTCAATTGTTCGGCCTTCTATAGACACCGACAAAGATCGGTGATTTGGGACTCTTGTTCCCGAGACCAAGTCGTTAGGTCTTGGGCCTGGGAAGAGAGTTAGTTTATCTCTAATGTCACCAGTTAAATCTGAGAGTGGAGGATGATCTTGTACTCCACAGTCCTCTTCAATTTGTTACAAAGGGTGTTAACACTAGAGGGTAGATTGTCCCTCTCTATTTACAGCTTAGAGTCTTTCTGCCTCTCTAATGTCACCCTTTGGCCGAGGTCGGTCAAGTAGAGTAGACTTTGCACAGAGAACAAAAATATTATAACACTTGGATAAATTTGAAGCAAAGAGAAAAAGTTTTGGGGCTCTGAACACTTACCCCGGCGAAGTCTTTGTAAAGGTCCATCAAGACATAGCCAGGGTTCATGCTCTCTAGATTATAGCAGTCCTCTAGATGGGTTATCCACTGGAAATAGTTAGGAATGATATCCACGGAATCTAGAAGGCACATATCGGCAACTAGACTTTGTTTGAAATGCTAAAAATTCGGGGGTTGGCCTCTAGCTCGGGTAGGAGACCCTCTTCCCATATCGACGTTTTGTCCTTCTGCTTTTTTAAGCCCTCTTCCTCAGCCTTTCTCTTCCTCTTCCCTTTTAGATCATCTGGGATGGGCATTACTTCGGGAATAGGAGTAGAAGGATAAGGGGTAGACATTGGGATGGTGACCCTGGGCAAGCCTGGAACAGGCGCTCTAGGCTACTCAACGGTGACGCACCCCAATTTTTTGAAAAGGTAAAAGATTATGAAATAATAAAGTATAAAAGAGAAGGGATTTTTAAAGCATCGAGTTTCTTTAAAAAAGTTACTTAGGCCATTTAAAAATAAGGAGACATCACCTAGCATTGAGCTTAATTGGTGTGCTAGGTCACCGAATTTTAAAAAAAAAAATTAAAAGGCCTAAGTAACTTTGACTTCAAAAGCACAGTCAAATCAAAGATTCATTTAAAGAGTTTGGGGTCAATTGAATCTATGAAAGTATTGGTTTATACATTCCTTTTAGTCTTGGCTCTAGGGATCATTTTTTTCTCTATCTTTTTTCGAGAATCGCCTAAAGTTCCAACTAAAAAGATGAAATGATTTTTCATTATTTTAATTGAAGTAATGAGCCTCTAGTTATGCTCGGGAACGGAGTTATGCACCCCAAGATGATCGTCTGAAAACCTGTTACTTCTTATAAAGCTCTTTTGGGTATTTTTCAAGTTTAGATGATAACACTTGGCGCGTCAGAATAGCCAACAGCGGAAAATTCAACAAGCAATTTGTTGTTGACAAAACTTGTTTTTTTATTACTCGCAAGCGCACGAATCAATAGTAGTAAAGATTATTGAAAGCGAGGTCAATCCTATGAGAATTGCTTATAGGGAAAAAAATTCGCCCTAGTCAACTTAATTATAGTCTAGTTCAAGATAATTTTTAGATTTGTGATTAAGAAAGAGAAAATTAAATAAACAGTGAAATCATTAATTTAGCTTGATCGAAGGTGAAAAAATACTAAGATTTTAGAATCCACCAATATATAATTAATTAGTTCTATTATTGTGTTGACTCCAAAGTTTTAGTGATAGTTTTAGAAAAGAATTTTACTATCCTCTTAAGATTTTAGAAATTAAGTCCAATGTAAATCTCAAGTTGGTTTTTTCTTCGCTTTGAAAATATAATTTCTTAAGCATTATATGTATACAAATTAATGGAAAACATATAATTAAAAGATATTATTTATTTTACAATACAAACCTAAGTATTAAATAATTTATAACAATCAATAATATATGATATTAAAGATGAAATTATTTATTTAATTAAAGCAAAATCCATAAACATTTAAGAGCCAATTGTATGGAATCAACACAACATAAAATTTTATTAATTACACATGGTTTTATCCTCAATCTTAGTATAAAAAAATTTAGAAATACATAATAGAAGAAAACAAAACCTTATTGACAATTAACATCCCCCAAGACTCATTGCTATGAAATTTTTCCAAGAATTGTCTCCTCCAAAATTATCTCCTCTTTCTCCAATGGAGAGAATTGGATTTATATACCAATTCTCCACCCACCAAACAAATTGGCGACATAATGATCAAGCCCCTCAATGATAGGGCAAAAGAAATAAATAAGATTGCTAATGGCCCTTCCACTTATACTAGACAAACAAAATGCCAATAATGCAACATGAGCTCTACTCATGAAAACATGAGTTGTACTCTCGAAACAAATAAAATTCCCACTTTCTTTTATGAAAAACATCCCTAGGCTTTGAAGTGGGCTGTAATTTCGCTGGGCCATGACAAAAGAAAGTGGAGAGGGGTCTGGGCTACTTGCGACTCAGGCTTGGTTCGGCGGATGGGCTGTCGGCAATGCCGGTTCGTCGTGATTTGCTCATTTCTTGTCCATTTCGCTCCAAATTGGCATAAATAAAAAAAATCTACAAAACAAATAAAAAAAATTAAATAATATTAATTAATTAATTTAAGAGTTTAACAAAACATAATTTAGTAGTATTGAATTGCACAAATGTGGTACGATCACACCCCCAAACCTAAATTTTGCAAGTTCTCAAGCAAAACTAATATAATAATTCAATGAAAAAAAACCATTTTCGTAGGGAACACGATTGCATTTAGCTTATACAACAAGCCTTTAAATCCCTAAGTTGCCCCCAGTGGACGAGTATAGTCTCGTGAAGGTTTACAAATATGTTACCCACAAACATAGAAAAACAATCAAATTATTTATTATTATTATTATTATTATTATTATTATGTTTTTCTTTTTTTTTTGAATCTCCATTTTTTTTTTAAATCAATCCACTCTAATGCTAACATAATGAGTTGAGATCATGCAAGAGTTACTGAAATAATTATTAATTTCATAGCACGTGATTTTTAACAATATCTATTTTTGCACCCATAACATACACCCAACTCTTTTTTGTAATGAATTTAATACAAGTAACTAGTCAACTAATTTTGAACAATCAAATAATGTTTTTCCTGAAATAAAAATAATTTTTTTGAAAATCAAATTTTATTTATTTATTTTTATATAAAAATAAACATTTTTCTTTGAATAAATGACTTGTGCAATGTTAACCCTACTGGGTTTTCTAAGATGTCCATGTAGCGAGCGTTAGGCCAATGATCCTAAATCAGTTGGCTCAGGGCATTAGGTGTTAAAGCACCCTTCAGACTTAAAAACTTGAACAACTTAGGCTTCGAAATTAATGAGCCATTTATTGTCTTAACAATTTGCTTCCCCCTTTTGACGCGAACACTCAAAGCTTATTGAGGCAAAAGTCCTAGTTACTTAGCGGAAGTTCATCATTAAAACAATTTATTTTATTTTATTTTTCACTCCGGGGTAGGTTATTGTTAAGACAAAATTTAGCAAATTAGCTAATGTACTAAATTTAAAATAAAAGAAAGTTAATATTTATGCAAGTGTTGAAAAATAATTTTTTTTTTTTTTTTAAATCAGTGTTGTGCTCCAAAAATTATTTAGTAAACTCAAGTTTTTATTCAACATATATGCTATCATAAGATGGTTTGATAAAATTAAGTGCAAAAAAAAAAAATATCTGAAGGGATACAAGCATTTACAATCATTTACCCCCCAAACCTAAATCTCGCATTGTCCTCAATGAGAAAATTATGAAATTAATGAGTAAGGAAAGATACCACCTGGATAAATTGAATTGTACGGTTTGAATGCTTGTTCTTGTCTGCCACAATAGTGGGTTGCCTCCCATTTAGTGATAAGTTTAATGTCTTCAGCCAGACATTTGTATCAAGAGAATGATTAATCTTGATAAACGGGATCTTCGAGGACTGTTTCCTCCACTTCTAGAGTTTGTAATTCTAAAAATAGTTTTAACCTTTGACCATTAACTTTGAGAACATCACCATCTTTTGAATTTTCAATTTTGATAGCTCCGTAGGGAAAAACAGTACGAATGAAATATGGACTAAACCATCGAGAGCGCAACTTTCCAGGGAATAGATGTAGACGAGAATTGTACAGAAGGACCTTCTGACCTGGAAAGAAAGATTTTCTCAGAATATTTTTGTCATGAAATTTTTTTGTTTGATCCTTATATCGTTTTCCCCAATAGTATGCATCATTTCGAATTTCCTGTAACTCATTTAATTGGAGTTTCCTCTGAATACCTACATGATTTAGAGAAAAATTCAATTGTTTGATTGCCCAATATGCTCTATGCTCTAACTCAACAGGTAAGTGACATGTTTTTCCGTAAACAAGTCGATAAGGAGACATTCTAATAGGGGTTTTAAAAGCAGTTCGATAAGCCCACAATGCATCAGATAGTTTTAAAGACCAATCTTTTCTTGTAGGGTTAACCGTTTTTTCAAGAATTTGCTTAATTTCCCTATTTGAAATTCCTACTTGACCACTTGTTTGAGGATGATAAGGAGTAGCAACTTTGTGAGTTATACCATATTTTTTCACCAACTTTTCGAAATACCTGTTACAAAAATATTTTCCCCTATCACTAATGATAGCACGCGGTGTACCAAATCTGGAAAAAAATGTTTTCTTTTAAAAATTTTAGCACAACCTTATGATCATTCACCTTACAAGCCATGACTTCCACCCACTTTGACACATAGTCAACAGCAACAAGAATGTACAGGTTACAAAAAGAGTTAGGAAACGGACCCATGAAATCGATACCCCAAACCTCAAATAACTCAACAATAAGAATTGGGTTTAAGGGCATCATATACCAACGAGAAATGATTCCTAATCTTTGACACCGGTCACAGGAACGACAATATGCATGAGTGTCTTGGAAAAGAGTGGTCCAATAAAATCCACACTGCAAAATTTTTGCAGTGATTTTCTTTGAGGAAAAATGACCTCCACATGCATGATCATGGCAAAAAAAAAATGACACTTTGTTGTTCACTTTCAGGAATACATCTTCTAATGATTTGGTCGGGGAAATATTTGAACAAATATGGATCATCCCAAAATAATTTCTTTACCTCAGTTAAAAATTTAGTTTTATCTTGGCAACTCCAATGATTAGGCATATGACCAATGACAAGATAATTAACTAAATTTGCAAACCAAGGCAGTTGGGATAAAGACATGAGTTGTTCGTCAGGAAAAGTTTCTTTGATGGATAAATTTTCATTATCAAACTCAACTATCAACCTAGACAAGTGATCAGCAACAAAATTTTCAAATCATTGATTATCATGAATTTCTAAATCAAATTCTTGTAATAACAAAATCCACCTAATCAAATAAGCTTTAGAATCCTTCTTAGAAAGAAGGTATTTTAATGTAGCATTATCAGAATAAACAATTATTTTAGAACCAATCAAGTAGGAACGAAACTTGTCTACACCAAACACAACAACAAGCAATTCTTTTTCAGTGGTGGAGTAATTCAATTGCGCATAATGAGAGTTTTACTGGCATAATAAATCACATATGGTAACCTATTAACACATTGGCTCAGAACAGCACCTATAGAATAATCAGATGCATCACACATGATTTCAAAAGAGAGGTTCCAATCGGGAGGTCGAATGATTGGAGTAGAGGTCAGCAAGTGTTTCAGTTTCTCAAATGCTTGAAAACATGAATCATCAAACACAAAAGGGGTTTCTTTTGCAAGCAAACTACACAAAGGTCGAGAAACCTTACTAAAATCTTTGATGAACCTGCGATAAAAGCCAACATGACCTTAAAATGACTGAATTTCTTTCACTGTTCGTACAGGTGGAAGATTAGAAATTAAGCCAACTTTTTCCTTATTAACCTCAATTCCATTTTTTGAAATAACATGACCTAGAACAGTCCCTTTCTTAACCATGAAATGACATTTTTCCCAATTTAACACAAGATTTTTCTCTTTTTATCTAACCAACACTAATTTCAAATGGTGCAAACACTCATCAAAACTTGACCCAAACATAGAAAAATCATCCATGAAAATTTTGAGAAAACGCTCTACCATATCAGAGAAAATACTCATAATGCAACGTTGAAACGTACCTAAAGCATTACATAAGCCAAAGGACATACGTCGATAGGTGAAGGTTCCAAATGGACAGATGAAAGTGGTTTTTTCTTTATCTTCAGGGGCAATGAAAATTTGGTTATAACTGGAGTAACCATCAATAAAACAGTAATAGGAATGACCTGCCAATCTCTCAAGTATTTGATCAATGAGGGGAAGTAGAAAGTGATCTTTTCTAGTAACAGCATTCAGTTTTCTATAGTCAATGCAAACACGCCATCCAATTTGCACTCGGGTAGGAATTAATTCATTTTCATCATTTTTTACCACTGTTATCCCAAATTTGTTAGGAACCACTTGAATAGGGATGACCTACTTACTATTAGATATAGGGTAATTGATACCCATATCTAAAAGTTTAATCACTTCAGTTCTAACAACTTCTTTCAGGTTTGGATTTAAACATCTTTGGAACTTACGACTAGTCTTGGAACTATCTTCCAAATGAATTCTATGCATGCACACTGATGGACTAATACCCTTAATGTCTCCAATTGTCCATCCTATGGCTTATTTATGATCTTTGAGAACATTGATCAATTTGTCTTGTTGTTCGTTATCAAGATCAAATACAAAGATAACAGGCAAGGTTTCTGATGGTCCTAAGAATGCATATTTCAGGGTATCGGGTAAGGGATTAAGGTCCAAAGGTGGTGACTCATAATTTGAACGGATGGACTCAATAGGTGTAGCATGGTCAATTTTGGCATTCCATTCATCAATGTCCCTTAATGGTGTAGATTCTAACAAATAATTTACATCACTAATAGAATTTTCAACATCTATGCTCATGCCAAATTGTGTTAAATATTTTTCACAAGGGTCGTTTTCATTCATTTGTAGGAGAAAATCATTAGTAACTGACTCAATCATATTTACTTCACATACATAATTTAGTTTCACACATTTATTAGCAACATTAAATACATTCAGTTCAACAGTCATATTTCCAAATGATAACTTTGAGACACCATTACGACAATTAATGATTGTATAAGAAGTTGCAAAAAATGGTCTACCCAGGATGATAGGGATTTGAGCACGCAAGTCTTCAACTGGTTGGGTATCAAGAACAACAAAATCCACAGAAAAATAAAATTTATCAACCTTGATTAAAACATCTGCTATAATACCACTTGGAACTTTCATAAACCTATCAGCTAATTGGAGTGTCATAGATGTGGGTTTAAACTCACCTAGACCGAGTTGCTCATAAACCGAATATGGCAACAAATTCACACTTGTACCCAAGTAAAGTAACGCTCGACTAATCTCTTAATCGCCAATTACACAAGATATGGTTGGACAACCAGGATCTTGGTATTTGGAAAGAGTTTTGTGATGGATTATGGAGCTTACCTGTTCAGTTAAGAATGTATTTTTTGGAACATTAGTTTTCCTTTTCACAGTACAAAGATCTTTCAAGAATTTTGAATAGGCAGGTACTTGTTTTATACCATCAAGGAAGGGGATGTTAATGCGAACTTGCTTAAATACCTCTAAAATGTTACTATATTGTGTACCTTTCTATTTTAGAAGAAGTCTTTGTGGAAATGGAGATTTTGGAAGGTAAGGCAATGATTGATTTTCAATCGAGTCTTTGGGTCCAGAATTTTCAGGTTGGCTCTTAGGACTCACTTTCTCAAGTTCAGGCAGGTGATCAGGTTTGATGATAAGTATTTCTGACCTAAGAGTAGTAATGGATTTAACTTCCTCATTAGGGTTCGATGACCCTACCTCAAATTGACCTTTTGGGTTTGAGACGGTTTGACTTGGAAACTTTCATTTTTCTCTCTCTCTTACATCAGTTGCTAGTTAATCCAATGGTATTTCAATTTTAGAGATGGATTGTTGGGTTGACTGCATGAATTGTTGTAATATTTCCTCTAAGGATGGATTTATTGAAGGGTATGACGGAGTGGGATAGTAGAAGTTTTGGTTATGGGTGTTAACTTGAGGCCCTAGTTGGTTAATTGCTGGTTGATTCTGCCTCCATGAGAAATTTGGATGGTTTCTCCAATTTGGATTATATGTGGGAGAAAATGGGCTATCAGATGATTTCCCATACGAATCGATTGCATTGGCCTGTTCAGAATAGGCTTCTTGGAAAGTTAGCAATGACGGACATAATTGAGCGGTGTAGGATGGATTTTGACATAAGGCACATACTTCAGTTTTAGAATTCATGCTTTGGCTCAAGACTAATGCATCAACTTTCCTAGTCAAATTGGTTAGACAGGTTTTTACATCAATATCATCTCTCACCACACAAATTCCTCCTCTCTTTGGTGCATTCTGTTTGACTCTAGAATCTAGACAGTTCTACTGTTGAGAATTAACAGATAGTGTTTCAAGAGATTCCCAAGCTTCCTGCCCACGTAACTGCAAAATTTTTCCACCATGCATAGATTGTATCAATTGACGATTTGATAGGTTTAAACCGTCATAAAAATACTTCACAAGCCTTCAAATTTCAAAATCATGGTGGGAACACTTTAAAGTTAAATCATTAAATCTTTCCCAACATTCATAAAATTCTTCACCATCTTTTTGGTAAAATTCAGAGATTTCTCTTCTAAGGTGGTCTGTTTTTTACATTGGAAAAAATTTAGATAGGAATTTGTTAACAAGTTGGTCCCAACTGGTAATTGTTCTTGGAGGAAGAGTATTTAACCAGACTTTTGCTTTATCTTTTAGAGAGAATGGAAAAAATCTAAGTCGAACAGATTCATCAGAAAAATTTTGAAATCGGAATGTAGAGCATATCTCAAGAAATTCCTTAACATGCATGTATGGATCTTCTCTCTCTAACCCATAAAAAGATGGCAAAAGTTGGAATATGGATGGTTTGGGCTCAAAGTAGGAAGTAGTTGTTTGTGGTAAAACTATGCAAGATGGAGAGTTGGCTGAGATAGGAGAAAAGTATTCGAGAAGAGTTTTCTCTAGTGCTAATGGATTCGCATGTATTTCTAGATTCTCAACTCGTTCTTCCATTATTATTGAGTTTTCACCTACAACTCTATTTAAAGATAATCTTCTCAGAACTAAACGTTTCTTTAAATCTTGCTCCCAAGCAAGCATACACAATTTCTAATTTATTTATTTTTAATTTTTTTTAAATTTTTTTTAAATTAAAGAAAATAATAACAGTTGTAATTGCAAGCAGCGGAAGAGGCTCAAACCTTCCTATTCCAACAAAAAAATAAAAATAAAGTAGAGGAGGCTCAGCCTTCCTGTCTAACAGAAAAATAAAATAAAGCAGAGGAGGTTTGGTCTTCCTATCCCACAGAAAAATAAAATAAAGCGGAGGAGGCTCGACCTTCCTGTCCAACAGAAAAATGAAATAAAGCGGAGGAGGCTCGAACCTTCCTATCCCAATAAAAAGAAAGAAAAAAATGCGGAGGAGGCTCAAACCTTCCTGTCTCAACAGAAAAATAAAATAAAGCGAAGGAGGCTTGGCCTTCTTGTCCAATAGAAAAATAAAATAAAGCGGAGGAGGTTCGACCTTCCTGTCCAACAGAAAAATAAAATAAAGCGGAGAAGACTCGAACCTTCCTGTCCCAACAGAAAAATAAAGAGAAAAAAAAAATAACTAGTAGAATCATTAAACTAACTAGGATTTCAAAGCTTTTCCGTTCCAATTCCCTGGCAACGGCGCCAAAAACTTCTTGTTGACAAAACTTGTTTTTTAATTACTCGCAAGCGCACAAATCAATAGTAGTAAAGATTATTGGAAGCGAGGTCGATCCCACGAGGATTGCTTATAGGAAAAAAGACTTAATATCCGCCCTAGTTAACTTAATTATAATCTAGTTCAAGATAATTTTTAGATTTGTGATTAAGAAAGAGAAAATTAAATAAACAGTGAAATAATTAATTTAGCTTGATCGAAGGTGGAAAAATAATAAGATTTCAGAATCCACAGATATATAATTAATTAGTTCTATTATTGTGTTGACTCCAAAGTTTTAGTGATAGTTTTATAAATGAATTTTACTATCCTCTTAAGATTTTAGAAATTAAGCCCAATATAAATTTTAAGTTAGTTTTTTCTTCGCTTTGAAAATATAATTTCTTAAGCATTATATGTATACAAATTAATGAAAAATATATAATTAAAAAATATTATTTATTTTACAATACAAACCCAAGTATTAAATAATTTATAACAATCAATAATACATGATATTAAAGATGAAATTATTTATTTAATTGAAACAAAAACCATAAACATTTAAGAGCCAATTATTCCGAATCAACACAACATAAAATTTAATTAATTACACATGATTTCATCCTCAATCTTAGTATAAAGAAATTTAGAAATACATAATAGAAGAAAACAAAACCTTATTAACAATTAACATTCCCAAGACTCATTGCTATGAAAAAATTTCAAGAATTGTCTCCTCCAAAATTATCTCTTCCAAAATTATCTCCTCTTTCTCCAACGGAGAGAATTGGATTTATATACCAATTCTCCACCCACCAAACAAGTTGGCGACATAATGATCAAGCCCCTCAATGATAGGGCAAAAGAAATAAATAAGATAAAGTAATTTGCTAATGGCCCCTCCACTTATACTAGACAAACAAAATGCCAATAATGCAACATGAGTTGTACTCTCGAAACAAATAAAATTCCCACTTTCTTTTATGAAAAACACGTCTGGGCTTTGAAGTGGGCTGTAATTTCGCTGGGCCATGACAAAAGAAAGTGGAGAGGGGTCTGGGCTGCTTGCGGCCTAGGCCTAGTTCAGCGGATGGGTTGTCGGCAATGCCGGTTCGTCATGATTTGCTCGTTTTTTGTCCATTTAGCTCCAAATTGGCATGAATAAAAAAATCTACAAAACAAATTAAATAATATTAATTAATTAATTTAAGAGTTTAACATAACATAATTTAGCGGTATTAAATTACACAAATGTAGTGCTATCACAATTCTTTCGTGACACGATTTGGCTCATTAGGGTCACTTTTACCATAGAATCCAATAATTCAATTTCTTAAATTATGATGAATAACATATAATAATTCAAGTTTTTTTTTATATCACTTAACCTTTTTTCTATGAAAGCATTTTTAATAATACTATTTTCATTAATAGCATAATCTATATCCATCATATTTTGCATACCATTTATAGAATAATTTATTTGATCATAAAATATATAAACATCTTCTTCAAATCCAATAATAATTTCATCAAAAGAAGGTATAAATTTGTTCAAAAAGATTTGATCATTCATTATGAGAAGTATAATTTCAAGACCGACTAGCATTGGGAGTCGTCCTTCTATTTTGTTGTCTTCTAGCAGCATACTCAGCATGAATGAGATCGTTTTCAGAAAAATCATTTCTAATTATTTCTTCAACACATCTGTTAATAGCAGTAGACATTCAACTTTTATTTTATCACTTTATCTCTGTCTATTATAAAACTAGGTTTCGATAAAGGTCATGTAAGTATTTGGTTGAGGGTATTCATTTATGATTCTAGCATAAGCAGTTTCTAAAGCACAAATTTCTTCGAGAAATTTATAAACATGTTAAAGTGAACTAAGTTCAATATCATCAAATATAGGTAAGAATTTTTTATAAAATTTTGTTTATTCATGGTGTATGGATTAGAGTACTCATTTTCTTTACTACTCATAAAATGCAAAGCTTTGTGATAAATGCATCTTTCTTTACAGAAAATTTACCTTATACCTTTCGAGGGTCCACCACGTCTTCTCTTCGAACCAAAGGTTATATCCCTCCTAGGACGCTTCAATCCTTCAGTGTCAACCTCTAGTGTCCAAAAACGCCTAAAAACACAAACGCAAATGGCAACACGGGCAAGTAAGGCTCCAGACACAAGATCAAGCTTCTACCTCTCCAGGTTCTTATAGAAGATATAGTATAACACTTTAAAGACGATATGGGAAAACATGCTAAAGAAACGAACACTTATGTTTGAAAACTTCAAAAGATTTTATTCATAGTAGACAAACTTTCCTCAGAGAGGATTACACACACATGTTGAGGTTAAACATCTTGGGTATTCCAGTCTGTCTATCCTCTAAGTAGATGAGCCATTTATATAGCCACGGACTCCAAATTACAATTTATTCCCATTAAAAAAGTGAATAGTAAAAAGTAAGCAGTAAGATTTTTTGTTATTACAAGTGGACAAGCACACAGTAATTAATGGTCGATAGAGATCGACTAGTAGATCTCTCCACTACACCGCCGACAAAAAATGACAAGCAACTTTTTATCAGCAAGGGTCACGAGTTCCTACATCGTGACAGTCTTTTTCTTGATGACGCACGCAATGACGTCTTCACAACATTAGGAATGTATCATTGTCACCATCACTGGTTTCTTTTCTCCACTAGATTTTAATCTTGTTATCATTATGTTTGCAGTATTAGCAACTTCCCAGTTCATGTTTTATTAGTTTGTAGATGGTAGTGCGATATTAAGTCACTACATTCACCGCAAGTATACGGGTCAAATTTTAGTATAGATTGGAAAGAGTTAGGGTTGTTGTATCTACAGGGATTGGATTAGATGGTTGTTGAATACCGCGATTATCATAACCGAATTTTATTTAGGCGATAAATATTATAGTTTTTGTTAATAAAATAATATACTAAACTAATTAACCTACTATACTAATATTGACGTTTAAGGGAGTAAATTGTCCAGGGATTAACTTCGTTCACTTAAACGTGTACGTTTCAATCTAGTTTACATTAACGGCATTCACATTATCTGACAATCTAGGTATCGAAATCTCACTCACTACCTCTCCCGAGTGTAAAGTGAATGAATATGTGATTTTGCGTTAACGCCGAAGTTCTACTCAAGCATCTATACGACATTAGGTCAAATGAGTCTCGCCCCAACTTCACGGATTGCATACTTTCTAACGTCCTCCCGAGTTATTATATTGTCACGTTGTGTTTAAACTCTAGTCTAAATCCGGGTTTATCTCTCCTGAGTGTTAAACCCCGTATTCTCAAAGTCAACCCTAATACCATAACAAGCACATTAAGATTGTAATAAAATGGTAAACACAATCAGATAAACATGAACAACCATTAACAAAACATTGATTTATTCAAACAACGTTTTCATGAAGTACATCAAGCCCTAGACAATATATGTTTAGTTATACATGGTCATAGCCCTATATTCAACTAGAAACAAGCTAAACATATTAAAAATAATCAACCAAACTTAAGAAATAAAGAGGGAAACAAGGAGACTAGCTGTCATCCGAAGAATTGACGCTAAAATCGCTCCGAGAACGTTTTCTCTTCTTGGATTTGTGATCTTCTCTTAGTTAAATGGCCTTGGATCTCTCAAGACACTCCCAAAAATGTTATTTTGTGTGTGGGAGAGAAGAAGGGATATATATATAGGATTCAAAATATCCCAAAATATCTAAACAAATCAACTGTCGGACCGTTGCAGTAGTGGGATCACCGCTGCAGCGGTGGGGAAGTCAACAGCCTTCTGCCAGATGACCACCACAACAGTGGAGCTCTACTACAGCGGTAGGGAAGTCAACAGCCTTCTGCTGGATGATCGCTGCAACGGTGGAGCTCTATGCATTTGAACCGTTGCAGCGGTGGAAATAGAGCAACTCTTTGTACTTTCACCATTGCAGTGATGGACTGTAGGTTCTAAAATTTTATCTTTTTGTTCATTTTCCCACCGTTCTTCCACCGACTTGATCGTTTATGGACCGTTTTCGTCCCTTTTTTCCCCAAACACCTAATTTATACATAAACAAATAAAAATTTATTAAAACACTATAAAAATACTCGAAAACTACCAAAATTGGCTTTAAAATATATAGACAAATTCCAACTATCCGCAGACATTTTTCTTCACTTCTTCACTAGCAGCAAAGTTCAAGGCTTTTATTTTTTTAAGCAGGCTCTCAGCGCTTTGTTTCGCAGCACCATAGAATTCCTTACATTCTGTTATAAGGATCAGCAGTCCTTCAGTGCCCATGGGATAGACATATCCTTTATCCCATGCAATGAATTTTTTCAGCTTCTTTTCAAGAACAAAAAATCCAAGACTTCGCTTGAAAATTACGAATTCTTCAATTTAATAAGTGTTTTCAAGAATAGGATAATCTTTGTAAATTTGACCAGGTTTGAATATAGGAATTATCTGGGGACAAATTTTTGAAAGGGTGATAATGTGATAAACGTCATATCTTTTTTCAGGTACAGTAGTGAAACATTTAGCAATAACCATCTTAACACTTATTTTTTCTCTAAAACTTTTAATAGATTCTTGCGCCCTTTTTGGGAGTCCCTTTTCAGCACTGGTATAAGGATCAGTTATTAAGGTATCAAGAAATCCAAAATCAAGAATCTTTCTGATCGAATCAACAGTGGTTTCTGGCATACAAGCCATCCTTGGGTATCTTCCCTCATGTAATGGGAAAATGTTAGCATCTTCATCAAGAACACGAATTTCATAAGCAAAATTAAGATTTTTTAGGTATTCAGCATAAAAATCTTCAGCAAGGAATTTGAACATTGATTTTCGAACATCGGATAAAGGAGAAGTGATTTCAAAGAACTTCTTTTCTAGTGTAACATATTTTGAAGGAGTTTTTACGAAATGAACAAGTTTTCGAATAGCAAAGGAGGAATAAGTTGTAAGGATCTCCTTGACTTTCATCATTTGATCAACGAATTGATTTGGAGAGCGAATAAGAGTAGCATTTTGCAGATCATTGATAATTTGATTCTTTTGAGCATATGAATACTCAGTGTTCAAGGTCTTAGAAGCCTTAGCATTTATTGAAAAAGCGTTATTTTTATTAGTACTAGAAGTCTCAGCGTCCTTTCTCTCACACTCTTTAGCACTATTGTTTTCATATTTGTAAATCAGCTCTTCCACAACACTTAAGAAATAATGTCCCTGAGAACAATACTTATTAATTGCTTCAATAACACTTTTAGGAATTAATACTGAATCCTTATCAACTTCAATATCCTTCCCTAGATAAAAAATCAGCCAGTATATTATTTTTTCCGACTCGATGTATAATATCAAAATTATAATGCTGAAAGAATGTTTGTCAACCATTCATTTTATTCTATTCTGGACTTGAGCGTAGATTGTTAAAGATAAATCCTTTAACTAGAGTATCATCAGTAATAACTGTAAACTTTTTAGGAATAAGGAAATATCTAAATTTTTCAATTCTTTTTTTAATAGTAAGTAATTCTTTAAGATTATTATGGTATCTCTGTTGCGTATCAGTAAAAGTTCCATTGGCATAACTGCAAATTTTTCTAATAGCAGTTTTAAGAATAGCACCCCAATATGCATTTGAAGCATCTGTTTCTAAAATTAAATCATCTTTATCTGTTGGTCATGTTAGTAGATAAGCAATTAGCTTTTTAATTTCTCTGATTTTGTTAAAAAGCTCTTTGGTCCAAACAAAATTAACACATTTTTTTAATAGCTTTTGGAATGGTTGCTTGTGTTTAGCTAATCATTCAATAAATGTTTCAGCTTAATTTAGAACTCCCAAGAATCTTTGTACTTGCTTCTTGTCTTCAACAGTATCTAGGAAAACATATAGTTTTTCACATATATGAGGTTGCATTTCTATTCCAGTAGCATCAATTATTAATCCTAAAAATTATATCTTTTGTTTTCCTATTTCTGCCTTTTTCTTCGAAAGCAGAATTTCATGCTTCTTGCATAAATCTGCAAAAACCATAAGATGTTTTAGATGATCTTTTTCATTAGAAGAGAATATAAGTATATCATCGACATAAACAATACAAAATCCAGGTATCTTACCAAACACTTTATCCATTCTTCGCTGAAATATTTGAGGAGCATTTATTAATCCGAAGGGTATCACTAGCCATTCATAATGACCACCGGGCATGCTAAAAGCAGTTAGTGGAACAAATTCTTTTGTTAACTTAATTTTCCAAAATCTACTTTTACAATCAAATTCAAAGAATATATTTGTGCCTTTGGTTCTATTAACAAGACTCATTTTATTTCAGAGTGATTTCTAACAATAAAAGCAGGACTTGAATTAGGGCTTTTACTTTCTTGGATTAGTTTCAAGTCAAGTAGTTCTTGGATTTGCGTAGTGAATTCTCTTATATCTTCATCAGAATATCTCCTTGGTCTTACTCTGATAATATAAGTAGGATTAATTAACTCAATATTAGCATAGGGTTTATCAATATCCCAGAGTGCAATCGAGTTTTCTCCAAAATTATTTTCAAGTTTTTCAAAGATTTCCATAGCACTTTCTGTTGCGAGGTAAATATCACCACGCTTTCGTGTACAAACAATGTTTGTGTAATGTAAGCGCGGTATTCTTATCCAGTGTGAGCAAGGTGTGAGAAATTCAACAAGTTCATAAGTAACGCATGTTTTCTTAAAGAAGATTATGAAATCGTTTCCAAGTAGTAAAGGTATTCCCATGTTGTTTTGTTGATATATTATTGGTATTTTGGTATATCTATCTCCAAGTATTATTAAAATATTTTTAGCAATGATTCTTAAATCTAAGGGTTTTCCTTCAAAACCTTTAGCTTGAATAGCAGATTTGCCACTTTTTCTCCACACTTTATATGGTAGTATTCTTTTATTCATTAAGCAAAGATCAGCTTCTGAATCTAATAAGCATGGTGTATATATATATCGTGTTTATTAGTTTTTACTCTAACTTCAAAGATAATGGGACTTCTCATATAATTCGAGGAACATTTATTTGTTTTTCTTCGATTGTAAGTATAATTCCATCATAAGTAATATTATACAGGTAACAATGATCAAGAAAATTATTTTCGAGTAATAGTTTCATCTTCTCGTCCTTATCGATATGTATCGGGTAAGTTATCTCTTTATTTCCAATTATGAGTGAAACATCAACGGTTTGTGTAATAGTATGCTTGAACCCATTAAGGTCTTTGTAGATATATGGTTCAACAAGTTCTCTTCTAGGCACTTGGACTGATAGCTTATCTAGTAAAATATGACTAACAGAAGCACCGGTGTCAATTAGAGCATCTACTTCATAGTATTCTTTTCCATTAAAGTATTTAATTTTAACTTTATAGGTGGGATTATCTGTTTTCTTAATAATCATTCGCCTATCGATAGAACATTCTCCTATTTTTCTACCGGTTATTTTTAAGAAAGATAATCTTTTAATACTAGATAGATTTTTAGCATTAGATAATCTAGCAATATCTAGATCTGGTTTTTTTATTAATATCTAATTTCCACTCAACAGGTAAATCCGCTTCATCAACAATTTTTGGTCTATAAATATTGGCAGTTGGTTCGAAGACTCTGTTTATTTCAATAAATTCATGATTTATAAACTTATCACTATGATGGCTATTACTTAGAAAGTATCCAACGTGATATGTTATAGTATAAGAAATCTTTCATCCTCCATAAAATCTTTTTTAGCACATTCATGAGCGAGACTAAAGACTTCATTTATCCGTGGTTCTTTTAGACTAACAGCATATTTAGGAAAGACTTTTATTCCGAGAATTCCTTAGTTTAGATTTCCATGAACAACACCTAGTAAAGCATCCGATTCGCTTTTCATTCTATTATCAAGGACAACAGCTTTTATTGGAACACTAATTCCTTTTCTAAACAGGGCTTTAAAAACAATTTGTATTCCTCCAATGTGCATGTAACCAATTTTATCTTTATTTTTTCCTTTTTTTTCCAGTTGTTTATCTATCGTAGCACGATTTATTAAAGGGATATTTATTTTTCCTCTAGAATCATCAGTGTTAAGGGCAACTTCGAATTGATAGGTTCCATAATGGTAAATATTGTTTCTGTTAAAATTTTCAACAAAATTTATTTGGAAGGGTTCATTATGTTTAAAAGAAAATAATTATTTTAAAATATTTTTAAGCATTTTTTGATCAGCCAGAGCATCGGCTTTATAATCACCTTTATTTTTAACAGATTCAATAAAGTAGTCAAAACTCGTACTCGCACTTGTTTTCAGATTCATCGCTCATCTCTTCAAGATAATAAAATTTCTCTTCAAAATCTATATCAGAGATGCTTTCAGTTTCACTTATATCAGGCTCATTTTGTTCAAGAAATATTTTAACCTTAACACTATTTTTATTTTTAACATTAGGACACTCATTAGCGTAATGTCCTATTTCGTTACAAGCCCAACATTTGCAAGTCTTAGTAGGTTTTTCTTAAGTCGTTCTTACCCTTTGAGGATTTTTAGTAAATTTCTTTTTTTTTTCTAAAAAACTTTTTCAACTTAAATGGCTTTCTTGGCCTAACATTTCTTTTAAAGGATTTATTTAATTTCTTTTTAGTATGCCTTGGCTAGGAATTAATATTAGTGCATCCAAATTGCTTTGGGGCTTCACTTTCGTTATCACAACATAAACCTAATTAATTATCTTTCCTATATAACTCAGCATTTTTTGCAACAACACACTAGATTCCAATCTGTTTTGTAGCATAGTCAGTTCTAGTTCCTATAGAATCGATTAATTGCCAATCTGGTAAAGATTTATATCCGATCGTTAGTTTTCTAGAGTATGGAAAGGGTAGTCTTTCGAAATACATGTCTAGGTAGACTTGTCTTTCAAAATCATTAAAATCAGACTTGTAAAAATATTTTGTAAATTCATTAGTGTATTCTTCAAAATAACACATATTACAAATTCTTATATTCATCAGGTGATTAATAGCATTCATTCGAATTCTCTTTTGTGTTTAATTAGCATTTTCTATCCAGAATTGCCCTAGAAATTCCTTTCTAATCGAGTCATCAAATCTCCCAATTATTTTCTTAAAGTCTCCTTCAACAAGTGTAATATATGGGTTTTGAGAGAATATTCCAATTCTAATCCTATTCTTAACTGACAAAGCTAATCTTGACCACCAGTTACTAACGTTTTCTTCGGAAGTCATAGGTATCCATTTTGAGAAGGCATCAGCAGTTATTTCATCACTTCCTACAACAATTTTAAACAAAACTACAGAGTATAAAGATTTTACCCATTTTGCAATTTCCTTGTCAAGCATGTGTTTATTCCCCATATAATTATCAATATTTAAATATATTCCTAATTCAGAAACATTTTCATTCATTGGTTCAGTAAATCTCCGCCTTAATTGTTCTCTTCTAGCGTCTTCTATTCCTCACCTGGAATCTTTAAAAGTGACTTCTCTATTTATTCTTTCAGGGAAAGTTTCAAAAACAACTGGTTTGGTAAAATTAGCAGGATTTCTTAAAAATTCATTTGGGGTTACTCTTTCAGTAGATTGTGTTCTGGGTGGAGTATTAGTACTAGTCGAGGGTTGGTCAATTTGAGTACTAGTTCCAACTTGCGTAACAACTGGTTGTCTAACACCACTAACTTCATTATTCATTAGTACATTAAGTTCTTCAAGGATTTCAATAGAATCTTCAGGGTCTACCGAGGTTGTTTCATCATCATCAATAATTAACATTCTTAGGCTTCTACCATAAAGAGGCATATATCTGATTCCTTGAATAATTGAAGGCTTATTATCTATTTTTTGAATAATATTTTGTTCACTATTTTTTATGGCTTGAATTATTTTTTCTTGATCAGCAACAATAATGGCTAAGCCTTTAGGTAACTCAGTATTTTCGTTAATTTTTTCAGTTATATTGATCCATCAAAATAGTAGTATATAGAATCGCAATCATCAAATATATTTTTTGAAAAATTACTTTTATTTTCTTCAGATTCTTTTTTAGATTCTTCAGAATATTTATCATTTAAGTCTTTTAACACCATCCATTTAGTCAGTTCTTTTATCTCTTTCATAATATTAGATTCAATTAAAGCATAATTTACTAAAGAAATTATCTCACAAGTTTTAGTTTTATGCACACATACCCAATTTATAGAATGATATCCCAAGATAGACGTAGAGGGTAAATAGACATCACAAAATTTTGGTAATCCAATACAATTTGGCATTTCATCAAATTCAGAACTATTGATTACTTGTTCCAATTCATTATCCATATTATTTAAATCAGGTAGTTTTTTACTAACAGCTTCTACTAGCTCAATTTCCATTTTTATTTTATTCGTGAGTCTTCTTCAATAAGCGTTCTGTTTTTCCAAGGATAAATTGGCTAGATTTTTTATAGTTTTTAGATCCAAAGATATCAGGTTATGAAAGATTATTAGAGCTTGAACCTCCAAAGACATTAGTTTAAAGGTTATTAGAGCTTGAACTATTAGGTATAGTTCTAGAAATTAAACCACCCGCTCTGATTAAGGGATTTAATAAGGATGGTCCCTGGCTGGGGGGTAATTTTAATTATGTTTCCAATGATTTTCTTTAATTTAAGTGGGCAAATAAATCTAAATGAGGTATGAATGCAAAATGTAAACATGGGGATAGTGGTTTGAACTAACATGAATTGGATTTCTTTTTATCAATGAAAGAACACAATGGCTTAGACTAATGCGACAATATGTTTGTGATTTTACAATGATTTTTATGCAAACGGTTTAACTTAAGCATGCCGATACAAATGATATGAATATGGCAATAAACTATAGACCTATATTATGAAAAGGATGTAATATAACATGGTTATCATAACATACATAAATGACTTACACGAGAATGCATACGAAAAGTGTGAATGGTGTAAGTATCTTAAACATATACTAAATGAAAAAAAAAAAAAAAAAAAAAATAGTTTGATGACATGAATTATGGGGTCTAAAATAACATATATGATGTAAAAAGTCTACGTGGTGAAAGGTGTCCTAATTTGTTCTTCTAAGGAGTGCGAAATGTAATATGTAAAATGGCGTGGAATATCACATTAATTACTACATGGATGCAATGGGATGTCTACGTTTCTAAATTTTGCCCAATTATATCAAAGAAATCCCAATTTGACATTCCCTCAAATCATATGGGGACGAGAATCGAGAAAAATCATTGAAACAAGTTTTGTCGAAATTAACCCTCAAGACTTAAGCGGGATCCAACGAAGCGGCTTACCGAGGGAAGTGATTTCCTAAATTGATCGTTTATAAATTTCACTCTATTTGGGGAATCAAATTGGTGATATAGAAATATCTCATTTGATTTATCGAATCGTTAAACTCACCTAAGGCTTATAAGAATTAAATCTTACAAAACCAATTTTTTGTTTTTTTTGTTTTTTTTTTTTAATTTAGATAAAACATGAATAAATAAAAAGAAAAATAAAAGTAAAAATTCCCTCTAATGCTATTTTTTATTTTATTATTATTATTATCATCATCATCATCATCATTTTTTTTTTTGTTTCTTTTGGGGATTCAAGTATAACATAACATAAATAAAATGAAATGAAATAATAGAAAATAAAAATAATAAGAAATAATAATTAATTAATTAATTAATTAAAAAAAAAACTTTTATCTAACACTATTTCATTTTATGGGTTTATACCACTTACCTCTCATGTTATTTTATCCTAATATAGATACCTCTCATGTCACTTTATAAATACCACTCAACCCCTTATCATTTTGGTCATAGACTACTTACCTCTCTTATAGATAAAAAATTAATGAAATTTTTATTGGAATGATAATTCTACCCTTAACTATTTAAAAATGATTAAATAATTAAAAACTAAAATACATAAATAACCCTTCATATTTGTTTTTTATTATATATTTTCCTCTTATATTTTTTTACAATAACACCCCTATTATTACCTCCTTAAAATCTAACCATAATGTAATGAAACTTCTTCTTCACTCTGCCACCGCTTATTCTCCCCTTCCTTTCTTCTCTCTCTCTCTCTCGCAAATTCATCGCAGTGACAAATCTGGACCATCGCGAACCATATATCTACCTTGGTGGTGTCGTATCCTTTTCCGACGAGGACTTCCAGCGTGACGTAGGTAGGCATGCCTCAAAATGTGTGGAACAAGCTGTCTTGATTTATTTGATCGGATATGGCTTTGAGTCCGAAATTGGACACTTTTAGATTATCATTCTTGTCGAGAAGCATGTTCGCCGGCTTCAGATACAGGTGGTAGATGCCACGGGCGTGGTAAAATTCGATGGCAGAAATCAATTGCTAGAAATACCTCCGGGCGACGTCCTCCTTCAGGCGGCCCTTTGTCGTCATATCCTACAAGAGTTGCACTATGTTGGGATGGCTAACGCAACGGTGGATCGAGATCTAGCGCTTCACATGGGTCATCAGTCTACCATTGAGGATCTTTTCCTTATCGATGATCTTTATGGTGATGCTCTCGTTCGTCCTAAAGTTCTAAGAGAACATGGTTCTTTCTACTTCTGGGTACTCGCCATTAAAATCGGTGATTTCAAAGAGTAAGAGAGAGGAGAAGAAAAAGTTCGATGGGGAAGGCGTGAGAGTAGTGTTCTTTTTTCCATATTATTATTATTTTGTTAAAGAAGATGGTGAGGATTCCAACTTGGATTTTGGAGGCGGCAGCTGTGAATGGAATGGGGTGCGGTGGCAGTGGGATGGGAGGGTAGGGTGGGAATGGATTATAAGTTTATTTTTATTTTAAAAAAAAAGGGGGGGGGGCAAAAGTATATTTTTAAAATAGGAATTTTAGTGAATTTTAAATATATATATATATATATATATATATATATATATATATATATATTAGAATTAAAAATGAAAGGCATTTATAACTTTTTACAAAAAAAATGTGATCAAAATGGTTGTTTGGAGCTATTGCCAAAACATCACTCGCACGTGCAAAGGTTATGCCATGTGCCAAATATCTCTGCAACCTACAACTTTAACTTGTAAAACTGATTAGCTCTAAGGGGACACCGGTTTGGTGTCGGGCAAAAAACCTCTGGCGTGAGAATAAGTCAGTCTGCTTTAGGGTATTAGGCAAAAGACTAAATGTAATGTACCGAATATAATGTAATGTGATACATTCCCTTATTTATAAACTTAGTCATCTCCCATATTGTTGCCTTTTAGTTGAGAGTTATGTCATTTTGGCTTACCACTTAATGATGTTATTTAGTTGGGAATTACGCCATTTTGGTTTCCTACCTTGTTGTTATTTAGTTGGGAGTTACGCCCTTTTGGCTTCCCACCTTGTGGCTTTATCAAGCTCCTCTTTAGAAAACTAAATATGAAACCAAGAATATATCCCGCATCATTTTCCCCTTGACTTAAGTTTTGATTCAAAGAAGTGAGATGAATGGTCATCTTCTCTTTTTACACTTAGTTATTGCTCCGAACTGATTTATCAGTTCGTTCTTACATTAACAATTGGTGTTTCTTATCATTACAAGCATTTTTTTTTATTTCGAACTAGTCTGTTCAGCTCGATTTTTCCTAATGTTGACACTTGGTGATTGATCACCAAAAGTTTCTTTAATGAACTGATCTGAGCAGCTCAGTTTTTAAATTTTGACACTTGTTGATTTGTCACTAAATGTTTCTTTGACGAACTGATCTAAGCAGCTCGGCTTTTAAATTTTGACACTTGGTGATTTGTCAACAAATGTTTCTTTGGCGAACTAATCTGAGCAACTCGATTCTTTAATCTTAACACTTAGTGATTTGTCACCAAATGCTTCTTTGACAAATTGATCTGAGCAGCTTGGCTTTTAAATTTTGACACTGGTGATTTATCACCAAATGTTTCTTTGACGAACTGATCTGAGTAGCTCGGTTTTTAAATTTTGACACTTGTTGATTTGTCACCAAATATTTCTTTGACGAACTGATCTGAGCTACTCGATTCTTAAATTTTGACACTTGGTGATTTGTCACCAAATGTTTCTTTGATGAACTGATCTGAGCAATTCGGTTCTTTAATCTTAACACTTGGTGATTTGTCACCAAATGTTATGTTGACTAACTGATCTGAACAACTCGTTTTACACTTTACGCTGAGTGTTTCTTTGACGAACTGATATCTTCAGTTCATTTATCACTTTACACTTAGTGATTTTTATCACTGAGTGTTTCTTTGATGAACTGATTTGTGCAGTTCATTTTACACTTTACACTTTGTGATTTTTCTCACTAGGCGTTTCTTTGACAAATTGATCTATTCAGTTTGTTTTACACTTTACGCTTGGTGATTTTTATCACTGCAAGTGTTTCTTTGACGAACTAATATGTTCAATGCGTTTTACACTTACACTTGGTGATTTTTATCACTGCAAGTGTTTCATTATCGGGTAGGCTTCCTCAGATCGGTATTTTGTCACCGGGGAGACATCCCCATACCTGTCTTTTTGCCGCCAAGAAGGCATCCTCATACCCGAGAAATTTCTAAGCGGGGAGGTATCCTTATACCCATCTTTTTGTAACCAAGGAGTTACCTTCATACCCGGGGAATTTGTAAGCGGAGAGGTATCCTCATACCCATATTTTTTCGCCAAGTAGTTATCCTCATACCCGGGGAATTTTTAAGGAGGGAGGTATCCTCGTACCCATATTTTTCCGCTGGGGAGTTATCCTCATACCCGGGGAATTTGTAAGAATGGAGGTATTCTCATACCCGTCTTTTTCTGCTGGAGAATTATCGTCATACCCTGGGAATTTGTGAGCAATAAGGTATCCTCATACCCGTCTTGTTTTGCTAAGGAGGCATCCTTATACCTGGGGAATTTGTAAGCGATGAGGTATCCTCATACTCGTCTTTTTTCGCCGAAAAGGCATTCTCATACCCGGGGAATTTATAAGCCAGAAGATATCCCCATACCCATCTTTGTTATGTTTTCATCTTCCTTTTTTCCCTCTTTCATAACTTTTTTATTTTTTTGAACGAGTTATGAATGTGAAATTGGATTTAAAGAGACGATAGATTGATTACTCTTTTTGTGACAATTCCTGTGATTTCTTTAAATATAATCCTAACCCCATACTCAAACCTCAGGCGTTGAGTTCATCACAGAACTTAGCCTCTTTCATAGATTTTCATTCGATTTAATTTCTTCATAATTGACTCCCTTAGAGAGGGTTGAACTCTTCTCCCATTTCTATATCCTTCCGATTACCCCTTTGTTCATGGGATTTGACTGGGATTTGTAGTTTTTTAACTTGTTTTATAAGAGTTGCAGTTTCTTGTATACCACATATTATTATTAATGAACAAATAGTTTCATTTTTCAGGATGCAACAAGCACTTTCTAATATTTATTAAGGATAAACCACAAGATTAACTTTGAATTGATCTTGGATATCTCATTTAAGCACTTCCTCCCTCTTTAGTATTTTTATACGGATCTTATCCAAATAATAAAATATAGGAGGTACAAATTGCAATTAAAGAGTTTTTCTTGTATTGTCTTTGAGGTAAAGTAAAGTTTACTTCTAACCACTAAATTTATATTTCACATGCAAAGTTTGAGGGTACCTATTGTACTATTTCATAACCACATGGGTCTTAATGTATTTAACTCAACGGAAAATAATTCCATAGTATAACCAAGTTTATCCAATCTTGTACACCTTTGGGCGTACTTAAATATTTTGAAGTGCCATAGTGCTCTTATAACATGTAATTTGTTGGAATATAAGTTATAGGGGCCAAAGTGTAATTTTTGCTAAGCCCTAGGATTTTGAATAATCCTTATCAATTATGGGGCATATTTTGTAATTAAAATCCACTTCCTATATTTACCTCTTTAGCAAATGTTAAACTTCCTCTAATTATCACATGTAGCACCATAATTTATAAATTAGAAGATGCAAATTGTAATATAATTTTCTTCAATTCTTGATTTATCAAGACTCCATCAATAATTTGTAAGTTTAGTAATAAAATTAAACTTGAGGGTAAAGACTAAATATATTTGTTACCATAGGGGCTTTAGTGTATTTAGCCCTAGGTTAACTTTTCCATACCCATCTCATTCACATTGCGGCCGCTGCATCCTTGCAAGTTTCATAGCTCGCTCAAGTTTTCAAATTTCCCAACCTCTGGATCTAGTCATGCTGATGATGATTGTCAATAATAGGACGGTTGCAGTTTGGGTCAGATCGGAGGTGGACGGTGGTGCGGTTGACCATTTGAACCTCGCTCTAAACCAACACTGCACCGACGGCGACAATTTCGAAGTCCAGATTTCTGACGATGCTTCGACGACCCTTTCGTTCTACTAGGGATGGTCATGGGCCGGGCCGGGCCGGGCTCGATCCGGGTTTTGACTAGGGTATTACACAAAAATGTTAGGCCCTAGCCCGGCCCGACCCTATGATCGGGCCCTAATTTTATGCCCAAACCCGGCCCTACAAAAAAAAATTAAGCCCAAGCCCGACCCTAGCCCAGCCCTATAATTTATTTTTTAAAAAAATTAAAAACTAAATACTAAAATTATAAAATGACCCATCAATTCTCTCTCTATGAGAGGAATGAAACTAGGGTTTGCTAAATTATCTAACTAAAATTGAAAATTATAAATTGGCCCCCCAATTCTTTCTCTATGGATATATATATATATATATATATATATATATATATATATATATATAAAATATATACTTTTTATATTTAAAAAAAGTTCGGGCCAGCCCTAAAGAAAAATGATCAAGCCCTAGCTCGGCCCTAAAAATGAATTGGCCTTAGTCTTTAGGCTCTAGCCCGGCCCATGGGCTAAAACACCAAGCCCAAGCCCTAAAAAAATAGGGCCGGGCTGGGCGGGCCGATCGGGCCTCCGGGCCCATGACCATCCCTACATTCTACGCACAGTATGAGGCGACGATCTCATGGTTGGTTTTACTCGGATTCGTTTTTATGCTCGAGTCGAGGGGTTCCATAACGAGTAGGTGTCGATAGCTCCATCTAGAAGAAAAAATTCATCACAAGAGGCAAAGAACTTGTATCGGAAATCGGAGCCCGACAAAGGGACTGGAAGGGTTTCACACTTGGGAGTCTCGTAATTGATCGAGACAGCATTAGATCTAACGAGTAGATGTCTCTAGAGGTTGTGATTCTTGTTTTGTTTGGCTCGGTTAAGATGAGCATTGACAAAATTCGGATTGGAGATCCATGAGCACCATTTTTTGCACACCGGCCAAAATCGGAGCTGAGATTTTACTGGCAATCTGGTGAATGTATTGTTTATGAGATCATCCGGAAGGTATGGCAACGGCACCACTTTCGCCGCCGACTTTTTTCTTTTCGGATTCTTCTCCATTTTCAAATCAAACAATGTAAATTCCAATACAACAGAATCCAGTTGAAGCTATGGTGAACAGAGAGAGATAGAGGGAAGCAGATTCTAATGTTTATAGATCTGGATGCTGACGGTGCTGGGAGCGTCAGATCTGGAAGGCTTCGGATGCAGACAATACGGCGATGGAGACACTAAAGATGAACAACGGCATCTCCAATGGCGATATCATGGGTTCCAACATTCTGATCCTTGCCGATGAATTTTCTAACTCTCTCCTCTACTACTGCGATAAATAAAGATGTTAATAATACCGTTTAGGTTCAGATCAGAGATTGATGTTGCGATTCGGGCCAAATCGACTTAAATTCAGATCCGAGCGGTTAAGGCCAGATCAACTTAGATTCAGATCCAAGCGGTTCAGGTCAGATCGGAGGTGCGATAGTTGCGATTCCTCCACTACCTCCTTCTTCCTCACCGAGATTAATCCCAACGAGTTCGCGTCTTGATTGGCAATGTTGTCAATCGCGAGATGATGATTATCGTCATAGAGCCCCAGTACCGTGGCTTTCGTTGTTCTGATAACGCTCTGTATTATCCCCCCAGTGAAAGATGGTGGCCGACCCGAATTTGTCAACTTTATCCTCAACACGGTCATGGTTATAGATGATACTGATACTTACGGTCGGGTGGCTGGTAGAATATCACTTCTCCACTTTCAATGCAAGTGTACGGGTCAAGTTGTAATATAAATGGAAAGGAGTAGAGGTTGTCGTATCCACAGAAATTGGTTAAGATTGTTATCGAGTACCACGATTGTCATAACCTAACTTTATCTAGGTAACATAAATAGAGTTTATAATTTATTAATACTAATACTAATACTAAATTAATTAAACTAATTAAACTAATATTATATTGAGATGTTTAGGAAAAAAATTTCCTAGGGATTAACTTTGTTTACAAAAAAGTATTAGGTCTCGTTTAGTTCGTTTGATGTATCCGTGTATCGTAAACTTACTCGTCACCTCTCCCGAGTGTAAGACGAGTAAAGATGCGACTTCGCGTCAACGAAGAAGTCATCCCTCAACATCTTAACAACATTAGGTCACATGAGTCTTGTCCCAACGTCATTGATTGCACACTTTCTAACTCTCTCCCGGGTTATTAGATCGTCACGTTGTGTTTACCCTAATCCAAATTCGGGATTATCTCTCTCAAGTGTCAAATTCTGTATTCTCTAATTACCTAAACAAGTATAATATCAAAGAATAATGGTAAACACAATCGATATAGCGAAGAACAACCATTAACGAAACACAAACTTAAACAAACAACAATTTCATAAAATATATTAATCCTTAGACAAAATCCGTTTAGCTCATGGCCATAACCATTTATACAATGAAAATCGAGCTAAACATGCTCAACAACCTACCGAACTTAAGAAAATAAAGGGAGAAACGGAAGAACTTAGTCGTAGTCCAAAGATTTGTCGCTAAATCGTCCAACGATCGCTTCTCCTTCTTTGCAACGTATTCTTCTCCTTCGGAATTGGTTGAGCACACCCCAAAACACTATCAAAATATTAGGAACCCTAAGGGATCTCCTATGACCGGGGGTTAGAGAATGAGAGAGGAGAGAGGATTAAATAGGGAGAAAAATATCTAACAACTGTGCAGAGTGACCGCCACGGCGGTGGGCTCACCGCAACGTCGGTTAAGTCACGGCCTAGGCGGTGGACTTGACGGTGGGATCAAGGACCTTGCTGTTGTTTCACCACCTCAGTGGTGGGCTTCCAGTAGTTTTAGACACTCTCTACATATTGACCGCCGCAGCGGTGGGCTAGTTTTCATAATTATGCCCTCATGCTTGTTTTCTCACCGTTCTTCTACCGTTCTTGATCCAATTTGATCGTTTATGATCCGTTTTCATGTATTTTCATCCCACACACCTGATTTATACAAAAATACATAAAAACGTATTAGAACATAAAAACATATTAGAACGTAATAAAACGTAATAAACGTACTCGACAAGATCAGTTTGGAAACAGATAGCTAATTTACACCTATCAAATACCCCCAAACTCGGAATTTTGCTAGTTCTCGAGCAAAACACCCACACAATTCAAGAAAATATAACAACTAATTATGAAATTAAAAACTACAAATGAAAAATACTAAAAACAATAATGTGCAAGTTTTGAATATCATCTATTGGCCAAACGATTTTTCCCTCATCGGCCCCCAATCCTATCAAGTTCAAGAATAAATCACACCCTGTGGTGTTCTAGAATTTCAACATTCGATGATAGTAAGTGCCATTCTAGATCATGTTAAAGTGTGTATGATAAAACTCAAATATACAACTATCCATTGATTAGATGGATTATCTCTTAATAAAGTTCATAACTAAAACCTTTTAGGTTTAGGGAATCCATAAGCCTGACCTGGGTTCTATTCTTCACTAATGTAGGCTCGGAGAAATCCAAAAATGATCATTAGGACTGGGTTCGGTTTTAGAATAATGGCCAAGGGTATATCGGAATAGAAAATGGGTTACATCGTTAACTTAACGTTACCCAAGGCACATGCTTGGCACTATCACACTCAAATCCTCATAGATAATTTTGAAACGACCCTGAGCCATATATTTAAGAATGACATACTCACTTGTCAAAAGAAATAGAAATTTAACTATATTTACATATGTTTTTTTTTTCTTCATAAACCACACCCCTAAACTTATTCGATTTTTACAATTTCACGGGTGTGGTTAAAATGAAAGAAAAATGACAAGTGAGTATTGGAATACCGAACCAATCAGAAGGTCACCCTAAACCTAACCGCTCACTTTAAATAGCATTTGCAACTACTAACTTGATTCACTCAAATTGTGCCTTCAGTTTAGCGATATAGATTTGGAAAAAATTCAATTGGCCATGGTATTAGTTAAGTGTTCAGAATTGAAATGGCTTTCCGGCTTCGACAGGATAACGAGGGATAAACATATAACAAGGTAAGCTTCAAAGGCTCAAGCGATCAAACAAATGCCTAAATCATATCTCTTAAACTACCTCGCTTAGGATTTCACCTCGAATTTCCCCCTAATCAAGTTCTAAAATCCCTATTGTCATGAATTTGGTTGACAAATAATTGTTTTCAAATCAAATAGACAATTATACATTGAGTTTGCGTGCTCGTGCATTTAGGATCTACAATAACTTTTACTAAAACGATACGTTAAGCACACAGAACACACATGAATGAGCTTTAAGCTCGAGCTCAACAAACAACCAGGAGACAGACTCATCATCAGGTAATAACCCAGATGAAGTCAAAATTCAGCACATAAAAACAACTAAATTAAACAAACATCCATACAAAAAAAAAAAAACAACATAAACTAGCAATACTAAAATACTACACGTCACTTCCGAACTTAAAACAGACAGTGTCCTTAGCGGCCTAATCATCAATCTCAACATATAGAAATAAAGTATGCTAATGAAGGGGGTTTAGAACACGTACCTGGGAGGCGAGAGAATCTCGCCTCCGAATCAAGTCGGCCGTGACGGATTTAACTTATTTTTTACTTGGGTTGCCTCCCAAGAAGCGTGTGGTTTAATGTCCTCGGCCTGACCTAGAGAACGGCTCTTCAAAGAGCAGCTTCTACCCATAGTAAGTGTCAAACAACACTACATATGGGTCTCGATTGTTTACGCCCTCAAGCTTGGCGGGATATAGCTCCGATCGGCTCAAACTTTCAGAAACACACCTCACCTGCTTATGTACTTGGTGGGCATGAAAGAACGTTGCTAATGGCGGTGAATGGTAAGTGAGCCACATCGGATCCTCATAAATATGAGCATCTGAGATCAGCGGTAGAATCACTATTTAGATCTCCAAGGGTGAAGAATCATAATCGTTGATCCAGTCTTGGGTTTCCAGCTTATTAGGATAAGTATAGTTGAACTCTCCCAAGCTCCTTCCACTTGTTTCTGACTCCTCAAGGTGGCTTTCACTGAATGTGGCCTGTGAATCTCCCAGCGCCACCATGTCTAACTTGGTCTTAATCAAGCAGATAAACTGACTAATTTTCTTTTGAAGAGACATTACGGTTGTATCGATTTCGGCACAGGTTGTCTCAATTGTATCAAGATAAACCTCGTGCTCATTAATCCAGTCATTCGTTTCCCTAAAAAAACGCTTGAGTTTTCCCAATAAAATCAACAAATATTTCTTCCAGAACGGGGGAAGACTCAACATATTTTCTCAGTGTGTCAAGCCATGGCGCCGTAGTAGTGAAAGTATCCCCCAAGCTTTGATAACTTGGTTAATAATTTCAATACTGAAAATCAAACTCTGCCATGTCTTCCACCAACCGATAGGCTTCTTCCACCAAGTTTAGCTTAGTTTTCATTGTATAAATGGTTATGGTCATGAGCTAAACAGATTTTGTCTAGGGATTAATACATTTTATGAAATCATTGTTTGTTTAAGTTTGTATTTTGTTAATGGTTGTTCTTCACTATTTCGATTGTGTTTACCATTATTCTTTGATATTATGTTTGTTTAGATAATTAGAGAATACGGAGTTTGACACTCATGAGATGTAAACCCGAATTCGGACTAGGATAAACCTAAAAACTTGGTGGCGGAATATTACGTCGTCATTTTTACCGCAAGTGTACGGATCAAGTTTTAGTATACATAGGAAGGAGTAGGGATTGTCATATCCATAGGGATTGATTGAGACTAATATCGAGTACCGCGATTGTCATAACCTAACTTTATCTAGGTAACATAAATTGAGTTTATAATTAATTAATACTAATACTAAGTTAATTAAACTAATATTATATTGGGATGTTTAGGGAAAAGATTTCCTAGGGATTAACTTCGTTTACAAAAATGTGTTTGGTCTCGTTTAGTTTACAATAACGGCGTTTGACGTATTCGACAATCTCTATATTGTAAACTCACTTGCCACCTCTCCCGAGTGTAAGACAAGTGAATATACGAATTTGTGTCAACGAAGAAATCTCCCTCAACGTTTTAACGACACTAGATCATATGAGTCTTGCCACAATGTCATTGATTGCACACTTTTTAACTCCCTCTTGAGTTATTAGATCGTCGCGTTGTGTTTACCCTAGTCTGAATTCGGGGTTATCTCTCCCGTGTGTCAAACCCCGTATTCTCTAATTATCTAAACAAGCATAATATCAAAGAATAATGGTAAACACAATGGAAATAGCGAAGAACAACCATTAACGAAACATAAACTTAAACAAACAACGATTTCATAAAATCTATTAATCTCTAGACAATATCCGTTTAGCTCATGGACATAACCATTTATACAATGAAAATCGAGCTAAACATGCTCAACAACCTACCGAAGTTAAGAAAATAAAGGGAGAAATAGAAGAACTTAGTCGTAGTCCGAAGATTTGCTGCTAAAACCGTCCAACGATCGCTCCTCCTTCTTTGCAACGTGTTCTTCTCCTTTTGAATTGGTGGAGCACACCCCAAAACACTTTCAAAATATTAGGAACCCTAAGGGGTCTCCTATGGCTGGGGCTTAGAGAAGAAGATAGGAGAGAGACTTAAATAGGGAGAAAAATATCTAAAAAAAAATCTAACAGCTGTGTAAAGTGACTGCTACAGTGGTGGGCTCACCGCCATGGTGGTAGGTATGTCAGTTAAGTTACGACCTAGGCGGTGGACTCGACGGTAGGATCAAGGACCTTGTTGTTGTTTCACCGCCTCAACGATGAGGTCACAACCTCGGCGGTGGGCTTCCAACAGTTTTAGGCCCTCTCTGCATATGGACCACCACGGCGGTGGGCTAGTTTTCATAATTATGCCCTCATGCTTGTTTTCCTATCGTTCTTCCACCGTTCTTAATCTGATTTGATCGTTTATGATCTGTTTTCATGCCTTTCATCCCACACACCTGATTTATACAAAAATACATAAAAACATATTAGAACATAATAAAATGTGATAAATATACTAAAAAACTAACAAGTTCGGTTTGTAAATAGATAGGTAATTTACACCTATCCGTGGCCATATTTGGGTTTGCCATTAAAGCACTAAGTTGGAATAACAGATTAAGAGATTCTTGAATAAAAGGTAAAATCGAGCATGTAAATCTTTTTTCTCATTTCCCATCGACGACGCCAAATGATATTGCCAAAAAATTTCCCGCACGTGCAAAAGTTCCACCACGTGCAAAGATCTTCACAACCTGGAAAACGGATTAGCTCTAAGGGGACACATCGATATGATGTTGGCCAAAGAACCTCTAATGTGAGAATAAGTCGATATACTTTAGGATATTAGGCACAAGACTAAATGTAATGTACCAAATGTAATGTATTGTGATACCTTCCTTTATTTATAGATTTAGTCATCTCCCACATTGTTGTCATTTAATTGGGAGTTATGTCCTTTTGGCTTCCCACTTAATGATGTTATTTAGTTGGGAGTTATGCTCTTTTTGGCTTCCCACCTTGTTGTTATTTAGTTGAGAGTTACGCCCTTTTGGCATCCTATCTTGTGGCTTTATCAAGCTACACTTTAAAAAGCTAAATATAGAAGCGGGATTCTCCCGCATCAATTGGTATTTGTCAAATGACAAAGGAGGGTTGTGGTTTTGGGCAAAATGACAAGAGAGAAAAATGTTATAAACTTTTTCATGAGAATCGCTCCCAAGGGTGATTTCTCTCCAATTTCTGAGTGCCAAAAACTGTGAGAATGAGGGTTCTATTTATAGAGAAAGGTGGGGAATGAAAAACACTAAAAACCATCGGAAACTAGTCTTGGCCGCCAACCCTAACCCAAATTTGATGAGGGAAAGGAAAAGTGCTTTAGGAAAGGTTCTAGAAACCGGGGGCCACGTGCTGCGCACATCCCTTATTTGGAAACAAATGTGTCGCATGACAATTGTCCATATGTGATAGCTACCATGTACTTTAGCATTCTTCCCTTAATTTACCGTACATGTGTAGACGTTATATCTTCTTCTTTTTTAAATGTGAGGCCCACGTCTCCTTCGCTTTCCTCCATCTCTCTCATTCTCTCCCCTTCACTCTTTCTCTATTTCTCTCTCTCTTCCCTTTTTTCTTTCTCCATTTTTTTCTCTCTCTCTCTCTATTCTCTTTCTACTTTTTATTTTCTATTTATTTTTTCTTATATTCTTTTCTATTTTATTTTCTTTTCTTTCTTCTATTTTTTTTTAATTTTTCCAAAATCAAATAAAATAAAAGTAAAGTAAATTGTAAAAGTCAATAAAAAAATTGTAGAGGACGATCAAAATATCGTGTCTATAAACGTGTTGTTTGGTGGTCCCTGCTTATAGTGTTGCGCCCTCCGTCGACTAGGCCGAGCACGATGTCATGAACTAAAGTTTTACCCCAAAAATCCATGCGGCCTTAGCGTTATTCCACTAATTTGGAATCACTAAGTAAACCTAACTGACTCTATCGCTAGCGGAAGACTTGAAATAAAGAGGGAAATGATTGGGGAAGGCAAAGAATTGGGAAAAATAATTCTCTTTATGTCTCTAGAAAGGAAGTATACAAAGATGCTAAGCTTTGAGAGTTTTAGGGATGGTTGGGAGTAAATAAGCTTCTCCCCTTATATAGGCCTTGGATATGAGAATCGATGGTCAAGATCGATTTGATCCAACGATCCACAATCAAAACCTAAAACCTTCCTACAAAATATCTCTTAAAGAATACTCTAGAATCCTCTGTATAGATCTAAAAATATACAAGGCAATCTACTTTAGATTATCCTAGAGTTCTCTGGATCCTTCCGAAAACTAGAGAGCGTCTTTGGTTTGGGCCTTCCCATGTACTTGGACTGGGTCGGAATTGGGCTTGTTAGGGCTCAAATACTTGGGTCGTGACATTCTCCCTCACTCGATTTTGCGACGCCCTCGTCGCGATTCCTTTTCAATCTTCAGTTCATTCGGTTTGCCTTGTGGATTCTTCTTTTTCCCACGGTGACGTCTTCTCTTGTTGCCTTGCCGCGGCTTTGTGCACCTACCTATTGCGTTGCTACTTGAAACCTCCTTATCCCAAGCATGTCTCTTGTACGTTCTCGTCTTCCGAGATTTTCACCTTGCTCGAGGTTTATGTCGCATCACATTATCTTGTGACGCTTCCTTCGGCAACATGCATTTTAGGTACCCCCATTGTCCCGACGATTTCTTGTTCGGGTTAGCATCTACCCTTGATGCCAACTTTTGGGACTCATTCTGCTCGAGTCGCATAGAGTTTAGGAGCTGCATCATCCCTATGCATGCTCTTTTCGGTGGGTTATGTTGAACCTGTTGTTGTGCCTTGAACTTCGCCATCAAGGCACTAAGGGTCTTCCTTTTTAGATAGTCTTATACCCAATGTTGACCGTCACAAATAAGGCAACTTGCCCACAGCTTCAAACAACTTACCCTTGTGTCCCATTTGGTTGTTTGCTCCTTCCTTGGAGACTTTGGCCGATCACCCTTGCGGCCACGACACTGGTTTTTTCTTAAGCAGGCTAGAGTGCCATCACCCTGTTAGTACTGCTTGATCTTTCGGTAGCACCACCATCACTTTCATAATCACTTGGGCTTGGTAAGTAGGGTTGTAAGTTGAAATCATCTAACGATTCAGCCACAGCGATTGTAGATGACAAATCTTGTACTTCTCGTCGCCTTAACTTTAACTTTGCCCACGATTGTTGGCCATTGAGAAAGTAGAACAAGGAATCCTTGTCCAAGGTGTCCAGGATCTCTAAGATCAATATCATAAACTTGTTCACGTAATATGAGATGTTACCTGTTTGCGTGAGTCGACGAAGCTTCCTCCGTACTTCGTCTTCCGCATTCATTGGACAAAATTGCATCATAATCTCCCTCTTAAATTGATCGAATGAATCTATATGAAACGTACCTTTCTCAATGTCCCCATTTCATCTTCGCCACCACAAGGAAGTGGCATCGGTAAGGTAATGGGTGGCCGTGCATACTCAAGCGGTCTCATCTCTTATACTTATAGCCTCGAAATATCGCTCAAGATACCATAGGAAGTTCTCGAGCTCACGAGCATTCCGTGCTCCAATGTAACATGGTGGCTTGAGTACGTCAACCCTTATAACGTCTTGGGACATGCATGTCCTTGCCGCAATCGCACGCTTGCACAAAACTACGTTTGAGCGAATTTCCTCCACGTTACCTCGAACTTTGTTGAACTCTATTTCAACATGGCTCTAGAGTTTAGATATCTCACCCATGAGCTCCTCACAAAGAGTTTGAAATTATGCCACCAAGGAACCACCCAGCTCATTCAAGGCACTTTGCACGGCATCCTTGGACTTTAGTCCATCCAATTGCCCATAGAAATCCTCAAACTAAGAGTGAGTGTTACTTACCGTGGTCTTGACGTCTACTAACCTGGCCTCTATGTTAGATAATTGGTCCCTCGTTTTGCTTCGATGCCACTGTCGGCGCTGCTCCTTGGGTACTCAATCTTGGACACTCTCCTCGATCTAAGATAAACCAGTATTTGCCATCCCTTCTGTCAACCTTCAACCTTTAAGGTTACGACTTGTATACCCTGGAATGAACCCTTCAACTATCCTTGATAGTCGTTGGGCTCTAATACCAACTGTCACGGACTAAAGCTTTTCCCTGAAAATCTGTGTGGCCTTAGCGTTATTCCACCCATTTGGAATCGCTAAGTAAGCCTAACTGACTCTATCACTAGTGAAAGACTTGAAATAAAGCGGGAAATGATTGGGGAAGGTAAAGAATTGGGAAAAATAATTCTTTTTATATCACTAGAGAAGAAGTATACAAGGATGCTAAGCTTTGAGAGTTTCAGGGATGGTTGGGAGTAAATGAGCTTCTCCCCTTATATAGGCCTTCGCCATAAGAATGGATGATCAAGATCGATTTGATCAAACGATACACAATCAAGGCCTAGAACCTTTCTACAAAATATCTCTTAAAAAATAATCTAGAATCCCCTATATACATCTAGAAATATATAAGGCAATCTACTCTGGATTATCTTAGAGTTCTCTGGATCTTTCCAAAAACTGGAGAGCCTCTTTGGGTTAGGCCTCCCCATATACTTGGATTGGGTCGAAATTGGGCTTGTCAGGGCTCAAAGACTTGGGTTGTGATAACGAACTTTCTTTTCTTTCAAGAGATTGATCATAGCGGCTTTGTCCATTCCAACAACGGATCGAAGGAAAAAATAAGTTCAAGGAAATGACAAGTATTTGAAATGTACTAAACATCGAAAAAAGACTTACTGTTTGTTGAGTTCCACGAGAGCTCAGTTTGGGTAGTATGGTAGATCAGTCGTAGTGTATGTCGTAAAGTGTCGAAGCGATGAGTTCCTTGAGCTCATTGAAGAACATCTGGATGACCATATCTCTTTGGGCGATGGTCTCCGATTTCAGCACTATTTTTTTCTTGATCTTTTTCTCGTTCTTTGCAAGACAAACAAAAAGGCGAGTTAGATGAATTTACCAAGCATCGACCATATACTATGTGGGATGATATTTTTTTTTACTTTCTCCTATTCCCACTGAACGGGGATATTGTGGTCTTTCTCCTCCTAGTCGAACTCCCAACCATCTCCCACCGAGATAGAAGAACTTCGACTTCTATTTGTGAATGGATGAGTCCAAATCGATTAAAAACTATGACCTGGAGAAGATGTAACATCATCTACCACCTCGAGGTAGTGACATAGTGAATAAGAGATCATGGAAAAGCTCAATTCTCAGCTTTATCCCCTTTTTCCGGAAGATGATATATGCTGCTAATACCGCCTTCATGCTGTTGGGAGTGAGATGTGATGAACACAACTCGTACTCCCTATAGACGGCCCAGATCTACCAAGGGATAGGGAACCAAAGACTGGCCTCAAGCTGGTGTAAGAAGACGTCCAAGTAACTGGATGGTGGTATTGATCTCAAGATTTTGATGAATAATTAAGTGTTGATGTTTTTAGTGGAACTAATGAATTTGTTGAGCGTTTCAGTAAAAACGTTCCATTGTTGATGTTATCATGAAGTAATTTTTAAGGATGCTAAAGATGCAAAGAGGCAGACAAAGAGACGGACATTAAGAGATTGATGATTCTGAAGAATTTAGGTGAAAATAACTCAAATCAATTTTTACTCTTAATGTATTCCAATTAGAATAACACACGACACAAAAATGATTTACATTTATGTGTGTTTTTATTAGGGTCTTAATTAGTTCACATATTTGCTCCAATGTGAAATTAAAAAAGAAAAATTGACCTAAGAAATATTAGTGTTTAAAATTGATTAATAGTGTCAATTAAGTTAACTAAGAAAAGAAATCGGTTAAATGATCGAAAATATTAAAAATTGGAGTTGAAATGAACTAAGAAAAAATTATTCCAGCACTGATCGGTCAACCGACCAAGTAGGATCGGTCAACCGATAGGCGTAGGTTAGGAAATGAAGAAGCCTCTGAATCGATCGGTCAAACGACCAAGAGAGATCGATCAAAAGATCGACAACGTTGAAGATTAGAGTTGAAATGAACTAAGAAAAAATTCATCCAGCACTGATCGATCAACTAACCAAGTAGAATCGTTCGTCAATTTAGTCTATTTAATACTTCCTATCTTTTTTATTTGAGAATGTAAAATATTTTGAGAACTAAATTGAATGGTTTAAAAGCTATAATTAAGTGAATTGAATCAGGATTGAGTCATTTTAATATATGGGGTCTATATGAGCATTTAAATGCCATGTTTTGTAGGAACTAGCCACTAAAGAGCTTGTTTCAAATTAATATATAGAGACCTATGTTTTTCACTTATAAAGAGATCATTCTATCAAGAACAAATCAGTTCTTGAGCTTTCTGAGAGTCATCATTCTGATATTATACTGAGAGTTGATTATGAGATCATTCCTGATAGAAGTTCTTAAGAATAAGTGCTGAGAATTTTGCGGTCACCGATCTAAGCTTTACTGTAATTCAATTTTCATTCTTTCAGTGGTATCCTAGTGAGATCGTTTCAAACTTTTGTTCTTAATTGTTAGTTGATATTATTATTGCTTGCTTGGATTTTAGATCATTGTAAAATTATTTTTGAACTTTAAAGTGTATAAAAATCATTTTAAAATGATTTTGGTGATAATCTAATTACGTGCTCAATTTTGTGCTACCCACTTATTTTATAATCAAATTTTTAATTTCTCACTTAATTCTATCACTAGTATTTATCGGGACATTAATTGAGTTTAAATAGACTTGAGGTGGTAAAAGCTCCGAGTAGGAAAAAACTTATCAATTTATCATAATTGATGAGTTGTGTGCGGATTAGATATTATTGGGAATATCTAATCAGGGGTAGTTGGGTTTCAATATCTTCCAATAAAGATATTATGGTTTGATCTTTACCTAAGGCATAAAAATGTTAAGTTACTCTTTTCCGTGAAAAGAGATTGGATTTAATTCTTCCTGAATTGAATTAGTTTGTGTAATTTTTAACCGTTCCATCTTTATCGATGAAAATGATACTTAGAGTGATTTTGCTGAGGTTTGATTCTTAACCTAAGTACAAAAGAATTAGGTTTAATCTTTAACCTGTTAAAAAAATAGAGGCTATTCCTTAGCTTGTGAAAAGATAACTGTAAAGGTTGATTCTAAGCGTGTAAAAATAATTATTGTGTAAAGGTTTGATTCCTACCTGTTTAAAGGAATCTTAGTGGTTTAGTGAGTACAGCTCTCTGTGGGGCTCGGAAGACTAGATTAGCCAAGAGTAACTTGGTGAACCAGTGTATAACGTGGTGTACTACATTCTTACTTTATTTATTTTCAGTTGTTTGGGTGTGCACCTAGTTTATATAACACTTATCCGCTGCCATATAGAGATAATAATTAATTTAGGATTAAATTAATTATTTAAATTTTTAAGTGTTAAAAGATCAATTTTTTTTTTTAATTTTTATAACTACCTAATTCACCCCCCCTTTTAGGTAGATAACTAAGCCAACAATCGGCATAAGAGCTAATTTTAGCTCGTTAGGCTTAATATCCTAGCTAAAACGGTCGCATGCACATACCATTGATGATGTTTTTTGTGTATCCTCTCTTCATGGTGATAGATCTCTATACGATATTGTGATGTATGATTCTTGTGATATTAGTGGTAGTGATGGAGATGATGATAATAAAAATGTTCATATTGTCATGGAAAAATTACTTTCTTTTACACTACTTTTTACTAAAGAGAGCTTGAGTTTAAAAAGAAAAATTAACTTTTTCGAAAATAGAGAGAAAAGTATTCGAAAATCTAAAGTGTATTTGGATGATTATTGTGATACAAAAGAGTTTTTGGACGTTGTTTTTTAAATTAATAATTAAAAAATCTCTAAAGTGAATTTTCCTGAAAATGAAAACAGAGTTTTAAAAAATAATTTTGACAAGATTTCCAAGCAAATGTCAAATCTTGATTCAAAAATTGATGTACTTAAGAAAAAATTTGAAAAATCAAAATCCGACCTCAAGTCTGTTTCAAGAGTTTCTAAAAATAAATTTTCTAGGAAAAATGGATATATTTTATCGTCTCACCTTCATCACAAACCAGTGATAATTATGTTGCTATTGTTAGAAATTATTCATGTTTTACATTCGTACTTTCTATGATAATCAATTGGATTTGAGATGTCATTATTGCAATAGAATTGGGCATTTTAAAGTATCATATCAGTTCAAGAACCCTAAGTTTATTTCTAACAAGAATGGATCCAAAATTAAATTGATATCAAATAAAGCTATTAAAATATCTTGTGTAGAGTTACATAATGTCGGAAGTGGACACAAAGGAATGAACAAAGAGGTTATATCAAAACCAAGACAGAAAGTCACCAAGGATTCACTAGCGACGCATGCAAAGCGAAAAGATTTACCAAAGCCAAGAGGTGAAGTTGCAAAGAAGCCACAAGAGACATGTGCAAAGAGAAAAGATATACCAAAGCCAAGATAGGATATCACTAGGAAGACACAAGTGATACGTGCAAAAGAAATCATCAATTAATCAAATGACAATAATCAAAAGCAAAGAATATACGAATAGGCCAAGAAGAATTGTGTACCTAAATCATTCATCGGTACAAATAAGGTAAAAAGTAAAGTTGTCCCAAAAAATATAAAAGGTACTCATAATCCCTCACAGTTTAAATTTATTCAATTTGTTAAAGAGGGAGGTGTTCGACTTGCCAAATAGGTAAATTGATACTGGTTTCTAAGACTTATATTAAATAATTTGCTTATTTTGCTATCTTAGAAACATTGCATGGTGATTCTTGGAATCACATTTAGTTAAGGGGTATTAACATGTTTTTTTTTTTTTTTATGTGCTTATATCAAGTAGTGATCATATGTTTGATTTTAAAACATGTTATGTGATTTAGAAATATTGCAGTTATTTAAATGATAAATGAATTATATAAGATTGTTTGAATATTCATGACATATCAATCCGTGCTTAATGTTTCAAGTTGATACTTTTGCATGTGGACTTAATTGAAATTATATGATTGCATACTATATTGTTGAAATATTTTAATTACTTCACATTTATTCTCCTAAGCATGAATAGGCTTGGTTACTATTAAATATGGGGAGAAGTTTATTTATAAGAAGGGTAATATTATGTCATGCTTAAATTGAAAAATAGATCTAAGTGATATATCGCTATTTATTAAGCAAATTGATTCTGATATCCTATTAGTACAAATATATGTTGATAATAATATTTTTTGATCTACTAATGAGGATCTTTGCCAAGAGTTTGCCAAGTTAATACAGATTGAATTTGAAATAAGCATGATGGGAGAGTTAAATTTATTTCTTGAGTTACAAATCAAGCAAACCAAAAAGGGGATCTTATAAACCAAGTTAAATACACAAAGGAATTGCTAAAGAAATATGGCTTGGATGGAGATAAAGAGTACAAATCTTCCATGGCAATAGCTACAAAGATAAGACAAAGATTATACGGGCAAAAACATAAATAAAAAAATTGTATCGATGTATGATTAGTAGCTTGTTGTATTTAACTGCTAGTAGATCTGACATTATGTATAGTGTTTGTTTATGTGCTAGATTTTAGTATTGTCCTAAAGAGTCACATTTAACTGCAGTTGAGCATATCTTCCGATATTTGAAAGGGACGACTGGCTTGATTATGGTATCCTAGAGAGAGTGATTTCAAGTTAATAAGTCTCTCCTACACTGATTTTGCTAGTTGCAAAGTCGAACGGAAAAGTACAAGTGGGTCATATTATTTTCTTGGACATGCCTTGATTTCTTGGTCTAGCAAGAAACAAAATTCAATAGCCTTATCTACTACTGAGATTAAATACATGGCAGCTGGTAATTGTTGTACTTATTCTATATATTAAGCAATAGTTGAATGATTTGGAAATATGTATGAAGGAAGTCCCGATTTATTGCGATAATAAAAGTGTTATTTGCTTGAGTAAGAATCCTACACAGCACGCATAAACTAAGTACATAGAGATTAAACATCATTTTATTTGTGATAATATTCAGAAAAGGGACGTAACTATCAACAAGTTAATACCTCCAATCAACTTGCTGATATTTTTATCAAACATTTAGCGGAAAATCAATTTATAAAAATCATTTGAGGTTTAGGTATGACTAAGTACAATGATGTTTGCCTAGAGTAGTGATGTTTTTGGTTCCCCTGCCCTACTTTTTGAGATAACAAAGGGGGAAAATATATTTTGATATTTATTGAATATTTTTATTGAATTGATTGATAAAGGGGAAGATATAAAGGGGGAAACCATAGTTGTGCTTAAAACGAGTTAGTTGATATTTAGGTTTTATTCGTCTAAGCGTTGCACTGTTGTAGAGGGAGAACAATGTTGATATGATTATGTTATACTTTATTGAATATCTATAATTGATCATATTTTGTTATGCTTTATAATTGATGTTCAGGGTTTGTTCGCCTAAGCATTGCACTGTTGAAGGGAGATATCAATATGGATATGATTATGTTATGCTTTATTGAATATCTATAATTGATCATATTTTGTGCTTTGTTGAATATCTTATGAGTTTTTTAAATTATCTTCATGATTATACTTTAACGAGTTAAAAAATCCGTCCTCGGATTTAGGGGGAGCGTGGTTACCTTCTTATTTTGAAGAAAACATCAAAGTCAATTGTCATTATAAAAAAAAATAGGAGATTGTTTATCCCGAGATTTTGATGGACAACTAAGTGTTGATATTTTTGGTGAACTAATGAATCTGTTGAGTGTTTCAATATAAAAGTTTCATTGTTGATGTTATCATAAAATAATTGCTAAGGATACAAAGAGGCAAACAAAGAGACGGACATTAAGAGATTGAAGATTCTGAAGAATCTAGGTGAAAACAACTCGAGTCAATTTTTACTCTTAATGTATTCCAATTAGGATCACACACGACACAAAAATGATTTATATTTATGTGTGTTTCTATTAGGGTCCTAATTAGTTCACATATTTTCTCTAATGTAAAATTGAAAAAGAAAAAGAAAATTTGACCTAAGAAATATTAGTCTTTAAAATTGATTAATAATGTCAATTAAGTTAATCGAAAAAAGAAATTGGTTAAAGGATCGAAAACGTTGAAGATTGGTGTTGAAATGAACTAATAAAAAATTATTCCAGCACTTATCGGTTAACCGACCAAGTAGAATCGATTAACCGATAGGCATAGGTTGGGAAATGGAGAAGTGTCTGAATCAGACGGTCAATCGACCAAGTAGGATCGGTCAACCGATAAGCGTAGGTTGTGAAATGGAGAAGTCTCTGAATCGATCGGTCAACCGATGGATTAAAAGTAAACTTTCTGAATCGATTTGTCAATCAATTGTCGATGATCGGTCAACTAACCAAGCCCGAAAAATGGCCTGGGGAGAATCTTGAATCGATCGGTCAACCGACCCATGGGGGATCAGTCAACCAATTGGCATATAAAAATGGCTTGGGCTACAACTTGAAATGGTCGATCGACTGATGGTGGTTTGGTCGGTTAACCGACTCTGCAGTTTCAGGATTTGAGGATTTCGAGGATTATATCTAAAAGTAACCATTACTAGCTGTTTTTTGGCTGATATTTTGGAGATATTGTGGATTTAAATATTTTATAAACATATTATTCTTATTTAGATATCTCTATGGATATGATATACTTATTTTGAGTGTTTGTCAATTTAGTCTATTTAATACTTCTTATCTTTTTTATTTGAGAATGTGAAATATTTTGAGGACTAAATTGAATTATTTAAAAGTTATAATTAAGTGAATTAAATTAGGATTGAGTCATATTAATATATGGGGTCTATATGAGCATTTAAATGTCATGTTTTGTAGGAACTAGTCATCAGAGAGCTTGTTTCAAATCAGTATATATAGACTTACCTTTTTCACTTATGAAGAGATCATTCAATCAAGAACAAATCAGTTTCTGAGCTTTCTGAGAGTCATCATTCTGATATTATACTAAGAGTTTATTGTGAGATCATTCTTGAAAATAAGTACTGAGAATTTTGCTGTCATCCATATAAGCTTTACTGCGATTTAATTTTCATTCTTTCGATGGTATCTTGGTGAGATCATTCCAAACTTTTGTTCTTAATTGTTATTTGATATTATTATTGATTGCTTGGATTCTAGATCGTTGTAAAATTATTTTTGAACTTTAAAGTGCATAAAAATTATTTTAAAATGATTTTGGTGATAATCTGATTATGTGCTCAATTTTGTGCTACCCACTTATTTTATAATCAGATTTTCAATTTCTCACTTAATTCTATCACTAGTATTTATCAAGACATTAATTGAGTTTAAATAGACTTGAGGTGGTAGAAATTCCAAGTGGAAAGAAAATTATCAATTTATTGTAATTGGTGAGTCATGTGCAGATTAGATATTGTTGGGAATATCTAATCAGGGGTAGCTGAATTTCAATCTCTTCCGGTAAAGAGATTGAGGTTTGACCTTTACCTAAGGCATAGAAAAGTTAGGTTATTTTTTTTTGTGAAAAGAGATTGGTGTTAATTCTTCCTGAATTGAATTAGTTTGTGTGATTTGTAATGGTTCTATCCTTACCGGTGAATAGGATACTTCAAGTGATTTTGGTGTGGTTTGATTCTTAGCTTAAGTACAAAATAATTTGGTTAATCTTTAGCCTATTAAAAAGATAAAGGTTCTTCCTTAGCCTGTGAAAAGGGAATTTTAAAGGTTGCTTCTGAGCCTGTGAAAAGAATAATTATGTAAATGTTTGGTTCCTACCTATTTAAAAGAATCTTAGTGATTTAGTATGTGCGGTTCTCCGTGGGGCTCAGAGGACTGTATTAGCCAAGAGTAACTTAGTGAACCAGTATACATCGTGGTGTGTTGCATTCTTACTTTATTTATTTTCTATTGTTTGGGTGTGCACCTAGTTTATATAACACTTATCCGCTGCCATATAGAGATAATAATTAATTTAGGATTAAATTAATTATTTAAATTTTTAATTGTTGAAAGATAAATATTTGTTTAAATTTTTATAACTATTCAATTCACCCTCTCTCTTGGATAGATCACTAGGATAATAGGTGGCATATGAGAATGGTCATTGGGCTGGAAAGTTTTCTCTCTCCCAAGCCTGGGAACGTGTAGGTACTTCGAGCCTCTAGCAGCTTCTTCTCAGTCACCATAGATTGGATGTCCTAGATCGGACACCTTATTGAGACTACATAACAGAGACACTCGGCCCCAATATTGGTGACGATTTGGGACAAGGGAATTGCCTCCAAAATCTCTTCAACTGTTACTAAGGGTGCTCTATGATCGACCTCTAGATCGCGAGACGAGCTCTCCCTCTAATCTCATTACGATGACCAACCACTACTACCACCGGCTCGTGTCAAGACTAGACTGCTCTGCTGGAGGAGCGTAACATGTCTGTCAGAGAGGGGGAGATTGTTCTCCTTGGAGTTAAGTGGTGCTCCACGCACAGAGAAGAGAAGTAGAAGGAGTATGTTCTAAAGAGCCGGACTCCATGCTCAGGCTAGAACTTGAAAAAGATGAGGAAAAAAAGAGAGAGGAAGAATATGATTTTATGATGGAAAGAGAAGGCAAAGAGAGGGAAGGATAACATTTGTCGAGCAGAATAATGTCTCTCAGAAAACTCTCAAGTGTCAAATGAATCCAAGGATCCTTTTATTTATAGAAAGAGAGAAGGGTCGTTCAAGCGACGTCAATCCAATGGCCCAGGTTGCATTGATTCTAGTGCCTGTCAAAATTGGGAGAAACACATGTCAACCATCAAAAAATCCTCTCTCAAGTGTCCTTAGGAAGCCAAGTCAAAGATTCGGGCAGAAAATCTTGATTGTCGCGCTCTTTGCTAATCGTTGCTTGTAATTGGAGGGTAATAGATGTGGGGTATTTTGGTCGACCTTTGACACCCACTCAGAACGAAACACGTGGTATACTGGCCACCTTGAAAACCATATCACCTTTGTCAATAATAAAGTCTGCTGAGTTAGACGGGCTCGAGCTACCATGTTGCCTCTACTCAACCTTCATCAAAGGGGATACCCTTGGAGTTTAATTGTGTTCCCGCTACCAAGCTACCCTTGCTCGGCTAACCTAAAAGGGGATACCCTTGGGAACTTCGTCGAGCTCTGGCTACCGAGCTACACCTACTCAACCAACACAAAATGGGACACCCTTGGAAACATTGCCAAGCTCTTGTTACCGAGCTACCCCTGTTCGGCCAACATTAAAGGGGGGACCCTTGGGAACCTTGCCAAGCTTTGGCTCCCGAACTTCCCCTGTTCATCTATCGTCAAAAGATGATACCTTTCGAAGCTCATCCAAAATTCGATCTCCCATGTTGCTTTTGTTCATCTAACGTGAAATAGGAGTCCCTTTGGAATCTCATTCGAGCTTCGTTCTTCCACCTAACCTCTGTTTAGCCTACGTCATAATAGAAGGCTCTTTTGGGAGCTCATATAAGCTTTTCTCTTATGTCCTGTCTTTGCTCGGATAACATAAAGAAGAAAAGCCTCTTGGAATTTTAGCCAAGATCCAGCCTCCCATGTTGACCCTGCTCAAACGTTACCAAAAGAAGAGGCTTGAGAGCTTATCTGAGTTGTGTTCAATCGTTCTGCCTCTACTCAGAAACATCCCCTCTAAATCCCCTCAACGTTTTTGTGAGCCAAAAATCGAGACCTCCGTCTGGTGCCTAAGGCTAAGGGATATCAACCAACTTCGCCATCAATATTTTCGTGGGCCAAGTTCATCTTCCAAAGCAAATTGGGCCAGTCCAATGGCTATTCTAGATGGATCGAAAAGCCAAGCTTAAAGGCCTAATCATCTTAATCGCCAGCTTATTAGCCACGCGCTAACTTACCATAATTGACTGTGCTCAGGGTCCTAATCTTGCGGCGCTAATCGAGCTCTTTGCCTATAAATACTCAAGCATTCAATGCCCTAGATAATTATCAACAATCACCTTGAAGTATAACATAGCCTTTCTCCCCCGAGCTCTTAATCTGACACCGGAGGAACTTTACTGGACACAACTCCAATAAGTTATTGTGTATTTACAAGCTCGAAACCTCAACTCGAATTTTGAAAGAATTGATTGTTGACTAAGGGACACTCAAAGAACTCTGATCTTCAATCTCTGAACTCTGAACTCAGAACCTCCATCTCAGTAAGAAATTCATACATAGACTCTAACTAGACCAACTCGAGGTGTTAATCACTTTTGGACACCAACACATGTGGTATTGGAATGATCATTCACTGTTTGGCTAATGTTGGGAATAGATTAAGAATAAAATGCATATATACAATCAAGTATTCACTTGAAATAATACATTTTTTTAAATAGGTAATATTCGAACATAAATCAAATAAATTTTCAGATAAGAGGTATATATATATATATATATATATATATATATATAAGAGAAAAAAAAAAAAAAAAAAAAAAAGAAAGAGAGAGAGAGACGGTAGATAGAAGGTAATGGGCCGATAGAGGATGGCCGGTGGTATCATACGGGGTTCGGGGGTTGGTTAGGGAAGAGAGAGAGAGAAAATCCGGTACCGACAACCAAAGGAGGAAGTGCAAAAAAATAAGAGATATATGGATTAAAAATTTAGAAGGTAATAGAGTAATTTAATGATTTAATTTTCATTCCAATGTTTAGTTAGTATTTGGTTGAATTTTGTGGTTGATGAAGTATTAAAATTTAATATCCATATAATTAGAAATAACTAATATTAAATTTAGAAAAAAATATCAAAAAGTTTTGATAAAAGACTAAATTTATCCGATGGCCCATAATTTTTTTTTTTTTACACAATAGTAAAAAAAAAAAAAAAAAAAAAAAAATACTACTTCTACCAACAAATAGTTCTGAATTTTTTGAATTAACCATTTTATCCTACATTTTTCCCTTGACCTCTACCCTTCCTTCCACTGTTCCACACATCAACCTCGCAATTCCTTTTCTCAGACCGTGCCTCACGAGTGAGATTTGCTCTTCCATGTATGCGACAGAACCAGCGATGACGACGACGGTAACTTTGTTTTCGGAATCGAAACCGTACGACGAACATCGTTCGTGAAATTCCGGCTTCTCCGACTTCTAGATCTGGAAAATCGGATCTGGAATTTCCAGACCGGATTTTTCAGACTATGATTACCTCCAATTGGAGAACTTGGCGTTGATGGCGTCGATTAAAGAGTTGAGAGAGTTTAGGATAAAGAAGAAGGAAAATAGGGAGATCACAGTGAAGGTTATAAATGAAGGAAACAATGTTGTTCGGGTTCTGGTGATTGCTTGTTGTTGGGGCAGTGGTTGCGACGACAAGGGTGACGGTGGCTTCAGTTTCAGGGTTTCGTAAAACGAGATTAGAGCTTCCTAAAGCGTCGATTATGATGAAACTGTCGCCGATTATTAATGATTTGTATCCCAAGATAGTTTGCTTGACATATATCATGGGTATGAGAAAGAGGTACATGTATGATCTGTTGATTTGAGTGCTTATGGTGGCTCATTTCAATTTGCAGTCTTAATAATTCTAAACTTTTATCTGATATTACCAACTTAATTGATACAGCTTAGAAATTCTTGAGAAATATAATAATTTTGCCTTGTTTCGCTGTCTGTTAATAGATATTCACTGACTCGGTGTCTTGATGAACCATGACTTGATTTTGATGCAATTATCTTTGTATTGCAGATTGGATGGTGCCTAAAACTTTGGTTAAAAATGCTGGGCTTAATTTGATGGAAATCATATCTTCTCTATATGCTGAGCATGCTTCTGGAAATGCCAAAGTTGGATCGACTTGGATTTACCTAATTTTGATGATTTGTTGAGCTTTTCGATATCTGAATTGTTGTTTTATATCGTGTTATATTCAACATGAGATCGTATTGAATGTAACACGATCTCGTGTTCTATTTAACATGTGAAAATACTGCTCAAATGCGTGTGTGAGTGTGTGTAGATCGTCATATTGTTTGATATAGAAGAATGACGAATTTCTCTTATTGTTTCCGTTGATTGATTCTCTTGTGATCTAGTTATTTGTTTAGAAAATCGATATCTTAAATTTGAAAGCCGTTCATGGCATTTAGATAATATATGAATTCAGTTAGGGTTTAGAAACCGAATTTTTCTTTTTTTGTTTGATCTCCTTAGGGATTATAGAACTTAAATTTATCTACTATTGTTTTCGGAACTGATTTTCTCATGAGGTGGAAAGAATTATCAATTTAAATTAAAAAATTGGATTATAACGCGATGACCAGTGGTTCCGAACTCGTCGCCCGAAACAAAAGTGAGAGAGAGAGAGGAAAAAAAAAAGAAAAAAAAAAAGAGAACTTAGTCTATACCCTTGGTGGAGTGAAACTTATATTAGATATGTTGTATGGTTGTTTTGGTGAGATGGAATGGGTACGACAACTTGGTAGAATTTGAACGGCAGTTAATTCAACACGATCTCGTATTGAATATAACACGAGAGATAAAATCATCCCAAAAAAATAAAAAAATTATTTTGTAACATATGTTTAAAAAAAAATGTATTTGTTAGTTTTGTCTTGATAACTGCTCCATAAATTTGTCTTAAAATTGATTAATCACATTACCAAACCGAAAGTAGAAATAAAATGATCAAATCTCAATTCCTTATCGAGTTCCCAGTACTAACACGGTTAAAAATTTATCCAAAAAATAATTTATTGCTCTTTCTCATCGTGTTTAACGTAGTCTTACTTGAACTGCTTGAGAGGAATCACCCAACTTCACGGCTCCTCTTTAATATAAAAACGAGTTTTATATACCAGGAAGAAAGCAGGAGAGAGAAAGCAGGAAGAGAGAAGCAAAACGTTTCCGGACTCGAACTATAAGACGATTTACAGCAAAAAACATTCGGCTTTCTTCCACGCAATCAAACCCCTCTCTCTCTCCTCTCTCCCTCTCTAGTCGGTGCAGGGTTTTCTCCCCAAGTTCCATCGTCTTCTACTCGATTTCCTTCGTTTGTTGTCTGCCTTCTCCGACTGCGATTTTTCACTGAGTAATTGTTATTCGGTCTCAAATATCAACTACTCATTTTGCCCCGTGTGGCTTATCGCAATCGTGTGATTGTCTGTCGCAGGTAAAATCCGCCTTTTCATTCTTATTTTTTCAGACACTTTTAGAAATTCTCGTTATTTGATTCAGTTTTGATTTTTATATCACTTCTATTAGAATTGATTAGTATCTTGTCTTTTAGTTCTTGTGATTATTTTGGAGATGGATTCGGCTTGTGGTTGCAATAGCTCGCTTCTAATTTAGCAGCTTGCTTGTGTTAAATTCTTGTAGAGGAGAAGTACCTGGAGGATTGCGGTTTGTAATTGTGGATTGTTTGTATAATTTATATCAATACATTGTTTAGTTTGTTGATTACTGAACTATTATTATTCTGATTATTGGCTGTCTATTGAGTAATCCTTATTAATTTGTCAGGGGAAAACATTGTTGGGTTCTTTTTACGATGATCGGTTGTTATTTTATGGATGGTTGGTTTTGTGATCATGTTCAGGGGCTTGATGATTTGGAGTTTTTCTCTAACAATGTCATTCATCTGAGTTGTTAGTCTTGCTTGGTTTCAACTCTACTTAGTAAATAGTATTATTCCACTTGTCTTGTTTTAAATGGACTTTGATAAGCATATGATTCTATTACTTTATGTTTAGTTTAGGTATATGTTTTTTGGTCCTTCAATTGAGCACTAAAATGACATATTCTGGTAATCATGTTTGCTGAAATTTGAAAATGCACAAACATGTAAGAATTATGGGGTTACCGTCATGCCATTTCATTTAGGAGATGATTCATGACAGAAAATACGTATGGACTTACGGAGTTAAAATCAAACTTGGCCACAAAGCTGGGGTTGTGCATTATTCGTTTGACGTAGAATCTTTTAGGTCTTCTGTACACCCTCTCATATGCTGTTAATTGTTAGTAGTTACAACTGAAGCCATAAAAAGTTTGAGCACCATAAATGCTCATGTCTATTTTTGTTATTTAAATGTTATTCCAGAATAGGAATTAGAAGAAGTTATCAAATGGTAACTAAACACATTTTATGGTTTGATATACTTCGAATATGAGTAACTCCTAATTCCCAAGTTTTCAAGGCTGAAGTTCCTTTTGGTTCATAATGCGTTGGCTTAAAGTTTCCAGTTTTCTTATTGAAGGGTCTTTTGGGTATCTTCTTTCTCCCTCCCTTTCTGATGTGGTTCCATGTGTATTGTGGTTTATTTATATTTTCACTTCTTTCAAATAGTTAAAAGAGGGATGCATGATAATTAAAATTGAAATGACCACAACACTCAATTAAATGGGCAAAACAACTTCATATGAGGACATAAGAGCTATGGAACTAATTAGGGTTGACAACCACAAAATTATGAGGGTGTCATCCTGACCTCTCCCTATGAGGATACAAACTCCCTAATCTGTCGTAGATGCAAGATCTCTTGGAATTCATAACGGGTATAGGAGACAAAGTATGTTTTTGATCTTGCATTGATGTGCATTGTCTATCACGTATTTATTCTCCTAATATGCATCTACTCAAATCAGTGGCAGAAAATGAGAACGAGAATTTTGGTGTGAGCTATGAATAGAAAGATTGCCTCAATGAATCCAAAGCAGCAGACTGGGCTGTTGGAATCCGTGGTTGATATTTAGAAGCATAGCCTTTGAAAAGGCACTCTGTTTGAACTTGATTGGGGTTCATACCAAGGCGACGGTCTAGAAACACCCCAAGAATCATGCAAAGGCAGTAACTCTATAAGTAAAGCCGCATAGGTTTCTTTCGGCCTTGAGTAGCTAAAGGCTTTAAAGGCTCACCTTTTGGCTTTTGCACTTCTATCCATCGGGCTTACGCTTTAGAGCAATTTTATCATATGACTCATATCTCTATTTTCAACAAGGAATGCATAAAAATTATTAGTATCTAACCACACAATATTCTTGTATATTGAAAAAGATTTTCCTAGAAGAGAGAGGTGGTACATGTTATTTCTTATCTGATATTGAGTGAAAAAGATGGATAATAATGAGATTGTTGAGGATTTTTCTTTGGGTTATCAAGTTTGATTTCACATATTTTTTGTATTTGACATACTTGTGTTGTTGTGATTTGTGTTTACATTAGCTCAACAATTATGATATAATTTTTATTTTAGGTAATATTGGTGCAACATGATATTGAGCTATTATACAAATTAGCGTCCGTGGCACACACAATGTGTGTTTATCATTTATGTTTTAATATAATAGGAATTATCTTAAAAAAATTTAGATTTTTTTTATATATATTTTAAATAGATAAAAAAGAGAAAATAAAAACATGGAGAGGTAACATTAACCAAAAGTAACTACCTACCATGCTCTCTTTATATGTAGTATAGATTATGTAATTTTACTTTTTTTTTCTTTGTAGCCATATATTTTAAGATATTTAAATATAAAATTCATTGGGCTGACACCCATGCCTTGGGATTAGTGCTTGCCTCATAGAGACTAAAACGGCTCACCTTTCAAACCACTGATCGGAAGGAATCCACTCAATGATTCCACATCTTCATTGCAAATTTGCAATGATAACCTTGGAAGCATGGAGCATACATGGGCTTTGGAAGGAGCAAATTCATTGGATGTTAAAGAAGTCAAAGGTTTTTAGTTAGCCCAAAAAAAGGGAGACGTTCAAAGGTTTCTTTTCAAGCTTCGGCTCGTATTTTTCCTACATTGAAGTATTAATTATGCAAAAAATGTTGAGCAAAAACTTTAATATTATGTACAAGTTATTTTGAGGTTTTGTTAAGAGTGGAGCGTTGTGGGAGCATTTTGGCTGGACTGGAATTTAAGCAAGCTCTTATATTAAAAGCAGATAATCTTGTAAAACCATGTAAGAGAGGATTATTGCTACTGTTGTGTGTATGTGAGAGAGAGAGAGAGAGCAGACACTAGTGGTTTTGAAAAGCAAACGGTACAGGTCAAAACCTGAATTGCCATTCTAGATAAGATGGGGGCATAATAGAGAATAGCCAAATTAATACCGACACTCGCTGTTTCTCGATGATAGGGATTGGGTGCCATACCATTACTATCTGTGCAGCCATTTAGGTTATTATTATTTTTTCTCGACTGCGCTCTTTAATCGTATTAAATTCAGCCCTATCTTATGAAGGGTGGGTTGGGTTTCCTGATCATGCCAGCACTAATGCGAGGTCCATGTGATATGATAAAGTAAACAGCAAAGGAATTTTCATGTTATACTGTGGATAATTCCTGCACTTTTGATGTTCATTAAATAATGGTAATAATAATAAAAAAAAAAATCCATGGCGTTCGAATTTCCTGTTAGAATTGTCTTGGATGTGTCAAAATCACTTAGTTTAGGACAATAGGTACAATACTGGTGAGAGTAGGCTGAACTTCATTAAATCAGTGAGAGCAACCATTTGGTTTTAGCATGGATTAGAGGTATAATTGCAAGAATCCGGCAGGAAAGAATTGATAGTTGAAGGGTTGTCGTATGGCTAGTTACCATAGACAGCTTGCCTAATTAGGTTATATTTACTAAATTATATTGCGTTTAAGCTTTTATCACCTTATGGCATCTTCTGTAATCTGGACCTGCGAACAAATAACTTACCATTATTATAGAATTCTCTGTTCTGTTAATCCTTGAGCAGGAAACGTGTAGACACTGAAGTTTCTTCCTCCTTTGGTCTTCATTATTTTACTTTTGCTGAATGATGTATTTTTACTGTAGCTCTATTTAAGTCCATAGTATTGGTTGGGATCCATGGCAGCTGGCGTGATATGATATTTATTGTGGTAACCCTACATGTGCGGATTCTTTTGGTTCTGTATACATTCAATTTAACTCATATATGATAATTCTACTTAACACAACAATTTTAGCAACTCCTGCAATTCTGTATCATATGCTTTACATTATTCCTCGATTAGTCACTAGATTTCCCTTTTTTCACTGCAAGAGGCTTGAATGATCAAATGATATCATCACTTACATTAATTTTATCTTAATTTTCAGGTATTTTTGTATTACAGAGAAGGTATCAGAATTTTTCAGTCGCGGAACCAGAAACGGTCTATTGAATTCTCTCATTTGCCAAGGAATTTCTATATAGTTGATGGAGAGGTACTTCTACAGTTCTATCAATATTATGATTGAGACAAGTGCAGTACCAAATTTGATTCCTGAGGTTAACATTGTTTTTATCCAAACCAAAACAATTACAAAATCACTAGAATATGTTGGCACTAACGAAAGATATTGATATGTAACTAGTTCATGATTAATGGCATCTAAGCATTCAATTTTGATCTTGTCTGTTGAACTTTAGAATTTTATTTCTTGGTATTCATCTTAATTAATGAGCTGCAAGTTTCCGGCTGGTAGGATTGAGATATCTATCGCTGCCCCCTTTCCTCTGTTCCCCGGGAGATTTAATGGGCTTTTTTTTTGCATTTTGAGGGCTTTTGTTGGGGGATGTTTCTTGGTCTTGGCAAATATAGAAATGCATTTTTGATGTTTAAAAAGTTCAACTTTATGGCACTCCCAGCCGTTCTTTATTCAGTTATTTGTAAAAGCACTGATCGTCTCTTTTTTTTTTTGGTATTCAGCTCTATCTCATCCCTGATGTCGTTGCTAAGTTTCCTATGGACATTGCATATCTCCCTTTTAATTTTTTTCCCGTTTCAGAGTAAGACATGATTTGGATCAGAAGAACATAATCTGATTTGTTTTTTCTTTCCAGATCTAGGTTTAACCTTTGAATTACTTCCGTGGAATGGACTGGTTGTCTTTGCCTTTTGTTTGTGGGTGCGAATGATGTTCAGTGGGCAGAAGGGTGCTAATGCCCTAAGCATATTCAAATGGAATAGACATTCGGAATCATCTCTCAATACTCAATTGCTTATTGATGCACCCCCTGAAATCGAATTGTCTGATTACCACAGAGCACCGAGTCCTGGTAGCGAGAGCCCTTCTGGGTTTCTTAACGGTGAGAGCTTGAATGTGGAACCAATTGCTGATTTGGACTTGTTCTTCGAGGGCCTCTACAATTACTACTGTGAAAAAGGGCTCTGGTGTATTATCATAAAGTGGGTAGTTGAACTCTTGAGTTTGGCTTTTACCATATGTTTTTCGGGGTTCTTTTTGTTGTTTGTTGATTGGAATGGTCTCCGAAATGCAAAATGTGGGATGGATGCTGTGGAATCTGGAATTAAACCTTGTGATCTGGCTAAGGAAGCTCTTCATCGTTATCCGTTGACCCCTTTCACGCTTTCTAAAGCTATTATTGTTGGATATCTGGGGATATTTTCGATATATTGGGTGTTTTGTTTCCTAAGGTTTTTCGCACAATTAAAGGACACACTGAAGATCCGTGAATTCTACTATAACAGGTGTCTGAATAAGGAAATCAAATGCTTTGGATAATGTTCTACCATATATGCATCTATTTATGTCTCATATGGAAATGAATGCACAATCTTAACTGTCTGACTATCTATCTTTATTACGTTCTAGTGGTTAAGTTGGTGTTCCTTTACCCAAAAGTTTGTTCTAAACATCTAGGAGCAGGTGGTCTTTTTTTATTTTTTATTTTTTTTCCCTTGGGTTTTTTTATATTTCTGTTTTTGTTCCAAGGGTCATGGAAAAAGAAACTTAAGAACAAAACTATTAAAAACAGCGCCTAATGGAATCACTCTATTTCTACTGTATAATGATGGCTTTATTTTCGTTTTCAGTCTCCATGTAACAGATGCTGAAATTCAAACCATGCCATGGGCTTCGATCCTTGAAAAGGTTGTGAAGTTGCAAAGTTCACAACAACTGTGTGTAGTGAAGGATCTTTCAGCTCATGATGTGATACTGAGATTGATGAGGAAGGAGAATTATTTGATCGGAATGCTCAACAAAGGAGTTCTTGCTTTTCCGGTATCTCAGTGGGTCCCTGGGGCTGGTCCAACTGCCCAAATCAGCTCAGATGGAAAGCGGTATCATCTAGTGCTAACAAAGACTCTCGAATGGACCTTAAATTGGTGCATATTGCAGAGCATGTTTGACCGGTCAGTTTTGTTATTCTTAATTGGATTAGTTCTACTTAATTTGACTATAATATGATATGGAGTAGTAAATTTTACTCACAATACTTGCTTCCAACTTCTCCTTAGGCACCGTTTGGTATTGCTTTTTCAGTACTTTTTGGATTTTATATTAAAAATTTAATTTTTCAAAAAATATTTGCACATAAAAAGTGAGTGTCAAAATTAAAAATATGTATGACAGTGAAGAGAGTGAATATCTTGTTGCTATCCTCCTCATATGATGTCTTTAATCCAAAGAAATTTCATAAGATGGAGGAGAGAATTTGGGTAGACTCCAGAGAGGTCCTGGACGTAAGATCTCTTAAAATATAAAATCCAAAGAAAAAAATAGTAACTATTTCTTTTTCCTTTTTTTTAAAGTACTTAAAACCATGTTTTACTTAATTTATAAAAGTATTTCTTTGAAGTGCAAAACAAATGCTATTTTTTTTTTGGGCTCGAAAGCAAAAAAGTACTTAAAAACCGGTGTCTTAGTTGTTTTTATTACTTATAATGTAGCCTTATTTTTTTTTTATTTGATTAGTATTTTCCTTATTTTCCATGTCAAAATACATACTTAAATCCATTTGTTTCAAATCATCCATCCAAATGCAACCCTCGAGTTTTTTATTTCATGGAATTCGAACAAATTTAATTCAACCATGTTTCTCACCTTGAATCTAAAAGGTTTTGGTTACTAGGACAAATCTTAGTCCACCTTTAATGGTTTTAGTCATAAGCTAAAAACTGATCTTTAGATTCTGTAAGATTTCACTTTTAGATTTCAAAGAATGAATATATGAATTCCATTCATAATATTTTCCTTCTTGTGGCAGAAATTTCCGTGTGCGAAGAGACTTCCTCTCTGATCCTCAAGCATTGAAAAAAAGACTCATGATAGTTGGGTTTGTAATGCTTCTTCTTTCTCCATTTCTGGTCATATTCATGCTAGTATATCTCTTCTTGAGGCATGCTGAGCAGTTCTACAACCATCCTAGCACAGCATCATCACGTAGATGGTCAAATCTTGCAAAGTGGATTTTCAGAGAATTCAATGAGGTATTTACATTTTCCCTTGTTTGAAAGCAGTTCATTGGTGGCATTTGTTTTTTGTGTTTCTGTTTTCAAATTTCTGTTTCTACTCCTGGAGTGCTTGGAACAAAAAAACCTGTTTCTGTTCTGTCCCCGGCTTTTTAGAACAAATTTCTGAGAAATAGATTATAGACAAACTTTGTTCCTGTTTCAATGTTTTGTGAGGAAACAGAAACACTAAACAAACACCACCTTTTTTGTTCTCTCTTAATCTGTAATTCTTCATATATTAAAGATTAAAAAGTTTCTTGACTCGTATCATTTTGCATTTCAGGTTGACCACTTATTCAAGCTTCGCATCAACAGCAGTGTACTACACGCTTCCGATTATCTAAAGCAATTCCCTTCTCCAATCATATCCATTGTTGCAAAGTTCATTTCCTTCGTTTCTGGCGGCTTTGCTGCTATTTTGATCATTATTGCTTTCCTCGAAGAATCTCTGCTGGAAGGACATGTAATTGTGTTTTTTTTTTTTTTTTTTTTTTTTTTTTTTAAATCGTATTTATTTTACTAAAATTTTATAAATCATGATAAAAGGCTAATATTGTTTTGTTTTTTCCCCCAAATATTGCAGATATTTGGCCGAAACTTGTTTTGGTATGCAGCTGTTTTTGGAACCATAACTGCAATTAGCCGGGCTGCAGTGACTGATGAGCTTCTGGTTCTTGACCCACAAGGCGCAATGTCTCTTGTTGTTCAGCATACACACTATATGCCCAGGAGATGGCGGGGGAAAGAAAATACTGAGATTGTCCGGGTTGAGTTTGAAACTCTCTTTCAGGTATGTTTTCATTAGGTGCGGGTCCTTTTTCGTAATAATATAAAGGCTAAATTGAATTTTGCACCCCTAATGTTCATGTGTGGTTGCATATTGATCCCTATTGTTTCAATTTTTGTATATTTGTCTTTGATGTTTGTTTCTTGTGTTTAATAGCTCGCCCTTATTAATCAATTTTCTCGTCGGAGTTAGTCATGTGACTTCTATGCCAGTGAATGTTAATGTGATAAAGTTTAGGTTAAGTTGCACTTCGCACCCTTGAATTTTGAGTGTTGTGATTTGCTCCCTGATCTGGTGGCAAAGTGGCTGAAACTGTATAGCTTTTTTTAATTAGACAAAAATCGAACTTCAGGGAGTATGCAACACATAAAACATTGAACACAAACTTGAGGGGTGAAAAGTGAGATTAGCCTAATATAAAGCAGTACTCTTTTGAGCCCTGCCAGAGCATCTTTTTCTCCTCCTTTTGGCTAGTAATAAAGGAGACTAATGGATGCAAGGAACACCCAACACTGTGCAAGGAACACCCAACACTGTACAATGAACACGAGAAAAGAAATACCATGAAGGCTACTTTTCATCTAACAAATTTCTCTTACATGCTGCTCCTCCGCTCCTACCTGGGCAGAGGGGGGCACAGATTAAGAATTCCTAGATGTTCTATGTTCTCATTGATCTAAATTTTTTAGAGGGGGCCTATATGATATCTTTAATATAAACATGGGGGATTCAAGTACAAAAATGAAAAAATGAAGGGGTTCGCAGCCCCCCAGGCCTTCATTTGCTCCATCTACCTCCGCCACCCCGGTGGAATTTTTTTTTTTTAAAAAAAAAAAGGGAAAAAAAGAAAAAAAAAATTATTAAAGAAGAAAACAATAGGATTTTTTTTTTATGATATTTACAGATTAATTGTGTTTTTTCGACCCCGGTGGAAATTTTAAAAAAAAAAAAAGGGAAAAAAAGAAAAAAAAAATTATTAAAGAAGAAAACAATAGGATTTTTTTTTTATGATATTTACAGATTAATTGTGTTTTTTCGAGTCACGTCCTTGTGAGCCCTATTTTTAAATTGATCAAGGAAAGAGATTTGGTTATTTTTTTGCTTATGAACTTGTGTAAAAACGGCTTCTTGTGGTGCAGTATACTGGAATGATGTTACTGGAAGAGATGACCTCTATTTTTCTCACGCCATTCTTACTATTATTTGTCGTCCCAAAGGTTGATTTCTAATTCTATCCTTGTCTAATTTTTATTTTTTATTTTTTTTGTCTACCGTCTTATTTGATTCTAGTTTTTTAAACTGACATAGTTCATTGTTGCAGCGGGTGGATGATATTTTGCAGTTCATTGCAGATTTCACTATTGATGTCGAAGGTGTTGGCCATGTTTGCAGGTCAGTATTCTACCAAATTTGAATTTGTCCAACATTGCCATTCTTAGGGTCGGTTTGTTTGATAACACAATTAAGCATTTGAAACTGAATAAGTTAAGCAATTATCAAATTAAGTTCTTTTGGTAACATAATTGAGTGACTGTTTGGAAATATTTAAGTATTACTTAAAAATAATATCAAAATTTTAATTAATTTGCTTTTAACTTATATTGCTTAAAAAAAACAACTACCGTTAAAGTATCACTACTATTTATATAATTCTGGAGAAAAAATTATATAAATGATGTAAAGAGAAAGTACTATAGAGAGAAACTTTGGGGGAGAGAAAGTTGGAGAGAGAAAACTTATTGAAACAGCAAGTTGTAGAGAATAATTTGAAGATAAAAATTGTTTTTAAGATAGGAAGTGCTAAAATTAAGATTCATCACTTACCCAAGGTGTTATCCGGTTGGCAAGGGAGGTATTCTCTATCCTTATCAACCAGTGTTCGACTTTTCCTATAGGAATTAAATCTTGAATATAATCCTGAATGCACCAGGCCGATGTGGAGGAGTGCATCTTTAAAATTGATCCGGTAAGGTAATTAGTTGAGGTGCGCGTAAGCTAGTCCGGACACACCTCACACAATAACTGAAAAAATAAAATAAAAAAATTCAACTAAGTTTTAGAGCCCTTGCAGAGTTCTGTCACTTGCATTTTCAGTTTTCTCAAAACAAAATCTCGTATTCAAGTCTCTTTTGTTTCATGCAGCTTTAGTGTCTTTGATTTTGAAAACCACGGCAATAACAATTACGCTTCGCCTTTCAACACACCTCGCAATCAAAGGAGTTCGCAGGGTAAAATGGAGAAATCGTTCTTGAGGTATTCTAATTTTTGCATTCTCGTCCCTCAATTTGGGAAATTTCCAATTTTGATCCTCACAGCTTCTCATTTTTCGATCTTCTTTTTAATTACAGCTTCCACAGTACCTATTACCCTTCTTGGGAACCAAACCCCCATGGAAAACAATTCCTTTCAACCCTAAAAGCCTTCCGGGATCAGAAATTTCAAGAACAGGGAACAACATTCCCTTCATATGCCACTCCATTGAACCAATGGCCACCAAATTCAAGAGATCAAAGAGAAATGGCTCAAAATAATCCCGGAATCGGCTACCAATTGGGTTTTCTCGATGTGGATCAGAAACATTATCCCTACATTCTGGACTGGTATTACACTACCCGCTCTCAATCTGTTCCCGGAAACGCGTCGGCATCAGTAACCCTTGACATCGCCGACGAAACCGAGCCCAACTTCCAGATCCCGGCCCGTTTTCCGCCAAACGAGCCGACTTATGAAAATACGTGGGGCCTGCTTTTCCATGACCGGGCTCGAAGCCACCTGGAGGCTTCCACTGCAGGCTCGCTTGTGTCAGGAAGCATACTTAAGCATTACGATGCTGCTGATGTGGCCCATGTCAGCGGGAGCCACTGGTGGGACCGGAGTCACCAGCAGGGCATGGACCCACAGACCAGTTTTTTGGAACCTCCTAATTTCGGCCACAATAATAATAATAACAATAATACAAGGTCGTATAATTTTGAGGAAAATTTCTCAGATAGAAGCTTGGAGGATCATCAAGAACATGACTTGGACTTGGAATTGAACTGGAGGAGCTCCAACAGGTTGTCACGGACATTTTACATGGACGATTTGGAGGGGGAATTCAATCTCCCTTTTGATGATATTTACGATAGGCATTCCAACACAAGGTCTTGAAGAATTAAGATACTTTTTTTTTCTTTTTCTTTTTAGGGTTTGTGGTCTGAAAATGGTTGAAGTATTTATGGGTTTCTTTCTCAAAGGGTGGTCTGTGGTCTTTGTTTTCTCATTCACCTCTGAAAAGGAATATGGTCAGCATTCTTTGTTGTATATAAATTTGTTGAGGTTGGATTTCTGAAAAATAGGCCTCAACCTTACTTTGCCCATGATTTATTTCCGTTGCACGTACAAATAGAGTTCTCTATGTAAATGTGGAAGATGGGTTATCCTGGCTAAACTGTTTTGACAGTGACAGGGCTATTTCCAAATTGAGTTGTGACCCGCAGAACCCTAGACATCCGGGTTGTGCCCTCGCCGAATGAAGTCCATTAGGCTCTGTGGGCCCTTGCCATTGGGCCACATGCGTCAGTATTTGTTGGGTTAGGTGGGCTCGATCTAGGTCTAGTAGGCTATCTCCTTTCATCTGGTTTATGCTAATCAGTTCGGATTAGGTACTAATCAAGTTGCTTCACCTATTTCGAGATTCTCCCTAATTCGAAGTTCTTTCCCTATATATACTGGACCTCATTTAAGGTATGAGTATTGTATCATTCATACACGCCCTTATCTGTTCGACTCAACTATTGATTCTCACGCTCAAGAGATTTCGCATGGAATTTATCTTGATTAGTCTTTGTATAGGTAGTGATGTATAAGCCAGTTGTCCTTCTCCCCAGCTCTTTAGATACCCAAATCAGAGGTCATTTGCTTGGTTTTCGTCTGTTTATTCATTAACACCAACAAATTTGGACCCTTTTTTGGGAAGGAGACAAAAGGCATTTTCACTCTCTGCTTGCATTGTTTGATCTCCTGAGCTAGACAAATTCAGTGTCCCCTACTAACTGAACATTGATTAGTACTGGCTTCTTTTCTCTGATCTACCCACGAAACATTCGCCTATGACCAAAAGCACAACATGATTTGAATCGTCGATAGCCTAGGTCGTTGTTGTGGCCTTTGGGGGAGGCGAGTTCCCCTAACAAACATTTGGCGTATGGGATAGCCTGGAGAGATAGGTCGGGGATGTAAGACCTAAATCGTAGAATGTACGTCATTAATAGTTGTATTTTAGAGCATTGAAAAAATTTGTGGTAAAATCTTGTTAATTAAAATTCAAATCAAAAGTTTGGGGGTCAAATTGAAAATTAAGAAACATTAAATTTAAACATGAAATTCAAATTGACAATTAAAATAAAAAATTGAAAATATTAAAAGGTGAAATTATAATTTTAAAAACTTTTAAAAGTTGAAAATGATTAAAACTAAGACTTTAAGGAAGTTGGGGGAGAAAAGAGTAACTAATTAAAAGTTTATTTTATATATACGTGTATATGTATATATATATGCGATAGGCGATCAAATCGGCCGAAAGGAGAGAGAAATCGTGGGGCGACGTGACGTGCTTGGATCAAATCTATCCACTTAATTCATGCAATATATATATACTCACTCATGCATGTAATTCATCATCTAAGATCGAATCTGAAAATTTGAGAAAAATCTAGAGAGAGAGAGAGAGGACCGGAGGAGAACGAGGCTGTCGAAGTTTCGTGATCGGCGTTTCTCCGGTGAGCAGTGCGTGTGTCTCATTGATGCATGTGTGTGTTGCTGTTGCTGCTACTGTGTGCATTTTGCTTTGAATCGATCGTGTGGGTGTGTTCAGTCCGGTCCCTGCGTGTGTTGGTTTTCGGTTGTTCACTCGACGGTCGTGGGGGTGAGATCGTCAACGGTGTGATCGTTGCCGTCCGTTGCCATCGTCTGGTGAGTAACTGTGTATATTTGTCTCTAATTATTTTGGTAGGTGTGTGGGCATGCATGTGTGTTGTTCCGTCGTCGGTCTGGTGGTGTGTCACCGGCGGTGTGTGGGTGATGATCGGTAGCGTGCTCTGTGCGTAGCGCTGTTCGTCCAGTGGCGTGGGGGTGTTACCGGCGTAGGGGGTGTGTTGATCGTCAGGTGTGTGTATATTCGGCAATGTGTATGTGTGTGTGTTGCTTCGACTGCATGTGTGTGTGAATGCCACCACGTTGCGGTCGACAGTGAAGGGAAGTTAGTGAGAGATAGAGAGAGAGTTGTCTTGTAGGTGTGTGATCTGCATGTGTGTGTGATTGTGATGTGTGGGAGTGGTGTCGACGGCGGTGGTGGTATGGGTATTGTTGCGTGTCGCCGGCGGTGAGAGGGACGTGAGGTGTGTAGTGATCGGTCGGTGGACGGGCTGAACTAGAAAAACCAAAACAGAACAGAGAAAGAAGAAGAAAAGGAAAAAGGAAGAAACAGAAAAATTTCACAAAGAACCCCAACAAAAATCCAAAATTTATCTTGTGACCCGTGAACGATTCGGAATGGACAACGTTTTCCGTTAAGTTTATTTTAGTTTATTAAATTAAATTCTAGCATCAAAAATTTTCAATCGGAATAATAAATTTGGGACCGTTCGTATTACTAAATTTTATGCAGTAATTTTTAACGAAATGAAAATTAACCAAATAATAATTTTACATAATAAAATGTGGGGACGGGGAAATAATGGAACTTAAGGCCTGTATTGCATGATTAGGCTATTCTGCATAAAATATTAATGTAGGCCCTGTCAATAATAGGTTCGCAGGCACCGGAGTAGCGGTAGAGTATAGTCGGTAAAAGTCTCAGAGCGGATCATCAGGTGAGTGTACTGTCTTCCAGTAAATCTATTTTCATATATATATATATATATGATGAAAAATGTGTTTATTTAAAACTGGACGACTTTATAACTTATATGGATTAAGCGATTTTGGTTGGTTGTGAAATTGTAGAAATGTGGATTTCGTTGGTTTTAAAAGAAGATGGAAAAAATCATATTTAAATTAAATCAGTTTTGGGAGATAGAGGTTGATGTTATTAATTTGACGATATTGTTGATTAGATAATGCTATTGATTCGTAATTTGATGATGATGTTATTAATTTGACGATGTTATTGACTTCACAATACTATAGTATTTATCTACTTTGGCAGAGTGATGGATTATCTGTTTCGACAGAGTGATGATTATCTGCTTCGGCAGAGTGATGATTATCTACTTCAGTAGAGTGATGTGTGTCCGTTAGGAAGGTAAATCCTATGGGTGGTACGGTACCGTTGCAACTCCCGATCGTGAGGTTAAAACGATCACATGGCTAGCCGGGGTGTGATGTGGTGTGGTGTGGTGTCGTATATGGTGTTTTGTCGTATATGGTGATTGGGATGAGTACATTTATACATATTCTTTTATACTGGATTGGTATGTTCTTATTTCATTATACTGTATGGTTAGTTGAATTATTCTGGTTGATTTTCTTTATTTAGTTGGGATGCTATATATATATATATATAAAAACGTTGATTTTGTGGTGACAGGAAAAAAGTGTTTTCCTTGTGGTATGAGATTTTTATTTGATATGTGATATTTATATGTTTTATACTTGATTCATCTAAAATATTTTTATTAAAAAGACAGTACACTTGCAAGTACAGCAGGTAGGAGTTGGTCCCCTACTGGCACTAGGTAGAATCCGACGATGTTGTAGTATGGTCGTATTTTGAGAGGAGCTATCTGAGGCGAACCTGTGAGAGTTTCATTGTTGTTATACTTTTATTGTTATTATAATTCAGGGACAGGTGTGTCCCTAGTTAGAGAGAATGTATATGGTCAAAAATTATGGTTGTATATATATTTATGTATGCACTTTATTGTTTGCTAGTTGGTTTGAAGTTCAGATGATGTCATGTCGATGTCACGCTGGCCCTAGGGTGATGGGTGTCCGGGGTGGGGTGTGACAGGGGAGATCCATGTCAATATAAGGGAATTATTGTAGTGCCTAACACCATCGTGTTCTCACATAATCTACTCTAATGGGTGAGATCCCTGTGGCTAGGAGCAACTCTGTCTCTCGGGTCAGTGCGGGAATGAGCATTCCTCAGGTGTTCGTTCGAGGTCACCACCTCCACAAAGGGTTGACCATGGAAGACAATCACGGACCGATCTGATGCCTCCACATAAAGGTTGAGGTGCCATTAATGGCGAGAACCGACCAAGAATTTAACTCCCTTTGCCCCAAATAATGATGTTTGACCTTAGTTATCAGTTGTAACCACTAGACCAGTGGATGTGCCAACGAGAGACATCAACGTCTGGTCAAGCTAGAAGCATAAGTCCTGTCATTCAAACAGATGCTATTGGGGAATTGGCTGCGACAGAGGTACAATTTTCTTTTCCCCAGGATATCCTAGAGAAACCAATCCATTGGTTCATCTATCCTTTGTCTCAAATGACCATGTTCCCTTGGTTCGTCTGCCCCTCGTCTCATATGACCACCTATGAGGGGGCGATTGACTAAATAGATCACTTCCCCACCTTTTGAACGTTGATGTATATCCAGGGGGTCGCAGATGTTATAAGGTATTGCTTGATCCCGAATTCAGAATCATGGCCTGAGGTCAGCCTCGATCAATTGTTACAAGGAAACGGAGAGGTTGGTTGCCTCATGTTTTAGCTTTTCGAAGAGGAAGCCCAAGATTATCCTCCTCATTTTAACCATAAAATAGGGTTCCATAGAGAATCTAGGTGACCTTCGAGAAAAAGGACAATGCGGAGGTATTGGACAGTGACAACCTAAATGATGAGGTGGCCCTGGCTGCCTTGGCAATTGTTCTATAATCTTAGCAACAACCTTACTTGCAGACTAGATGAGGCGATAGATAGGGTGTCCTGGTTTCAACCCATGGATGCTCAAGTGATCACTCAGCGAGAGCAGAATAATGTCCATCAGAAGCATCGATCCTATACCGACTAGGAAGGCTTTTCTTCCCAGCACCACAGGGAAAAAAAGCTGCAGGTCGAGGGGCAATTGAGCCTCTTCCTCCCAGCCAACGGAGAACCTAGGTGACTTTTGGGAAATGGTTAATGCGGAGGTGTTGGACAGTGACAACCTAGATGATGGAGTGGCCCTGGTTGCCTTGGTGATTGTTCTATGACCTTAGCAGCAACCTTACTTGCAGACTAGACGAGGCGATTGATAGGTCGCCCTGGTTTCAACCCACGAATGCTTAGGTGGTCGCTCTGTGAGAACAGAATGGTGTACATTAGAAGCATCGATCTTATACCGACTAAGAAGGATCTTCTTCCCAGTGCCACAAGGAAAAAAAAAACTACTAGCTGAGGGGCAATTGAGGCCATTGCCCGATGACAACAAGAAGAGGTTGTCCCAAACTTTCACACCCCTTTCTACCATTGTGTCAACTATTAATACGAGGAAACAATGAATGATCTTCTTCCCAAGGCTTGTTGATCTCAATTGGAAAGTCAAGGGAAAGAACATGGAGAAGTACCACGAGTACCATCGTGATTGTGGTCATACGATTGATGAGTGCTTTTAGTTGAAAGAATATATAGGGGTCCTCATCAAGAGGGGCTGCATGATGAACGACAAAGTGGGCTATAGAGGGAGTGTCTGATCATGGACCCTAACGGTATGTTTAGTTGGATGGAATCGAGGGCGGAATGGAATCACATTCCGCCATCGATTTCTATTTCGTTGTTTGGTTCTCCAATGGAATCATTTTTGTGATTCCATTGGAATAAAATTGGATGGAATGAGATTCCATTTGAGAAGGGGTGGAATGAGATTCCAACCCAATGAAATCAATAACTTAAATTACATGATAACCTTTATAATTAAGCCCTTGAAAATTGAGAACAAAAACAGAATTTAGAGAACATAAATTGAAATTAGAGAACAGAAAGTTGAGAATAGAAATAGAAAATTGAGAACAAAAAATTGATAACAGAACTAGAAAGTTGAGAACAGAAACTGAAAATTGAGAACATAAACCGAAAATTGAGAATAAAAACATAAAATTAGAGAATAAAAAATTGAGAACAGAAACTGAAAATTAAGAACATAAACTGAAAATTGAGAACAAAAATATAAAATTAAAGAACGAAAAATTGAGAACAAAAATATCAAATTAGAGAACGAAAAATTGAGAACGAAAACTGAAAATTGAGAACAAAAATATAAAATTAGATAATAGAAATAGAAAATTAAGAACAAAAATAGAAAATTGAGAACAAAAATATAAAATTAGATAATAGAAAATTGAGAACGGAAACCGAAAATTGAGAATAAAAACAGAAAATTGAGAACAAAAATAAAAAATTGAGAACATAAACTGAAAATTGAGAACAAAAAATAGAAAATTAGAGAATGAAAAATTGAAAAAGGAAACTGAAAATTGAAAACAAAAACAGAAATTAAAGAATAGAAACTGAAAATTGAGAACAAAAATAGAAATTAGAGAACAAAAACTTAAAATTGAGTTGAATAGTGAAATATAATAAAATGAGGAAAGGAATAAAATAGTTAAATATAATAAAATTTTATTATAACCAACCAAGAAGAGAATGGAATAATAATTTTATAAGGGTAAAATGAAAATTTTACTATATTTCACTATTCCATTCTTTCTTTCATTCCATACCAACCAAACAAGATAATGGAATAGTGATTCCATTCACAATTCCATTCCATTCTTTCTCTCATTCCATTACTTCTTTTATTCCAATCCACCCTCATTCTATTCCGTCCAACCAAACATGCCGTAAGGATTTGGCTGAGGAGTATTATCATTGGAGAATCGACATTGGGATCACCGTGATATATCGTGAGCTCTCATTGGGGTTGAGACCAGCTTGTTTTGCCGAGATCATGAACAAAAGACCTAGCGAAAAGCCGAAGAAGATGCTTACAAGGTCAATACAATCTCTATATTTTTTCACGTAACACTCATCTCTTCACTGAGGATTACCTTTATGGTGTCCATGCTCCCCCATGATAACGCCTAGTTACCATGATCATTGTCAAGTACAAGACCATGCACATGCTGGTAGACGAGAGAAGCTCGATCGACATTTTATTCTAGGTCGCTGGTGAAAAGATAAAGATTGACCCTTCCAAACTGTAGCTGACTAGTAGATTGTGGAGAAAAGCCCTAAAATCAATCCACTTTATTCATTTTGGTGTTGTTTTTTTGTTTTTTTTTTTTAAATTGCATTCTCATATATTTATTCATAATGGGTAGTTTTGGTATTTATACTTTATTATATCATATTCCTGTTCTACTTTGGATATTTAGCTAAAATAGTTTATCTTTTAATGATGATGAAAATGAATGAAATCATAGAAATTTTTGTAATTGGCACCCTAAATGTTCCCAGTCATATATAATTGCTAAATTAGGTACTTAACGATTTGGTTAGATTAACTCGTGGGGTGTTTTCTATTTGAGAATGATAAATCTCAAAACCATGATGTGAGACACTAAAACAACCATACAAAGACTTGCTAAGTTGTTGTAATGGCCTGAGAGTGATCATCCTTGGTATAACATCATGGTAATTGCTTAACGTAAAAGTGGAATATTAGAGTTGTGATGGTGTTTATGATCTTCAAACATGAGGGTACTGGATGGTCACATAGATGAGTTATTGTACTTCGATAATATTAAGTATTATTTTTTTAACCACGAAACTTCAAAAGATACTCATTGGGTCTAATGAAATATGTTTATAAAGTTTCAAGGATAAGATACGATCTATTATCCTCAATAAAAAATAAAATAAAATAAATGTGTCCTATGTGATTAGATTTAATGTAGGCTCTAGCAAGGACGATGTGATGATTGAGATGAGATTCTAATTAATATCACAAATACATATGATTGTTTTTGGGGTTTTGACTTTAATCTACACCTTAGTTCTCTCATGATCACAAAGTTAGAAAAATCGAATAATGTGAAAATTGCAACTAAGGAGGCTTTTTGGATGAGATTTCTATTAAATGAATACAACTATGACATGTTTGTAGACGTTAAGCATAGTTAGGGTATATTTGATAACTATTTGATTTTTAAGTGCTAAAAATTAAGTGCTTAAATTTTAAGTGATGAAAATATCATAAGGTATTTGATAAAATTTAAATTTTAAGTGCTGAAAATTTAAGTGTTGAATTCTTTTTGTTCGTTTGATAAAGTATAAAATTTAAATACTGAAAATTATTTAATTTACATTACTACCCTCAAATTAAAATTTAAAATCAAGATAATATGGGAAATCATCGTTACCACCATTGCATCAAAATTAGGGATGCCACAAAAAACTGAACCGATGGGTAACTGCGAGAACTCGAACTGAATAGTTCAATTTTAAAACCGACTAAATGGTTTGGTTGCGGTTTTGATTTTAAAATTGGCAACCGAAGTGATTTTGGTTTTGGGATAGAAACCGCGAAACCGAATGACGAAATCACACCGCAAAATCGAACCATGAAATCGATATTTTAGATATATTTTTATTACATATATACTTTATATATATATATATATATATATATATATATATATATATATATATATATATATATATATATATATATATATATATATATATATATTTACAATTTAACCCTAATATATATGTATATTTTTTTATTTACACTTTTAGCCCTCTTATATATATGTGTATAAAAGGACTTAGGGTTTCATAATTTTCCTTTCTGATTTCACAGCCATTCAGCCTTTTCCTTCGTTCCTTTCCTCCCTCTCTTCATTTGTTCTCTCAGACTCTTAGTCTCATCTCTGATTGTCGCTAAGTCTCTTCTCTTTCTCTCATTAGCTTTCCATACTTCCATTCCACCATATATAAAAAGCAACGATCCGTAGTTTCGCGGTTTCGGTTTTATTTTTTGTTTTTATAAAATTGAAAAATCTTACGGTTGTGTTCGGGTAAGGTATTGGGGGGGGGGGGGGGGGGGAGGGGGATTTGATTTGTTCAAAGGATTTCAAAATTCTTTTTTGACAAATCCCTTATTTGGATATTTATTAGAAGGAAATTGTAAAATCCCTTGGATCTAAAAAATAGGGTAGAAGGAGGATTTCTAAATCCTTTTGTTTAAGGTGTTATTTACAAATTCAACAAGGAAGGATTTTTAGCTCATTTCTTCTGCCTTCCAGATCCGGCTGCCGCCGACCACTACCGACCACTACTGACCACCATCTTCGCCGCCTACCACCACCGCTACCGCCGCCTACTACCACCTATGCCGTCGCTGCCTGCTAACCATTGCTTCCGCCACCGTCGCCCGTCGCCCACCGACCACTATCGCCGCCACCGTCGACCACAACAATGATGGTGGTAATCTTAAGAGGAAAACAAAAACAAAATACGTAATAGCCCCTTAAAATATAGTGATTTCTAAATTACATTTATAAATATTTTACTCGTTGAAACAAGGGAATTATAAAATTACATTATCAAAATTTTCGCCTAAAATAGTTGTCCAAACAAGGAATTTGTAAATGATGAGATTTCAAAATCCCATCATTTACAAATCCTTATAATTTGTCAAATCCATTACCCCAAACGCAACCTAAATTTGTAACTGGTTTCGCGGTTTTGGTTTTGTATAAATTTAAATGGTTTGGTTTTAGAACCCTTTAAAAAAAAAAATTGACGGTTTTGATTGCGGTTTTGATTTGATATATTTTTAATGGTTTTTATTTTTGTTTTATATGAAACCAGACCGAAACTGAACCGGTGGCATCCCTAGTCAAACCAGTACTACCGAACACCTTCCATTACGTCAAAATCAACATTACCACCATGACTACATCCACTGTATGCCCAACAATCATTTACCGCCGCAAAAACACATTCATTATTACTGTCACCACCACAATAAATATTCATAATTACGGTCATTACAACAACAAATATTTATTATTACCATAAAAGTATTTTTATTACTGCCACCATCACAACAACCATTCACTATCACTCTGCCACCACAACAAATTATCTATCTAACATAATTTTTTCAATTTTTATTTTTTGCCTAAATTGTCTCAGCTAACAAACACAAAGGATGAAATTCATTTAAAAACCAGCTAAATACGCATACCTTAGTCAAAGCCACAACAGCACAGGTTAGTTTCCAAAACACCCTATCTAATTCTAAAAAAAAAAAAAAACAACTAATATTGATTACGTTTATTAAACAAATTTAATTAATTAAGTGCTTAATATAATCAGTTTTAAATACTTAATTACCTTATCAAACATGCCCTTAGTGTAGAAAATGTTAAGAACTTAAAGAAAAAGCTGAAATTATTTTAATTTTAATTAATTAATTAATTGTTTTACTATTCACCTTTTAATATAAAACAAATGGGTTACACAAAAATGAAGAATGAAAGTCTGGATAGTCTTTGAAAAGAATGGATAGGAATGCCCAATAGTTCAAAAGTTCAGGGTCAAAGTGTAATATAGGAGAAAGATGAGTTTATGGTTTTAACCATAAACAATATTTAAGCCTTATTAGGGTTTAATGGCGGCACACCCTACACAAAAGGTTGTTTGATAAAATTAAAATGATAAGTGCTGGATTTTTTTTTTCTGTTTGTTTGATAAGTGTAAAATTTGAATGCTGAAAACTATTTGATTTACATAACTATAACTATCATTGAATCAAAATAATTTTATTTTGTGTTATATTTTATGCTTTTTGGGTTTGTTTTCTAGTTTCTTTTTTTTTTTTTTTTAGTTTTCATTTTTATGGTTTTAGTTTACTATTTTGTGTTTTTCTTATTATTTTATTACTTGTGATTTTTTATTTTTTTCTGTTTTATTTTATGTTTCCGATGTTTTGTTTTTTTTTTTTTTTTAATTCTTGGGTTCTATTTTTATTTTATTTGATTGTTTCATTTTCTATTATTTACTTTTTCTTTCTTTCTTACTTTTTACCTTCTAATTATTTGCTTTTGATTTATTTTCTGCTATATATTTTTTATTACTTTTTTTTTTCTATTTTTTCTTCTTATGAATCAAAATAGAAAAATGAAATATTTAAAAATAATAGAAAATAAACAAAGTAAAAAGAAAAAGTGAAAAAAATCAAACTGAAAATGAAAATTTTAAAATATAATATGAGAAAAAAAATTAAAACTAAAGAAAACTGAAAGACAAAAAAAAAAAAAAAAAAAAAAAGCTAAGAAATAATATTTTATAATATTGATCTTAATAAGAATAAATTCATAAAAATAAAAAAAAATAAAAAAAAAATCAGTCCAATTGATTAATTTTGACATTATTGTTAATAAATAGAAAGAGATCTTAAAATTAAGATCTTGATTGAAATGCCCCCACAAAATTAAGTGAAAGGTGTTTTGCTTAATTTTTTACTTATATTTTGACTTAATTTTGAAGTTAACTTAATTAATTAAGTGATTATAATTACATTTACAAAACAAACCTAATTAATTAAGTGCTTAGTATAATAAGTTTTATGTGCTTAATTTGATTATCAAACAAACCCTTAGTTTCAATATTATATATCACTTAAATCCTTTATGAACTTAACCTTGTTTTATCGATTTAGTATTTGATACTTAGAGAAGCGATAAACACTAAATGGATATAATTCCTCATGTGGATGTTGTCAGAGGCAAAACACTCGTACTGCCCTTTAGAGAGCGTAATCAAAACACACATCAGATCAATCGACTTAAAGAGGCTGAAGCAAACAGTTAAGATAATAGATCTATTCGATCTTTATTTTGTTTTGTGTTATTACAGATTAATTTGGGACCAAGAAATATGAAAAATAAACTTCGTTTAAATTTATTATTATCCACTGGGCAAACTTAGAATTTTTATTTCTGTTTTCTTCACGTTATGTTGTTAGGTTTCAAGGGCGTGGTTGTTCACATCATGGGACATATCTTCTTGCCAGTGATAGTAGGAATGATAAAGTAGGTCACCATGACCTAGGTGCATTTTCTAGTGGTCGATCGACCCTTCTCGTACAATGCCATCATTGGAAAACCGATATTCTCTACACTAAAGGCCATCAATTCTACTTATCGCCAAGTAATACAGTGCCCTACTAGCGACAGGATCAGTGACCTTCGAAGGGATTACAAGGTGGCCTAGTTGTGTTTTTAGTGGTCAATAGAAGTGAAATCATAACAATTATAACACATGGCCAGTCGTGCAACATCCAGTGAGCTTAGTTATCTACCATCGACGAACTCGGGATGAGGAATAGAGGCCCTAACCGAACGAGGAGCTCATCAAATTTAGATTTACTCAGAGATCCTTGGAAAGTCAACTCAGATCGGTTGAAACCTAGACTCTGAGTTTTAATGATCCTTGATCGCGTTACTTAGGCACAATGTTGATGTTTTTATTTGGTCCCATGACTAGTTGCCCCAGTTGAAGATCTATTTTTCGTATCTAGATCTGCATTACCCTTGGTGAGGTGGAAACGACAAATTTTTTCATCTCAAGCTCCAAATGATAATTGTGGAAGAGACCAACAAGATGACCAGGTTGGACATCGTTGAGGAGGTAAAGTTTCCTAACTGGATGTTCAACGTTGTGCTTGTCCTAAAGGCTGACGACAAATCATGGATGTGCATGGACTTTAAGTACCTCAACAAGGTATGATTGAAGGACTTCTACCCCTTACCTCAGATTGACATCATCATTGACACAACCGCTGGGTAAGAACTATTGATCTTCCTAGACGCCTACGCCGGTTATAACTAGTTCCATTTGTACCCTCCTAACAAGACCAAGACGTCATTCATGACTAACTAGGGTAAATATTTCTACAAGTGATGCCTTTTGGCCTGTGAATTGTTGGGCGACCTACCAACGCTTGGTGAACAATATGACAATGAAAAAATTGAGAAAACTATAAAAGTTTACATAGACGTATTTACTGGTTAAGAGCATTTGGGCAGCCAACCACCTGCCCAACCTACAATCTTGTTTTGATCGCTTGAGAGCTTATCGTATAAATCTTAACTCGACCAAGTGTGTATTTGGGGTGTCCTCTGGGAAGTTTCTCTGATTTTTGTCTCCTAATAAGGTATTAATGCGAACCACGATCAAATCCAAGTTATTTTTTAGACATGTCATCACCCTAGAACAAGAAATAGGTACAAACACTAATATGTTGGGTGGCTATCCTCAATCGATCCAGCTCTTAAGTATCCGATAAGTTTTTGCCTATTTTCAAAATTCTGCATGACAATAAGGAGTTTGCCTGGACCAAAGAGTGTGAGGTCTCCTTTTAAGAGCTCAAGGTTTAACTCACCTTGACTCCTCTAATTAGGATCCTAGGGGATGGGGATAACTTATTCCATTACCTCGTCATCTCGTTAGTTGTTGCTAATATTGTTCTTGTTTGAAAAAAGGGATAGGTCTAATGACTAAGTTACTAGATGAGCCGTGTATTGTTGGACACTGAAACATGGTATATTCAGTTTGAGAAACTGGACTACACCCTGTTGATCGTCTTTAGGAAGCTATGACCCTGCTTTCAAGTGCACACCATCATTATGCACCGACCAACCTCTAACAAATTTTCCATTCACTCGATGTATCAAAACACCTGATGAAATGGAGCTTTGAACTAATCCAATGAAGGAACTTGATAACAAAAATAAAGATTTGCACAAAAAAATACAAAAACATTTAAATATGTTTAATCAACAAAGTTCCTTAAGTTGGTATTTGTCCATATTAACATATACAAAATTAAATAAACATATAAAGAATATATCACTATAAACCTTTTAAACCTTTTGCATGTGCTTCAACCTCAAAGTCTGTAGTCCCCGAGGTATGATATAAGTAGGCTCTTCCAAGAACAGAACTGATTGATCCCGAAATGAACCAAAATTTATTCTTTCAGAAGCAACACGATTGTCTTGCCTCTAATAATATCCACACAAGGAACTTCTTATGGATGATGTCAATGGAATATCTAAGAATTGCATTCTAATGCCATAGATCTAGAGTAGATCTGTATTGATCCTAGGTGGTAGTAATAATCAAAGCAGTAGAATAATGAAGAAATGAAAGGGTAACCGAAATTCACTAAAGGGGTAGCCATATTTGGCCTTTCCACTTTTAAATACTATCCATGGTTAAACCCTGGACTCTCTTCCTTTTCAAATTTCCTTTTTAAATTGCACTATCGCTCTTGAACTTCTAAATAGTTCAATATTATTGCCTATTTCTTTTATAAGACTATTTAAATTTTGATTTTTCATTTGTGTATAACCCATTAAGTTTATATCAAAAGCTGTATAGTGGAATTAATTAATTAATCTATTAATAAGTAAAAATTGGAATAATTGTAATTTGCTCTTGTGAAGAAACAATTTCTTCATGGCATCTCCTCTTTCCCACATATCATAGACATATCCAATTTATAGGAATTTCACTAAGAGAACTTACTCAGTTTTGATTTCTATACCATACAATCTTTATATCTTGCGTTTCTGAAAGAACCAACATGTATGAATAAAATAAGAAACCCGTAGTTCGATCTTATGTATATCGATTGATAATATAATTCATTGTGACACCAGTTTGAGTCTCATCCCAATTGCCTTAATGTCCTAGACAGAGTTTGGGTTGAATTATATTAAATTTAATCACATAGAACACATCTTTCTTTGATAAAAGTAATAGGTTCAATCTTGCATATTCGAATAGGCACGCATATATTTCAATATACTCGATAAATACCTTTGAAGTTTTGTTGCTAGAATACAAAACTCAGTATTATCATATTATAGAAACACATAAATGTGATATTCAATACCTCAAGTCTGAAGATCACAAGTACCATCACAAGTTTGATATTCCTTTTTGACATTGAGCAAAGTGTGCATGTGAAATATCTAGGATGATCACATTCAAGACCCTTACTACCCTAATAAGTTTCCTTGTAGTTGTTCTAGCACTTCACACTAATGGTTGAGACTCGTCATTCTTAAAAAAAAAAAAAAAAAAAAAAAAAAAAGGTTATAAAAGCTTATTTATATTGTTACTTATTAGTTATAACAATCCAATAGTGACTAGGAATATTTAGGATACAAGTTACCGAAATATCTATGTTATCAACATTTCAATCACCATTAAAAGAAAGTTACGATATTTTCAACTTTATATCCAGAGTACTTACAACAATATAATATGATTAAAGACTGATATTAAAATCATCTTTCATTGATAATACTTGAAATTATAATTTTACAGACAAAGCCACTAAATGATATAAAACAATATTAACTATATGGCTTTTACATATAACAATCTCCCACTAGTACTGTAACCAATTTTTACAATATCTAATACCCATATTCTGAAGATGTCAATCTAACAGTTGGAAAGTTATCGCCTTATTAAGTGCATTTGCTACATTAAGTGGTTGCCAAGTAATGACAACCAAGATTGGCTGCAATTACTTGGCAAGGGAATCTGTCACAGAATGTTCCTCAAATCCATTTATTGAACCATCATAACCAACATTAGATCCGACCATACTTTTTATATTATACATACAAAAAAAATACACTAATTAATGGCACCACACTTCCTTGTTATCTAAATTCATTTGATCTTTTATTTATCTACCTAAGCAATTGCATCTTGTTAATGTACATAAAGAAACATCCATGTGTTGCCACAACTTTTAAAGAAGCACCTTGATGGCTAGGTTAGAGAAAAAAAAAAAAAAAAAACTGATTTGGTACAGTAAAAAATTGATCATCCTCATATATAAAAGGCTAAGGTAAAGCAAAAATTACCAATTTTGTAAAAGGCCATATTGTATGGAAACACTTGTTTATTATATGTTGGGTACTCTTTTGCATGGAACCTACCAAATATTGCATCGTGATTTCATAAGAAGGCAAAGGTTAAAGGTAATGGCCTGAAAGGATCCATACATTAACATTGATAGCTGAAGCGGACAATATAACAATATTTTTAGCTATAACAAAAGTATCAATCAGACAATATAAGAGAAAGCTTCAAGTTACAAAATACTAAGTCTTCCGGTGTTCTGCAAGGAAATGGTGGCCATGGAACAAGTCATACCGACTTAAGGATCTGTACAATCCTACACTGGGACCACGAGCAATAGTAGTTTCAAATAGAATCAAATTATTATTTTTAATATTACTTAATTTATTATAAGTAATGAGCCAATGAGTACCATAACCCAAACTTGGGATAGTCGCAAACTTGCTCTAATACTACTTTCTAACGACACGATTTCCTAGGGTCTTCACGCGGTTTCTCCCTTTTGAGAATTAGTACTGAAACTTAATAATCAATATTTTATTTCATAAAAATCTAAGAAATTTTACAATAAGATGACGATCATTATAATTATCAATTTATTGAGTCAATTTTGCAACAGTAAATAATAAATACAATTATTACAAATTAAAATTCAAATATAATTCCTGATGTAGTTTTATTCTCACCGACCGTACAATAAAACTGTGGGTTGTGAGTTAGAGTTCTATAGAATTTTTAGCCCATTTATTATGTGCATTTAATTAATTCACAAATAAACACATAGACATGTTTCTTACGTAATTTTCACATTATAATTCTGAATATTTCATGAAAACTAACAGTTAAAATTTAACAACAACTTTCGCATGAATCACATAATCAATAGGGAAATATTAAATAAAATATTAAAATATTTAGATTCTACCTAAAATCTAAACTAAAATAGTTTTCTCACTTAAAAAAAATATTCAAAAAGGTTTAATACTATAACTTATCATATATATATATATACACTGAGTATCTGCTGATAATATTTTCTAAATATATATATGTATACCTATAGGTTTATTATTATTATTATTATTATATATCTAACACGTGCTAACCTGTATACCTATATACCTATATAAGATAAAAATTTATTTATTTCTTAAAGAAAAAAACTAATTTCAACCGTTTATTTATTTACACAAATATCCTCCTTAAAATAAAAAAAAAATATTAATTATATTTCAAAACTCTTAAAAATATATTTTAAATAATACAATAGTCTCAAAACTTTTAAAAATTAATTTAAAATTAACATTTAACCCCAAAAATTATCAAATATTATTTAACTATGAATTTACAAAACAATTCTAAAAATATTAAACTTATATAAAAATAATATTTTCAAAAATATAAATTTCTGGGGTATTATAATTCATATCCTGCGAAGTATATTCACATATATAAAGAGAAAAATAAACAACAACAACAACAACAACAACAACAACTAAATTTTTGTCCTACTTAAATAGGGTCGGTTATATGAATCCGTTTATGCTATAATGAATGATCAAGGGTCATTCCCTCAATCAGGTTCAATATCATCAAATCATTTTTAATAGTCTCGTCCCAAATCTTCTTAGGTATACTTGTTCCTCTAGTCATCCCCCGCACTTGAACTAAATCGCATTTTTTCACTGGTACTTCTATAGGTCTTCTATACACACGTCTTCTCTTTTCACAAAGCCAATCTTCTCAATAATTTTACAACTGAATACCCTTTATTAAAATAGTCAGATATGATTTAATATCAGCTAAATAGGTTGAGCACAAGTCTCACAAACAGTTGCACATTGTCTATTGAACCAATGATAACAATTAAGATTCTTTAACAAAAATAAGCTCTACAAATTTTATTTTATTTTATTTTTTAAAAAAAACAATGACTACTTTTGTGAGAAACGATTAGATTTAGCGATCAAAATCACATTGGAACTACTCACATTTATTATGTTTTGAAATATGAATGAGTGGGATTAAAGATTAGCCATAAATCATTGAATTTGAATTTGTGCAGACAAAGTTATGGCAATAATACTGAACAAGAGTCTAAAACATGATTTTTGGCTACCCAAATTCAAAATGTACATTTAATAAGTGTGTCAGCTCCTAAATCATTCCAATATGGTTAAAAGGTATGGATAACATATTGAAGATTATTTAAAATCTGACAATGGGGTTGACACCAAAATTTACATTTATTATAAACCCCACATAAAGTCAAATAAAATAGTTTGATCAGATTTGAAATTTAAATATACAAACCTTTATATATATATATATATATATATATATATATATATATATATATATGAACGAAAATATATGATACATTATGAGGTATGTATCCAACATTATCAATACACATAATTTTATATCAATTTAGCATCAATTAGAACATATGCAAACACTAAAACATATTTCGCAAGGTAAAAATATAGTTTGTCTGTATATAATGCTTTAAAACTAATTAAACTTAAATTTAATGCGCAAAACTTGATTCCAAAAAGAATATAACACGTTAACACATTAATCAAATTTGTAACAACATAATATGAGCAAACGTAAAGAGTTATAAAAATAAAAACCAAATTTAATTTAATGAGAAAATTTTGCCAAAATGTGTTTAAAACTATTTAAATGATTTTGATCAAAGTTATAGCAATAATATCAAAACTATTCAAATTCAATTAAGCTTGAATTTGAATTTGTGTAAACAAAATTATGGCCATAATACCAAATAAGGGTCTAAAACATTATTTATGGCCACCCAAATTCAAAATGTGCATTTAATAAATGTGTCAGCTCCTAAATCATTCCAATATGGTCAAAAGGTATGAATAACATATTGAAGATCATTTAAAATCTGACAATAGGGTTGACACCATGATTTATATTTATTATAAGCCCCACATAAAGTCAAATAAAGTGACTTGATCAGATTTAAAATTTAAATATACCAACTTATATATATATATGAACGAAAATACATTATGAGATATATATCCAACATTATCAATACAAATCGTTTTATACCAATTTAGCATCTATTAGAACATATGTAAACACTAAAACATATTTCATAAGGTAAAAATAGAGTTTGTCTATATATCATGCTTTAAAATCAATTAAGCTTAAATTCAATGCACAAAACTTGATTCTAAAAAGAATATAACACGTTAACACATTAATCAAACTTGTAACAACATAATATGAGCAATGGTAAAGAGTTATGAGAAAAAAAAATCAAGTTTAATTTCATATGAAAAATTTATCAAAATGTGTTTAAAACTATTTAAATGATTTTGATCAATTTTAGTTAAGTCAATGTTAATTTAGTTAAATTGAATGCTTGGTATGATCTTACACCTTAATGAGATAGGAAAACACTTAAAAAATTTTAAGAACAACCGAAAAAGAAAAAAAAAATAGTCGAAACAGAGTAAGAGAGAGAATGCTCTATGGGCACATAGTTGACTACATGTATAGCTTGTAATCGACTACAAGTGCTGGAAAATGTTTAAATCCTATTTTTCGTTCGTTCTTTGGTTTAGGCTATTATCTATAATCATTTATTATGCCGAATACTTGTAAAATATTATTTCAAACATATTTAAGTATTTTAAAGATAATTACATGTAATGTACATATAGATCATATTTAATATATTTTCACATTTTAAGAATATTGTGATCAATATATAAAAAATTCACATAGGTATATATTGACCAAACCAAATACATATATTTTGATATAATCATATAGTGGACATGTTGAATACATTACATCATGATGTTAACATTAAATAGGCATGTTGAGCATGTTAAATCAAGTAATGCATGCAATAAGTGTGTATGTGTGTGTATCCTAATGAACCAAAGTATATAATCACTTCAAGAGTGACAACCTATAGATTTAACCTTAACTAAATCTGATGATATTGATATCGAGATTATACATGTATTTCACATTTGAGATTCGAGAATGGTTAGTACACGCAATGTATGATTGAATCATAGTACATGCACTTAAGATTTTGTACTTGTTAGCACACGTAAGGTATAATTAAATCTAAATTTATTGAAACATATAATTTGTTTATAATAATATTATCAATGTGACATTATTATCACATCACTAATATTGACATCATCAAAACCCATATCGCATCACCAATACTGACATCATTAAAACACATATGTAAACATATTCTTCTCGTTTAAGAATGATGTTGTAGATAGTCCGTTAACGAAGATTGCCCTTCGGCGATAAAGAAAGTTGCTGGAAATACATGAAATCAAAGGTCATGCTCTCTCTGTGCTCACAAGTCTCTCTCTATAGCCTCCGGTTCTCATTTAGCCCCCAGAATGATGGATGAAAGTGAGTCTCTAGACTTTTCCATTATGCTACAAGTATAATTATTGAAATGGGTCAGAAGAGGTAGAAATCAAGAAATTGCCATTAAGGAAGTAGAAATTACTATTACAGACAAAATTAAAGGAGAATTACGAAATTGCCATATTGTGGTAAATAAAAGTACAGAATTGAAAACGAAATTACGAAATTTCCACACTAGCAACTACCACTTTTGTATATGTTATAGATATAGATTATCTGGAGTATTTACCATTTACCTTGCCAAAAACTACAAACCACCCGTGTCATTTGAAAAATATCGGTCACCCTCTTTGACCAATTTCTTTTTATAAAAAGACATAAATGCCTATATCTTATTTAAAAAAATATTTTTATTCTTTTATTTAAAAATAAAAATAAAAAATCATTAACACCCAAATTTTTTAAAAAGTATTTTTCCCTATTTTTTTAAGCAATTGCATTTACCCTAACCACCCCTGGCCCTTACTCTCACCCTATCAACCACCATCGTTCCCCAGCCCGTCGAAATTTTCTTCTCCTTATTCTTCATCTTTCTTCTTCTTCTTCTTCTTCTTCTTCTCTCTCTCTCTCTCTCTCTCTCTCTCCTTCTTAGTGGCGGTTCTTAGGAAATTTGGTTTTCGCTCGGCTTTTTGTTTCTAATTTTCCTCTTTTTCGGTTGTTTTCCAAAGGGTATATAAGGGTTGGTTTAAAGCGTCGAGAAGCCTCAGACAAGGGGATCCGATGTCCCCTCTTCTTTTCATTCTTGCTCAGGAAGTTCTTAGTAGGGGTATCTACAAAGCTATGGAGGTTGGTAGAATTCATCATTTTGTGACGAGAAGAGACTAACCGTTAATCTCTCATCTTGTGTTTACAGATGACACTCTCATCTTATGTAATGGGGCTCAAGTAGTTTGAGAATTCTTATGCAGGTTTTAGAGGGTTACCAGACTACTTTGGTTCAATTAATTAGCTCTCCCAAAAGTAATTACTTTTTGCATGCTAACTGCCCTATTTCGAGAAAGACTGTTGTTCGTAATATCACGGGTTTTCTTCAGGGCTCTTTCCATTGTGTCTATCTTGGTGTGCCTTTAGCATACAGTTAGTCATCTTAAAGCGAGGGATTTCGTTGCTTTAATTCATAAGGTGTGAAATAAAATTGAGGGGTGAAAATCGAAGCTTTTATCGAGTGGGGGCAAGCTCATCCTCCTGAAACATGTGCTCTCTTCATTTTCTCTTCATTTTTTAGCTTCAACTTGAGTTAATAATATTGTTCTTGATGAGTTAGATATAAGCTTTTCTAATTTTTTCTAGGGGCAACATGATCATGGTAATTGGAAGCATTGGATCTCATGTGATAAAATCTATCGAGACGTTAATGGGGGGGTCTTGGTTTGCAAAACTTAGAGACATAAAACTTGCTTTCTCTGTAAAGCGTATTAGGTCTAGTGAATGGCGATTCGCTGTGGTGTCGTTTTATACATTCTAAATATATGAAAAACCTCTCTATTTCTCTTTAAAAAGATCACCTGGGTAGTTCAAAAATTTAGAAGGACATGATAGCAGCTAAGGAATTGTTTCCTAGGATGTCCATATGGCAAATCGGTGATGGATTATTGACGAGTTTTTGGTATAATGATTGGGGTCTTGGAATTTTGGCAACAAATCTCTTTCAAACTGATTATCTTTTTTCGATTCATAATTATGTGCAGGGAGAAGATGAGCTGTTGACTGATCTAGAACCTAAGTTGCAGGATTTCTTGTGCACCTCCTTCTCGCTTTGTTCATCGGAATTAGATTGGCTTGTCTGACTTCTGAACAAAAATGACAATTTCTTCATTAAATAGGCGTAGCGTGCGATAGCTGGTAAGGATCATGTTGGAGGTTCTTTGGGACCTCTTCTATCGATATTATGGGGTCACAAGCTCCATTTAAAAATAAAATATTCTTATGGAAAGTTATGTAGAATCGTGTAGAGGTGGATTCGGTGTTGATATAAATGGGTATCAATCTTGCCTCGGGCTGTAACTATTGTGCGAACCGTACTCAAGAAACATTGAATCATCTTTTTGTGGAGAGCGAGGTGGCGATTAACACTTTACAAACTTCTAGTGCCTTTTTTAACATTCATTGTTTGGTGCAACTGCTGTTACATAAGTTCACTCTTTGGTGGACGAGGTTGAGAAGTGGCTCTTAGTATCATAATGTGGGAATGTTGGTCCCATCCTTAATTTGTTTGGAAATTTGGTTGAATCGTAATATACCTATTCATAATAAGGTGTGTATGTCGCACGTTTGGGTCATGTTCAAAGTGCGATCTTGGATCTCTGCTCTCAATCTTCGGGTTCCGGTAAAGAATGTTTCTTCTGCTTTTGGGATCCATTCTCTTTCGTTGTTGGGATGTCCTTTAAAAGCTATCCACGTTCATCACCCAATCCCTTGCTTTTGGACATGTCCTCCGGAGGGTTACTTCAAGTTAAATGTAGATGGGGCTTTTAAAAGACCCACTTTACACGCTTCTTGCGCGCGCGGGGGGGGGGAGGGGGGGGGTCATTCGGGATGTCAAAGGTCGGGTGATTTTTGCATTCACTTCTCCTCTCTCGATCCATTCGAGCTTTCTCGTAGAGTTACACGGTTTATTCATTGGAATTCAGATGGCTCTCCTTTTGGGTTTTCATCTGCTTCTTGTAGAAATTGATTCGTTGGCACTTGTGTAAATCATAAAGAAAGATTGTCTTATTTAGTTGGTGTCGGTTCTTTGGAATATCATTACGTTTTTTCTTTTATTTTTTTATATTTCCATTTCCACGTCTATCGTGAATGTAATTTTGTGGTGGATTGTCTAGCCAATGTCACTTGTAGTGGTGTTATTTTCTTTTATTCTGAGAGTTTCTTTCCTCCTTCCGTTTGTTCGCTCTTACGCGAGGATCGTCAGGGATTTCCTTGTCTCAAGATATAATCCTTCTTTTATCAATAATATGCCCTTTCTTTAAAAAAAAAAATGTAAAAAAAAATAAATTATTTTACAATTTGACTTATTTTTTTTTTTTTGAAAACAACGGTTTTTGATTTGTTTTTCTATCCATTTTAACGGTTAAGTGCAAGAGAAAAGAAGAAATTAATACTATAGAGTTCTATAAACTTAAATGTGTTAAGTTGGAGGACCAAATTGCAATTTTAGAAAGACCTTTTGCCAATTGCCAGAGAGGGGAGGCGGACAGCTCTTGGCCTGCACCTCGAAGGTTTTCGCCAAGGGTTTAACAGACGCTTTAAACCTCAGAATGCACAGTCGCAGATCATCGTAACCCACTGAACACGACACTTCCAAAATCCGCCATGAAAAGAGCTTCGTCAACCTTCCTTGCTCACCTCCCTCCGTATTCCAAAACTTCTTTCTCTCTCCTCTCCAGAGATTTCGTTACAGACCTCGATCCCCTTCCCGCCACCGTCGCCGGCGATCAGACCCATCTCAAACGCCCCACCAAACCCCACAATTTTCTCCTATCCAAATTCAAAACCCACCAATTTCGAAACCTCAACACCTTCGCCGACCAACAGGAACCCCCTCGGATATCACCGAGACAGAGAAAAATCAGAGAAAAATCACAGCTCGAGGAGGCCTTCGAGTCGGCGAACACAAAAGACGAAATGGTTAAAGCGTACGAAGAAATGGAAGCCAGTTTCGACGAGAAAGAGCTCGGTTTAGCGTCGCTTAAACTCGGCCTGAAATTCGACCAAGAAGGTGAGGACCCTGAAAAAGTTCTATCCTACGCCGATAGGGCACTAAAAGTACTGGATGTAGATAATAAACTCTCGTTACCTCTTGCCATGACTTTACAATTGATGGGTTCCGCCTGTTATAGCCTGAGAAGGTTTAACGACAGTCTGGGTTATCTCAATAGGGCAAACAGGGTTCTGGGTAAATTAGAAGAAGATGGTTCTTATAGTGTAGATGACATTATGCCTGTTCTTCATGCCGTTCAGCTGGAATTAGCAAACACAAAAACCGCCATGGGAAGAAGAGAGGAAGCTTTGGGTAATCTCAAAAGGTCGTTAGAGATCAAAGAGATGAGTTTGGATGAAGATAGTAGAGAGCTAGGCAATGCCTATAGGGATTTGGCCGAAGCCCATGTCGCAGTTTTGAATTTCAAGGAGGCATTGCCTTATTGTTTAAAGGCATTGGACATGCACAAGGCTCAATTGGGGCAAAACTCTGTCGAAGTGGCTCACGATAGAAGACTCCTTGGAGTTATTTACACAGGATTAGAACAACATGAGAATGCGCTAGAACAAAATCGATTGTCTCAAGTTGTTCTGAAAAAGTGGGGTCTTAGCTCTGATCTTCTTCGTGCTGAAATCGACGCTGCCAATATGCAAATTGCTCTTGGAAATTTTGATGAAGCCATTGATACCCTGAAAAGGGTTGCTCAAGAAACGGGTAAAGAGAGCGAGGATCGAGCCATGGTGCTCACTTCCATGGCCAAAGCCTTATGCAATCAGGAGAAATTTCCCGATTCCAAGAGATGCCTAGAGATCGCATGTGGAATTTTCAACAAAAAAGAGGTGAATTCGCCTCTAGAAGTGGCCGAAGCATATATGGAGATTTCAATGCTATATGAAACAATGAACGAATTTGAAACCGCAATCTCTTTATTAAAGAGGGCTTTGGCCATAACCGAGAAGCTTCCCCAAGAACAGCATTCGGTTGGGAGCGTTTCCGCAAGGATTGGGTGGTTGTTCTGCCTAACGGGGAAGGTGGCACAGGCGGTTCCTTACTTGGAGGATGCGGCAGAGAGATTGAAGGAGAGTTTTGGGGCTAAGCATTATGGGGTGGGTTATGTTTACAACAATTTGGGGGCGGCTTATCTTGAATTGGATCGGCCTCAATCAGCTGCTCAGGTGTTTGCTTTTGCTAAGGAGATTATGGATGTTTCACTCGGTCCTCATCATGCTGATTCGATTGAGGCGTGCCAGAATCTTTCAAAAGCATATGGCGCCATGGGAAGGTAAGGGAGTAGGGGACCATCTGGTTGTAAAAATTGTTATATCAAATGATTTGATTTGCATATTTCTCTGTTTATATATAATTTTTTTAAGGGTTACCGAAGAAAATATTAGTTTAGGCATTGTTTGGTAACTTTTTTCAAGGTACTTTTTATAGTAAAAAAAAAACAACAACAAGTAATTGAACCAAAAAGTACTTTTAGTTAGAAGCAAAATAAAAAATCAAAGGTGTCATTTGATAACATAGATGTGATATCTCAATATTATCAATATAAATGAGCTTTTAATCCAAAAGAATATGGTAAAGGGTTGAGAAAATTTCTTAAAATATAAAAATTGAAAAAAATAAAAAAGTAAACATGTTTTGGTTAAAAAAAATAGTTTTACTTGATTTTAAAAGTTTTTTTTTTAAAGCGCAAACAAACACTAATGTTATTTTTAAGTATTTTTTTGCTTCAATGGTGACTTTGTTATAGTTTTTAGCTATATTTTACTTCAATTATATTAGAAAATTATATTAGAAAAGAGTATTAAGTGAGAGCCAAAATGTTTAGCTAAGTCTTCATAGTTTCTTACGACCAAAAACCAAAATATAACCATTTCGCGTATTGAACGACAACCAAACCGGCCCTAACTAAATGTTTTTATGAGTGCCAGTGCCTTTTGAAACCATATGATTACAGGAATATAATTTGTTTGGTACAAAATAGATATGCTAGCTCCTGGTCTAGACTTTAGGGAAGGAGCTCCATGGTTTATGTTCTTGAGAATCACCTTCTAATGGGAAAATATTAGTATAGTTTCTCTTTGATGTTGTTGAAATCTATTTTCTGATTTATTTTTGGTTTGATGAGTTAAGCTCATGTTTGATCAGTGTTTCGCAATTTTTATTTTTAGTTTGGTTTCTGATATCATAAAACTTGGAACAAAAACAGAAAAACGGAACCCAAAAAAAATGTTGCGGTTTTGATTTAGAGAAATTGTTCTAAAATCTGGGATCAGAACTGAAGCAAATTTTTTTGTTCCAGCTTTTTGGGAACAGAAACACAAAAAAGAACAAAAATAAAAAGCAGAGATCGAGACGCTTGCCAAACAAAACAATATCAATTTGGTTTCCCTTGATTTTCCTGCTTATATATGATGCCTAGACTGAAAATCAGAACATAGTGTGTATATTCGTATCTCTACATATTATTATTGCAATACTTAGCTGTTAATTACATATTATTACCATTTATCTCTCACAAGATCACTAAATGGCAACAAGAAATTGCATTAATTTATTTATTTTTTGTCATAATTTCTGTTGTTTATGTTGAAACAGATTTCATTCATTTATTTATATATTCCAAATTTGCAGCTATGCCCTTGCAATTAATTTCCAAGAGAAAGCAATAGAGGCTTGGGAAGGGCACGGGCCAAGTGCAGAACATGAACTCAAAGAAGCACTCCGTCTTCTTGAGCAATTAAAGAGTAAAGCTCGCAATTCAGTCTCGAACGACTCTCCTCCTCCCACCATGAAGGCCTTGCCTTCGCCTCACGCTTCCATGGCTTTCCCTACTAAGAGGTAGTAGGCTTTTATATATATATATATATATATATATATATATATATATATATATATATTGTGGTTAATTATCTATTAGTGTTTGGTGCTTATTAGTTCATACTATAGAAACTGAAAGAGTAATCATTTTTCGAATTTTGTATCGATATGCTTGTGTTCAAATCTTGAAAATAGACTCTCAGTATATAAGGGCAAAACTGCGTACATCTGACCCTCTCCAGACCGTGCAATGGTAGTTGCCTTTGTGCACTGGGTTGCCCTTTTAAACTTGTGTACTAAATGCATAGATCATACTTTTTTTGAACTTAATAAATAGTTCTGATAGTTGTTTACGCGATATTTGCATTGAAGAGAAATGGAAAGAAGAGAAGAGATTGTTTTATATAAGTTCATTTACTATTATTGCCCTATTTTATGGAAGAAGGTTAAGTTCATTTCTGTCCAAAATTTCCCATTTTGGGGTGGGTGGGGGGTGGGTGGGTTCGTTCTTTCCTTTTATGAAGAAACTTTTGGAACCATATTTCTTTTCTTCTCTTCTCCCCATTTCGCCTTCTGTCATATAACCCGCTTCGTCACTCCACTTGGTTGAACTAGAACAAGGGTGAAACTGGCATTACATAAAATTGGGTTGTCTTTTGAATAATAATATATTCGAGTGTTTCTAAACGTATTCCTCCTTTTGCTAATCATATAGCCCTTGAAAAAAAATGATTCAATTACTCTTTTGCCCTTGAAATTATTAACATAAATATCCCTTTGGCTTTTCATTTTTAACACTCTTAACCTTCCTTCTTCTTCTTCTTCTTCTTCTTCTTCTTCCTCCCGCCTCTTTCTACTCCGGCAAAACCATCTCTTTTTTTTTCTCTCTTCCCACCTTCCCTAGTGCCACGCCCTCCTCCTCCTCTCCTCTTATTTTTTCCATCTCCCTCTCTCTCTCTTCTTCTCCCTCTCCAACTCTCATCTACCCCTCCCCCTCTTTATATGTATAGAGAGAGAAGAAGAAGAAGAAGAAGAAGAAGAGAGACGCAAAAAAAAGAACAGATGTTGGCGGGACAAAAGCGTTGGGTGCAGGAAATGGGGGTGAGGGGCTGGGGGTTTGTGAAAATTTCAAAAAATAAATGAGTGAAGAAAAAAAAAAAATTAAAAAGTTATTTGAGAGAGGGTAAAAAAAGAATTTCATAATAATTTTGATTTTCTTAATGAAAAGTGAAATTATCAAAATGAAGTCTACATATAAAATCACCCATTTATATATTTATTGTGTTTTACATATAAAATCTGATTCTGGGAATTCTTAATCTATGTTCACACTTTGGAAACTCGTCTCTTGTTTTTGGACTTTTTTTTTTTTTTAGCTAGCTACCAAAACATGTGGATCTGACACTGTCTTGGCCAAAAAAAGTCAAAAGATGTAGATGCTACTTATTTTTCTTCTTATTATTTTGATATTAAAATAAAATTAATCTTGAGAAATGAACAGCTTTGTTCTTGTGATTAAGTCAAAACACGTATTAGAATTCAGAATGTTTTCAATAGAAGTTTCCATTGTTAGTTTGTTATATTGAGTTTGTTAGTGTGTTAAAGTTTGTTAGGCATAATTGTTATTTGCTGAGTGCTCTTAATGCCTATATAAACTATGTTGCCTACAATAAAAATCAATAAAATGCATTCTTTCATTCTCCATTTTTAATATGGTATCAGAAGTATTTTATTTTTTCTCTGCACATAGCAGTTCTTCCATTAAGCCATTATGGCTCGTGGCGATGGCAATCAACAACCTACCACCATCAACAAATGCTTTCAACCACTCACTCCACCTTCTTCCTCTCAATCTCCCATGGAAACTACTTCCATGAATAATCATTTTTTCCTCCATAGTGGGGATCACCCAGGCATTGCTTTGGTTTCACACATCCTAACTGGTCTTAATTACAGTACCTGGATGCGCGCAATGACGATGGCCCGCAATGCCATGAATAAACTTGGCTTCGTTGATGGCACACTTCAGCAACCTCTTTATGATGATCCATCTGCTGGTCTTTGGTCTCGTTGCAATAGTATGGTCATCTCCTGGCTTCTTAATGCCGTTTCCAAAGAAAGCGCATATAGTCTTCTCTATCTTGATTCTGCAAGACCGTTTTCGTCAGAGCAATGCTCCTCATATCTTCCAAATCAAGCAGCGTCTTCATGCTCTCTCTTAAGGATCGCTTGACATCAACACCTATTTCACTCGCTTGAAAACACTTTGGGACGACCTCAAGAACTTCCAACCAATCCCTCTTTGTCACTGTGGAGGAATGAAATTGTGGACCACTTACAGAGATCACGAACATGTACTGTAATTTCTCATGGGCCTAAACGAATCCTATGCTAGTGTTCGTGGCCAAATGCTACTGATGGATCCTCTGCCTTCTGTTGCCAAAGTGTTCAATCTCGTGGTTCAAGAGGAAAGGCAACGAACCCTAGGTGTTGGCTCATCTGCCCCGCCTGATTCCCTGGCTTTCGGAGTAACCGATTCTTCGCCTTTATTTGCTCCGGCCTTAGCCACTTCAACCCCTTCATCCCCTTTATTTGCTCCGGCCATGGTGAATCCACCCCCTTTCTTCGCTCCGGCCATGGCGAATCCATCTCCTTCGTCATCGTGGTTTAAGAAAACCAGGTGCTCACATTGTGGGCTTACTAACCATATGGTGGCCCAATGCTATAGACTTCATGGATTTCCACATGGCTATCAGCCCAAGCCCAGACATCAGTCCTCAGCCTCAGCCCATCCCATGCCTTTTTCATTTAAACTAGCTCACCACCGTTTGCCTGCTGCATCCCCAAGTGTTGCTACTGTTCCGACCATTTCAACTCCTTCCGACCATCTTTCTCCTAATCAAGTGCAACAACTCATTTCCTATCTCAGCTCGCAGCTTCATTCTACTGGCATCTCTAATTCTGAGTCTCAACCAGTCATGGCATCTTCGGTTCCTAATCTCAATGGTAATCCCTATACTACTCTTTCCCTTTCTCATCATTCGGTTCCTCCAAATACTTGGGTTATTGACACTGGTGCCACACACCACGTTTGTTGCTCTATTTCTCTGTTTTCTCATTCCACCATAATACACTACCACTGTTACACTTCCCAATGGTCATCATGTTGCTATCACTCGTATTGGTACTGTACATTTATCCGATTCCTTAATATTACATAATGTACTGTTTCTTCCCATGTTTTCACTTAACCTTCTTAGTGTCAGTGCTCTCACTCTTAGTCACTCTTGCCATGTTAATTTTTCTTCTTCTACGTGTGTTATTCAGGACTCTACTCGAGGCTTGACGATTGAGAAGGGTAGCCATCACAACAATCTCTATTTTCTCGAATTGGGAGTTTCATATTTTCCTTCTATTTCTTTTTGTTCTATAATGTCTAAATGTGATATTTGGCATTTTCGCCTTGGACACCCATCTCATGTAAAAGTTCAAATGCTTCATATTGAATTACAACTTCCCAATTCTTCGTCACATTTTTCTCACTGTCGCATTTGTCCTTTGGCTAAACAAAAACGTCTTCCGTTCATTTCTCATAATCACATGTCCGCCCAACCTTTTGATCTCATTCATATTGACATTTGGGGCCCTTTTCATGTTGCTACTACCACTGGACACAAATATTTTCTCACTATTGTTGATGATTGTACTCGAGCTACTTGGGTCTATCTTTTACGGGCTAAATCTGACGTTCTCACCATTTTTCCCGAGTTTTACAATCTCATCCACACCCAATATACTAAATCCATCAAATCTGTTCGCTCCGATAATGCCCCTGAATTGGTCTTTATTGATTTTTTTCACTCTAACAGCATTATTCCTTATCATTCTTGTGTTGACACATCAGAACAGAATTCTGTTGTTGAGCGAAAACACCAACATATCCTTAATGTCGCTCGGGCACTTCTCTTTCAATCTTGTCTTCCTCTTTGCTATTGGGTTGATTGTATTCTCACCACCGTTTATTTGATTAATCGAATATCGTCACCTCTCTTAGCCCACAAAACCCCATTTGAGATGTTACATGGTACCCCTACCTACTTACGCCTACTTACGTACTTTTGGGTGTCTCTGCTATGGTTCCACTCTTCCTGGTCATCTTACCAAGTTTTCTCATCGCGCTCGTAGCTCTGTCTTCCTTGGTTATCCTTTCAGTTACAAAGGCTACAAACTGCTTGACTTAGAAAGTAATGCTGTCGACATTTCTCGCGATGTTCACTTTCATGAAACCATCTTTCCATTTGCTGATTCCTATTCTCCATCCGTTCTTCATGACTTCTTTCATGATTGTGTTCTTCCTCTCCCTATCTCTCCCAGCCCTGATATTCCTCCTTCTCCTGCCGTACCTCCCTCTACTTCTCTCCACCCATCTTCATCTTCCACTACTCGTACTGCTACTTCTCGTCCTTCTCGTGTCACTAAAAGACCATCCCACTTATCAGATTATCACTATTACTTTGCCACTCATTCTCCTACTGCTTCCGTTGCTACTTCCACCAAATCCACTCCCTATCCATTGTCTTCTACTATTAGTTATCATCGCCTTTCCCAACCCTATCACCATTTTATTTTAACCATTTTTTCCTCCACTGATTCCACCTCTTTTTTTGATGCTGTTGAGGACCAGGTTTGGCAGGATGCCATGCACACGGAATTGCGTGCTTTGGAAACCAATGGTACTTGGTCTATTGTTTCATTACCTCCTGGCAAACATTCGGTGGGTTGCAAATGGGTCTACAAAACCAAATTTCTAGCGGATGGTATTGTTGAACACTATAAGGCTCGTCTCATGATCAAGGGCTTTACCCAACAAGAGGGCATTGATTTTCTCGACACTTTTGCCCCTGTAGCCAAATTGGTTACCATTAAAGTTTTACTCTCTTTAGCTGCTGTTTCGAGGTAGGATCTTACCCGGCTGGATGTCACCAGTGCCTTTCTCCATGGTGATCTTGATGAAGAAATTTATATGACTTTACCACCTGGTTATTCCCGTTGACAAGGGAGACTTTACCTCCAAATGCCATCTATAAACTTCACAAATCTATATATGGCTTTCGACAAACTTCCAGAGAATGGTTCCGTAAGTTCTCCACTGTCTTGCTTTCCGAAGGATTTACTCAGTCTACTTGTGATCGCTCATTATTCATCAAAACTGCTGGTAATTCGTTTTTGGCATTATTGGTTTATGTCAACGATATTATTATTGCTAGCAATGACTCAGCAGCCATGGAAACTCTTAAATCAACCCTTGGTAAGAAGTTCAAAATGAAAGATTTGGGTCCTCTCAAGTATTTTTTGGGTATCGAGGTAGCACGTTCCCCGGCAGGCATCTCAATTTGTCAACGCAAATATGCACTGGAGTTACTTTTTGATGCAGGATATTTGGGGTGTAAACCTGTTTTTATTCCTATGGAAACAAATCTCAAGTTATCAGCTTCTGATGGTGACTTGCTTTCTGATCCTACCCGATACAGACGACTGATCGGCAAGTTACTATACTTTACCATCACTAGACCCGATCTCAGCTACTCGGTTAATCGTCTCAGTCAATATTTAGCTGCTCCACGTACTTCGCATCTTCATGCAGCCTTTCGTATTCTTCAGTATATAAAAAAGGCTCTAGGTCAAAGCCTTTTCTTCTCTGCCAAATCTACGATTCAACTCAGGGCTTTTGCTGACGCCGACTAGAGCACATGTCCTGACACACGACGATCTCTCACTGGCTTTTGTGTGTTTCTTGGATCTTCTCTTATTTTTCATGGCGATCCAAGAAACAACAAGTCGTTTCTCGCTCTTCCGCTGAAGCAGAGTATCGTGCTATGGCTAATACTACTTGTGAGATTGTCTGGTTACTTGGTCTTCTTCGGGAACTTCGTATCCCTCATCCAGGACTTGTCTTGTTTTATTGTGATAATCAGACTGCACTTCACATTGTTGTCAATCCAGTTTACCATGAGCATACCAAGCACATTGAGATCGATTGTCATCTTGTACGGGAAAAGATACAAACTGGGATCATTAAAACCATGCACGTTGCTACACATAATCAGTTGGCAGACCCGCTTACCAAAGCATTACATCCATCTCAATTTCAATTCTTAAGCAAAATGAGAATTCATAATCTGTGCTCTTCATCTTGAGGGGGAGTATTAGAATCCAGAATGTTCTCAATAAAAGTTTCCATTGTTAATTTGTTATATTGAATTTGTTAGTGTGTTGAAGTTTGTTAGGCATAGTTGTTATTTGTTGAGTGCTCTTAATGCCTATATAAACGGTATGTTGCCTACAATAAAAATCAGTGAAATGCATTCTTTCATTCTCCATTTCTAATAACACGAACAGCAGGAAACTTGTTTATGCGTAAGAATTAAGAAGCTATGACATTGTTAGCCCTCAATCAAACATATTAGAAAAAAGACCCACAAACAGAAGCATTTTTCATTAAAGGTAGCGTTTGGGAGCACGGAATGAAGGCATCTAAATTTTTTAAAACTGTTTACATGTCATGTGTGAAATGCTTTGGGGCTAATTTGTAGTGGGAAGTGGTGTTAGAAGTCAAAACCGCTATCAAGGGTGATCGGTTGAAAATATCTTTCGCCACGCTGTTCTACTTGATGAGCGCGTGGATTGTGTGGGGGAGAGGGATGGATAAGTGAAATTGAAGAGATATAAGGAACGCCTGTTATTTGATTTGCCCCGTTGGATTAAAAATTGGAATAATTGGTAAGAAGTCTAATTCATAATTTATCCTATTTTAATTTTAAAAATGATTGATAAATAATTTTAATTATAAAGTCTATATAATTTATCATATTTTAATTTTAAAATGAGTATAATATTTTATTTATGTTTTGCTTTGTGTTTTAATCTCATGATCAATATTTCTTTATATCTTTAACCAAATATTTTCAATTAAGATTTGTATTATCAGTCAATGTCGCCACCTGTCCCCAGCCATTGGACCTCAAACCTCCGTCATTGTAAGATTTTTTTTTTTAGTTACATGTAACTATTTTTTTTAGTTATATGAAAATATTTTTTAAATATATTTTCTAGTTATATTTTTAAAATATATTTTTAGTTACATTTTACTATATTTTTAAGTTACATTTGTGTAATTTTTCGGCGATTGGCAATGGAAAAATTACTTAAATGTAACTAAAAAAATATATTAAAAAAAGTTACTAAAAAATTAGTTGAAGGTAAATAAAAAAAATAGACAATAGGTTACCAGTGTTTCGCGAACGGCAGTGGCCAGAATCTGACGGTCAGATTATGGTGGAAGATGGCGGTTGGTGATACAATCCTAATTGGAACATTAGTTTGCATGAACTATAATTGATGGGATTAATACTAAAGTACTTATTTGGTATTAGACTTTTCATTAATTTAGTGTCATTATTTGGACCTCTCACCAACTACTCCTAAATTTAAGTATAATTTTATTTTTTTTTCCTCGTTATGTTTCAGTGTATGATCAATGTTCTCTTGCATTTCTAGTCAAATACTTTCAATTAAAGTTTGCATGGTTAAATATATCTCTATCTATATGTATCTTGACAATCACGTGGAATGTGTGTGTGTGTGTGAGAGAGAGAGAGAGAGATAGTGAGAGTGGGTGAGAGACGCATAAGAAAAATTGAAGAGAGAGAAGGTAGTAGGTAATCATAATGCTAAAGTGTTGTTTGATTTTAACTATTGGATTTAAAAGTGGAATAATTGGTCAATGGTCTCAATTAGACGGTCTAATTCATAATTTATTCAATTTTAATTTTAGGAGTAATTGGTCAATTGTCCCAATTAGATAGTCTAATCCTTAATTTATTCTATTTTAATTTTAAGTTGAGTATAAATCTCTTAATTATGTTTTGCTTTGTGTTTTAATCCTATGATTAATGTTTTTTTATATCTCTAATTGATGCATCCTATTTTTTTCGAAAATTAAAGAGAATATGAAATAGTAAATCATAAAAGAGAAGAGTTTTTTTAAAGCGCTGGGTTTCTCAAAAGGTACTTAGGCCATTTTAAAATAAAGAGTCATCACCAAATTTTGAGTTTAAATGATGTGCTAGGTCATCGAAATCTTTAGGAAAACAATTTAAAAGGTCTAAGTAACTTTGACTCTAAAGATACGGTCAAACCAAAGATTCATTGAAAGACTTCGGGGGTCTGTTATGTTAGGGGAAGGTGTGAGGCACCCCAAGACGCCCTTCCGAAAATAATATCTTATGTTCAATTAAATCCAATTAGTTTAAATCCAAAAGTTTTATTTTGTTGTGAAAAAAATTTCCTTCTTACAAAATCTTTTTGGTATTTTCCAAATTAAAATGAGACAAATTTTGGTATTTTGAGGAATATTCTCCCGGTATGACCTCTTATCAAATATTAAGAGATTTGATAAGGATGATCCTCATGAGATACTTTTATATATATTTCTGATGAACTTCTTTAATTTAAGTGGGCAAATCAATTTTAGTGACGTACGAATACAAAATGCAAAACATAAATATGACGATTTAAACTACCATGGTATGAATCTATTTTATTTATGAAAATACATATTTATTTTATGATGAAATGACCTAAGCTAATGAGACAATATATTTTGTAGTTTTTCATGATTTGTTTTATGTAAATAGTCTAACTTAGGCATACCGATGCAAGGGATATGGACCTAAATGAATTAACAAAATTATGTGAAGAAGAGATCTAGTGTCTAACGTGGCTAATATGACAAACATACATGGCGTATATGAGAGTGAAAAGTGTAAGTGGTGTACGTGTCCTAAGCGTGCATATATTAAATGGTGAAAAAGTGGTTCGATAACATGAATTATGGAATCTATAAAAATGATGTAATAAAGCATGAAAGGTGTAGGTGGTGAAAAGTGTGATAAATATGTCTTTGAAGGGGTGCAAAAAGACAACATGCAAAGTGGAATATTATATTACTTGCTACATGAATGAATATGACAAAGTGTATGCCTAATTTCTTAATTTGTCCAATTAAGTCAAAGAAATCTCGATTTGACATACTCTCAAATCCTATAGAGAAGAATCAAGGGAAAATTATGGAAACAAATTTTGTCAAAGTTAAACATTCCAAGACTTTGGTGTAATCCCATTAAATGATTTACCGAGGGAAGATATTTCCTAAACTGATCATTTGTAAATTCCACTTTACTTAGGGAATTATATTGACAGTATAGAAACCTCTCCCCCGATTTATTGAATCGTTGAATTCATCTTAAGGCTTATAAGAATTAATTTTTACAAAAGAAAATCATAGTTTTTTTTTTTTAATTATTATTATTGTTTTAGATTTTTTTATGAATAAAAACTTAAATAAAAGATGATAATAATCTATATAATAAATCAAAACTGGTATATTCACGACTGTCGGATGAAAGACAAAACTCTAGGCATTTTAAGACCGTCAGATTACTTTAACCAACATATAAAATAAAAATAAAACATAGTTAGGGTTTATGATCTCAGTCGATCCTTTGTGTCTATCTCTCACACTTCCACTCTTAGCTCAGCCGTAAGGTTTCAGCAATATGGAGAGGGAAATTCTATGCTCCCTCACTTTTCACGACGACGGCAACTTCTCCTCACCCTCGACGGCGACACCATCTCCCTTGACATCGACGCCTCATCTTTCAATGGCTTGAAAAATAATGGCGTATTTTGAATTTCATATTTTGGCTCTGATTATTTTTTCTCATATCAAATCTGAGTAGTTCCCTCATCTCTCTCTCTCATCCGCTCCATCTGCTCTCGTGTCTGAGCCTCTTGCCCTCATCGCAGATCAGCCACCTACTTGCCACCTTAGATCCAATCTGAGATTGATTTGGCTAAATCTGAATTTCATGGATTTATCCAATTGTAAGTTTCGAATTCATTACATGTCTCCCTCTTTCTCTCATTTTTGTAATTTCTGTATTTTGATTTTGCAATTTAATATTTGATTTCTGCTTTCACTGATTTCTATTCTTCAAACCATGTGCATGCAATTGGATTTTGAAATTCAAATAACGTGAATTTGTTGCTTTTTGCATTAGATCTAATGTGAATTGGTTGTTTCAATGCGGCTTTCTTGGATGATGGTTGCCTGCATCACATATTCAGTTTCCTATCCCGTATTCCAGGTACTTAGTTTTGTTTATAGTTTTACTTTGATTCTGTAAAAACAGTCCATTATTGTTTAGGTTCGGATCTGCACATGGCACAATCTTCTCTCCATTATCTCCTGCAATTTAGGGTTTGGCAGCCCCTATTATTTGATATAAGTTTGAATTGTCCATTATAGTTTGATTTAGTTGCATTGTGTGATTTAGTTGTATCATTGATTTTCTAGATTAGATTCACTTTCCATCGAACTTTTTCTTAACTACCAGTTGACAATCGCTTACGGTTCATCCTCCACCTCACAGGTTTATTTTTTTTCCTCTCTCCACTCTTGGTTTAATGTTTTGGGTTTTTAATTGATTGAAACCTTAGACACATCCCCTTTTTCTATTGATGAATTTGTTTATTGTTCCTCGATTGAACCTAACAGGACATCGAAAAAAGACATGTTATCCTCAGAAATTGTTATCCTTAATACAACATGTTTAAGACATTTCTACAGGACTTTGTTTCTCAAATTCAGTGTGTTTTAGAATGTTGTTTGTCATCTTTTTCCTCTTCATATCTGAGAAACTCATCCTATTTCCCTGTTTTAATCCTATTTTGTAGGACACAAACTCTGATAATGGTTGATTGATACGATTTTTGTCTCTTTATTATTGGATGTAGACATTATTGAAGTTTTTTTTTTTTTTTTTTTTTGTGTGTGTGCTAGAGATGTGTGATTTTGACTCAATTCCATTGAGTTTTGGGGGGCTTAATTATTGATTTGTTGGGCTCCAGTGTTAAGGGTTGACACTTTTGTTTCTAAGTTTTCATTTTTAGAATTTTTGTTATTAAATTGGAGGCGAAAGTAATATTCTCATTCCTTTCTATATATAAAAAATCATGTCATTATTCTTTGCTCATTTGCGATGCTAGCTCATATTTTACTGAGGTGGTCTCCATTTTCACAATAAACAAACATTCAAAGAAAGCCCTGCAGTTAATTGGCTAAAGTTTTTTTTCTTCTTGAATTTCTTCATATGACCATATATTCGGTTGGCCTTGGGAACTATAATTCGAATATGTTTTAGTACAAATACAGTTCTGTTGGATTTAGTAGACTAGAATGGGAATCATGTTTAACTAGAGTCAACGTTTGTAGAGAATAGATTCTTACCATGAAGATATTAGTGATCAACAATCACAAGATATTACACTCGCAACAAAATAAGCTTTTATGATTTGCGAAATCAAATTGAAACTCCTCCATTTACGTTCTTGAGGCATTCTTGAAGATTTTTTTGCTTTTTCATTTTGTCTTGACTTTCTTTGTCCTCAGAAATTAAACATAAAATCTATGTTCTTTACGAAAACAAACCATTTCATAGTGGTAGTGATCGTGCCTTGAGAAGCAAATATGGGTATGTTAAAACCTCATCTCTCTTAATTTGTCATTGGAATAATTAAAATTGATAGATTTTGATTTCATTCTATTCCCTTAGTTTAGTACGTTCTGATATTTTATAATTTGACTACAAGATTTTGCAATTTGATTTTGTTCTTTTCTATTTGAAGAGTTATTTAGTTCAGTTTTATGTTATACAATTAGGTTGAAAAGAGTATATGTACCAACTAGCTACTCTTTGCATTTTACTCGATTTTTCTGTCATATAAATTGTGTTTTGCCCTATTTGAAGTATTTACTTTTGGACTCAAATTTAATGTTTACAAACATGATTTCGTGAAGAAACAAATACTAATGCTCAAATGATGGTGTATTATGTGAATTATGTCGATAATGAGGAAAAAATCAGTGAGAAAAAAAAGTATCTGGAAGATTTGGTACTTGGGGTGCGATAAGGATTGATAAAGGATTTGGTACCATCGTATGTCTTCTTTTTGTCATTGTTCCAATTAAGTGGAGCTTAGATGTCATTTTCCTTTTTGTAATGCAAATTCATTGATATAGAGAAATATATTTTGGTGGGTTGTTTTTTTCTCTTGTCATATTGAAAACAAAACTAAATGATATATACTAGAAATACTGGAATATATAGGAATGCAAATTCATTGATATAGAGAAATATATTTTGGTGGGTTGATTTTTTTTCTTGTCATATTGAAAACAAAACTAAATGATATATACTAGAAATACTGGAATATATAGGAAAATATATATGAAGTTTGAATATTTTGGTTTATTAAGTTCTTTTGTCTCTTTTTTAGCATCGATTTCTAATTTTCTATTTCGATCTAATGATTATTGAAGTTTTTTTCCTATCTATTTTATACGTAGTAATTATTGAACAAGATTTGGATTGAGAATGTGGTGTCATTCTCATTCTCTCTTAGGTAATGCAATTGATTTTTTCTTTTTTACCTATTTTGTGTTTTTTCAATTCTTTTTATTTTGTTTTTTATGTTGCTCTCTATTCCGGTATGGAAAGGATGTTAGATGTCAATTATATTTTTTCTAATGCAAATTCATTGAGATTGAGAAATATATTTTGTTGGATTGATTTTTTTTTTTTCTTTGCACATCCATAACATAAACTAAGTGATATATAAGTCGAAAGAATGTTAGATGTCAATTTCGTTTTTTCTAATGAGATTGAGAAATATAGTTTGTTAGATTGATTTTTTTTCTTTGCACATCTGAAACATAAGCTATGATATATAAGTCGAAATAGAGGAATATTGGAATAAATAGATGACATAAAAAAACTTTGGTTTATTAAGTTTTTTGTTATCTATTTTTATTATTGGGTTCTATTTCGATTTTATAATTATTGACTTTTTTTTTTGGGTATGTAGGAATATAAAAAGAAGATTTCAATTGTGGAGATGATATCATTCATGTATTGAGGTTGTCATTGCAATCTATTAATTTGATAAGATAAAATTAAGATACTAACAGATATTTTTTTTTTATCAATTTTCAAAAGTTTCTTCAAATAAAGTTGTGTTGTAATTTTTTTTTTATCTTCATATTAATACTTTATTTTTTAATATGATATGTTATCATTAGTTTAGTCATATTTTTTATTTGCTAAAATGGTTTAAGGGACATTTTTTGAATTTAATGATATCAATAAGTTGATAAAATTTAAAACCCTAAGTTCTATTTTGTTTCCATGTAATTTTTATGTCTTAATTTATTTGCTTTTCATGTAATTACATGATAAATCAAATAGAACGATATTTGAAGCAGAAAATAGAATCTATTAGAAGTTTTCTGTAGGTATATAAAGAGTTTATTTGTAAAGAATGAAATCTCTCTATTTTTGGGAATCAATAATATTTGTGAAATGTTTTTTTTTTTTTTTAGTATAAGTTATTTATTACTACCGTTCAATGTGTGCTATGTTTCCTTATATTATATCAGTACAAGTTTTAGTATAAATTTTCAAGTATTATTAATGTTTAATTGTTAGTTATTGTTGATATTCAAATGAAATAGGTGTAGTATGTTGTATAAGCAACTTAACCAAAAAAATATTGTATAAACAAAGATAATGTAAAAAAAAAAAATATATTAATATTTTTTATCTGTTTTACATACGTGCCTTCAAACACGGATTATATAATAATAATAATAATGATAATAATAATAAGTTAAAAAAAAAAAAAAAAAAACATTCTCATTTAACGCTCGGAGACTAAACTTGAGAAGGATGAATCTCGTCCCGATATTTTCATCGAGTCATTAGATGATTTTAACATGATTGAACTTGCAGGAATTTAAAATGATGGAGATAATTAATGAAAAATAAACATATATGCCCTAGTAAAGATTCCCAACACGCGGGTTTTCTCTCTCAAAGACGGCTTCCCGAATGGGCTTTCGCTAAGAATTGCTCCCTATAAGCGATTTTCTCTGAGAATTAACCCTTAGAAGGGTTTCTTTCCCAATTTTGGCTCCCCCAAAGGGTTTTTCTTTGAAATCTTGGGCCCTCGAAGGGTTTCCCTTGGAATTTTTGTGTGTCTGAACTATGAGAATGGGGTAACTATTTATAGGGAATGATAGAGGATAAAAAAAAACACAAAATCCTAGGAAGCCCTAACTGGCCGCCCAACCCTAGGACTTGTTTGGCAAGGAAAAGGAAAAAACCGAATTAAGCAACCGTCTAGAATGCAGGGGGGCACACCATGCGCGCCCCTTACTTGGGAAACAGGTTGTCCACATAGATAGCGGACATCTGTCCTTTTTTTTTGTTGGTCCCACATACACTCACCTATCCCTCTTTAAGTGTATATGTTAGTTACATGTAACTATTTTTTTTTAATTATATTTTTTAGTTATATAAAACTTTTTTTAAATGTGTTTTCTAGTTACAGTTTAGTATTTTTTTTTTTTTTTGTTACATTCATGTAATTTTTCGGCCACCGACAATTAAAAAATTAGTTAATTGTAACTAAAAAGTATATTAAAAATTAGTTAAATGTAACCAAAAAAATTGGCGATCAGTGATCGTAGTTTTGCGGATGACGGTGGTCGAAATTTGCTGGTCAAAGTATGGTGGATGGCTGCGTTGGGACGACGGTTGGCGATACAACTTTAACTGAAACATTAGTTTGCATAAACTCTAATAAATAAGACTAAAATTAAAGTATTTATTTCTTGTGGGACTTTTTATTAATTGGCATCATTATTAAGAGCTCTCATCAATTATCTCTAATTTTAAGTTAAGTAAAAATCTTTTCGCTATGGAGTGTATGATGTCTTAGTTTTATGGTCAATACACTCCATATCTCTAGCCGAATATTTTCAATTAAGGTTTGCATCGTCGATCACCAATGCCACTGTCCTTTGTAGCCTGCCGTTGTCCTGCCATCAGACCTCACGTTTTTGGTTGCCCATTTCCAGTCATTTATTAGTTACATGTAACAATGTTTTAGTATATTTTTCAGTTATAATTAACTATTTATTGGTGTATTTTTCAAATTAATTTTTTAAGTGTATTTTTAATTACAATTTAGTATATTTTTTAGTGTATTATTTTGTTATATTATTAGTGTATTTTTTTTAGTTACAATCATGTGATTTTTTGGCATTGGCAAGCAAAAAATGTAACTAAAAATATAATAAAAATGATACTAAAAAATAGTAATGTAATTGGAAAAAACAATTGGCAATCAGTGATCGACAATGGTCAGAATCCGGCAGACAGAGTTTGATGGTTGGTGTCGTTGGGGTGACAATTTGCAATGTAACCCTAATAGAAACATTAATTTACATTGTTGGGCCAGTAGAATACCCAAGAGGGAAGTGAATTGGGTAATTAAAAAATAATCAAAATAAAACTTGAATAAATCAAATAATTAATTTTATTCCTAAATTAATTATTATTTTTATATTACAGCAGAATAAATCAATTAACTCGGGGCACCCCCAAACAACAAAAAAAACAAAGTAAATATTGCAGCACACAAAGATATATCCTGGTTTATCAAGCTACTCTTGGCTAGTCCAGTCCTTCGAGCCCCACGGAGATTCGCACCCACTAATTCTCAAGATCCCTTTAAAGGTAGGAACTAAACCCGCACACCGATTATTTTACAGGCTCAGAATCAACCTTTACAATATCTTTTTCTCAGGTTAAGGAATAACCTCTAATTTTTATAGGCTCAAGAATAACCTATCTTTTTACAGGCTAAAGATTAACCTAATTCTTTTTATCACTACGGCTCAAGAATCATAACCTCACACAACACTCCAAGTATCATTTTCACAAGTAAGGATAAAACCTTTACAATTCACTCACAACGCAATTATTATCTAAGAAGAATCACTACCTCAATCTCTTTATAGGAAGAGACTAAAACCCGGCTACCCTTGATTAAATATCCCCAATGATATTTAACCCATCACACTACTCACCAATACAAAATGATAAGTAGGAAATTTCACTCGGAGCTTCTACCATCCCAGATAAATAATAACTTAATTAATATCCCAACTAGTGATAGAAAAATGTAAGATACAAAATCTGATTTTAATAAGATATGGATAGCAAATTAGAGCACCTAATCAGATTCAAGAAATTGTTTATAAAAATATTTTCTTCAAAAATTAGAAATAATTTCGAAGATCAATTTCTAAACAATAAACAAATAATGCAATGAAAGAATATAATTGGAAAGATCTCACCCGAAATCCACAGAAAGAATAGATAAAACAATGTAACTTCAGATTCGGTAGCAGCACAAATTAATAGTAGCTGATCGTCAAGATCGTCTCTCAGAAAATCTCACAATATTTCAGATGGATAACTCTTATAAAAGCTCACAATATGATATGATATAATTTCTCTCTTGTTTACTGCTTAGTTAAATCATAAATTCGCAGGTCTATATATAAGGATATGTAATAAGTCTTCCAACGGCTAGTTTACAAGTGTCATGACAATAAAATGCTCTTATAGACCCCTTATAATATAAAGACTTCATTTAGGTTCAATATCACTTAATAACAACTTTTAAAACTCTCAATTGAATGCCCAAAGTATTTCTCAATCTCAATTAATAAGTATAGAAATTATTTCAAGTACCAAATTGAGAAACATTAATATTTAATGTACCAAATCAATAGGATTTAATTAATATATGAACCATATCTTAAATATCACCAAATCCTTTAAATCTCTCTCAATTATTAACAAAAAACGGCTACCTTTAGATATGATTTCGGATCAAATATTATCCTGAAACAGAGCCACCAGTCGACTGCCCAATCGACTAGGAGAATCAGTATGTAGCTCATGCACTTGATCGGTCGATTGCTCGGTCGACTCGTAAATTCAGAGAGTTTGTCAAGTTTCTACCAGTCGACCGCTCGATCGACTCGCAGATTCAGAGAGTTTGTCAAGCTTCTACCGGTCGACTGCTCGGTCGACTCCTCCCTTCTGGATCTTTTATCTGATCTCGTTTTATACTCTTTCTCTTTTATATTTTCGCCCAATTAACTAATTTCTTTTCTCAATTAGCCTCACTAACTTTCTCAAATTTCATTTTAACCATTTATAAATATTTCTTTTCAAATACACATAGGAGTAAATAACATCTCAACAAAACACACATAAATAATAAAAATATTTTGTGTCGTGTGTGTTCCTAAATGGGATATTAAGAGTTAAAATTTATCTGGGTTGTTTTCTCTAATTTCTTCGAACTCTTAAATCTTCAATATCTTCAATTTCAACATTTAGTATCCATTTAACTTGTCTTCAATATCTTCAACTTCATCATTTAGCATCTATTTAACTTGTCATCTTCATCACTAGAACTTAGATCACTGAAACACTTAATTAAAACATTAGTTCCACCAAAACATCAATACTTAATTGTTCATCAAAATCTTAGAATTAATATACATGAATTGTAATAGATGAGATCACAATTAAATAACTTATTTGGTTTGAGAGTTTTTATTAATTTGAACTGATTTTTTTAGAGCCTCCCACTAATTACCTTTTAAATTTAATTCAACGATGTTAAATGTCTCGTTGAATAAAAAACTGAGGGTGTTTTTTTTTTTTTTTTTTTATGGATTATATTAAAATGTCAACCGATTAAGTATAAATCAACATTATTGCTCCCTTATTCTTAAATTTATTGTAACATTTAACTTTGTACAAAATTCTACATGATATTTGAATATTTTTTACTTTATCATATTTTCTCTTATTGTGAATTGCGTTAAAGTGATAATTTATATATATATATATATTTATATATATATTTATTTTTTTTGAATGTTGTTGAAAAAGTTAAGGTCTTTTTACTATATAACCCTCCAAAATGACAAAAGCTAAAAAAAAAATTGAACTAGCATAATTAAATTTTGAGTTTTCGAAGGTACTTTAGTAAATAGTCCTCCATTCATATTAACCAATTAATCCTTCTTGTTTATTAATTTAAGGATCATGTTATTCTGAAAACTGTGCAACCTCCGTCATGTTGATGGAATGTCAATCAAATTAGCGAATAGACCGTCTCTAATAAAATCAATTTTGTTAACATTTTCAATGTTGAAAAAAATCTAAAACATTTTGTTTTAATAATCATTTCACCTTATTCATTTTGATATCCATATTTCATATATTTGAACAAAAATTATACATTTGTTAATATTCATATTAATGTCCATCTCGACAGTTTTTGGTAGGAAGTACATTGTTCAAAAATAATTCAAAATCCATCTTTCCCACCACTACCACTCATTATTATTACTTTTTCATGTGGACTTTTGTTTCCTTCCTTGTTTGCTTGTGCATGCCGAAACCCAATCTACAACTGGTAGAAATTCTTAATATCTATTTTTCCACACAAATCAACAACGACGAAAACAAAGAAAGTTCAAGGAACAAATTCGAATAAGAGGAAAATTAATAGTCCACAAGGTGATGTCGAAATCCAACCATCTTATTTTGTTTTCCATTTCGATGAATATTATTGACTTAATTGTTGCTGTTGTAGTTCGATGACTATTCTTAAACTTTAAATACTAGTCGTTGTCTTTATCATTGTGCATGATAAAGACCAAATACATGTTGAATCTTAAAAAAATTGTTTTATTATTATTTTTGGGTACTAACAATTGCTATATTCGTTACTCACAAATGTTGTAACGACTTAGTTTTCTAAGGCCGCCACGCAGTTTCTCCCTAAAGAGAACTTATACTAAAATCGAATCCCAACATTTCATTGTATAAAAATATGAGAAATTTTACAAATTACGGCAATAATTAGAATCATCAAATTTTCGAGTCATTTTTACAACAGTAAATAATAAATACAATTATTAGAAATAGAAATTCATATATAATTCCTGTTGCCGTTTCATTCTCACCAACCTTGCAATTAAAACTGTGGGGTTGTGAGCGAATGCTCAGTAGAATTTTAACCCATCTGATAGGTGTATCCAATCAAAACACAAATAAACACATACACATGTATCTCATATAATTTTCACATAGTAGTCCTAAATATTTCACGAAAACTAACAATTAAAAATTAACGACAACTTCCGCATAAATCATATAATCAAGAGAGAAAGATTAAATACAAATATTAAAAGAGTTAGAAATTCTATCTGAAATCCGAGCCGAAATCCGAACCAAAATACTTAAAAACATCCAAAATATATATACGATTTCATTTCCAATTCCTAATATGCAGCTCCCCTATCTTCATATCTCCTGATCGTCCTCATAACCCTTTTATTCTCTTAATCGTTGTTTATTATTATTATTATTAAATCAACACAACACGTGTTGAGGCCATATGTAATAGGTTTGCGGTGTCTTCATTATATATGAAGACACATATAATTATTTTGATTATTTACATAAACATCCCCTTAAAATAAAAAAAATATTAATTATATTCAAAAGTATATTTTAAATAATACAATAACCCCAAAAATTTTAAAAGTTAATTTAATATTAGCATTTGACCTCCAAAATTATTAATTTTATTTATATAATAAATTTATAAAATAATCCCAAAAATATTAAATTTATATAAAATAATATTTCAAAAATATAATTTTTTTGGGTATTAGTCTTGTGTGAGCAGTCACATTGAACTTAAATTTAATGGTTGTGTTCAAGTTTACAGTTAACTTTTTAGTCTAAAACGCTGTAATTTTTTGACTATGTGACATTCTTAGTTTTGTATTTCCTTTACAAAAAAAAAAAAAAAAAAAAAAAAGAAAAGAAAAAAAAAAGAAAAAGAAAAGAAAACACTAATTTTTAATATGAACATTTACATTATTGTACTCTCTTTCCACGACGACAACTTATAATGTAAACATTCACATTAACGTGATAACTTGATACAAAATTTAAGTTTTCCATGGATTTTCACTCAAGTATGTGAATATGAAAGAGGATATTGGTTAAATTTGTGTGAACATTCAATTGCCCATGACATGCTTTCTTTTAGATGTGTCTTCTTTTATCTATAAATATTAATATCACATTTTACTATTGTTTATATACCTTTATGTGATTCCTTTTATTTGGTGTGAACCTTGACCTATATACATCATGCAATTTTCTTGTATATGTATGTTTTCTTTCTATATGAATATTCACAAATGCTGATTTCGATAAATGTTCACATTGTTTTCTGCGTTTTATCTTATTTTTAATGCTCCTCTTATTTGAATCTTCACAACACTGACTACGGTGAACATTCACACTATTTAACATTACTTGGTTCATTTTAGATGATCGTAAAACACATTAAAACTAGTTGAGCAACCATGTTTGCCTTGTCTGGATGTGAAACACAAAATGTGAAGGTTTACTTGCTTGTATCCAAATAATTATACACAACCGACACTGAAAAATTCATCATGATGCAACATTGATGCTACAAATGTGTAATTGTTTAAACAATTAATACATTTATTATTACTCTAAACAAAATAATTGTTACAAAAATAACAAAAAATTATTTACTATATGAATTTTGGAGGTGATTAATTTTGAAACTCAAAATAAATTTTAATGTGAATGTTCATTGTGTTTCATATTATCATATACCAGCACATATAAGTTATCCCTACCGTAGGATTTCAATATTGACTTGCTAATGAACAACCACATTTAATCAAAAATAATAGTACAGGATTGAATGTTTAATACAAAAATGATCTCCCATTAGTTTATATTTATTTGGAATCTACTTGAATTTAAGTGAATATTCACAGCAAGAATAAAAATAACTCATAAGTCAAGACTGAACATTCACATTTAGCGTGTCGTTCAGAAATTAAAGCAACAATTAAAACACATTGTACAAAATCATTAAATTAACTCGTACTACAACAAATAATTATGTGAATATTTAGAAATATTTATGTTTACTACTATTATATTGAATGTGAATATCCACATTGTTTCAAAACAACATATTCAACATTAGTGACTGTGGCAGTGAATATTCACTACAAAAAATATCAGATTAGCTAAACATAACAGTAAATATTTCGCTGTTACTTATTGTTATTGTATTCAAACGAACATGATAACTAGAAAGTAGTATCAGTTACGCAAATACACAATGTCTTACTCAAATACCTTATTCAAAAACCTTTCGCAAAAATTCGACGATGTTTGACAAATACATATCAACAAGGTATATTGCAAAAATAGTAACGAACTTATTAGTTGATTAATCAACTAACTTGTGAGTTTTGTGCAAAATCAATTATTATCATTGTCGTATTTGTTTTTCAAAAATTTAGAAATGGGAGAGGGAATGTGAAAATTTAAAATTGACATGCACAAAATGAAAAATACACAACTTAACTGAAATATAACTTACCTTAACCAACCTTTCCATTGATAACTTCCACAATTTTCATGGAACATTATTGTCCAATACTTACAACTAATAGAAGGTCTAGAACAACATATTGAACACTATTTACAAAGGGGTATTTTAAGAACAAGACAATATTTTTTGCTACAAAAGATTAAAAACAGAAAGAAACTATGGGCAACGATCAAACGCTTTGGCATCCATCTCTTCTAACACAAGATCTGTCATGTCCTCTATTGGGGACTTCATAATCTTCAAATTTGTTCCTTCATTACCTTCCTTAGACAGGAAATCTGTACATTAATTTTCTTCTCTAGGTGCAAACTATAGAATATAATTGTTATGCTTTAGGAACGAAGAGTGAATCTCTCACAAAAATCTCAGTGTAAATATATCTCTTAGAAAAGCTTGAACTGATTGTTCCTGATGTAATTTAATTGATTCCCATAGGTCTATTTTTATAGAGAGATATCAAGCCCTCCAATAGCTAGTTTTTGAAAGATATGCTTCTAAAATATACTCTTAGACCCCATATAACAATATCTTTAATTTCAAGTGTATTCCACAATTAAAATATCTTTTCAATTTTCTCAAATGAGTCCACAAAAGTATTCTCAATTTAAAACCATAAAGATAGAAAATATTAATCTATTTAAATTAAGAGAATCTTAAAGTTTATGGATCAAATTATTAGGGATAATAGAATAGGTACACTATATCTTAATTAAGTTCAAATCCCCCAAATCTTTCATTTGGAATCCTAAAAAACGGATAGTTTTTTACCAAGAGACCAAGTCACTTGAATCCTCAATCAATACAGTCGGTTGATCAAAATCCCTACTGGTCGGTTGACCAATTAGTCTAGAGGTGAAACGCAACCTGATCTTTAGACCAGTCGGTTAACCAGTTTCTTTTCTCGGTTAACCGATTTGACCAGAATACTTCACTTTTTATACTTTAAAATATATTTTCTATTTAGGTCAATTATCAAATTCATTTCACATAAGTAGCACATACAAAATCATAAATTACGATCTTAAACTCTATCATTTCATATCAAGACACACATAAAAATAACGCATTTAAAGTGTCGTGTGTAATTCTAATTTGGGTTGCATTAAGAGTATATAAGTCGAGAGTTGCTTTCATCTAATTTTCTTCAAGGTCTTCAAAACTCTTTATTGATCCTGGGATTTTGAGGAAAAATTAAGTGTTGATATTTTTTATGAAACTAATGAGTTTATTGAGTGTTTTAGTTTAAATAGTTCCAATTAAGATAACATCATGAAGAAATTGTGAAGGATGCATAGACAGACATTAAGAGATTGAATATTCTAAAGAATTTAGGTGAAAACAACTCAAATTCATTTTTACTCTTAATGTATCCCGATTACAATCACACACGACATAAATTAAATGATTGATATTTATATGTGTTTATAATAGGATCCTAATCAAGTTCAATTATTTACTCCAATGTGAAATTGAAAAAGAAAATTTGACCTAGGCAAGATTAGTGTTTAAAATTGAATAATAGTGTTAATTTAGTTAACCGAGAAAAGAAATCGGTTAAAGGTAATAAAAAATTAAAGTTTTGGAGTTAAAATAATTTGAGAAAAGAAGTTCCAGCAGTGATCGGTTAACTAACCATTAAGGATCGGTCAACCGATGGGCAAGAACTGGAGAATTGGAAAGTCTCTGAATCAATCGGTCAACCGATCAAGAGAGATCGGTCAATCAACCAGAGCCAAAATTTGGCCTGAGTTTGCATCCTGTATTGATCGGTCAACCGACTGTTGTTGAGAAATGGCTTGGCCTACAACCTGAAACGATTGGTTAACTGATAGCCTATGATTGATCAACCAACTGTGTTGTTTCAAATTTTGAGGATTTCGAGAAACTATTCAAAAACTAGCAGTTAACTAGTCATTTTTGGGATATCTGAGCGATATATTGTAGGGATTTGGATATATTAATGATGTGATACACTCATTTTAATATCACTATAGATATGGTACACTTATTTCAAGTGTTTCTCAATTTAATCTATTTAATACTTCATATCTTTTCAATTTGAGAATAAGAAATAATTTGGGGACTAAATTGAATGATTTAAAAGCCGTATGTAAGTGAAATTTACCAGGATTAATATATGAGGTCTATATGTGCATTTGAGTGTCATATCTTTTGGGAACTAGCCGTTAGAAGGTCTGTTTCAAATCAATTTATATAGACCTACGTTTTTCACATATCAAATGATCATATCTATTAAGAACTTTTAGTTTGTGAGCTTTCTAAGGGTGATTATTTTGAGATTATATCAAGAGATCAATTATGAGTTCAATTGTTTGAGAAGTCATTGAGTTAAAGCGCTAAGTGTTTTATCGTCACCAATTTGAGCTGTTTAGCGATTCTATTTACATTCTTCAGTGATATTCCAGTGAGATCTTTCCAAGTTATTACTTCTTATTGTGATTTGATATTATTATATTTGCTTGGTTGATAAGATCGTTGTAAAATTATTTTTGAATTTTAAAGAGCATAAAAATTATTTTAAAACGATTTTTGTGATAACTGATTATATGCTTATTTTTGTGCTACCCATATCTATTATAATCACATTTTGATTTCCTCACATAAATTCTATCACTAGTAAATTCAAGATATTAATTGATTTGAGGTGGTAGAAGTTCTGAGTGGAAAGAAAATTAATGATTTTTGTAATTGGTAAGTTTGTTCGGATTAGATACTGTTGGGAGTATCTAATTAGAGGTAGGTTGGGCTCCGATCTCTTCCAGTTTAGAGATTGAGGGTTTAATCTTTACCTATTGTATAAAAAGATTAGGTTACTCTTTTCACTTGAAAAAAATTAGGGTTGATTTTTCTTGATTACAATTAATTGTGAGTGAATTATAACGGTTCCATCCTTATCGATGGAAATAATACTTGGAGTGTTTTGTGAGGTTTGATCCTTAACTTGTGAAATGATACGATCTTGATCTTGGTAAAAAGATAAGGTTATTCTTGCGCCTGGAAAAATGATTAAGTGGGGATTCCTTCTGAATAGAGTTAGGTTAGTCTTTATCCTAGAAAAAGATAATGTTCTTCCTTAACTTGTGAAAAGAGAATTGTAAATGTTGATTTTGAACATGTGAAAAGAATTATTGTGTAAATGTTTGGTTCCTATCTGTTAAAAGGATCAAGTGGTTTAGTGGGTGCAAATTTTCGTGGGGCTCGGAGGACTAGATTAGCTAAGAGTAGCTTGGTGAATCAACATATATCCTTGTGTGCTGCTTTGTTTACTTTATTTATATTTTGTTATTTGGGTGTGCACATAGATTAAAGACACTTATCCGCTGCATTATAAAGATAATAATTGATTTAGGGTAAATCGATTATTTGATTAATTAAGTGTTGAGAAGAAAGGAAATTTGTTTAAAATTTTTATAACTACCCAATTCACCCCTTTCTTAGGTAGCTCCCTGGGCCAATACTCTTCATATCTTCATTGTGTTTATCTTACACCCTTTATGTTTTCTACATAAGGTCTTCTTAATCAATTATATGCTACTCTTTTCTAAAACACTCAACAAAATCATTAATTCCATAAAAAAAAACATTAATACTTAACCTAGGGTTCAACATATTTCATATCAGAGTTCCATTTAAGGATGAGAACAATGATTGAATCATAAGATAATGATTGTTGAATATTTACAAAGATGATGGTTTACGAAATATTTAAAATGGTTGCAAGCGAAGACGTTGAAGAATTTTTGGAGCAAAAGAAAGATTTTATTTGTATTTTAAGGTAAAATAACACAATACATTTATGCTCTTAATGTAACCCAATTAAGATCATACATGACACATAAAATGGAGTATTCTTATATGTACCATGGTAAGAAATGATAAACTTAAGATCCTAAATATTTTTCATAAACTGTTAATTCAAGAAAATATTATAAATATGAAAAAGGGGAGGAGTTTTGGGCCAAACGGTTGACCGACCAAGTGAGCAATTGACTGAGAGAAATAGTGCATGAAATGAAAAGTTTCTGGTCCAATTGGTTGACCGGCAGAATCAATCGGTTAATTAATGAGATTAGTAACTTGTGAGAAAATGCTTCTGGGTAGAATGGTCGACCACCATAGGGGTCGGTCGATGAATTAGGGATGTAAACGGTTATAAAATGGATTGTTGCAAGGGTTGTTTGATCGATAGGGTACCCATCGTCCGACGTGTCAGGGATCAGTTTTGTCACACCCCACCCTGGACACCCGTCACCGTGGGGCTGGCGTGACGTTGACACGACCTCATCTTAACGTCAACCCACTAGTAAACGACAAAATGCATACAAAAATATATAACCACAAATTCTGACCATATACAACATCTCTAACTGGGGACACACCCGTCCCTGAATTATAATAACAACAAAAGTATAACAACAATGAAGCTCTTACAGGTTCGCCTCAGACAGCTCCTCCCAAAATATTTCCATATTTCACCATCGCCGGACTTTACCTAGTGCCAATAAAGGACCGACTCCTAACTGTTGTACCTGCGAGTGTACTGCCTTCTTAGTAAAATATTTTTAAAATAATAATACATTCTAAATATTACCACAATTAAATATGGATCAAGTATAAATATATAAGCAATGAAAATAAAGCGATATAGATAAGTTCCATCCAAATCCATCTAGTATAAAATCATATCAATCACCATAATAAATAATAAATCACCCAATATAAGTAAAACACCACATCTCAAACACACATCTCAAACCACCATTCCACCACAACATACACTGGTTAGCAATAGTGATCGTTTTAACCTCACGATCGGGAGTTTGCAACGGTACCGTACCATCCGTAGGATATGCCTTCCTACAAACACCCATCACTCCGCCAAAGCGGATAATCACTGCGCAGTATAAACGCCTAACATCACTCTGCCGAAGCAGATAAACATCACTCCGTCGAAGCGGATAACATCACTTCGCCAAAGCAGATAACCTCACTCTGTTGAAACAGATAAATATTATGGCATTGTCCAATCAATAACATCGTCAAATTAATACCATCACTCTACCGAAACAGATAGTCATCACTCTGCCGAAGTAGATAAATACTATAGTATCGTCAAATCAATAACGTCATCATCAAATCACAACGTAATGATATCGTCTAATCAACATCGTCAAATCACACATCCACCTCCCTTTTCCAAAATCGATTTTTTATCCGAAAATCATCTTTCTCACTTTCTTTTAAAAGGAAACGTCTGATTTTACCAAAACCACTTTTCTACTCTTTATTTTTAGAAAACTAGACATATTTAGAAAAATAGATATTTTTCACTCTATTTTAAAACCACCAAATCCAAAGAAAAACCATTTTTACCTTCTTTTCGAAAACCATCGTAATCTCACAAAAATTCATTTTACCAACTCACTCAAAACCTGCTTGATCCACAGAATTTTAAAAGTATCTAATGTAAATACAACCATTTTCTATCATATATAGATATAAAAATAGTTTGGCAAGAAAACAGTACACTCACCTGATTATCCGTTTTCGAAGACTTTAACTACCTATTCTCTACCGGTACTCCGATGCCTGCGAACCTAATAGTGACAGGGTCTAAATTAATATTTTATGTAAAAAAAAATACCTAACCATGAAATGCAGGCCCTAATTTCCGTGATATTTTATTCCCCGTATTTTATTATGAAATATTACTATTCAACTAATGTTACTCCATTACAATTTATTATATCAAATTTATTCATGTGAACGGTCTCACTATTTCCTATCGCCATTTCAATTTAAACAATTAAATACATATATTAAAGAAGTTCGAAATTCTACCTTTCTCGGATTTTCCAATGGCCGCAAGATTGGATTTTTATTTCTATTGGGGTGGTTTGTGCAAATTTTCATTTTCATTTTTTTTTCTTTCTTTTTATTCTTCTCTTTTTTCCCTTTTTCTGTTTTGCGTTTCTGTTTTCTGTTTTGCTGTCTCGCCGCCGCCGACAAGATCTCACCGCCGACCATGCTCACCGATCACCCACTCACACAACCCACAAGGACAAAACACCCACGATGCCTGAACGGAACACACTGCCAGCCTTCACTGCCGGCGACCAACCTCTCTCTCTCCTTTCTCTGTTTCTGCTTCTGTTTCGTCTCAGCCAACCAACGACGGCACAACACCTACGTTCCTCACATCTTTCTCACCGGCGGCGACACGCAACAACACCTACAAACCCTTGATTACGTACCCACAACTAAATACTCATACACAACCGAAATACACACACACAAGCACAGGAGCAGAACACACACACACAACGTCCGAAACACACACACACACACTCGTCAGACAAAACCGCACCTCTGACCAAATCAAACCGACGAACCCCACCCCTCACAACGTTGACGATCACCGTCAAACGATCAGAAAATGCGCGCACACACACACATACACACACACACACACACATACTATCACGAACAGAAGGGCCGAATGGCACACCCACGTATACCCACAAAATCGCCGGAGGAGCAATGACGATTTCACACACACCCACGCAGCGTCGACCTGTATAGAACACAAGAGTAACACACACACCCACTCACCAACGACGACGGACACACACCCACGCCAGAACAGCGTCATCGCTCCGAACCTATTACCGCCGACCAACCTTTCTCTCTCTCTCTCTCTAGAATTTTGTGTTTTCTGATTTCCTCACTTTTTGAGGTTTTTTCTAGATCATAATTCTCGCATGTATGTATATATATATGCATGAATTGGGTAGATCAATTTGATCCCAGCTTGCCACGTCGATCGGCTCTCGATCCTTCTTCTCCCCTTTTTCTGTTTCCGTTTTGATCGCATGACAGTATATATATATATATATTTTAAATTACGAATTGACCCCCTAAAATTTTAAATCAAATAATAAATTATGTCATCCACCTCATTATTTTTGAAATGTTATGAAATATGACTTAAATAAAAATTAGGGTCTTACAAGTTTGGTTTGAATAATTCGTTTTTCGAGATCTTCAACCCAAATCCTATGGTTTTAAACAATGTAAAATCTGTTTTTAAGGTGATTTGAGTATATTTCATATATCTATCATATATTTTGAAGATATTATTAATTGGTCCCTATATTACTTGATTCTATGAGTTTAATTTGTAAACTACTTTCTATATTTAAGGTTTTTGAACACAAGACGTTTTGGGGACAAAATTGAGTTTTTCAAAGAGGATTTTTAAACCAAATTCATTTGATTTAAATGGATCTTTATGTGAAATAAATGGTCTTATATTTTGAAAAATAGCCGTTATAGGCGTAGTTTGAAATCTATATATTAAGACTTGTATTTTTCAATTAAAAAAAATAAAGAACAAGAGTTTTAATCAGCTATATTCGTAAAGAGAGAATTATTTTGTTGAGAGTATTTTTAAGAGAAAAAAGTCTGATTTGAAGAAATCATTGTTCTTGCTATTTTTGGGTTTGAGTATTTCTCACGATCTTCTAAAAGAAATCTCAGTGACATTATTCTTGATTACTTGCTCAATATTATTTGTTCTTTAATTGAGTTATATTCTTAAATTAAGCTAGTAGTATTTTATGTGAAAAATCGTTTTCAATGTAGAATATCCTAAAAATCTTGTGAAGCAATTTTTCCTTGTGAAATCTTATTTATTTTATCTGTGTGCTTAAATTAAGTGAAATCAGATTTATTTTCTCACGTAATTCTATCACATAATTTATAAGGACATTAATCGAGCATACATTGTATTGAGGTAATAGAAGCTCCTGTGAATTTTTTTTTTATAATTTTTGTATTTTTGAGTATGAGTGGATTAGACACATTTGGGTCGGTGTCTAATCAAAGTAAATTGGTTTGATTTTTAGTCTGTGAAAATGATTATGTTGGATTATGCTTGTAATATAATTAATTTAATATTTAGTCTGGTAAAAAGATAAGGTTTTTCCTTAGATTATAAAAAGAAAAAATTATAATGGTTTAAGTCTAAGTCTGAGAAAAGAATTAGGTTTGTCTTTAGCCTGTGAAAAAAAAAATTGTAAGAGTTTGTTTCCTACTTGGGAAATGAATAAAGGATTAATCGATTGTGAAAGCCCTGTGGAGCTCGGGAGACTAGACGTAAGTAAGAATAGCTTACAGAATTAGGATAAATCGTTGTGTGCATTTTCTTTGTTTCTGGTTGTTTGATTGTGCACTTAATTAAATACGTTTCCGCTGTAAGATAAGATAATAACCAGTTAGAAAAACTGGTAATTTGTGTGATTGATAATTAATTGTTTAAATTTTTATCACTACCGAATTCATCTCCCTCTTAAGTAGAACTATGGGCCAATAGAACTTCTTACTGTCTTCAATCCATAGCTTCTAGACATGCGTCTTTGGACAATCTTCAAGAATGAGAGACACCGCTTCTATGGGATTTTCACAACAATCCTTGGGATATTTCTACTTGAGGCTATGCGAGTCCTTGTGTAGATGCTCCATAGCTCTACTTCAAGCTTTGTGCAGTTTGGGAGTTGACCATAATAGACCACCTTCTAAACTCCTAAGTTGTCCTGAATAAGACCCTGATTCCTCATCGTATCGGGTTTTTCGTCGTGATACCATCAGTATTAATCTTATAAAAATCTGCACAAGGGAAAGTCCAATGAGACAATCTTGACATGGGGAGCATTTAGTATAGAAAACTTCTAGTAATTCTCTGTCCAAGCAAGTTATCCGGAAGAACGTAATGAGAGTATCGGTTTCAATCACCTCAATTACTTCTCGGTTTCTATCTTTTCGTACCTCCCAAATGATCACATCAAAATTAATATATATATATAGAGAGAGAAGAGTCAGGAGTAGTCCCTTGAAGATGTTTCTTGATCCATCGATCTAAATCAAAATCGAAGTCTAGATTTCCACCAAGAATGTCCTCAAACCAATGCTCAACTCTAACCGCTTTATGGCACTTTCTCAAGGCCTGATAAACTGTTTCAATCCCCTCCCACTTGAGCATCTTTTACATATGGTAGAGGTGTTGCTATTAATATAGTTAAATAATATAAAGTAAAACACTAAAAATCTCAAAACTTAAAACTTAAATTGCATAATTCAGAACTGAATATTCAAGGATATAATTGAAATTTAATTTAGATTGTGAAATTGCGGGAAGAGTTGACACCAAAAGGGACACATGTAAATTTTTCCTTAACATGATTGCCTGTGGGACACACAAATAAGGAAATTGGGGCTCAAAAGTCCTTTTCACTCATTTCCTCGTTGCTTGGAAACAAAGCAATTAGTAATTATTTCTTTTATTTTTTTTAACAAAAAAGGAAAAGAAAAAGAAAAAAAACTAATAGCAGTTATATAATTCTCTATTTGTTGATTTTATATAATATACTAATTAAATTGGAAGATCTAATCTAATACTAAGAACTAAAATTGAAAGACATTGAAGGAGATTTTATTATTGTTCATCTCATCAATCTTACTCCATTTCTCACTCTTATTTAAATGGATGGTCAAGATTAATACTTAACATTATTAATATATTTTAACCTTCTTATTCAAATGGAATGGCCAAACATACTAATAAAAAATAAATAAAAAAATATCTCGAAAAAATAAAAATAAAAATAAAAATTATATTAACATTAATTTACTAATTTTTTTAAAAAATTATAAAAATAAAAATTAAATCCCTAATACATACAATTTTAAAATTTGAATTATATTCAACTAAAATTATAGTATTAAACAAACTTGGATACCAAATCACCATTTAACAATACATCATATACAATATAGTTTCCTAGCACTTTATGATAACATTAATTTAAAAAATGACCAAAACAATTGCATATAATTTTACTAAAATATGATATTTTTCTAATTATACTAGAAATATAAAAATTAATTTCAACATGCACCTTTCTTTAAAATTAAAATTAGGTAGAACTAAAATTTAATTATTTCATTAAACATTAAATAATATTTTTAATTTCAACACCTAAAACTAAAATATAATACTAATTGTAAACAAATATTTTAAAATAAAAAATATATTTCAAACACTTCAAAATAATAAATAGTTTACCCACCAAACAAATTAAAATAAAAATAAAAATACAAACCCCACTAACCAACACAAAATATTTTATAAAAAATAATAAATATAAAATTACATTTAAATAATCAAATAAAATACACATGAGAATTATTTTAAAACTTGTGCTTAGCGCTGGTGTAAAACTAGTTTTTGATTAAATATAAATTTATTTATGATTAGATCAATGATTTTTTATTTTAAAATTAAAATAGTTTTTCCCATTCAGATTTTTGTTCTTAATTTTTTTTTTCCTCTCTTTTAAAACTCATCATTTTCATTCATGTAGTGGAAGAAACTGAAAACAATCTTCTTGGTTTTGGGCCTTTTGCCAATGATTTCCACAGCCACATGGGTGCTATGTTCAAACAGCGAATATATAATATATATATAAACATATTTAAAACAAAGGGGAAAAAAGAGAAAAGAATCATAAATAATATCAAAAAAATTGTCTTTCATAAGAGTACAATTATAGAAAAAAAAATTAATTAAGCAAAATACACACAGAGAAGAAAAAAGGTACGATTATTGGGCTATAATTCAATAGGAAGAACAGAGCTTTTGGATCCTCGTCCATGTCCGAAGGAGAAGAAAGATCTACGCACTCTGCTACTGCTCTCTCCGCCGTTCCTAATCTCACCGACATGCCTGCTCTGTCTTAATATCTCTTGAACCGACAAATACACGTTTCGATCCGCAGCAGAATCCATCGAGAATGATCTCCTGATCGCTGTAATAGAAAACCCATCTTCTTCTTCTTCTTCTTCCTCTTCTACTTTCTCTCTCACGTCAATGGACAGGTGATGATTCCTCTTTCTGTGTTTGGAAATCTTCTTCTGTTCCGACGATTGTATCCTCTCTGTTCTTCTGTCGTCTCCGGCGAATTCGATCGCCGGCGAAGCCTCGTCGCGGCCCAGATGGGTTGGGTCGGAATATTGTGGCGAGGAAGCCGGCGCGACGATCCGGTCGATCGGAACCCGGATCTCGCCGGAAATTTTCGCTCTGCAGAGCGGACAATTGGTGTTGCTCTGTAGCCAGATGTCGATGCAGTCCAAGTGGAATCCATGGCCGCATCTTGGAAGAACTCGGAGCATATCTCCTTCTCGAAATTCACTCAAGCAGACCACACATTCCGACGCCATTTTCGCTCCACTTTCTTCCCCGCCTGCGTACCTGAAAGTTGGGATTTCTCGGATCAGAACTTCGTCCAGTCCCCGGCTCCGCCACGAGGGGGAGTAGGCGGTTAATGGGTCGTCGATTCTGGTCGGGTTTGGGGAACTGAATCGCCTGAGAGGGTCGAAATGCTGCCAGTTAAAGCAGCATTTGGTGATGAAGATATAGTAGGCGACGAGTAAGAGGGCGGTGGCTATTATTCCGAGCACGGCGACCGCTAGTATTGGAAACCCATGGTCGGGAACGGGCGCTGGGGATTGAACATGCCGTTGCAGGCGGCTGTGGATGCGCGCGTGTCTCGAGTCCATTAGAGAAACTCTGTGCGACTCTGTAAGAGCAATGGAATTAATGGGAGGAGAGAGAGAGAGAGAGAGAGAATCAAATGCAAATGGAGTTGGGGTGGCAAACAGGGGACATGGGCATGTTAGAGAGAGAGAGAGAGAGATGTTTGGATGAATTCAGAATAAGGACGTAGAGATTGGGAAGTCAGAAGATAATAAAAAAATGGAAAAGCATTGAATGAGAGTTGCAAGTGTTTAAAGATTAATTAACAATTAACATGCATGGAGACAGAGAGAGAGACGCAAGAGTTGACTACATGAAATTGGTATTTGACTAGGACAGGCATATTCATTTTCACTTTCAAATGGGGAACCCCTATTGACACTCCAGTCCTCTTGCACTAGGGCGGGTCATGAACCGGGTTGGGCCGGGCTCTACTTAGGATATTATAAAAATAATTTTGGCCCGATTTCGGCCCGACCCTATGAACATGTCCTATCTTCATGTTCAAGTCCGGTCCTAAAAAATTAAAGCCCAAATTTGGCCCTATATTTTTCATAATTTAATAAATAATATAGAGCATAAAAAAAAAAATGAAAAAAAAAAGGAGCTAAATAACATATGAAATCTAGGAGATTTGAGAGATCAAGAGAACTGCAAATTAATGGGTACACTTTGCAGCAAAACGTTTTGCATACATGACAAAAAAATCATTACCCTAGGAACGGACACGCAGTGGTGGTGAGAGCGACGAAAGATCACCTGTGCAAGAGATATGGGTCAGATCTGGTGAAATAAAAAACACGGTGATGAGCAGCGGTGGAGCCACCAAGACGGAGATGGCATAGAAATGCGGTGATACGATGCATGACGATGATGCTACTTCGGTGATGGTGATGCACAACGATGGAACGAAGATGATGGCAATGAAGGTGCATGAAGCCTGGATCAAAGATGGGGCGATGGAGGAAGAGAGGAAGAGAGAGGTGTGACTTAAGGATGAGAGCGTTGAGTGATTCAAGGGAGATAGCAGGGAAATGAATAATTACGATTAGGGCTTTTGTATGCATAGAGAGAGAAGGGAGGGGGTTGGTTTAGAGATTGAGTCAAAGGCCAAGTATTGTGGATTTCAAGGCAGACAAATGTTGTACAGGGCACTAGTGTTTTTACAGCTATCAAAAAATAATGGAAACAAGGGAACAGGAAAAGAACCTACTCTCTCTAATTGTACACTACTCGCCACCCTACATTGGAAGGATAAATTACACTTTCCTCCCCAATAATTTATTCCTCTCATTTTGATATATACATATATAAAATAAATGATCGGGCTGGGCCGAGCCAGACCTTCCCTAAACAAATATTGCAAAGTCCTAACTCGACCCTAAAAATGAACGGGCTTGGTGTATGAGCCCAAGTCCTGTCCATGAGCTCAAAAATTGAGCCCAAGTCCTAAAAAATGGTGATGGTCTGGGCGGGCCCTCAAACCTAGGACCAGCACTACCATGCACTCTAATTTGGAGTGCAAGTGGATATTTTTGTTTTGCTCATGGGGTTTCCTCAAAACATCAAGGAAGATGGCGAAGAATTGTCTTATAATAAAAAATGAGATTTTTATTGGCTCACCCTATATTAAAAGTTACCATAGAGATTTAACTAAATAAAAAATTTATTTGTAGATTTTTTTTTTTTTTTTGTTAGAAATAATGTGTAAAAATTAGTGCTCGATGGTTGACAAAATGTATGGAATTAACATTATTACTATTGCGTAAATCATGGACAACCGTAATGGAACTTCTTTTTTTCTCTCTCTCTCCCCTCAACGTCTAGGGTTCCACATACCAAACAAATAAGATTGCAAAGGAAATTCGTCAACATCTCCATTTCCACCATCTTCATTGGTGGTAGCCACGCCTGTGGATTGAACACAACTAGTTTTTTGGTTTGCAGAGGAAGCAATAACGGTTGTCACTCGATTTTCCTTCAAATCTTGCTTACGAATACTCCGGATCGGCCTCCGAGCCAATTGCAGCTGTGTGATTCGGAGATTGAATGGTACTATTGTACGTTGGGGTGGCACCAGAAGGTTTCCGACAAATGTTCCCAGCGAAATTTAGTTCTAATCGATCGTCGTCAATTCGGATTTTAGTGTGCATTGACCATCGGTAATTTCCGTGTCATCTATTGGAGTCTTGGTTTTTTAATGGATCATGTTATTCTTTTCCTCCATTATTGCAAATTTCGTTAGAGATGACTCTTTCAGGTCATTGTGTTCAATCAAATCATACATTCAGTATGTACCCTAGTTCTCTCTCTTTCTTTTTACTCCAGCAATGGCCGGATTTGTAAGCCTTGCAATACATAGACTCCAACTTCATGCCTCCACCGGCGGAATTACTGCCACCGCTAATTACTCCCTTCCTTTTGTCATTGTCGAGAGGATTGTAGAGAGGTTGTTGGCGTTATCAAATGTTGGGTTAGTCGAAATAATGTGAACATTCACAATAGTACAACAATAATGCCAATGTTTACACTAATAATCCTAGTAAATTCTAGTGTTTTACATTTTATTGTTCCAAAATAATACGAACATTCACAACAATATAACAGTAGTGTGAATGTTCACACTGATAATCTTATTAAATTTGGTGCGTTACGAGTTATTATTTTGAAAAAGTATGAACATTCATAACAGTATACAATAGTGTGAATATTCATAATTAAAGTAGACATTCATTTACATATGTAAACTTGACAATATCCTAATGTGATAGTGCATCTAAAACTTAACGTTGCAACAAATTATAACACAAAAATGTGAATGTTCAAAATATAATTACGGTCATTAAAATGGTGTGTAATATTTGAATGTTTCACATAAACAATTTAATATTTGTCTTTAAGGAAAGCCACAAATGTAATTATTCACATTAGGTATTGTGAACATTCACAATATTTCACAACAATCATTGTAACAATTGTATTGTTCAAAATAGCAATAAAAAATAAAATAAAAAATATAAATGTTCACAACTAAAGGAGACATTTATTTACATATACAAAACTTGAATAATGACCCAAAACAATAGTGCATCCACAATTTAATGTTGCAACAAGTTATAATTGGGGAATGTAAATGTTCACATTGTTCAAATGGAGAATAACATTTGAATATTTTCACATTAACACTTTAATTTTTGTTTTTAAAGGAAGTCACATAAGTGAATATTCACACACTCAACACAATAAATTGATTTTTAGTGCGAATGTTCACAAAAAATCTGCAAATATGAATAATGAAATATAACCAATTTCAATATCCAAAACCAGTAATAAAGAAGACATTCATGTACATATTCAAAAACTAACAATACTCTATTTCATATTCACATACCCAAGTATAGTTCATCTAAAATCTAAGGGAGAAACTTAGTCTCAATATGGAAGGGAATAATGAGTGTGGAATGTGTATTGGACATTAAAATTGTATATATTTTTTTTACATTGGAAATGTTCAAAATATTGATTTCTTTAGCCATGGTTTGTTCCATGATTTAATAAACTTTTCATTTATATTTCAATGGTTGTAGGCTTTGTAGAATGACATAATTTATAAATTAAAAGTCAAACATGGTTAATGTAAAAGAAGGTTTATTTACTAAAGTTCCTTAGATGACCAAAAACTTAATTACACTAGTTTGGTATTTTTTTTAAATGCTATTTTGGAGTACTAAATAATAAAAATGCCATTCTTGATCCCGAAATTTTGATAGACAATTAAGTGTTGATATTTTTTGTGGAACTAATAGATTTGTTGAGTGTTTTAGTTTAAAAGAGTTCCATTCAAGATCAAATCATTAAGTAATTATGAAGGATGCAGGGACGATAATATTATGAAGTAATTATGAAGGATGCAAAGACGGACATTAAAAAGATGAAGAGATTGAAGATTCTGAAGAAATTAGATAAAAACAACTCAAATATCTTTTACTCTTAATATATCCGATTAGGATTATACACGACACAATTCCAATGATTTATATTTATGTGTTTTTAAATTAATGTCCTAATTAAGTTCAATTATATGCTTTAATGTGAAATTAAAAAAAGAAAATTGACCTAAGTAAGATTAGTGTTTAAAATTGATTAATAGTGTCAATTTAATTAACTGAGAAAAGAAATCAGTTAAAAACGTTGAAGATTGGAGTTGAAATGAATTAAGGAATAATGTTCTAGCAATGATCGGTCAACCGACCAAGTAAGATCTGTCAATCGATGGGTATAGGGTGGAAATTTGGAGAAGTCTCTGAGTCGATCGGTCAACTGACCATCGATTATTGGTCAACCGACTAGGGCCGAAAAATGGCTTGGAGAGCATTCTGAATTGATCGGTCAATTGACCCATGGGAGATCGGTCAACCGACCGACGTATGAGAATGGCTTGGCTAGTTTCCTGCATCGATTGGTCGACCGATGAGCAGAGGTCGGTCAACTGACCGTGCTGTTTCAAATTCTGAAGGTTTTCAGGATCAAATCTAAAACTAGCCGTTGCTAGCCATTTTTTAGCATATCGTTTGGAGATATTTTAGGAATATGGATATCCCTATAGATATGGTACATTAAATTAAAGTGGTTCTTAATTAAGTACATTTAATACTTCCTATCTACTTGATTTAAGGTTGAGATTTATTTTGAGGACTTAATTGAAAGATTTGAAAGCTATATTTAAGTCAAATATACCAGGATTGAAAGCTAATGATATATGGGGTCTATAGGTGTATTTAAATGTTATATCTTGAGGAAACTAACAGTTATAGGACCTGTTTCAAATTGCTTTATATAGACCTACGAATTTTGAGTTTGAGATATGATAATTTCAATAACTATTCAGTTCCTAAATTTTTATAAGAGTCATCATTCTGATATTATTTTGAGAAATCAATTGTGAGATCAATTGTTGAGAAGTTCTTGAGTTAAAAGCGCTGATTGTTTTGGCGTCACCGATTTGAGCTATCTAGCGATTCAATTTTTAATTTTCGATGTTTTTCTGGTGAGATCTTTCCAAGCTATCAATATTTATTGTGAATTTATATTTCTATACTTGCTTGGTTGATAAGATCTTAGTAAAATCGTTATTGAACATTAAAGAACAAAAAAAATATTTTAAAACGATTTTTGTGATAATCTGATTATGTGTTTATTTTTGTGCTACCCACATTTATTATAATCAGATTTTGAATTCCTCACGTAAATTCTATCATTAGTGAATTCGAGACATTAATTAATTTTAATTGATTTGAGATGGTAGAAGCTTCGAGTGGGAAGAAACTCATTGATTTTTTTGTATTTGGTGGGTTTGTATAGATTAGATACTGTTGGGAGTATCTAGTTAGGGGTAGCAAGGGTTTCAATCTCTTCTGGTAAAGAGATTGAGGTTTAATCTTTACCTAGTGCATAAAAATGTTAGGTTACTTTTTTTCCCTTAAAAAAAAGTCTATGCGTGATTTTTCCTGATTAGAATTAATTATGAGTGATTTATAAATGTTCTATCCTTACCTGAAAAAATGATACTTGGAGTGTTTTTGGTGAGGTTTGATTCTTAGTCTAAGATATAAAATAATTAGGTTTTATCCTTAGGATGATGTGAAAGGTTTAGGTTAGTCTTGAGTCTGAAAAAAAGATAAGGTTATTCCTGTGCCTGGGAAAAGGATTAGGTGGTGATTCCTCTTGAATAAAATTAGGTTAATCTTGAGCCTAGTAAAAAGATAAGATTTTTCCTGAGCATAAGAAAAGAAAATTATAAAGGTTGATTCTGAGCCTGTAAAAAGAATCATTGTGTAAAAGTTTGATTCATACCTTTTTAAAGGAATCTAGTGGTTTTAGTGGGTGCGAATCTCCGTGGGGCTCGGGGAACTGCATTCGTCAAGAATAACTTGGTGAATCAGGATATATCTTTGTGTGCTGCATTGATTTACATTATTTATATTTTTATTGTTTAGGTGTGTACTTAGTATTTATAACACTTATCCGCTCCATTATAAAGAGAATAATTAATTTAAGATTAAATTAATTATTTGATTTTTTAAGTGTTTAAGGAAAAGAATTTGCTTAAATTTTTACAACTACCCAATTCACATCCCTCTTGGGTAGATCACTGGGCCAACACCTATAATTATTTTTTGCTTTTGCAGAACTTTTATTTTATTTGATTTCACTATACAATGGTTTATAATTATTTTTAGGGGTTCTTATAGTCTCTTTATTTTTATTGTTTTTTTATTTTATTTTATTTATAGAGATTTGTTTTAATATTTATTAATTTATTATTAGTCATTATTGATATCTAATATTGAAAGTGAAAGCTTTTGCCTAGGTTAAATAGGAATGCTACAAGTATTTTTTTTTTTGATACGTAAGATGAGAAACACAAAAAGACTAAGGTCAGTGGTCAAAGGCTCTCGCCTCTATCTCTGCCATCACCATATCAGTCATGTCCTCCAGGGGAGATTCCAACATTTTCAAGTCAGTGTCCCCATTAGTTCCCTTCCTAGCTAGATATCTGCAAATATGTTTCCTTCTCTAGGAGAAAACTAGAGTATGTATTCATTATTTTTGAGAAAATATTTGCAATTAGCCACCTATGGCATGAGGCTATAGGTTTTCGGACACACTCCCAAAATGAGAAAAACATCTTTTGTCAAGTCAGTTTCCACCACAATCCTTGGAAGATCCCTAGAAGAGACGATACATATCTCAGTCTGTAGACTTCTTATATCCACTTCCAAGTTGGTGCATGACTCTAAGAGATTAAGAAAATTTTGCAGTAACTCGCTTGCCAATTGATATATCTGATGGATAGTAACTGAGATATCAGAAGTGATTCCCTCAATTACTTTCATGTTTGTTTCCTTCCATATCTCCCAAATGACAGCAATGAATTTAAAAAATAAAGACGGATTTCAGATACTCTCTTTCAGATATTTTTCTATCTAGCGCCAAAGATTGATTTTATGGTCCCTGGTTCCTGCAAATATTCTCACAAAAACAGACAAAATTCGGCTCGCTTTGGGACATAACCGAAAGATATGGTCCATAGTTTTAATGCCTCTAGAGCATCTTGGATAGATACTAGTAGCATTTCTCCCTCTTATGGACTTAAATTGATTAGTGACCATCTTTTTATGGAAGAAAATCCAAAGCAAATATAGGAACTTTTGTGACAGTTTTAGCCCCCAAATCCAAATCCAACTCCAATTTTTATTTGGCTTAAATATCTCTTTCCTTTCAAAAAATTGGTAAGCCAATTTAACTGAGAATTTTTTAGAAGCTTCATTTTTCCAGATTGGGGTACCTTATCTCGTTCGTTTTGCGAATTCGCGAACCAAAATGTTCTTAATTTTTGTATTATTTATAATTTAGAGGATTGGTATGAGGAACCAATACTCATTATTATCTATGAAATATGAGACTCTAAGATCATACGTGTCTTGGACTTTCTGATTTTTTAGAGGACTATTGACACACCACCTATCCACCCATAATTTAATGCAAGTCCCATTGCCAACTTACCATTTAATATTTTGGCACAAAAAGTTCTTCATTGAGGTAATTCTTTTCCAAAAAAAAGGAATTAAATTTCTTAACCCTAAAGGATTCAAGTCCTTATTTGATGATTTTGATAATCCAATTAAGTTGAATGTTTGTCTAGATTAACATCGTGTTTGAGGTGTGGTGATAATATTTATAGGTATTAGTCAGATTTTTGTTGGACCAAGAAAATGATATGAAGCATTGAGCAAGATATTCAATGATCAAGAAGATGACATGACGCTGAAGCTGTTGAATGAACAATTTTTTTTTGGGTATTTCTAATGTAAAGTTATTTAAATTCATGTTAACCTGACTAAACCACTCACTGCACATTAACATGTGATTAACTACTTTATATGTGTGTGACTAAGTGATTAGAAGTGCTTAATTTCATGAGTTTGTATGCCTTAAGCGTGCCTTACGTGTGATAGGAGTTAAATTAGTTCAAATCGGTCAACTCGCTTTAAAAAATTCAGTCAATTGGTCGTAATCAAAGTTTAAAAATTTGAGAAACAAGTTAAATGAATTGACTAATCAGGGTAACAGTTGACTGATTGCATGAACTATTTCGACTAACTGATTCAAGTTCCTAGAGGTTTTATGAATTGGGACAAAATAGTCCAATGGTTGGGGTATTTCGGTTGACTGGCTAATTCAAGTTCCTAGATTCTTTGAGGAAAAGCTCAAAACAATCGACTGAATGGCCTGGACAATTGACTGATTTGGTTTGATTTTTTAAATTAATTAAACATTTTTCGAATAAATTTTTGCTTCGATTTTAATATTAAATATTATAAATTATTTTGTAAATATTATTAAATGATTATATCTTATTAAAAATATTTTTAAAGAGATTTTTTATGGGAAACATTTTTGAAACTGAGGGTTTTATCATAAATTCATTCTGGTCCTCAAGTGTTTTGATTTCATGATTCGTTTAGTAAAACCTCTTGACCTATATTTTTTGGCTTGGAAATTGAATGTGCATTTTACTTGAGTCTGGACTTTAAACTGGTTGTATTCATAGTCAAATTTGCTAAAATTTATAGGGTCAAATAGGTTAGGTTTTAAGGGCTTGATTTAAGGGATTTCAAGTAGAAACTAGCCGTTGGAGATCTTTCCAAATTTGGCCTATTTTAGGTTGCGATTTTGGAATTTAATATATAGATTTTGAGAAAAAATTAATTAGTTTTTTTCTTTGTTTAAAGAAAGAAATTCATAAATATTCAAAAAGAAAATGCAAGAGACCTTGAAATTGAGTGAAACATCTTTTGATGTCTTGAGAAATTTGTGAAAGATTTTTTGAGGGAAAATCTTGTTGAAGATAATTTGTGAAACCAATATTCTGATCTTTGATTCAAACATTCTACTACGAATTTGGTGAGATTGTTCTGATTTATTTTATTCTCTTTGTGATACATAGTTTTGATTTATTATGTGCTTGTTCGGAATTGTATCTTGATTAGATCATGACTTGAAATTTGAAATCAGATTTTGATTCTGAAAAAATCATTTTCTGAATAAACTAATTGATCTTTATTTTGAAAATTAATTGTTGAGTTAAAAAATTTGAATTATTTGGAATATTTGATTATGTGCTTCACTATGCTTAAAATCATATTTATAACATAGTTGCTTAATTTATTATCTTGTAAATCGTGTGCACTTCTATCATATTTAGATTGGGTTGAATTATGAATTTAATATTTATAAGTGTTGGTAGAAACTCTTTGTAAGAAAAACCAAAGTTTTTTATTTTTATTTTTATTTTTTGAGGTTATAACTTACACCTAAACGTACATTGTCTGAGTGAAAGTGTGTTTAAGTATAAAGGAAATTTACCCAAATAAGATTGTATGGGTTTGATTCTCATTTGAGAAGAGAATATGAATTTAGTAGATTAATTCCCTATGAGAAATTAGTGGAGTAGATATAGACAAGAGTAACTTACTGAACTACTATAAAATGCTGATGTCAAGTATCTCTATATCTATCTGTTTGTGTGTGCCTAGATATAACACTTTTGTGCTTAATCCGATAAAATTGAGTAGGTGTTAATTATTTGATTAAATTTTTAAAAACTACACAATTTACCTCCTATTGGGTAGACATTTGGGCCAACAAATTTATTTTGGAATCCAAGTATTGGGGCTTCTTTTAGCTTTATATTTTTCGGATAGAGTTCTATTCCAGAGAGTTTTCTTTCCCATCACAAGGTTTCACACAATTTTAGTTAGAAAATATTTGTTACTTATTCTAGCTTCCTTTATACCAAGCCCCCTCCCTCTTTAAGTTTGCAAACAGTTTTCGATTTAATTGCATGACTTTTATTCTTAGATTGGACTTCTCTCTAGAGAATTTTTTCTATTAATTTTATCAATTTTATTTCAAGGGAAGAAGGGAGGATGCTTTGTATAATAGGGAATACTAGAAGTAAAAGATTTATTCAAGACAGTTTTGTCTGCCAGAGATAGGATTTTAACTTTCCAGTCTGAGAGCGTCCTTTGAATTTTCTCAAGGACATAATTGTAGTGTTTACTATAATTTCACTTGTCAATGAGGGACATTCCTAAATAAGTTTTCGAATCATAAGATTTTTTACTAATTTCGTTAGTTAGCAAGTTGTCCACATTGGGAGAAACAAACGATTTGGATTTCTTTAGATTAATTTTTTGTCCTAAGGCTTTCGTGAATTTATCCAATACTTCAAAGGATTGAGGATAGGTTTTATCATCATCCTCGGAGAAAAGTATAAGATCATCAGCAAAAAAAAGATAGGTAATATAAGGGGCCTTTTTTTTCTAGCACGAATCCAATTACATTTTCTCTTTGTTGCCATTTTGTTAATTAGGTGGGATAGTATTTCCATAAAGAGGAAAAAAAGGTAGGGGGACAAGGGGACTCCCTGTCTGAGACCCCCCGGAAGGGTTGAAATTCCCAAAGGCATTCTTATTTTAGAGGATTGAAAGAGTGGATAGTCTAACATAACTCATAATTAGATTATTCAAGTTTCAGGAAGATTAAAATAAAATAGAGTCTCTTCAAGAAAGTCCCAATTTCAATTTTAATTATCCAACTTTTAGTTCTTCTCAAGGAGTGTAGAATTTATTAGGTAATAACAATATTATCTATAGTCATTCTACCAAGGATAAAGTTGCTCTAGGTAGGACTCACCAAATTTCCAAGAAGGGGTTAGCCTACCAACTAGGATTTTTATAACAAGTTTATAGGAGGCGTTACATAGGCTAATTGGTCTAAATTGGAAAATAGTTTCTGGATTATCAACTTTCAGTATGAGGGGCTATAAGAGCTTTGTTATTAATCGTAGGCATTGTCCAATAAGTGAAACATTCCTTAACAAAATCACACAGGTCATAACCACCCATACCCCATTTATTTTTAAAAGAAAATGTCTTGATAGACATCATACCATGGAGCTTTTAGATCTCCCATTGCCTGAAGCGTTTCCCATATCTCCCTAATGTTGGCTTCATTTATAAGGTTAGAGATAACATTATTTTCAATTTTTGGGCAATTATCGATTAAGACTCTTCTATTGGGACCTGAGCAATCATCTGGAAAAAGTTTAAGAAAGTAATTATGATTTTTAAGGAGATCATGGTATTTTATGCAGTTAATTTCACTTTTAAGAGCATAAATCTCATTTTTCCTTCTTCTTTGGAGGGGCATGCATGGAAAAAAATTATTATTTTTGTTCCCTAGATCAAGCCATAGAATTCTAGATTTCTAGGACCAGAAAAATTCTATTTGATTTAGAAGGAACATATATTCACTTTGAAGAACTTTGTCAAGAATTTCAAGATTACTCGAGTTTCTAATATCTTGCTTAATTTTTACTCTCTTTATCCGAGCAAGAAGAGATCTTTTTCTTTTAAATAGATTCCCAAAGGTTTCTTTATTCTAGATTTTAAGCACTTTCTTTCAAATCACTCATATCCTTATCCCATTTGGTTCCAATCAAATTGTTAAAGTCTTGGTGTATTAACTACATGGCTTCAAAATAAAAAGGTCTTGTCCTAGCAGTATTATTAAAACCAGAAAAATGGATAATAAGAGGTTAGTGATCAAAATACGTATGGCGGAGAGATTCAACATCAGCCTCAGGGTAGGTAGTACACCAATCTTCATTGGCCGTCACTCTATCAAGTCTCTTACCAAAGGAATTGACACCTCTTTTGTTGCATGTTCTCTGCCTCTCTATCATTTCTATTTACCACTGTACATGTTATTGTTGCCTTCATAGCCATTGGCTTTTCCAGTTTCTATTTCCCTCATTGTCGCACTGTCGTTCATCACTGCATCCGATGGAAGAACTGCAATTTTTGCATGGGGGATAGCAGCTAGAGTCATGGGTGACTCTGTCCCAAGTATAGCAGATGGAATGAAGGCTTTTATATTTAATTTTGTAAACTCGGCCTCTCAGTTCGTATCTTGGTATCAGAGGCTTATTTAGATCTAGTTCCACAAATATTCGTATAAATTTGCCTCCAATTGAAGCTGTTGTATTACCGTCCATGTTGATGGGCCTTCCCACTGATCTTCCAATACCAAAATGGACTGGGGGTTCGTAATATTCAGCAGGAAGATTAGCCAATCGAATCCATACCAATGTTTTTTCGACTCCACAACATCCCCAAGATGAAAATTTGCCTCCCACTTCCTCGTTGTGTGATAGGGATTAAATATTATCCAAGGACCCTCTATTATCATCTTATGAGTATCCAATATTCAGTCAAACTTGGCAAGGTAAAGTCCATGGTTTAAGTCAATATATAATCTCACATTCGTACTATAACTTTCATAATGCCCTGGTTTTCACACACAAGGTGTTGTAACCAATTGGACATCCTAGCAGGCGGATGATGAGTGATCCTTTCTATTTTTTCTTATTTGCCCTAACACATTGTCTAGGATCTTGATTTTTGGAAAACCAATTCGTTCTTCCGGTGTTCCTCCCTAAGACTTTGTTTTAATTTGCTTTGTTTCTTCGAAGTTGTCATCTTCTTCATTGAAGAGGACGGAATGCTCCATGCATCTAATATTTTCCTTGGCGAGTTTACTATTTTTTGTTTTTAGAGATAATGAAATATTAATGGGATTTTAATGTTAAATTAATTAAATCCCTCGTACTTATATTAATTTTACTTATTCTAATTAATTATACAAGTAGTTCAATGATATTCTTCTAATTGAAAATCAATGTAAACTTTTTTTTTAAATAAATCTCGCATATTAAATTGGTCAACATAATTATATTTTCTCTTTTTTTCTCTTTTGATATGATGTTTTTCATTGATAACTGTTGAATCCAAAGTTTTGATGAGCAATTAAGTATTCATATTTTTTGTGGAACTAATGGTTTTATTGAGTATTTCATATTTATAGTTCCATGTATTTGATTAAAAAGAAGATTTGTTGAAGAAAATATAAAGGGTGCAAGATGTACATGATGAATACGTGAAGAATTTTGAATACGTTGAAGAAAATAGGTGAAAATAACTCTTTACTTATATATTCTTAATGCAACACGAATTAGGATCATGTACAACACTTAAAATGAAGTAATCTTATGTGTGTAATGATAAGAAATGATAAGTTTAAGATCCTAAAATGAGATATTTTATGCACTTTTTATGTGAAATAGTTTTGATAAATGACATAATTGAAAAATGTGATTTAAAGTATAAAATGTTGTGTTTTTTAGTCAATTCGGTCAACCAGCAAAATGGGTCGGTTGACTTATCAAAACAATGGGTTTTGAAGTAGAAATAGAGTCCTACTGATCCAATCGATAAACCAAGAAAAGAAATTAGTGAACCGTTTGAAACAGTGGCTAAAATGAGTAAGGGAATGAGCACTCTGATTGATTCAGTCAACCGATGAGTTTGGGTTAGTAAACCGAATGAAATAGTGGCTGAATTGAAAAAATAGGGAAAGACGCTAATCGAGTCGGTCAATCGACTAGGTAGGTCGGTTAACTGACTAGGTATAAGGCCAATGGCTATTTTCAGCTTGGCACAAAGCAGTTGACCGAATGACAATAGTCGATCAGCTGACTATCTCGGTCAAATTTTGATTGATTTGGTCTCTTGGTAAAAAACTATCTATTTTTTTTATGATTCCAAGAGAGAGATTTGGGGGATTTGAGTGATATTCAAATATGTATGACTTATTATGTGATCCCTATTGATTTGCTCCATATATTTTGAGATTTTCTTAATTTAAATAATTTAATACTTCCTATTCTTATGATTTTAAATTGGGAAACATTTTATGGACCTAAATGAGTATTTCAATGAACATACCTAGATTGATAGGAGATGTTATATGGGGTCTTAGAGTGTCAATTTATGACAAATCTTTTAAAAACTAGTTGTTAGAGGGCTAGTTCTAGTTCTATTTAATAAAACCTACGGGAATGAAATTAAACACATCAATAACATCAGTTTTGAGATTTTACAAGAGTGAGATTTTTGCTGAGATTTCTATGAGAGATTCTATTTAAGTTCTTGATCTAAAGAGCGTGATGTTCGGTGTCACCGATTTGAGTTCTAATTGAAATATTATCATTGTCTTCGGTGTTTCTCGGTGAGATCTATCTAAGCTTTATTATTTACTTTCTAAAGTCATATTTATATTGATTGCTTGGTTTAAGATTGTTAGAAAATCTTTTTGAACTTAGAAGCTTGAAAATCTTTTAAACGTTTTTTTTATTGATTATTTGATTACTTGCTTAATTTGCGTCACCCACTTAATTATTTAATCAGATTTTATTTGCCTCACATTTTATCTATCATGTAGTAATTATCCATGTCATTAATCGAGTATATTTGTATTGAAGTGGTAGAAACCCCTTGTGGGAAGAAACTTACATTTTTTGTATTTGTGAGTTTGAGAGGATTAGATACGTTTGGGACAGTATCTAGTCAGGGTAATTAGGGTTTTTGATCTTTTTTCTTTGAAAAATATTAGAGTTTGATATTTGCCCTGTTAAAAAGACTAGGCTATTCTTTTCAAAAGAATTGAGTTTTGATTCAGTCTGTAATTGAATTAAATAGTGAATTGTAAATGTTTGTACTAACTGTCCCACCCCACCCCAGACACCCTTCATGTGGGGCCGGCATGACGTCGATATGACATCACCTATCTGACTAACCAACCACAATACGACAATATAATTTATTTATTTTTAACTATATCACCTATACACAATTCCATCAGATAGGGATACTCCATCCCGAATTATAAGAACAACCAAACTAATCCCATAAATCTCACTTAGATTCATCCTTAACACCTCGTCCCAAAATTTCTTTCGATTGACTCTATCGCGAGATCCGCATAACTTTATCTAGCGTCAGTAAGGGACCGACCGACTCCTAACCATTTCACCTGCGAGTATACTGCCGTCTTAGTAAAATATTTTTATAATAATAATAATTTATTCTGCAACATCTAAATGGATCAAGCTTAAATATGTAAACATTACGTAGCTCGTAAAAGTTTTCATAATCTTAGCAGTGAGAATAAAGCACTATATATAAGTTCCATGCAAAATCATTTAGTATAAAAATCAGGCCAATCACCATAATAAATAATAAATCACCCAGTATAAGCAAAATACCATATCTCAATACATTCTCTCAACCACACACATGCTAGCCAGCCTTAGTGATCGTTTTAACCTCATGATTGGGAGTTTGCAACGGTACCGTACCATCCGTAGGATATGCCTTCCTATGAACACCCATCACTCCACCGAAGCGGATAATCACTAGGCAGTATAACGTCTAACATCACTCTACCAAAGCAGATAAACATCACTCCGTTGAAGCGGATAACCTCACTCCGCCGAAGCGGATAACCTTACTCTACCGAAACAGATAAATGTATGATATCGTCAAAACAAATACAGTATCATCAAATCACAACTCAATAAATATTGTCTACTCAACCTCGTCAAATCACCACGTCTATCTCTTTTCCTCAAAACCAACTTTTAAATTAAAAAAAAACATATTTCACACTTTCTTTTAAAGAAAACGTCTGATTTTATCAAAACCACTTTTCCACCCTTTATTTTTTTGAAAACCAGGCATTTTTAGAAAAAAAAAAAAAAAAAAACAAATGTTTTTTATTCTTTTTTAAAAACACCGTCTGATTTCACCGAATCCATCAAAAATTCATTTTCAACTTCATTTCAAAAACCACCGAAATCTTCTGAAAATCTAGTTTACCAACTCACCCAAATTCGGCTTGATCCATATCATTTATAAATTCATACAGTTTAAGTAAATACATATTCCATCATATAGATACATAGAAAAATAGTTTTGCAAGAAGACAGTACACTCACCTCGTGATCCGCTCCCAAAAGCTTTTACCGACTATACTCTAACGTTACTCCGGTGCCTGCGAACTTATTAGTGATAAGGCCTAAATTAATATTTTAGGTAAAAAAAATGACCCAATCATGCAAATGCAGGCCCTATGTTCCGTATTTTTCCATTCCCCACATTTTATTATGTAAAATTATTATTTGGTAAATTCTCATTTTGTTAAAAGTTACTGCATTCCCAAATTTATTATTCCCGCTACGAAATTTTTGATGCGTTAGTTTAATTTGATAAATTAAAATAAATTCAACGAAAAACGTTACCCGTTCTGAAACGTTCACAGGTCACGAGATGGATTTCGGATTCTATTGGGGTTCTTCCTGTAATTATTTTTTTCTTCTTTTCTTATTCTCTTCTTCTTTCTTTCTTCCCCCCTCCCTCCCGATTTCTGTTCTGCTTTGGGTGTCCATCGACCGGCCACGCACCGCACATCGGCAAGGCAGAACACACATACGCACACCATCATAGACGGCCGACCACCCACACATCCACCGACCAAACAAAACCGATGAACGCCCCTCCACGCATAGTGTCGTTGGTCCGGAAATACACACCACACCCACGTCGCACAAAACAAGAAATGGAAAACACCCACTCCGCCGAACGCCACCCCCGACGATCGACAACCCACATACGCCGGCAACACCCCCACGCCACCAGACGAGCAGCGACGTACACACAGGCACGCGATCGCCAGCCGGACAGAACAGAGCACCCACGACTGATGAACGGCGCACTGTCGGTGAACAGAACGCACATGCATACTCTGGCTGAACGACGACCTAAATGACAGACAAAGCTCATACACGCTCGACGAACGGACAGCCCACACACACACATGATCGTCCGTGATCAGAACAGCACACCCACGTGAGACACACACACATACACTCGTCCGATTATATACATACGGAAGAATTCCCACATACCCACGACAGCAACAACCCACACCACCGGCTCGAACGGCGACACCCCCTTCTGGCGACGATCGGAGCACCGGCCGAACCCTCTCTTTCTCTACATTTTCTGGTTTTTTTTTTTTCCCTTTCCCGATCACTGCAGCATGAATATATATATATATATATATATATGCATGTAATTAGTGGACGGGGATGCTCCCCCTTCAAGCCACGTCGTCCACTTCCCCGAAACGTCTGCCGACCGGTTGATCTCACGACTGAGAGTATTGGACTGCTAAGTGTTTCTAGAACCCCCTTTTGCCTAAATTACTCTTCCCTCCCCCCTAATTTCTGAAAATCATATTTTGAGTTCACTTCACAGTTTATTATGGTAATTTCACCCTTAACATTTTCTAAATTGCAATCTCACTCTCAAAAGTATTAATTCAAAAGTGAAAGGTAAATTTTTGGATAGATTGTTGTCTAAATTTGCAAATTGACCCCTAAATTTTTAATTTGAATTTTAATTGACCCAACTTCACCCCGAATTTTCCCATACTTTAAAATGCAACTATTAATGACATACGTACTATGATTTAGGCCTTACAATATATATATTTTAAATGCGACTTAAATTATACGTATGTCCAAGGTCAGGGTCTTACACTAACCCTATGAAAATGATAAGTTAGAGAGTGTGAGGTTCATTTTTAACCTGTAAAAAGAATCAGGGCTTGTAAAGGTTGATTCTGAGCCTGTGAAAAGAATTAAGAATTGTAAGGGTTTGGTTCCTACTTGGTAAAGGAATCAAGTGGTTTCATGGATTGCAAATCTTCGTGGAGCAAGGGGACTGGACGTAGGTAATAGCAGCTTGCCAAATCATGATATATTCTTGTGTGTTGTATTGCTTATTCTCATATATTGTGTTTGGATGTGCATTTAGTATTAAACATATTTTTGCTGCGTAACAAGATAATATTTAATTTTGGAAAATTGATTATTTATGTTTAAAATAATTTATTGTTTAATTTTAGTAACCACACAATTCACTCCCCTTTTAGGTAGCTCTTTGGGCCAACAATAATCATTATTAAATTTTCTAATAATAATAACGATTGAGCAACATAAAATGGGAGCTATTATGTTGTTTAAAAGATAACCTTAAAAAATATATGAAAGTAAATAAATTAATAAAATTGTTATTCAAACACACATTAAAAATTAAAAAAAAAAATTATATATATACTCTTGGAACTTAATAAATAATGTTGCGCTTTATTGCTTATCAGTTTTAGGTGTGAAACAAATTAGAGTGATTGAAAGTTGTATTCTTAGAATTTTTAATTTTTTTTATTCTTCATCAATTATTACCTCATCTCTGTAAGTTCTTAACCTTTTTTTTTTTTTTTTTTCATCTATGAGTCTCCTTGGCTCAATAATAATTGATTGTGGCCTTCACCGAAACTTCTCATTTCTATATTTATATAAGAAACTAAAATTAAAAGACTAAACTTGAGAATGAAGGAGAATTCACAAAACTCCATCATTTAGAAAATATTTTCATCTCCCGTGTCATTTTTGAAACCCAACAATGACAACACAAAATTGTTGTGAACGGATGGCATTTGATTTCGTTTGATATTTTTACCCTTTTATAATTTATTCTTTACATAAAACGAAAGTTCTATTTCTTTTATATAAAAATAACTTTTAAAAAAATAACTAAACACTATAAATGCTTCATTAGACTGTTTATTGTTTTTAAAAAAATGATTATTTTCTTTTTCAATTTTTTATATTCTTTATTTCTCATATAAGAGTTTATTGAAGTAATTAATTTTTATTTATTTTTTCATACAACCAATTTCAAATACAAAATAAACAAAAAAAGACAAACACAAAAAAGGTCAAAAATAATAATTAAAAAATCTACAAGCTCACTATTTTTGAAATTGGGTAAAACTATTATTATATAAAGTCTCTTATAAAGACTTTACCAAACAATTTTAAAAAATGAAACTAAATAAAACTATTTATATATAAAGTGAAATTAAATTTCATAAATCAAAAATATTTAATTTTTATAATAATTTAAAATTTAAAAAATTTAGCACCAATCATTCTTTAAATACTGAAAAAAAATATGAAAATCCATCATTTGATCCCAAAAGTAATAAAAAATTAAATTTAAAATATATCACATAAATCAACAATATGTAATTCTAAGAATAATTTACAGTTTCAAAAAATCAGCAATAAGTACTCTTTAAATACAAAAAAATGTAACAACCCTCATTTGATCACAAAAGTGATAAAAAAATAGTTTTCAAAATTTATTACATAAACAAAATTTAAAAACCAAAATTGTAATACTTTTAAGAGAGTTATAAGATTAATTCTTTTATTAAATATTTTTAAATGATTTTTTTAATTATATAATAACAGGGGCAAATAAGTAATTTTATTGAACATCAAAGGGAGTTGGGGTCGAATATATTTTTCAAATAATGGGAGATATCGTTATAAGTTTTTCTAATGATAGTGGGCTTAACTGAAAGTTACTCATATTTTAGCTAATGATTGTTTTCATTATAATATATGACCTTATCTTTTTGTCTCATTCTCCCTCTCCAACCATTTAATAAAAGTCTATCTTCATCTATTAGTTACATATAAAATTTATTCAATTTCAATTGTTACAAAGAGTATTCTAATAATTCTTAATCAAATAATAGAAACTATATATTAAACAATATAAAAAAATACCTATTATATTATTTTAACTCTATTATTTGAAAAAATCGAAGTTAAAAGATTTGGAAAACCCTCTAGGAATTTATTTACTTATTATTTATTATTTTCTAAAAATAAATATGAGTGATAAACATTAACAATTTTAGAAGTTGACATTAATAGTTTTTTATATTATAATAATTTTTTAATTTCTCAGTAAATTTAATTTTACTATGATTTTATAAAATATATTAAATGTAAAATTAAACGATCAATTCTTGTATGTTTAATACCCAAATGAAAAATATAAACTGGTAGAATTTTTTTTCTAGATCTAAAACTAATTTTAATTTATAATAGGATAATATTTGGACCCCAAAAGCCCACTACTTTTTAAGTTTATCTTCACCCTTCTTTTTTATTTTATGAAAATTATGATTTAAAAATATATATTACTTTTATGATAGAAGTAGCCCTCAATTAATTTTTTTAATAATAAACATTAATCATCACATAAAATATTCAATATCTTGTCACAATCACAACATATATTCCCATCACAACCACTAGAATAATAAATATTCATTATCACTGCTGCTACCTCTATAACAAATATTAGTTTTGGACCCGTATATTATGCGGTTCTAGTAAAAAAATTATATTAATATATAATTTTTATTTGAATGTTAGACATACCTACAATTGATCATTTAATTTTATAATTCGTATATTTTGAAAATATAGAAAAAATAAAATTTAATATTAAAAAATAAAAATAAAATTATAACAAAAAAATTGTTAATGTCAATCTTTAAAACTTTTAATATCATCACTTATATTTAATTTTAGTAAAAAGTAAAGCTTCTAAAGAGCTTTTCAAAAGTTTTTATTTTTTTCAAATAATTGCTTTAAAATAATATAATAGGTCTTTTTTTATATTATTTAACAGTTTCTATTATTTGGTTAAAAATTAAGGGCATTTGGTGGGAGGTTCCTTATTTCACACTTAATTTTAAAAAAAGTCACAGAGACAGAAACAACTTGTGTTTTAATCTTGCCTATTTTAAAAAAGCGGAAGCCCACTACATGCGCCTGCATACGCGCGGTTACATGTAATAACTTTGTGTGTAAATTTTTGTTAGATTAGCAAATATTATTGTATTTTGTAACATGCAACTAATTTGTGTATAAAAATTTGTTAGATGTAACAAAAATCACACAGAATACATGCAATTAGTAACATGTAGCTAAATGTACATAAATATATGGAATTAATATTAAACTAATTTATGTGTATAATATTTATTAAATTTCACAAATATTACACAGATATATGTAATTGTAACATGTAACTAATATTACATAAGTACATATAACCAAAAATAGACACACACACACACACACACATATATAACAATTATTAAATTATAACTAATATTCGTTACATGTAACTAATATTCACTGTAATACAAATTTATTCACTAAGTTCTCCCTACAATTCCTATAATGCGGAACTAAAACTCAAGTGAAATTTAACTTAAGAGATTAAATCAAAACTTATATCTTAAGCGATACTTTTTTAAAATTAGGTCTATTATTTGGGACTTTCAGTCGATTATCCTTAAAAATTATTAGAATACTTTTTGAGCGAATGAAATTTAATAAATTTTATATGTAATTAATAGATGAAGAGAAATAACTTTGTTAAATTATTGGCAAGAGAGAATGCGAGAAAGAGATAAATCACATATAATTAATTATTATAAAAACGACCATGAACTATATGGGTAAGTTTCAATAATACTCCTTGTCATTTGAAAAACTTACAACGATATCTTGTGTCATTTGAAAAATATCTCCGACACTACTTTCGTTTGATATTAAATATAAAATTACTTATTTGTCCTTGTTACTATACTCTTAAAAATTTAGTTAAAACTATCTAATAAAAGAATTACTCTTATAACCCTCTTAAAAAAAATTACAATTTTGGACAAATTTAAGTTATATATTTAAATTTTGTTTATGTAATATATTTTCTATTCTAATTTTTCTTTTGTTACTTTTCAGATCAATTGTTGGTTGCTACCCTTTTTTTAGTATTTAAAGAGCACTTGGTACTGAATTTTTTAAATTTTAAAATTATTCCGAGAATTATATATTATTGGTTTATGTAATATATTTTCAATTACATTTTTCAGTTACGTTTGGGATCAAATGATGGTTTGTTACAATTTTTTGAGTACATAAAGAGAATTGCTACTGATTTTTTGAAATTTAAAATTATTCAAACAACTAAATATTTTTTATTTATGAAATTTAATTTCAATTTATATATAAACTATTTCATTTAGTTATAATTTTTTTTTTTGAATTGTTTGTTGACGTTTTCATATGAATATTTATTTAGTAATATTTTCACTCAAATTTAAAAACAATGAGCTTGTGGGTTTTTTTAATTGTTATATTTTTATTCTTTATTATATTTGTACTTTTTATCTCATTTTGTATATGAAATTATTTTTATAAAAAGAATAAAAAAAAATCATTGCTCCTATCAATACATATATGAGAAACGGAGAATATATATACATATAAGATTTTTTTTTTTTTTAAATATGAAGTCTATTAAGTATGAAACAAAATGAGGAAATACCAAGTCATAACTGAATGTAAAAAATAATGTGATACATTTTTCTTATTTATAAACTGAGCAGATTACGATTGTTGGAGATAGATAATCTAGTCTTTGATGACTTGGTCTTCCCTCATTATGTTGTTATTCAATAGGGATTCAATGAGAAATTACACAATTAATGGGGAGTTATTCCTTTTTGGCTCCTCCACTTTGAGTGTGAATTAAGTTCTTTGGCCCTCCCCGCCGAGGAGTCAACCTCATACCTGGGGAATTGGTAGACATCCGCCAGGGAGTTACTCTCATACCTGGGGAATGTGTAAACGTCCGCCGGGTTTGAGGTTAACTCCTCGGTGGAAGAAGTCGGGTCTAAGCGTGCCTTCCCGATAATCTGAGGTAACAATTATATTTACATTTTAACCCCCTAAACATATTAAAGCCAAACATACATGTTCATGACACTTGATGATTTCTATGCAACTCAAAATTACTCCACAAGGATTGTTCCTCATGATCATCTACTTTTATTGCATAATGACTTGTATATTCAAAATACTTGCAACAAACTCTTGCGGCTATGATGTTTCATAGCCACACACATATTAATTTAGTGCTGTTAATGGTACATGGCATGATGCTTAATATTGGCACCCGATGTTAGAACAACATTCTACTGTTATCGTCCGTCAAATATCAATAAAGTTGATCTCGAATTCAACAGAAATCTCCAAGGTACAGACCTTGATCTTCCGGCGGAAGTGTACTCATACGATCATTCCTGGCCGATGTATGAGTTCAAGGTCCATAAGTGCTCATGTGGCAGGACACATGATTGGACCGACTATCCGTACACTCACACCAGCAAAAAGGCCCACCAGAGAGATCCACCAACCATTATTGCTCAGTTAAGACATTTACTGCATGTTCTAACAATGGTCTTATGTATATTAATACTTAGAGTATGATTCATGCTGTTATTTTTAACTATCTTTGTCATGCAAAGTGTGCGTACGGTCACTATTTTTAACGTTTGCTGTATCATTGCTATGTTAACACCCTTGCAAGCTTCATTGACATTAGTAGTAGCAACAACACCTCTGAGAAAGGGGAAGGCGGCATCAACCAATTCCATTTTTACTCCATTTAGTGCTTCTTCAGCAAAAGGAATATCCAACATATGGAGGATGACAGGCTGGTCAGCACCCGACATATACTCACTCTTCCTCGCCATCAACTATTCAACTCGAGTTGAAGAGATTTAGGAGGAAGAGATGGCATCGAACTTGAGTTATAGGGGCCACGAGACACAACCGATGAGCAAAGCATACTCGCCGAACCCTCAAAAGCAATGGCTCATCGAGTTTCGGCCGGTTTAGTACATGCTCCGTGAGCAGCGTCTTCTGTTCGTGGTCGCTGGCATTGCAATCTCTACTCTCTTCTTCGCTAGTATCCCCTCTTCATGATCGTCAGCCATTGCGATTGGAAAGCACAAATACGACAAAATCGCATGCGAAGCGTGCTGTGTCGTAAGCTCCAATTATGTGCTGTGACCACCAACTAACAGCATTGATATCTTATCGGCGATGTCCATCTCGGGCATGAACTTCTCGTTTTCGTCGGCCATGAGAAGCATGTGCGACAGTATGTCTTGCGTCGGCGACGCATTCCCCTCAACGAGATTGATCTTACTCTGTTTGATGATGTTCACCAGTTCCTTCCTGATGTGATTTAACGCATTGATAATTCTCCGGAACGGAGGTCCCGGCAAATCAGTCGGAATTATTAACAGACCGGCCGCCATCCACTCCTCAAGCATCGCCGACCACTCTACTATTGCGCATCGCCATCGTCAACCGATTTTTCTCCTACTATTTTCTCACTCACACTCTCTCTTACCCGATCTCGATTCAGGATCTTGATTCAGTTGCTGGTTGTGCCTTAGCAGATTGGTTTTGAGAGACAGAGAGAGGGAGCTCCAATGGACCTCGCGTTTCTGCTGCTTTGATAGACATCGCACAGAGCCAGCAGTGGAGAAACCATCGTCTTTCTATGCGACGATGATGGAGCAGAACAAAGACGGTGAAGAGCGCTGCAGATCTGGATGAACCGCCTCAACTGCGTTGAAACTATATCTATGCTTCGGAGGCTAAACGTCGAAATTTGCTGGTCTTGAATTAGCGAAGCAGGTCAGAAGTCTTGATAATCTTCTTGAATCTTCTGGTCTTGAATTAGCGAAGCACGTCAAAATCTGTTGGACTTGTAAATTGATGAACTGAACATCAATCTTCTTGATTATCAAAAGAAGTTGCGGCTGCAATGGAGACAAGAAAATGACCTAAGGCAAAATACACTAAGGGTCCAGAGTAACACATAATATTTGCAGTTTTACCCCTTAAAGTTTATTTTTGAAAAATAAACTTATCTAGAGTTAATTACTCTAAGGCCCCTGAGGGCTAAATACATTAAAGCCCCTAAGTGACTTAAAGCCGATTTCGCATTCATAACTCGTTCGACAAGCAAACCAGTTATGGAAGAGGACAAAGTCGAAGAGAAACACATACAAATTCCTCGGGCATGAGGGTAACTCCCCGGTGGACCTTTACAAATTTCCTAGGTATGGGAATTACTCCCTAGTGGCAGAAGGCAGATCAACTTACAAATTTTTTGGGTCCGAGGATGTCTCCCCGATAAAGAAATATCTGGTGCCAAATCACCAAGTGTAAAAATTGAAGAACCAAGATTGCTCGTCAGTTCTGCAAGAAACATTTAGTACTAAAACTAAATGAGAAATAACTGAGCAGGCTAGCTCAGAGTTAACTGAGCAAATCCGCTCAGACAAGAGTTAACTGAGTATATAAGCTCAAATGAGAGCATTTAACTGGGCACGTCAGCCCAAAAGCAACTGAGTTTGCTAACTCAGACAATAACTGAGCACATCATCTCAGCATTTATCTAGGCACCTCAGCCTAGAAGCAACTGAGTTCGCTAACTCAGACGCTAACTGAGCACATCAACTCAGTATTTAACTAGGCACCTCAGCCCAGAAGTAACTGAGTTCACAAACTTAGATCCTAACAGAGCACATCAACTTAGTATTTAACTAGGCACCTCAGCCTAGAAGCAACTGAGTTCGCTTACTCAGATCTTAACTGAGCGTGCCAACTCAGTAATCAACTGGGCACCCAAGCCTAGAAGTAATTGCCCAGTTGTTAACCTAGTACATAACTAGTTCAATTTCCTAACCTAGTTATAAATGAGGGAAAATCTTAGTAGAACATATTCAAATTATCACACTCATGAACTCAAATTGAGCGAACTTTTGATCTCTATTGTTTTCTTGTTCTCAACAATGTTCAACTTCTTCAAAAAGAAAAATCTAGAAAACTTATCTCAGCAATGAATCCAAGACCGGTTAACATCTGGGAGTATGATAATTTTAGTTGATTATACTGCCTATGATAATGATGGTTTTAATCCAGTTCAACATATTGCCATGATCCTGATGGTTAATTCATAACAAGTTCAATTTCCGAACCTAGTTATGAAGGAATGCAGGCAAGAGTAAACGTGAGGCAACTCAAACAGTTAAAGAAACAACACTACATCAAGAATATCAAGAACACCATATATTTTCATTGATGAGAAAGAGAAGAAGGGCACCTTAGCCTAGAAGTAACTAAGTGTATCACCTCAACATTTAACTGGGCACTTAAGCCTAGAGTTTAACTGAGTATCTTAGCTCAACCGTAAACTAAGCACCGTGGCTCAGCACAAAGTTGAGCTAATCTGTCTACTCATTCTCAAATGAGAAGAGTAGGTTAGTTTACTCACTAAAATTGAGTGCCTTAGCCCAACACAGATAAGAGCCCTTCAGCTATCTTGCTTGACAGCTCTCTCGCAGTAAAGCTTGTCAGCTCTCTAGCTCGACAGCTATCTTGTTCGACAGCTCTCTTGCTCAACAGTTCTCCAGAAGAAGAGCCCGTCAACTATCTCGCTTGACAGCTCTCTCATAGCAAAGCTCGTCAGTTCTCTAGCTCGATAACTATCTCGTTCAAAGCTCTCTCGTAGCAGAGCATGTCAGCTCTTTCGACCTAGCTCGTCAGCTCTTTAGCTCGACAGCTCTCCTGAAGAAGAGTCTGTTAGCTATCTCGCTTGGTAAGTCTCTCGCAGTAAAGCTCGTCAACTCTCCAGCTCGTCAGTTCTCTAGCTCGACAGCTATCTCGTTCGATAGCTCTCTCGCAATAGAGCCTGTCAGCTTTCTCGCTTGACAGTTTTCCCAAAGAAGAACCCATCAGCTCTCTAGCTCGAAAACTCTCCCACTCAACAGCTCTCTTACAGTAGAGCTCGTCAGTTCTCTAGCTCGTTCGCTCTCTAGCTCGACAGCTCTCTCGCAGCAAAGCTTATCAGGTCGCTCGCAGAAAAGCTCACTCAATAAAATATTTAGAACTGACAATAACTGAGTGTAAGAAGAGAATGTGACATTTCGTCTTACTTCTTCGAATCAACACTTAAGTTAGGGCGGAAAATGATGCAGGAAAAATTCCCACTACTTAGAAAAAGCCTATCACAATAAGCCCAATGCTCGAAAGGAGCTGGGTCGTGGACGTTGGTCTAAACCGGTGATCCATGTACGGATCCATCAAGTGAAAGGCCAAAGAACTTAATTCATACTTAAAGTGGGGGAGCCAAAAAGGCATAACTCCCTACTAATTGTGTAATTTCTCATTGAATCCCTATTGAATAACAACATAATGAGGAAAGACCAAGTTATCAAAGACTAGGTCATCTATCTCTAACGGTTGTAATCTGCTCAGTCTTTAAATAAGGAAAATGTATTATATTATTTTTTACATTGCAGTCATTTGCCTAATATCTTAAAGCAAACTGACTTATTTTCACGCCAAAAATTCTTTAATTGACACCACACTGGTGCCCCTTAGAACTAATCGGATTTGTAGGTTGTCTGGTTAACAATGCTGATTATCAGGTTAAAGATGCAGATGGTGAAAATTTTTGGCATGTGCAGAGTTGCTACACGTGTCGGAGATTTTTTGGCAACATCAATATATATATATATATATAAATGATGTTTTTAAAAAAATAAAATAAAATTGGGTCTCGGCCCTTCTAATTTTCATCTTAAAATTGGGGTTAACTCCAATTATTCCTTAATATTAATTATGATATGAACTACCAATTCAATATCACTTAGCATGAATTTGATAGATTCGATCTATTTGATTTTAATTAAAGGATTGAAAAACAAAATTAAAAAAGTAAAATAACCTGAATGAAAATCTAACAATTTCCCTGCTATTTTTGTTGGAAGGATAACATAAAAGTATATTGTGCTAAGTGACCTAACTACTTTGGCTTTGAGCATCTCCAACATTTATGGTAAAAAATTTGTGTCATTTCTTCAATATGCCCATGAATAGTATTATGCCACATGGAAAAGAGAGCATGTGTGTTAAAATAATGTGCCATTATTTTATTGTATTTTGTATCTAAATTAGAAATAAAAATTGCCTTGAATAAATTTTTTATATGTCACAAGTAAAAAATATTGGGTGTATTAGGAATTCATCTGCATATCAATTAAGTCAAATAAATTCATTTCAATTAAACAACAAGTTAGTACAAAGTGAATTATAATAACCAACCCAAATTACTAAATAAAAAATTATTTTGAATTAAATTAAAAAATGAAATGTAATTAAATAAAAAAAAATAAAAAAAATCTAATACTAATCCACAACTCAAACTCAACAAATTAAAATTAATCCAAGCGTAATCTCAACAAATTAGCTCGAGAGGTTTCCCGCTTATTTTTTATGAGATTTCAACCCAGGGGTGATGGCATTTTGCCACACCTAATGACAAAAGGATAATTAATGGATGAAAGAGCTGTTGGAGACACTCCTGTATAATGGTTTGGACACTTAAAGGTTGAAAATGGGATTGAATGTACAATTAAAAAATAATACTAGGGTCCTTCATGTAATTTTTTATTAATTTATCTCCGTTCTTCCTCTCTCATGTGCGGTGACTTCGGTCTGCAGGTGAATACTCTCTCTCTCTCAAATCCCTCAACACACACACACAACTCAATTGTCAAGTCTAAATCGAAATCGCTTCCTTCAATGGCGAGCACAGGCGACGGTGGCAACTTCACGACTTTTTCAAGTGTCACGAATTTTCAGAGCGTAGGATGGGTACTAGGTAGGAGCGAACAACTTTGGCAACAAGTAAGGATGGGTACTGGGTAGGAGTTTAAAGTGAAATGGATGGTGAAAAAAAAAAGATCCACTTGAAAATATTTAAAAACGTTTGTTTTGAAAGATTTACAAATCGCTCTTATTCTTATATTTTACAAAATAATTGATTTTATAAATTACTTTTAATAGTATCCAAACAAAAAAAAAAATAAACAAAATTCGTGAAATCCCTTCGAATCCTCTGTTAAATTATCTTACCCAAACACAACCTTACAACAATGTAATAATTTTTTTAGTTATTAATCAAAAAAATTGAAAGAAAAAGGCCAAAATAGGAAAATGCTTCACTCCACAACCCGGGTTAAGGTGTTTAGCTAACTGGAGCTAAGCCCACGCCTTTTTCGTAAAGCCCATTTGAATCGGGTATGGGCTCGACCCGTTGACCTGCTAATAATAGATATAAATGGGTACCCGACCAGTCTAGATGAAAATATGACCCGGAATTGCCTTTGCGGCATTGCCGTGGCCCCCTGATAATGCTCCGTTTGGATAGAGTGGAGAAGAGAGGAGGGGATTGTGCTTCCTTCTGTAATTTTTTTTTTGTTTGTTTTTTTATATAAGTTTTTCTATATTACTGAAACAAAAAATATTATTACAATTTTTTAACTCATTCTCTCGGTATTACCAAAAAAAAATCTATTAATTTTCTTTATGTTAGTAAAAAAAAAAATATATTGACTAACTTTATAAAAAATACACAAAAATATTAGCGATTGAGATCCCAATAAGACGGTCTAATCTATAATTCATTCCATTCTAATTTTAAGTTCTCTATAAATCCTTTCATTATATTTTATTTTGTGTTTTAGTCCCATGTTCAATGATCTCTGATATCTCTAGACAAACAATTGCAATTAAGATTTGTATCGCCAGTCATCGACACCACCCTCAGCCATCAGATCTTAGGTTTCCGGTGGTCGAAGTCTAGCCATTGGTGATTGATTTTTTATTTTTTTTTGTTATATGTAGCTATTTTTTAATGTATTTTTTTTTAATTACATATAACTATTTTAGTGCATTATTTAATTATTTTCTAATTATATTTTCGTACATTTTTTAGTTATATTCATGTGATTTTTAGACGACCGGCAACTGAAAAATTAGTTGAATGCAATTTAAAAAATATTACAAAAAAATAGTAATATAACTAAAAAAATCGGTAATAGTAGATTCGATGGCCAGTAGAGACCAGAATCCGATGGCTAGAGTTTAGTGGCTAGCGACGATTCACAATGCAATCCTAATTAGAATATTAATTTACATGAATTCTAATAAATGGGATCAAAACTAAATTAATTATTTGATTTAAGATTTTTAATTAATTTAGTACAATATTTGGGATAGTTATCAACTACCCCAAAATATTATTTCATTTTTCCTCCCATCACCTATAACATCTATATAATAAATCAGCTCATTTATATTCACAGCCGTTAGATGTCTCTAGATATTCGTAGCCGTTAGATCAAAATAAACCTAGATATAAATATTAAAATTTAGGGTTCGCCTCACTTCTCTCTCTCCCAGCGCCCTCACTCTGAATCGCTCTCTTCACTGTCCCTCTTCTTCGCTTCATCAGCCACCGCCATGCCACGCCACGCCACGCCACACCGCCTCGCCATCGCCATCTACGATCCAAAGCATACTCCCTCCTTCACGCTCTTAGTACCGCCACCGCCACGCTCAGGTATGCACCCCCATATTTTAGGGTTAGAGCCGCCACACCTCTCGCGCTTCTCTCCATCAGTCCGGTTTGGATGTTGCTGCCGCTACCACCGCCGAGCTGACTCTCAGGTTCGCCTCTCTCTCTCTCCCTCCCCGGTTTACAAATCGGAGCTCGATGGGAAGTAATTGATTTGGGGGTTTTGTGTAGCAGAAGGGTCGCGAATATGGCCAAATCTGGCCGATCAAACTCCGAAAATGGCCAGATCTGGCCGATCGAACTCCGAAAATGCCCAGATCTGTGTAATTTTTTTTAACCTAATTTCTTCTCACAGTGGAAATGGATTCGGGAGTGTCAGGTATGTTGTAATTTTCTAACCTCCAAGCCATTCAGGCACGTTTGGGTCTGCTTTGGTCTGATTCGCCACCAAGCGGAAATATGACGACGAACTGCTCCACGGCGACGAACGGCGGCGAGCGGCGATGCAGGTTAAGGGACCCCCAATTATTCCTATTTTTTATTCGATTTCAAATTTATAGAATATATTTCTGTTTATACTGCTTAATTTCATTGCATTAAAATTGGATTATGAAATTGTGTCGAATTCTAAGGCGATTTGATTTGATTTAGGGTATTTATCGCCCTCTCACCATGTATTTCATCTTTCCTCTACAGGGGTTTGTTTCATAGTCTATACATAATACCAATTAGGAGGTTTGTATTTCTCAAACCCCATAGTCTACATTGCTCTTTGTTTCTGGGTAATTCTTCTCAAAAAACTTGGAACATGAATGAGTTTGTTTACTGTTTTTGTTAGTGTTTTTGTTCTACTCCCCTGTTCAATTTGATGGTGTTTGTTTAGTGTTCACTTAGATGGCGTTTTTTTCTCTTGAACTGAGTATCTGGAAAATATAAAATGTTGGTAATCTATGTTCCAGATCATTTTTGATGGCTTTGATGTTACCTACAGAGAATGGAATCTTTTTAATTTTTGAAAAAAAAAACCCTTTCGATGTATTATAGGTAAGAACGCATTCAATTCGATTTAGATTTAGCTCACCAAATTAATTGTTCTTAATTGTTTGTTTTGTTCCAATTTGAAAATTGGGGAATAATTGTTCTTATTTAGAAACAGTTTCATGAAATTATAGGTTCACAGGTTTACCGGTTTGAAAATGGCTCTCGCTAACGCTCATCCCTAGATGTCTTTGGTAAGTGGTGAATTCTTTATATTTATAGATCTAGATTTTTATGTCTATATCAGAAATTTTAGTTCATCATTTTTATAATCAAGATCTGTATCAACAAGAAAAAGAAATAATTTGGATTGTGAAAGTTCTCAAAAAATATATACATATGGCCTCTGCAATGTAAAAGTTATATGAGTCATTTTTACCCTATGATGGGTCATTTTTAAATGTATAGTTCTATTGCTTTAATTTAATTTAATTTTTTTTTCCGAATTCCCTTAAATTTATCATATAAATTTTGGCCACCCATATTTCAATTCCTTTATATGAGTTCAGTTGTATACATTTCAATTGCTGCTCCACAATACTTGCTCTAATGCATGCTCCTATCATCATATGGTTGTATTGGAAAGTCGAGTATTGAGAAATTTGCATGTCTTCTTTTTCACCCATTATTGGCTGACGTATCATTCAGTTTCCTTCCTTGAAGAGGATTCAGAAATCGCTCTCTTGCTATGATCATTTTTTTTTTTTATTATCATATTGGCTCCTTATACCCAATTTTTACTCATTTTTAGGTCTCCTAACTTTTGAAGGTAGTACAGCTTCACAAGCTTCAAAAATTCTGAAAGAATTGATCGGCCGCCATATTGATGGTGGAGAAGTTTTGCTTATTAAATCTACATGTGCTGTCTTTGATAATGTCCTTAATAACAGTGGTGGAATTCCAAATGAGCATGTTTTGGAATGCCTGCTCACTAGATATGCTATGGTGCTGTGAAGGTTTGTATTAGGTTCTTACATTAAACTTTCTGAAAATAAAAACATTCACGCACTAAGTTTCTTTCAAATTCTTTGGATCCACAGTTGGCAACTTTGGCACTGACGTTGGGAAAAACAAGTACTGCCCCCCAATTTGCAAATAATATTAGCCATATGTGTTGTCTGTCATACTGTGCCCATGGTAGTTAGGTTGACTGCAACCAATTAGACACTTCACAATCATGTGTCATTTAAATGTGATTTTTTTCAAACTCGATCAAGGCGCATATCTTTTTGGGTCCCTGTGATGGAAAACTCCCACCTCAAGTGTCATGATGCCTGGAAGAAGATGTTTCTTTGCATTTTATCAATGTTTTATTTTTGAAATTCTTTGCATTTCTGTAATTCAAGCTGGAAAGGTAGTTCTTTGGTCAATAAAAAAACACTATGGTTGCATTTCTGTTTCTTCCAATTCGACCTTATTTTTCATTGTTGATATAATGAGTTTAACTTAACTTTGTTGGTATTTTTCTCCCTTTTGCTCTCTAACCTGTTCTCTCTTCTTGCAGGCGGCCACCACCATGGCAACACCCTATCGCACACCTCAAACCACCATTGTTGTAAAACTTCAGCAACACCATCACAAAGTTATCGTCGCCACGCCATCGCCATCACAGAGCCGCTATCATCTCTTGAAGGCTCATCCATCTCTTTCTCTGCCTACGGTGGTCTCCCCTCTCTCTCTTTCTCACTTTCGCTTCCTCCCTCCCTCAACAAATGGGGCAAATCGCTCTTTCTCTGTCCACAACCACTGCCATCACCATCCGGAACCACGACCGTCACGTCCGTTGTTTCAAGGTATTGTCTCTACTCACACATGCAACAATAGATCTGGAATTAATTGCAGTGATGGAATTTCTTAGCTTGAACTCTAATATGGAATTGGGTTTATGGAGTCTAATTTCAGGTACTAATGTTGTAATATATTTTATAGAATTTGAATATTCTGTTACTGATTTTGTTAAATTGGGTTTCCTCTGTTGCAAGGGTTGTGCCTTCATGCACCAGTAGAGAAATCGAGAGTAATCTGATTGCGAAGACAAGGTTCTCTTTCTCTCTCTACATGTACATATATGAACTCTTCACTCCTCTCCCTTTTTTTGATCTATTATACATAGTCATACGCAGTTACTATTTATTTATATGCTCTTACTGCAATTATATCAAGTACTCTAAGTTGCAGAATTCTATAATTGGATTTTATGTTTAAAAGCTAGACACTTGCAAACCCTCTGTCGATTTAGGTTTGAGTTACAGTAGAATTTAGATATTCTGAATTCAACAGACATGCTGCAAAAAATGCAAGATTCCATTTGTGATTCTTTTCTAATTTTATTTGAGCTTTACATATTCGTGAATGTGGGTTTTGTCTATGCTTCGATGATTTTCTTTACATGTTCGTCAATGAAATCTAAAAGTAAATATACAAAATTTAAGTTTTATGAGCCGAGATGAGATTTAGCTTAAAAATGGTTTTTCCCCGTTATTTATACAAGTTGCCTTGAGGTTTTCATTTGTTATATATACTTTCATTATACCAAGTAACAAAATATTCCCATATTTTTTTTTTTTTTTTTTTTTCTACTTACAAATTACTACTATTTATTCCATCATGTAGGGATACTTCAAAATACCATTCGTTGATGAAAACAAATCTGGTTAGCAACTCTCTGAAGTATGTCCTTACTCGGACTTATCTAAGGCAAGCGCCCCTCCCCTCTTCATTTTTATATTGTCCGTTGTGTATAATTGTTTAAATTTCTCCATTTTTTGAGATGAGCAATTGTTTTTTTTTTTGGCAAGTACGATATTCAATCGGGCGCGCACGATCCTAATATCATCTGATTGAGTGTACTACAAAAGGGAGATCAATATATCAGTGAATTTATGGATCCATATCACTAATTCAATTCAAGAGACTCAAGATGAGCTTTATGAGATAATTAAATCAAATTATAGGTACTGATGTTTGGAAATAGGGATAGCATTGGACAATGGAGGTGGTTGTATATTTGATTTTGGTTTTTTTTTTTTTTTGGGTACTAATTTATGGATTGAGGTGGTGGTTTGGCATTTCTGTTAATCATTGGTGCACTTGGCAACAAAATGTACGTTATTAGTTGGTGGTGGTATTTAAATTTTAACTATTCTTAGTTTCTTAATAAAACAGGTCTAGAATGTTGTATAAATAGAAGAGATTATGTAAAAAAAAAAAAAAAAATTAATAATCGTGCCTTCAGGCACGGGTTATACGCTAGTAACATATATAGAAGATCCAATGTCAGGGGTGATTTTGTAATATTGAGGGTGATTTTGTCTATTTTACTTTGACATTTTTGTTAATTTTTTCCGATGTCAGGTGTTATGGTAATTTTTCACATTTGATGGCAAATTTATTATTCCAGGCAATTCCGTCCTCATGCATCATTTACTAGACCTTCCTATGTCCTTATTCGTAGTTTTACTTGACAATGTGAGCTATGCGATAATGCTTGAGACCTCTCTCTCCAATTTTCATGTGACGCAGGCTGGGCTAATTCATGTTTTCTTCCTCCCCCCATTTTTTTTGTTGCAAGCTCTTTCAAAAGTTGAAGGAGGACGAGCTCATCTACCTTAGGATTCAGTTCAACCTCTTGGAACCAAAAGACGGGTTAATCTCCTTTCAAAATTTCAGGAAGGTCAATTATCCTCATTTTCATTTTCTGATTCTTATTTTTTCCTGCGAAAGGCTAAATTTTACTTTGAACCCATAAACGCAATTAGTGATACATTATTATAGATTATCCGGATAGGCCGCGTCATACCTCACGGCTCACACAATGTTCTTGTTAAATCCGATGGGGGTATTTAGCGTATGTGGCATTATCCGTGCACTTGCCTGTTCAGCATATCCAGATAAAACTATACGACTTCAACATGTATTGGAAAAACTTGCCATTATCTATAATTTTTCTCTTCTGCAAAAGTAAATCTTAAATTTATTTTGCAATAGTTTTCTACAATTGACTTCCTCACTTTCTGAAATTGGCCCGAACATTGAGAAGCCCATGCCTTTTCCACCACAAATGGTTATTCCTTGAATGTGTTCATTTTCTATGACTCACTAATATTTAAGGACGGTATATCCGGTGTTATTTTTTTTCCTCTCTCTTAAGGAGATCTGAAGTTTAATTTAGTTTAGTTGGAGTTCATTTTCAATTTTTAAGAAAGACATTGAAGATTAAGAACCACTGAGTTGGATTTACTGTCCCACTTATTTCAGGCCCATGTGTAATTTTGTTATGATCATAATTCCTACTTCTTCCCCAAACACAACCTTAATTTATTGCAGAGTAATAAGGAGACCGAGAAACCTAGGAATGCACTGGTAAAGGAAATTGAAAAAATTGAGGTAAGCAATCGACATGTTACTTGTTGGGTTCCAAGACAACTTTTAAATATTTTAATTGGACCCCATTTCTGTTTAAGGTTCTGTTTATCCTTCGCTTAAATTTTCTATTTCGACCAATCCTAGCTTGATTTCCCTCAAAAATGGGGTCTCAAATAGTACATCGAACCCATTTAGTATCTCTTAAATCCATTTACCAGTAGCTCATTAGTGATACAAGGTTTTGCTCTATGGTTCATTTTCAACAACTCAATAGGTATGACAGTGGTTCGGTCTCGTGTTAGTTGTCTTCCAAGTGAAATTGTATCCACTTATTAAAATCTGAAACCAAAAATAATGACCATCTGACCGATTTCTATTTTTTTAACCACCCAAAATATTTTTGATTCGGTTCGGTTACATGTTTCAGTTCCATTTGAAATCGAAATCATAGTTCTTCTATTTTTCCCAGTCGAGCTTTATCTCAAACTGTTAAAAGCATCAATCCAGATCCAATTGGTATGGGCTTAAATTTCCATTCCTCAACTCAGGGCCTTTTTTTTTTTTTTTTTTAATTAATTTAATCCCTGTTCTTAGTTTGATGACTTGAGCAATTCTATGGACTGGAAAATATGAATAAGCAAAATGATTAGTTACTTTGTCCTAAGAAACCATATGATCCAACCATTACACACAAATATGAAACTTTCGAGGGTAACATATAAAAATATAAAGATTATTGTGGATTAGGAGATGCTAAGTAGAAAGAGAGATCCCTTGGTAATTCTTTTTAAATAAAGATAGGAAGACGGAAAGAAAGTGGGAAGATATCTTGTTTTTTATTTTATTTTTTAATATGAAAAAAATGATAATTTAAATATGATCCAATGAGAGGTTGATATATCATTACAAATAACTAAGAAAATTCATGGCCGAAAGGCTTATCAAACTTTTTATATTTATACCTAATATATACAGTTTCTTTTTCTTTATGTTTTTATATTATGCTCACAGGTATTTTGTTTGACAATAAGAAATGTTTTTGTCATATAGTGATGCTATTTAAAGATATGGTGGTCTTCAAATCAAAGCGGCTAGAAAAAAGGCCAGAAAAAATAACATAACATTGTTATTTTTAATTTTTCTTTCCATTTACATTTTCACATTATCAGTTCATAAAACTATTATAAATCATTTTATCTGTACAACAATCATATTTTTGTGTTCGTGTAAACTTATTTCTTCATTGCTATAGTTAAATTTTAGTTTCTAACAAGTACGTGCAATGCATTTGCCCTCTCCTAGTATTACAAATGCACTTAAATTACATTTACGTGTCATAATATTTACTTCAAAGGGAGCTTTCCTTCCAAATCCTTTCCTCCTGTTTTTTCTCGGCAAACTTATATTCATTTTTTGGTATTTATATTTGGACCCCCTAAATTGTAGCCCGAAAATACTATTGTCTTTCAATTTCGTCACTTGACTATCAAAATTGAATTAAATGTCATCCAATTAATAAAATAAGTTAACTTATTTAAGAGATTTCACTAGCCAACTTTTACTTGCTCGCTTTTGCACAAGCCAAGCTAGATGTGTGACCCACCAAATAGTGGTTGCGGTGTGTTGAGACACTTCTTCGAAATTTAAGTTTAAGTCAACCTATACTTGAAGAGAAAAAAGCGCAAATAAAGTAAAACCTCCATACTTTATTGGATTAAATTCGAAATTAGTTCATACTTTAAAAGAAAAAAATTAATTAGACCGGTTAGAGATTGCTTGGGGGCCAAAGTGCAAAGTAAGTCATAATTTAGAGGGCCAAAGTGTAGTTTTATTCTACTTCCTAAAACTATCCAACACCTCCCTCTTCTACTTGCTTTTCCTTTTCCGCAAAGAAGACCATACTTTGCTCAAGTTGCTCAATAACACTATCCTTCTTTTTTATATAGCCATGAATGTCAGATATATATAATCACACAACAATTTGACAATAAAAGATTGTTGAGGTCTTTTAGTTACTATCAATGTCATATCTTTGGCTGACACTGTTAACTTTAAATCCATGTTCATCAACTTCCCAACAAAAAAACAATGAAATTTGCTTTATTTATTCAATTATCTGTCAACTTAAATTTATATAACATCTTGGGAAGGTGTACCCTCTTTCACAAAGAATAAGCATTAATTAGTCAAATTTACTTTCACATTATTAATTAGTATATCACGTTTTGCACCCTTGAAGTTTATATTTACTCGCACTTTTATCCCCCAAACCTTTAATTATCGACCTAATTATCCAACTCCGGCAAAATTTTCAATTAAATTGACAAATATCAGCGAAATATCACATAATACCACCATAAAATGTTGTTTCTGAATGAATCTTTGTCTAAGCAAGTGGGTCTCTTAGGTGGCGTTTGGTAACCGTTTCTGTTTCCATTCCAACAGTGGGATGGGAATAGGATGGGATGAGAATGGAATTTTGTTTTCTTTTTGGGAGTAGAATTGCGTTTGGTAACGATAATTTTTTTTTTTTGTTTTGGGAAGGGAATTGTGTTTGGTAACGATTTTATCCTAAAATCTTTTTTTTTTTTTTTTTTCTCTTTTCAGTTTTGGCCTGACGGCGGTGGCGCCGTCGCCGGCCACCGGCGGTGCTCCGCCGTCGCCGGCGACTGCCGGAAGTGGCCAGAAAAATTCTGGCCGGATGGTGACCGGCGACGGTCGGCGGCGGCCGGTGGTCGGCCGGTAGGTGAATAGTGACCATGGGTTTTGGGAATGAAATGGGAATAATGAGAAACAACTTTTTTTTGTTTCTCATTTTTTAGGAAAAAAGTGGGCACAATTCTCAAATGGGAATGAAATGGAAACGGAAACAAAAATTACCAAACGCTATTCCCAAACAGAATTCCCAAAAATCTGGGAATGGAATGTGATGGAAATGGTTACCAAACGGGGCCTTAGTTGGCATTTGGTTAGTGTTTCTGTTTCTACTTTAAACCGAGATGAGATGGGATGAGAATTTTGTTTCCGTTCTGGAGTATTCTGAAAATAGAAACATGTTTGGTAACAAGTAACAACCATTGTCCTGAAATTGTTTCTTTTAATTTATGAGAACAAAAACAAGAAGCACGTTTGACTGCAACTTCTATTTTTTTTTTCTTTATATGTATGGTGGTCGATGGGAGGTGGTGACATTTTTTTGTTTCTTAAATTTTTAAGGAATTCGATAAATAGTCCCAAATTATTTCTAAGATTTTGGGAACAAAAATGTGTTTACGAAAAGTATTTCTATAAATTAGTCCCAAAAATTTGGGAGCAGAAACGGGAATCATGAAACAGAAATAGTAACCAAATGGGGCATTAAAGAATAACTTAGAAATGTTAAGGCGCAATATGTTAAACTAATTTAAAACTTTAGGGGGTGTAAAGTGATATTTATGCTAACTAATTTAAAACTGCTGGAGATTGAGGCTGGCCAACCCACTGCTAGCTTGGAAGAAATCTCTTGTTTCCAATGGTGGTTGATAAATAAATAAAAAATATAAAATGGCATAATTTTTTAAGGTTAAATTGAACTTAATTGATTGAAGCCATTTGTTGATTAAGTTTAATTGATTAGTTTCCTAAAAGGAAGATACTCAAGATAGCATGTTAAGATATGAAGATTTCTAATTTGTGTTGAGATTATAATTTAATGATATTACTATCAATGTCACAACATTATTTTATATTGTGGTTGATGACAACATCTATACTAAATTACTAGGATTATTTTATTGTTATAACCGACATCATTATTTAATTTCTTAGTTGCACTTAAAACATCATTTTATTATATTTAAGTATTAGTACTGATTATAACGTCTCATCCTTCTCACAACTTAGACATCTGCACTGAGGTGGCATTTGATTAGTGTTTTTATTTTTCTGTTTCTACTCTTAATAAGCTAGAATGAAAATTTTGTTTTCATTTTAAAGTATTCTAAGATAGAAATACGTTTGTAATCATCATCGTTTTGAAATTGTTTTATTTAATTTATGATAACAGAAATAAAAAAAATATGTTTGGTTACAACATTTCTTCTTTTATTTTATTTTATTTAAATGTATGACAATAAATATACATATTTTTTAGCTAATATTTATTTTTATTTATATTAATTTTTTTAATTGTATGACCATAAATATACATATTTCTTGACCTTCTTATATATATTTTATTTCTTTAAATTTATGACAATAAATATGTATATTTCGTGGGTGATGGTGGCCTGCCTGGTGCTGATTCAGAACATATACCCTTAAGAAGTAGTTTGGGAATGATTTTGTGGGAGTGAAATGAAAACAATATTTTTTTGTTTCTTCGATTCTAAAGAATTTCGGAATTACTTTCAAAATTTTACGGATATTTGGGAACAGAAATATGTTTACCAAGCATGTTTCGATTCATTATTCCAAAAATTTTGGGAGCAGAAAGTGAAATTTGGAGAATAAAAGCACTAAAGAATCGGAGCCCGAGTTGCCCCTTTGTTATTTTTAACAATATGGTTCTATTTGATAATACTTAAATTTTAAGTACTGAATTTTAAGTATTGAATTACCCAACATGACTCAACTATCAAGCATTCGTCATCATTCAGAATCAGGAGATTTAAGGGTTTTATTTAACTAATATTACAAGCATTTTGCATTTCTAACCTAAAAATCCAAGCATATTATTTGTTAAATCCAACGATCACAGACAAATACAATTTTAACAGATGTCAATAGGCAGTCGTCAAAAAAGAGGTTAAGAGTTGAACCTCGCAAATTGTAAGAATTATACATTTTACACCTAAACTTTATCTTCAATTATATTTCACATCCTAAACTTTCGATTACAACATTTTGATGCTCTATTGTTTAGGTTTACTATTAAAGTACTCAAATTGACTAAAGTCCCGTTTGATAACATAATTCAACACTTAAAACTGAAGATATTAAATTATTATCAAATTAAGTGCATTTGATAACAAAATAAAACAATGACTTAAAATATTAATATCATTTAAAAATTGTTCAAAATTTTCAACTCTCTTCTCACTTAAAATCAATAAACATCTATCTACCATTACCACCATTTGACATCAAGACTATAAAATATGTAGATAGAGAAAGTACTAAATTTTGGAAAACAATTAGAAGTCAAAGAAGTAGAGAGAGAATAGTTTAGAAAAAAAAAATTGTAAAAATTATTTGAGGGACGAAAAATTGTACGAAGATAATTTTTTTGAAACTAAAAATATTAAAAAAGTAAACACTTGATATATTAAGCACTTAATAAATTTAATAACTAAAATTTTTAGCACTTAAAATTTCAATGCTATCATACAACGCCTAAATCTTAAAACTTCACCGTATTTTAATGATATGTTTAAAATTTGTCAATTGTATGTCTCGGATGAAATTTATAAACTTTTACAGTACAATATACAAAGATTAAAATTGTATGAGATTAAAATTGTACGGTACAAAGTACAACAGAACATAAACTTTTGATAGAAAAATGTAATTTGGAAGGAACATAAATTATTATTATGTTCATATCACAACTTGGGGAAGCTCAACCTTTTCAAGTTGCAAAACTTTTGTATTACAATAAGATTTATCCTTAGGATTATAAAAATGTAATTTTGTTTTTGTGGATTGGTTGACTAACCATATGGGGCAACCTAGTTTGCCAGTAATAACACCCTTGTATAAGAAATTCTTCTCCTTCATCATCAAAGCCATTAGAATTTTGAAAACCATATTTTATTTTCTTCCTTTTTGGCCCCCAATAGATTTTCATGGAGGTTATGGATTCAGGCCGGTGGTTCAACGTTGAGTCTGTGCCGTTAAGCTATACATTCCCACCGGAAGAGAGACCAGGGAAGTCGCCGGTTCCGGTGAGCAACACCGTTCCGGTCATTGACCTTGGAAAAACAACGGGTGATGATGGAAATGACACCGTTTGGGAGATGATGAGAGCTGGTGAAGAATTTGGATTCTTCCAGGTATGGTATCATCTCATCTTGCTGTCGGTTGGGTTAATTACGTAGTTGATCCTTAGAACTATGGGTTTCTAAATAACGGTTTCTGCTTCTTCTTTTTATTTTTAGTTTTATTTTTACTGTTCTTAAAAATTTATGAAAAGAAATGAAATTCTAAAATAAATATTATATTTCAATTTGCCAATAATGATTCTTAATCATTGTTTTAATCTATTTTGAAAACTATTTTTTTTTTTTATAACCGTCAAAATTACTTTCGAAAAAGTTCGAGCACTCCAAGAATTAAATTTTGAATTTAATCACCAAACCCGATGTAAGAAAGTACATCCTTAAAATCCTCTAGGAAGATGATTAGTCGAAGAGCATATAAATTGGCTTAGACACATCATACCGTAAAATAAAAGAAATAAAAAATTACTCTCGAAAATACTCTTGAACTTACCTAGAGCAGCTCGACAAGTTTTGGGGCCAACGCAAGAAATTAATATATATCAATTCTTAATTAAATTTACATTTTTTTTAAAGTTTTATTCAAAATTCATTTTTTAATATGGAATTAAGGGATTTTTATGCTTTGTATCTCCAAAGTTTGTGACCAAAATCTCGCTTTGGTCCCTATGGTTTCAATTTGAACACATGACACCTTAAAGTTTCCTAATTATCCTACTACACTTCAAATCATTGTCCCATTACAGTTTTTGACAGAAAATAGCGACTTACCGCTTATGTGACTATTTTTACGGGGTTTCATAGACATTTCCACCCTTCTTTTTTTCCCCCTATCATTCTCCATTCTGTCCAAATATTCAGAAATCAGAAACGTATAATGCATATACATATATACATGTTTTTTTGTTTCTTTTTATAGAAATTTTGTAAGGTAAAAAGAAGGTGACGTAAATGCTCTTGATCTCTTAAAAATAGTTAGGTGCAATGTAGGTGACTGATGGTTTGCCATCCAAAATTGTAATGGGACTATTAATTAGGACTAGAGTGGAATCATTACGAAACTTTAGGGTGTCATGTGTTCAAATTGAAAGTACAAGAACCAAGATGAAATAATGGTAAAACTTCAAGGGTGCAAAGTGTCAAAGTCTCTGGGATTAATTATCAAAGTTTATAATCAATACGACATGGCTAATCCATTTAATATTTCTTATTACATAGTCACACCTAAATAAAATTTTATTAATTTCAATTTTAAAAAAATTATTTCTTCAAATGCATCCCCAACTTGAATTGTTAATAAGCTACTATGGGCAATCCATACATTCCGCCAACAATCTATAATATTTAAACTTTCAAGAGGTGTATACGTTTCTTCTTCTAATATTTTTTTTCCAACAATTTTTATTTAAAAAATAAATCTAAACCATCAATTTCAGAAGAAAAATCATGTTTTCTCAGAGTGTAAGATAATAGTGCTTCAAATAGGGGGATGAGCGGTCAATTAGTGGCGAAACTATATGGGGACGGGGAAGGATTCAAGTCCCTCCTCAACGTCTGAAAATTTTCACTTTTATTTCTTTATTTGAAAAAAAAAAATTAAATTAAAATCCTTAAAAACTTATAAAAAAAAATGAATATCTAGTAAACATCTAAAATCAATGTTTTGGATTTCCAGCCAATAATGAAATGGACATTAATTGTTAGCGATATTTTTGGAAGCATTAATTAGGTAGTTACGAAGAGATATATATTAAAATCTTTATTAAATTAAGCTAATATAATTAGGGAAAAAAGAGGGGTCCCCAAAATTTTGGGATCCCAGGTAGCCACCTAAATTGCTTTGAATTTAGACATCTCGGATATTATTTTTTTTGGGAAGGGTCTTTTTTAGCCAAAACAGAGAACTGAACACTATACAACAGATTTTTAGCCAAGCACACTACTAAGAAGGCTATACCAATTCCTCCACTGACCAATCCTTAGCTCAATACCAATTCCTTCATTTCCAAACCATTTCTCTTTCAACCAGCATGCGCACAAGTAGGTCCTTGGGCCGTTCAAACACAAAAAAAATTAGGGATTGAGATATAAGCCTCTTATAACAGTTCATCATCTACGGATATGAAATACAAGGGGGTACATTCTTTTTAACGGTCAGCAAACTAAAACAATGGACCATTTTCCAATATATGCTTAAAAACCACTTTCCCCAAATAACCAATCCTGAATCTTTTTTAAATACACTACAATACCTACCATAATTTGTTCGCATTTATTTTGAGGTATCCATAACCGTTATATTAAAAAATTAGTGAACATTCACTTGCAAAGTTGAATGGTTATTATTAGTCACAATACAAATTATAATCATCTTTTTGTGCTGTACTCTTGTAATATAGGGCTACTATTATTATTTTTTGTCCCAAACTGCAAAAGATCCTAGATACACCATAAATACACCTAGAAAAAAGAGATGCCGATACTTCGGGCCCTAAGTGACGATGCCGAGAGATATCCCCGATTGACCAGGATCAATCATTTGACGAAATCAAAAGACAATTTTCCATCCAAACAAATTCAATAATTGAAGCTCAAGGACTTCAAGAGTATGATATCAACTGCCGGGGCCAAATTGCAGCACCTGTTCTTTCCATAGAGCCTAGGATAGCCACACCAATCTAATCTAGTGAATATTGATTCATTGCTACTATTGTAAAAATTCATTAATAATGAAAATTAAAGAAAGTTAATTATGCTATTTGAGTTATCAGTAAACATTCACTTTAATTATTACACATTATGAATTTGATCCACACGTTTCAAAAGCACAAATTAGTATTACTAGTTAGCATTCACTTTGCAAAATGAACTACTATTACTGCCCTTCCCAACTTTGCAAAATTTGCACATTACCACTACATGACTTTTCATTGTATACCTGAATAAATAATGAACACAATCAATAATATTAAATAACACTACATGTGTAAATATTCAATTGACATATCAATCTTCACTAGATAATTAAAAACCATAGGTTCCTCATGATTGAACATTCACTAATCAAATTCATATGTCAGCCTAATCATATATATGTATTAAAAAAAATCCAAAAATTTTCCGGTCTTAAATTTAAAATTTGATAAGTATCATTAAAAAGAGTGGGATTAAGCACTCAATCTGGATCTTCCAACAACTCATTTCACAGACTAATCATATATATGAAGCAGGTGATCAACCATGGAATATCAGAAGAAATATTGAGTGATGCAATTGGAGTGACGAAGGAGTTTTTTAGCATGCGTTTGGAGGAGAAGGCAATTGGAGTGGCAGGTAGAAAAGGGTGGATATATACAAGCAGTACTGATTATTCCAAAAATGGTGTTCATTTGTGGAGGGAAAATATGAAGCACCCTTGTTCTTCCACCATCCTCAACCTCAAGGAATGCATGCCAGAAAACCCAACTAGTTATAGGTACATATCCCATATTCTTTTGCTTAAACTACACCTTACACCCCCTCAACTATCATTTTTTACAGATTACTTCTCAAAGTTTTTTAAAAGATTTTTTATTCTCCTATTGTAGTGAGGTAACTATAGATTTGTAGGGTAAACTCCTTTTTTTTTTTTTTTTCGTTTTTAATTAATTAATTAATTTATTATTATTATTATTATTATTATTTTTGGATTATTAAATATTTCTTGCTACTGATGAGATATTTTTTTAGATATAAAATGTAATATGTGTCGGGGTTGATCTATTTTCATGAATATTGATTGAAATTCGATAATTTTGCCAACTAGAATTTTTTTTTTTTTTTTTGGAAAGAAAATTATAACGCAAGGTAAATTATTTTAGTCAATATGCTTCCAAACCGCAATTTTAGGCATTTTTTTAAATACACAGGGAAGTGATGGGAGCATACTTGGAAGAAATAAGGAAACTGAGCCATAGGATTTTGGACATGATTTGTGAAGGGTTAGGACTTGAGGCAGGGTATTTGGGAGGAATAGGACAGGTTCAATTGTTGTCTGCAAACAACTACCCACCGTGTCCTGACCCAAGCTCAACACTGGGTATACTAAGGCATAGGGACCCTAGCCTCATCACCATTGTCCTCCAAGAAGGAGGGGCCATGGGTGGCCTCCAAGTCTTCAAGGATGGGGATTGGATTGGTGTTGCCCCTCTTCCCAATGCATTTGTTGTCAACATTGGCAACCAATTAGAGGTAACTATTTTTTTTTTTGGTTTTGTCTTGTTTTAGGGGTTAACTGTTGAATCCCACAACCCAACACTTGTGTTACGTGATCTTGAGCTATATATATATATAGCCTGAAGTAATTCTCATCTTACAATGCGCCTTTTGAGAGTGAGTTAGACCCATTAGATTACTACATGATATCAGATTCATGACTCCTATTTGATGTTGGATGTGTTGAATCTCACATCAATGTTGACCCCCTCGATATGCATTCACAGTGGTTTATCAAAAAGTCTACCTTACGCGTGAGGGGCATGTTGAATCCCACATCGATATTAGGCCCTTCCCCTAATATCTTTTCGTTGTGGTTTGTCAAAGTCTACCCTACATGTGAGGAGGCATGTTGAATTCCACATCCCTTGTGTTACTTGATCCTGAACCATATATAAAGCCTAACAAAATGCTCATCTTACAAGATGGAGAATGAGTTAGGCACATTGTATTTCTACTGCAACCAGTTGAAAGTTGAATGTGCAAAGTACTATTTCATTCTAATTTGTTGCTGTTTTCTTTTCTTTTCTATATATATATATATATTTTGGGTTTTTAGATTATAAGCAATGGGAAGCTACAAAGTGCTGAGCATAGAGCAGTCACAAATTCAACTGAAGAGAGGATAAGCATTGCCACCTTTGTTAATCCATGTCCAGACTCCATTATTGAACCTGCAAAAGTGTTGATTAATGAGTTTAATCCTCCACTTTATAAACCATTTCTATACAAAGAGTTGGTACAAGTTTCCAAAGCCTTTGGTCCTGATACAGAAGCCATACAAAAATGTATATAAACACTGAAATATGAAGCATGAAATCAAATGGGGAAGGAAAAATATGGATAAATTACACTTTGACCCCTTATGATATCGATTGATTTGTACTTGATTTGGTCTTGAAACTATAATTTTATCAAATTTGAACCCTCAATTATCACATTATTTGATGTTGCCAAAAAATCCCCAATATGTGTTACAGCTCCTCACGTGCTGGAAATCTCCGCAACCTGCAATCCGACTTGCAAAATCAGTTAGTTCTATGGGGCGACACTGATGTGGTATCTGTCAAAGAACTTCTGGCGTGAGAATAAGATCAGATTGTTCTTAAGAGAGAATAAAAACTTTAGAGTATATGAATGTAATATTGAGAGATGTAAATAAGACAGAATGAATATGTAAATGTGATATTATTGGTTCAGTAGAATACCCAAGAGGGGGGAGTGAATTGAGTAATTAAAAAATATATCAGAATAAAACTTGATAAATCAAATAATTAATTTTAAGCCTAAATTAATTATTATCTTAATAACACAGCGGAATAATATGATCAATCTAAGTGCACACCCAAACAATAAAAATAGAAAAGTAGTAATGTAGTACACAAATTTTTTATACTAGTTCACCAAGCTACTCTTTCCTAATCCAGTCCTCAGAGCTCCACGAAGGTCGCACCCACTAAAACCAAGATCCCTTTAAAGGTAGGAACCAAACTCTCACACCGATTCTTTTACAGGCTTAGAATCAATCTTTATAATTTCTTTTTCCCAGACTCAAGAATAACCTTTACTTTTTACAAGCTCAAGAATAACCTATCTTTTTACAGGCTAAAGATTAACCTAATTCTTTTTATCACTACGGCTCAAGAATTAAAACATCACAAAACACTCCAACTATCATTTTCACAGGTAAGGATGGAACCTTTACAAAAACACTCAAATCACAATTCTTATTTAGGAAGAATTACTACCTCAATCTCTTTACAGGAAGAGACTGAAACCCAGCTACCCCTAATTAAATATCCCCATTAGTATTTAATCAGTCACAACTCGCCAATACAAAAATTGATAAGAAGTAAATCTTACTCGAAACTTCTACCACCCCAGATAAACACTAACTCAATGAATATCTCAACTAGTGATAGAAATATGTGAGATACAAAAATATGATTTTAACAAGAATATGGATAGCAAATTGGAGCACGTAATCAGATTCAAGAAATTGTTTGTAAAAATATTTCTTCAAAAATCAGAAACAATTTTAAAGATCAATTTCCAAACAATAATAAAATAATGCAATGAAAGAATATAAATGAAAAGATATCACCCGGATAACATCGAAGAATAATATATTAAAACGTTGGACAACTCAAATCGGTGATGCTTACTAAACCAGCGCTTTAACTCAAGAACATCTCAATAATTGATATCACAATTTGATCCCCCAGAATAAATATCAGAAAGATGACTCTTACAAAAACTTATGAACTGAATAGTTCTTGATATGGTGTTACTTCATTATGAAATCCGCAAGTCTTTTTATAGGTATATGAAACATGCCCTATAACGGCTAATTTTCACAAGATATGTCTTCTAAAATCGCTTAAAGACCCCATATATTAATACATTTCTTTTAAAATATACTTCACTTAATAATAGCTTTCAAAATATTCAATTTAGTCTCTCAAAAGAATTTTCAAACTTAATTCCAAAAGATAGGAAGTATTAAAATGACCAATTTGAAAAATACTTTAATTCCAAGTACCAAATCTATAGGAATTAAACAATAGATGAACCATATCTTAAATATCACAAAATCCCTTAATTCTCTCTCAAATCCTGACAAAAAACGACTACTTTTAGATATGATTTCGGATCAAACAATATCCTGAAACAGAGCACTTAGTCGACTGCCTAGTCGACTGGATGAATTAGAGAGTAGCCATCGCAGTACATCGGTCGACTCTTCGATTCAGAGAGTTCAATTATTTTCACCAGTCGACCTGTGGTCTTCGATTCAAAGAGTTTAGCCACCATTGGCCAGTCGACCTTTCAGTCAACTTATCAATTCAGGATGTTTCAGCTTCTTTCTTCGGTCGACTCCTTAGTCGACTGTTACCTTCTGCATTTATTCTCTGATTTCGTTTTTAACACATTTTCTTTTACAATTTCACCCCTTTAACTAATTTCTTTTCTTAATAAACTCCACTAACTTTCTCAAATTCCATTTGAACCATTTATAAATATTTCTTTTCAAATCACATATTGGAGCAAATAATTTCATTTAATCAAAACACACATAAATAATAAAAACCTTTTTGTGCAATGTATGTGTTCCTAATTGGGATATTAATAGTTGAAATTTACCTGGGTTGTTTTTCCTAATTTCTTCAAACTCTTAAATCTTTAATATCTTCAACTTCATCATTTAGCATCCATTTAATTTGTCATCTTCATCATTGAAACTTTAAATCACTGAAACACCCAATTAAAATATTAGTTCTACCAAAACATCAATACTTAATTGTTCATCAAAATCTTAAGATCAATAATCTCCCCATTTTTTATGATGACAATAAACTTTGATGTTTTCTTTAAAATAAAAATATAACCACACTCCCCCTGAATCTGAGAACGGGTTCTTTAACTCATTTAAGAATAATGAATATATCTCCCCATTAATAAAACATTACTTACTCCCTCTTAATAAAATATTACTCCCCTTTAATAAAACATTAGTAATTTCTCCCCCTTTGTCATCTTAAAGAACAAATGTAAGAAGGGGAAGACACATAGATAATTCACTCTAGGCATTCTGGTAGGGCGCAATTAATGTGCGCTGCTACTTACACTCGCAAGTATACGAGGTCTGAGTTTTAGTATAGTGTGATCGTTAAGATCAGGTTATCGTATCCATAGGGATTGGTGTCGTTACTATCGAATACCGTGTTTGTCGTGACCTAACTTTATCTAGGCGAAAAATAAATGTATTTAATTAATTAAACTAATACTGATATATCCTAAATTAACTACACTAATATACTAATATGTTTTAGGGTAAAGAATTGCCTAGGGATTAACGTGTTTACAAATACGTGTTCAATTTCAATTTACTCACGTTTATGGTGTTCGACCTATTTGACAATCTCGGTACGTAAACTTCACCGCCACCTCTCCCGAGTGTAAGACGGGGGAATTCATTACTTCGAGTCAACGAAGAAGTCTCCCTCAACGTCTTAACGACCCTAAGTCACGTGAGTCTTACCCAGCATCATTGATTGCACACAATCCAACTCCCGACCAGGTCATTGGATCGTGCGTTGTATTTACCCTATCGACAATCTCTATTCTAAAACTCTCTCGTCACCTCTCCCGAGTATAAGATCGGGGATATAATGCAACTTCGAGTCAACGAAGAAGTCCCCCTCAATATCTTAACGACCCTAGGTCGCGTTAGTCTTGCCCCAACGTCATCGATTGTCCACGATTCAAACCCCGACCGGGTTATAGAATCGTGGTGTTTGTTTAACCTAATCCGAATTCGGGGTTTGTCAAAATCCCGTATTCTCCATTTATCTAACTAGGCATGATAAACAAACAATACGATAAATATAATCAAACTATGAAAAACAATCACAAACGAAACACCGAAATCATCCAAACAACGTATTTATAAAATTATTGTTAATCCTTACTACAATCCATGTTTAGCTATGACCATAGCCGCATTTACAATGAAATAACAAGCTAAACATATTCACATGATCCTAAGTTAAAGAAATAAGGAAAAATAATCGAAGAACTTAGCCTCGTTTGAAAATAAACCGTTAAGAACGCTCAACGATCGATTCACCATCTTCTCCACTTCGAGATGTGATCTCCACCTCTAAAACTCCTAAACCCTAGCCTAAATATAGCTTAAGGTGCCCAAATGGCCGAGGGGTTCAAGATAGGGGGAAAGGGGATGATATTTATAAGCAAAATATCTAAATAAATATCCTAAAAATATCTAGGCTGTGTAGAGGCCACCGTCGGGCCATGGGATTCAGCACCGTGGCAATGGAGTAGGTCAGTTAGTTGATCGCCGCGGTGGTGAAGAAGGCGGTGGATTTGAAAAACATTTTAATAGTTCACCGCCGCAGCGGTGGAATTTGCGCTGGGGCAGTGGAAGTTCAGCAAGATATTGTTATTCTCAGCATTTTTACTACCGGGACGATGGTCTGGAAGTAGCGGCGATAGGCTTTTTTCACAATTTTGCCTCCAAGCTTATTTTTCTACCGTTCTTCGATCGCTTTTGGTTCGATCTCATCGTTTTCGCTCCAGTTTCCTATCTTTTTGCCCAACACACCTGATTTATACAAAAAGTAATAAAACTAATTAAAACGTAATAAAATACTATATAAACGCTCGAAAACTAACTTAATTCGATTTGAAAATACGTAGGTAGATCATACCTATCAAAAATCTCCAAACTTGGAATTTGGCTAGTCCTCGATCCAAACACACACACAAAAATGAAAATACACAAACTGAATTAAATAACAAACAACCTAAAAATAATCTAAATATAATGAGATGCGAGTTTTACATTCTTCTAACGGCCTATTTATTTTTGTCCCTCAATAACAGCCAGTTCTTTCGAGTTCAGGCGATAACACACATCATGTGATTGTTCTATATTTTCGATATGCAATAATGGTGAACGTTATTCTAGATCCTGTAAACGTGTTAGTGCGTGACTCAATAATATAACTATACAATGATCGGATTGGATCATCCACCAACGAAATTCATGACTTGGACCGTAAAAGACTAGGATTTCCATAAGCCTGATTGAGGTCCACTCTCCACTAATGTAGGTTAAGTAGTTCGTAGAGATTATTAGGACTTGGTTCGGTTAATGAATAGTTGGCCAAGGGTAATTTGGAATAGAAAACGGGTTAATGTTGTTAACTTAACGTTACCCAAGGCTCAACGCTTGACACATTCACTCTCGAACCCCTATAGTTAGATTGGAAACAATCCTGAACAATCAATTAAAGATTGACTTACTCACTTGTCAGAAAGAAACGGAAATTAAATTAAAAAAAAAAACATATGTACACTTGATTTATTTTTTATTTTTTTATTTTATTTTCAACGAGCACCCCCCCAAACTTATTTGATTGCTACAATTGAAGGGGTGTGTGAAATACAAATGAAAAACGACAAGTGAGTACTCAAATACTTAACCAATTAGATGTTCGCCCTAAACCCAACCGCTTACATCAAGTAGCATTTACAATTGCTAACTTGATTCACTCAAATGTGCCTTTAAATTTAGCAATTTAGGTTTGGAAAAAGATCCACTGGCCATGATATTAGTTTATGTGTTCTGAATTGAATTTGCATTTAGGCTTCGACAGGGTAATGAAGGATAAACATATTACATGGTAAGCTTAAAAAGGCTCAAGCGACAAAGAAAATGCCTAAATCACGTCTCTTGAACTACCTCGCCTAGGATTTCGCCTCAAGTTTTCCCTCAATCAAGTACTAGAATCCTTAATGTGTCATGAATTTGGCGAATAGATAATCGTCCTCAAATCAATTGAATAGAAATACATTGAGTCTATGTGCTCGTGTAAATTATGATCTACAATAATTTTTATCAAAAAACATAGTCAAGCACACAGAATCACACATGCATAGGTATTCCCTTGACCTTGAAAACAACCAGGGGTAATTATCATCATTGGGTAACGGCCCAAATGAATGCAAAACTCAACATGCAACAATAACAAAAACATAAATACATTCTAACCTAAACACACATACAATACGAGAAAAACAATAACACATAAACTAACAATACTAAATATTACACATCACTTCCGAACTTAAAAAGAATAGTGTTCTCATCGATCCCAATCTTCATTCTCAACATATGAAATTTAAAGCATGCTGACGAAGGGTGTTTAGAACACTTACCTGGGAGGCGAGAGGATCTCGCCTCCATTTTAATTTGACGGAGATGGATTTAACTTATTTGACCTTGGGTTGCCTCCCAATAAGTGCATGGTTTAATGTCCTCGGCCCGACATTTTCATAATACCCTCAAGATTGACGAGGTTTTGCTTTGGATGACTCAATCTTTCAACAAAACGCCTCACCGGATTATGTGCTTGGCCAAGCAACATAAAACGGCTTGGAATTCCGTCGAAAGGGATGCGTCAATACCTGTCGTTCTAACATCGACAAGTACCTTGCATAGAAAACAAAAACAAAACTACAAACAAAAAATTATATACAAAGAAATGCCTAAAGTAAAATTAAGTCATTTACACACAATATCAATACTAACGAAATTGCCAATCCTCGAATACAATACATTTGCTTCTCCTATCTAAAACATAAGTCCTGAGCTGTTACCGCGTTTCTTCGGTAATAACATCAAAACAATCCCCGGTAACGGCGTCAAAAACTTGGTAGGGCGCGATTAATGCGTCCCGCTACTTACACTCACAAGTATACGAGATCTAAGTTTTAGTATAGTGTGATCGTTAAGATCGGATTATCGTATCCACAGGGATTGGTGTCATTACTATCGAATACCCCATTTATCGTGACCTAACTTTATCTAGGCAAAAAATAATGTATTTAATTAATTAAACTAATACTAATATATCCTAAATTAACTACACTAATATACTAATATGTTTTAGGGTAAAGAATTCCCTAGGGATTAACATGTTTATAAATACGTGTTCAATTTCGATTTACTCACGTTTACGGTGTTCGACCTATTTGACAACCTCGGTACGTAAACTCCACCGCCACCTCTCCCGAGTATAAGACGGGGGAATACATGACTTCAAGTTAATAAAGAAGTCCCCATCAACAACTTAACGACCCTAGGTCACGTGAGACTCGCCCAGCATCTTTGATTGCACACAATCCAACTCCCGACCAGGTCATTGGATCGTGCGTTGTATTTACCTTATCAGCAATCTTCGTTCTAAAACTCCTTTGCCACCTCTCCCGAGTGTAAGACGGGGGATATAACGCAACTTCGATCCAACGAAGAAATCCCCCTCAACGTCTTAACGACCCTATGTCGCGTGAGTCTTACTCCAACGTCATCGATTATCCACGATTCAAACCCCGATCGGGTTATAAAATCGTGGCATTTTTTTACCCTAATTTGAATTCGGGGTTTGTCAAAACCCTGCATTCTCCATTTATCTAACAAAGTATGATAAACAAACAATACGATAAATACAATCAAACTACGAAGAACAATCACAAACGAAACACTGAAATCATCTAAATAACGTATTTATAAATTTATTGTTAATCCCTACTACAATCCATATTTAGCTATGGCAATACCCATATTTACAATGAAATAACAAGCTAAACATGCTCACATGATCCTAAGTTAAAGAAAGAAGGAAAAACAATCGAAGAACTTAGCTTCGTCCGAAGATAAACTGTTAAGAACGCTCAATGATCGATTCACCATCTTCTCCACTTCGAGATGTGAGCTCCACCTCTAAAACTCCTAAACCCTAACCTAAATATAGCTTAAGGTGTCCAAATGGCCGGGAGAGGGGGAGGGGGTTCAAGATAGGAGGAGAGGGGATGGTATTTATAAGCAAAATATCTAAATAAATATCCTAAAAATATCTAAGCTGTGCAGAGGCCACCGCCGCGGCCGTGGGATTTAGCGTCGCGGCGGTGGAGTAGGTCGGTTAGTTGATTGTCGTGACGGTGAAGAAGGCGGTGGATTTAAAAAACATTCTGCTGGTTCATCATCGCGGCGGTGGAAGTTCGGCAAGATATTGGTCTTCTCAGCATTTTCACCGTTGCAGCGGTGGTCTAGACGCCGCGGTGGTGGGCTTGTTTCATAATTTTGCCTCCGAGCTTATTTTTCCACCGTTCTTCGATTGCTTTTGGTTCAATCTCATCGTTTTCGCTCCACTTTCCTATCTTTTTGCCCAACACACCTGATTTATACAAAAAGTAATAAAACTAATTAAAACGTAATAAAATACTATATAAACGCTCGAAAACTAACTTAATTCGGTTTGGAAATACGTAGGTAGATTATACCTATCACATTCATATAATAGAAGCATATTGGATCAACTTTAAAAATTAAAACTCATTTGAATAAATTACTTTTAAGCACAAAATATTAACACTATGTGGATCATTTTTATAGATAAATATCAAATCTACTCAATCTAACAAGATCCACACCAAAAACATCTTTATAAGCATACAATCTTCCTTTATCAAATTATAAATGAATAATATTCATGCATAGGTGAATAATCATAACATTTCAGCAATATAGCATGATATTAATTTTTCACAAGCATATTAACTATTTTGATTTTCAACAAAACTTGTCTTTTAATATAAGCATGACATAATATTACCCCTCTTATAAACACTTCTCCCCATATATAATTGTAAACAAGTCAATTCATACTTAGGATAATAAATTTGAGGCAATTAAAATCTTTCAACAATGTAGCATGCAATCATATAATTATCAGATAAGTCCATATGCCTTACTCATGATACCAAAATAATGTTTTCCCTTTATAGAAACAAAACATATGTTCCTTAACACACTAAAATAGGAAGCATTTATCAAGCATTTCATCAATCATAAATCTAGTGCGTGCATAATTACGGATAAGTATATTTCTCTCATAAAATCTCATTTATCTTTTAGAATTAATACTCGTTTATAAATCAATAGACATGCAACATAAGAACTTATTATCATGCATTAGGAAGCATAAAAACTCAGTTAAATCCAACTTATTTGTATAAAAATAAATAGTATGAATGATAACTCATTATACAAATAATCCTACTAAAAGTCATATTCAACAAATAATTAGCATTATTTAGTAAGATCACAAATACTCGATTAATCCTCTAAATCACATAACATGTTTTATAATTAACACATGATCACTACTTGATATAAACACATAAAAACATGTTAATACCCCTTGACTAAATTTGATTCTCATAATCACCCTACACTGTTTCTAAGACAACAAGTAAACATATCATTGAAAATAGGTCTTAGAAATAATCACTAACTTACCTATTTAGCAAGTCGGGCACCTCCCTCTTTAACAAATTTAATGAATTTAAAATGCGGAGGGTTAAGAGTAAATTTTTTATCATTTGGGGTAAGTTTACTTTTTACCTCATTTGTACGCATAATTGATTTGGGTGCGCAATTCTTCTTTGCTTGTTCATATCCTCTCAACCTTTGATTTTTTCCATTTGATTTATTGATGATTCCCTTTGTACATATCGCTTGTGGCTTCTTTGTGATATCCCATCTTGGATTTTGTACAACTTTTCTTTTTGTACATTTCTCTTGTGGCTTCTTTGCAATTTCACACTTTGTCTTTGGTGCATCTTTTCACTTTGCACACGTAGCTTGTGGATCTCTAGTGACATCCTATTTTGGCTTTGATATAAACTCTTTAACTGTTCTTTCAGGTCCACTTTCCACATTTTGTAATTCTGCACAAGACATTTCAACAATTTTCTTCGGTATCCATTTCATTTTGAATCTGTCCTTGTTAGACATAAATTTAAGGTTCCAAAATGAATATGATACTTTAAAATGTCCAACCCTATTGCAATAATAATATCTCAAATCTGATTTATCATAAAAAGCACGAGATGTAAAACACAAATCATTTCTAACAATAGAAGCATAACTATCACTAGCCTGTGATGAAAGATGAGACGATGAAGCATATTCATTTTGCTTAGAAAAATTATTTTTAGAATCTCTCGAAATAGACTTAAGGTCGGATTTTGATTTTTCAAAAATTTTCTTAAGTAAATCGATTTTAGAAACAAAATCTAATCTTTGCCTAGAAATTATATCAAATTTATTTTTTAAAACTCTATTTTCATTTTCAAGAGAATCCACTTTAGAGATCAAATTATTAATTTCAAAAATAACTTCTGAAAATTCTTTTAAACCGCAACAATCATCTAAATGCATTTTAGATTTTTGAACACGTTTTCCACAATTTTCAAAAGAAGCAATTTTTCTTTTTAAACTCAAACTCTCTTTAGCAAAAAGTAGTGTAAAAAAAAGTAATTTTTTCATAACAATTTGTACATTTTCATTATCATCATTACCATCACTACCACTAAAATCATAAGAATCATAAACCACATTATCATATACGCATTTACCACGATCAAAAGAGGATACACAAAATACATCATCCATGGTATGTGCACGTGACCAGTTTAGCTAGGATGTTAAACCTAACGAGCTAAAATCAACTCTGATACCAATTATTGGCCTAGTAGAATACCCAAGAGGGGGGGTGAAATGGGTAATTAAAAAAAATATCAGAATAAAACTTGATAAATCAAATAATTAATTTTAAGTCTAAATTAATTATTATCTTTATAATACAGCGGAATAATATGATCAATCTAAGTGCACACCCAAATAATAAAAATAAAAAAGTAGTAACGCAACACACAAAATATTTATACTGGTTCACCAAATTACTTTTGGCTAATCCAATCCTCCGAGCTCCACGGAGGTCGCACCCACTAAAACCAAGATCCTTTTAGAGGTAGGAACCAAACCCACACACCGATTATTTTACAGGCTCAGAATCAACCTTTACAATTTTCTTTTCTCAGGCTTAGAAATAACCTCTACTTTTTATAAGCTCAAGAATAACTTATCATTTTACAAGCTAAAGATTAACCTAATTTTTTTTATCACTATGGCTCAAGAATCAAAATATCATAAAACACTCCAACTATCATTTTCACAAGTAAGGATAGAACCTTTACAAAAACACTCAAAACACAATTCTTATCTAGGAAGAATTACTACCTCAATCTCTTCACAGGAAGAGACTGAAACTCAGCTACTACTAATTAAATACCCCCAATAGTATTTAATCCGTCACAACTCACCAATACAAAAATTGATAAGAAGTAAATCTCACGCGGAACTTCTACCACCCCAGATAAACACTAACTTAATTAATATCCCAACTAGTGATAGAAATTTGTGAGATACAAAAATATGATTTTAACAAGAATATGGGTAGCAAATTGGAGCACGTAATCAGATTCAAGAAATTGTTTGTAAAAATATTTTCTTCAAAAATCAGAAATAATTTTTAAGATCAATTTCCAAACAATAATCAAATAATGCAATGAAAGAATATAAATAGAAAGATCTCACTCGGATAACACCGAAGAATAATAGATTGAAACGTTGGATAGCTCAAATCGGTGACGCTTACTCAACCAACGCTTTAACTCAAGAACACCTCAATAATTGATATCACAATTTGATCCCCAAAATAAATATTAAAAAAAGAAAACTCTTATAAAATCTTATAAATTGAATAGTTCTTGATATGGTATTACTTCATTATAAAATCCGCATGTCTTTTAATAGGTATATGAAACAAGCCCTATAACGGCTAGTTTTCACAAGATATGTCTTCTAAAATCACTTAAGACCCCATATATTAATGCCTTTCTTTTAAGATATATTTCACTTAATAATAGCTTTCAAAATATTCAATTTAGTCCCTCAAAAGAATTTTCAAACTTAATTCCAAAAGATAGGAAGTATTAAAAGAACCAATTTGAAAAACACTTTAATTCCAAGTACCAAATCTTTAGGAATTAAACAATAGATGAACCATATCTTAAATATCACCAAATCCCTTAAATCTCTCTCAAATTCTAACAAAAAATGGCTACTTTTAGATATGATGTCGGATCAGACAATATCCTAAAACAGAGCACTTAGTCGATTGCCCAGTCGATTGGATGAATTAGAGAGTAGCCATCGTAGTACATGGGTCGACCGTTCGGTCGACTCTTCGATTCAAAGAGTTCAGTTGTTTTCACTGGTCGACCTGTTGGTCAACTCTTCGATTCAGAAAGTTCAGCCACCATTGGCCGGTTGACCTGTCAGTCGACTTATCAATTCAGGATGTTTCAGCTTCTTTCTTCGGTCAACTCCTCAATCGACTACTACCTTCTGCATCTATTCTCTGATCTCATTTTTAACACATTTTCTTTTACAATTTTGCCCCTTTAACTAATTTCTTTTCTCAATAAGCTCCACTAACTTTCTCAAATTTCATTTTAACCATTTATAAATATTTCTTTTCGAATCACATATTAGAGAAAATAATTTCACTTAATCAAAACACACATAAATAATAAAAAACATTTCGTACAATGTGTGTGTTTCTAATTGGGATATTAAGAGTTGAAATTTACCTGGGTTGTTTTTCCCAATTTCTTCAAACTCTTAAATCTTCAATATCTTCAACTTCATCATTTAGCATCCATTTAATTTGTCATCTTTATCACTGGAACTTTAAATCACTAAAACACTTAATTAAAACATTAGTTCCACCAAAATATCAATACTTAATTGTTCATCAAAATCTTAGGATCAACAGACACATTTTGCTTTTATAGACTAAATCATCTCCCGAGAATTACCTCTTTTTGGCCCATTATTTCGTTGTCATTTATGGGGAGTTACACCCCCACAAACGTTTACTTTGACGAGCTGATCAGAGTAGATTGGTTTCGTTGACGGACTGATCTAAGTCACTTGTTTTTCACTCAACCAGGGTTAAAGTCCAGATACACGTTCAATTCTGTACTAACTCAATAGTAAGGAGTGGTGAGTTTAAGATTGTAAAAGAAAAACTACTTGAGATGGATGTCATATAACAAGACGAAAGAGAAATTCACATTGGAAGCATTCCTGTGGTAGTGAAACCTGCTTTATGTTGGAAAAAGGTTGTAGTCGAGTTGGATGAAGAATGTAAACTACCTCTTTTTTTTTTTTTTTTTTTTTTTTTTTTTTTTGTATGGTAACGATGTATCCGTTGTTTATAAAAAAAATTGTTGGATTTCCTCTGTCACAAACAAGTGGTGAAATTCCAAGAATAACATTTTCCCAAAGATAAGCTAAGAATGGACATAAGCATGGAACCTTAATTGTCCACATATAAAATATTAATTTCTCAAACATAACATTTTAAGATTTTAAGAATAAATGAAGTAAATTTCCAAACATGACATTAAAGAATAAATGGAATATATCCATATTATCACGAGAGGCTAAACAAACTGATAAGAAGAGTTTGTTTACCAAATCGAAGTTTGATGGCTTGTCACTGATCATTTCTTAGATGACCTGTTCTAAACAACTTGGTTCACTTAACAAATCGATCTGAGCAACTTAATATAAGCTTTGAGATGTGATGTTTTGTCACCAAGTGCGAATTGGGTGGCCTGGTCTGGGCAGTTTGGTTAGCTTGACGAACTGATTTCAGCGACTTGGTTTCTTTGGTGGACCGATCTAAGCATCTCGTCGAACCAATCATCTAGGTAACTCGATTTCTTTGACGAACTGACCTGAGCAGCTCTGTTTGCGAATGAACCAAGCTAGGCCGTTCAATTTGGTTTTGACAAACTGATTTAGAAATCTGGTTTATGAATGAATTGAGCTAGGTAGTTCGCTTTGATTTTGATGAACTAATTTAGGAAGTTTAGTCGGTTGATAAGATGATCTTGGCAACTTAGCTTATGGATGAATTGATCTAAGTAGTTCAGTCAGTCGATAAGTTGGAAGCTTAGATTATGGATGAATCGGTCTAGGCAGTTTAGTCGATCGATGAGTTAATCTTGGCAGCTTAGTTTATGAATGAACTGATTTAGGCAGTTCGGTTTGTTCTTTACACTTGGTGATTTTTATAAGTGTTTCGTTATTGGGGAGGTGTCCTCAGACCAGTCTTTTTTTGCCGGGGAGTTACCTTCATACCCGGGGTAGTTTGCGAATGAACTGGGTTAGGCAGTTCAGTTAATCTTGATGAACTGATCTAGGCAATTCAGTTTGCGAATGAACTGATCTAGGCAATTTAGTTAATGTGACGAACTTATCTAGACAACTCAACTAACTGATCTAGGCACTTCGGTTTATTCTTTACACTTGGTGATTTTTTATCACTGCAAGTGTTTTATTATTGGAGAGGCGTCCTCAAACCCTTCTTCTTCTACTGAGGAGTTTCCCTTATACCCGGGATAGTTTGCAAATGAACTAGGCTAGGCAGTTCAGTTAATCTTAACAAACTGATTAAGGCAATTCAGTTTGTGAATGAACTAAGCTAAGTAGTTCACGAACTAAGATAGGAAGTTGACGAACTAATCCGAGCAATTAACGAATTGATAGGCAGTTTAGTCTGTTGATAAGTTGATTTAGGTAGCTTAGCTTATGGATGAACTAATCTAGGCAGTTCAGTCGGTCGATGAACTAATCTTGGCATCTCAAGAAGAATTGAATTGGGCAGTTCTATTTGCACTTGAACTGGGCTAGGCAGTTACCTTTGATTCGACTTGATCTTGGCAGCTCAAGAAGAACTAAACTAGGCAGTTCTATTTACACTTGAACTGAGCTAGACAATTAAGTCCGATTCGAGCTGATCTTGGTAGTTTAAGAAGAACTAAACTGGGCAGTTCTATTTGTTCATGAATTGGGCTAGGAAGTTACGTTCGATTCGAGCTGATCTTGGCAGCTCAGAAAGAATTAAACTAGGCAGTTCTATTTGCATGCGAAGTAGGCTAGGCAGTTACGTTCAATTCGAGCTGATCTTGGTAGCTTAGGATGAATTGAACTAGGCAATTCTATTTGCACGTGAACTGTGCTAGGCAGTTATGTTCGATTCCTTCCTTACACTCGGTGATTTTTATCACTGCAAGTGTTTCATTATCGATGAGGCATCCTCAGACCCGTCTTCTGCCACTGGGGAGACGTCCTCATACCCAGGGAATTTGGCATGTTTTCTCTTCATCTTTGCCTTATTTCATAACTAGTTAATTTGTTGAATGAGTTATGAATACGGAATTGACTTTGATAGACTGATTATTTTTTCAGTGATTGTTCTTGCGATTTGTTTAAAATTGATCCTGCCCCCCTACGAAGTCCTCATGCATAAAGTTCAGAACTTAGTCTCACTTCCTAATTCTCATTCGATTTAATTTCTTTGTAATTGATTCTCTTAGGGAAGGTTGAACTCTTATCCCCTTTTCATATCCTTCTGATTACCCCTTTATTCATGGGATTTGACTGGGATATGTTTTAACCTACTCTATAAGAATAGCAGTTTGTATGCCACATAATAATCATTTAACAAACAAATAGTTGCATTCTTCTAGATGTAATACAAGTTCATATTTCTATGAATATTTGGGTTACAAGTCGAATTGGGTTTGAGCCCTCAAAATTATTGTTTATGAACGAGTATTTGTTTTTATTCTTGCCATTTCAACTTTTAAAATAAGTTGTATCGGTGAAATTGCCTAAAGCATTTCCCTAAGCAAGTCGCGTTTTGTGATCTTAAGGATTTCTCCTAAGATTTTTAATACCTGAATTTGTAGTCTATCCAATTAGTAATAATGTGGGTGTACTGTATATTCATCACATCATCTAGCTATGCGAAATGATGAACTTATTATTCGTCGCACAACAAATATTTTCTAATTGGAAAACTAGCTTTGGATATCTCCTTTAAGTGCTTCCTCTCTCTTTAGTATTTTTATACGAATCTTATCTAAATAATAAAAAGTAGGGAGTCCAAATTAAAAAAAGAAAAGAAAAAAAGAAGCTTTTCTTGTATAATCTTTGGGGCAAAGTAAAGTTTATTTTTAGCCACTAAATTTATATCTCAAATCCAAGTTTTGAGGGTACAATTTGTATTTTTCAACAATCACATGGGTCTTAAAAGATTTAACTCAAAAGACACTAATTTCATAGTATAACCGAGTTTATCTGATCCTGTACACCGTTGGATGTACTTGGATATTTTGAAGTGCCAATGGTGCTCTCATGACATGTAATTTGTCGGAATAAAAGTTATAGGGATCAAAGTGTAATTTTGCTAAGCTCTAGGACTTTGAATAACCGTTATCAAGTCATGCGGCATATTTTGCAATTATAATTCACTTCCTATATTTGTTTTTTTAGCAAGTGCTAAATTTTCTCTAATTATGACATGTATGCCATATGTGTCGCAATTCGCAAGCAAAATAAACTTGAGAGTATAAACTATAACGGCATGTTTGGTTGGACGGAATGGAATTAGGGTGGAATGGAATGGATGAAGTAATGGAATGAGAGAAAAAATGAAATGGAATTGTGAATGGAATCACTATTCCATTATCTTATTTGGTTGGTATGGAATGAAAGAAAGAATGGAATAGTGAAATATAGTAAAATTTCTGTTTTGTCCTTATAAAATTATTATTTCATTCTCTTCTTGGTTGGTTATAATAAAATTTTATTATATTTCACTATTCTATTCCTTTCCTCATTTTATTATATTTCACTATTCAACTCAATTTTAAGTTTTTGTTTTCTAATTTCTATTTTTGTTCTCAATTTTCAGTTTCTATTCTTTAATTTTTGTTTTTGTTCTCAATTTTTAGTTTTCTTTTTCAATTTTCCGTTATCTAATTTTCTATTTTTTGTTCTCAATTTTCAATTTATATTTTCAATTTTTTATTTTTGTTCTCAATTTTCTGTTTTTATTCTCAATTTTTGGTTTCCGTTCTCAATTTTCTATTATCCAATTTTATGTTTTTGTTCTCAATTTTCTGTTTCTATCATCTAATTTTATGTTTTTGTTCTCAATTTTCAATTTTCGTTCTCAATTTTTCGTTCTCTAATTTTATATTTTTGTTCTCAATTTTCAGTTTATGTTCTCAATTTTTTGTTTTTGTTCTGAATTTTCTGTTCTCTAATTTTATGTTTTTGTTCTTAATTTTTAGTTTATGTTCTAAATTTCTTGTTCTATAATTTTCTGTTTTTGTTCTCTATTTTCGGTTTATGTTCTCAATTTTCTGTTTCTATTTTCAATTTTCAGTTTCTGTTCTCAATTTTCTAGTTCTGTTCTTAATTTTTTGTTCTCAATTTTCTATTTCTATTATCAACTTTATGTTCTCTAATTTCAATTTATGTTCTCTAATTTCTATTTTTGTTCTTAATTTTCAAGACCTTAATTACAAGGGTTATCATGTAATTTAAGATATTGATTCTATTGGGTTGGAATCTCATTCCACCCTATCTCAAATAGAATCTCATTCCATCCAATTTCATTCCATTGGAGAACCAAACAACGAAATAGGAATCGAGGGCAGAATGCGATTCCATTCTGCCCTCGATTCCATCCAATCAAACATGCCGTAAGTGTAGATATTGTCTTACGGGCCTCAGTGCATTTAGCCCTAAGTCAAATAAGTTTATTCTCAAAAATAAACTTTAAGAGGGTAAAACTGAAAATATGATTGTTACCTCAGGGGTTTTAATGTATTTAGCCCTTAGGTCCATTTTTTCAAACCCAACAGGTTCTCCTTGCTGTGCGCAGCCGCCCGCCTCCCTTCGATATTGTCCATCTTGGTCTCCATGAACTGCCTTCTTGATTAAGCCTCCTCTCTCTCTCTCTCTCTCTCTCTCTCTCTCGTGCTTTGTTTCTTCTCTACGGAGGAAGAGGGAGCAGGATTTGTAGAGAGGAGAGAGGGAAAAGCTTCAAAATTTCTTCCTGATGGAAGCTGTCGATGTAAACGGTGTGGTGGCACTAACCTCCGCCGTTCGTCAGTAGCCGGAGACTCTCTCTCCTCTCCGAGAAGGAGTACAGATGCTCCTCTCCCGGTGGACCGGTCTACAATTGGTCGTTCTGAACGAGTGGGGCGGCCGTGACTAGCTCTCTTGTTCTCGCCGGTTCTGATTTGCATCTCGTAGGCAACAGGGGAGGAATCGAGGATCCTCCGCCCGTCGATTTCACATCGCCGGCATTGATTTCTTCGCTCGTTCTTCCACTGATTGTACTGAGACTTCCTGACGAAGAATCGACGCCCATTTGCTCCGTCCGTTACGAAACGGTCTGGGCTTGTGATACTTGGTGAAACGGTGGCAGAATCCTTCACCTTCTTCTTCTTCTTCTTCTTCTTCCACTCTCTCTCCTGGTGCGACAACGGTGTCTGACGTTGCGTCGATGATATTGTTTGACACGGTAAAGGAGAGAAAAGATGTCCACCACGTCCACTGAGTTAGAAGTTGAGTTGAACTCAAATAATCCTTGGTTTGTGATTGGGTATAGATTGAGAAACAGCAGCGAGGACTTCGATTTCGCTTCGAAGGTGCGATTCGGGTTCAGATCAGAGGCTCACTTCAGGTCAGATTGGTGGTGCAGTTCAGGTAAGATCTGAGGTCGATTGTTGCGATTCCTTCACTACCTCCGCCCTCTTCCTCGTTGAGATCAATCTCAACGAATTCTCTTCACTTTTTTCTTTCATCATTCGTGAAGACGATTGAATTTCGTCTTTCGCAGATCTGTTCATCGTTGATCGAACAATGGTTTTCATCGTCTTCTTTGAATAGACGATTTTCTTTGTTGCTTTCTTCATAGTCAATTATCGATTATCGTCGATTATCAACGATTGATTCACCATACTTTAGATTTGTTTGATTCAAATCCGTCGGCTTCGTTCGATTTGTAACTTTGATTCAAAGATCTATTCAGATATGTTCACCTCTTTTAACTGTGTTAACATGTGATAAATAACCATGCTGATAGCAATCCTAGAACTTGCCAATGGTCCGTGATTGTCATGGCACCGGTGACCATGTTTATTTTTTTATTTTTATTTTTTTTTATTTTTTTTTTTTCCAGTTTCAGACGGCGTCAAATAATGTTGCAAAAAAATCTCTAATACATGTTATAGCTCCTCACGTGCTGAAAACTTCTGCAACTTGCAATTCGACCTACAAAACCAGTTAGTTCTATTGGGAGAACATCGGTGTGGTGTCAGCCAAAGAATCTCTGGTGTGAGAATAAGATTAGATTGCTCTTCAGAGAGAATAAAGACTTTAGAGTATATAAATGTAATATTGAGAGATGTAAATAATACTAAATGAATATATAAATGTGATACCATTCGTTTTTATTGACTGAATCATCTTCTGAGAGTCACTTCTTTTTGGTCCATTATTATGTTGTCATTTATGGAGAGTTACACCCTAATTAGTGGGAAAGTTATACCTTTTGGTTCCTCACTAGTAGAAATTTTTCCCGCATCAATATTAGTCTCCAATTGGAATAATTATAAGGGAAAATAGGTGAAAAGTTCTTTTTTTTAAGTCTAATTGGTGAAAAGTCATTTTGTATTATTAGGTTTTGATTTAATCCTTTAAATTAGATTTCACTTGTGTTTTAGTCCCGCATTGCAGGAATTGTAGGAATATTGCAGGAATTGTAGGAAGCCTTTTAGTGAGTACATTCGAATTTTATAGTGAATTCTATTACATGTAACTAATGTTAGTTACAATTTCATAATTGTTATTTTTCACACACATATTTCGGCATTTTTAGTTACATGTGCTTATATAATATTTGTTACATGTTACAATTACACATATATATATATATATATATATGCATAATATTTTGTGGCGTTACTGAACATAGTGAATTCTGTTACATGTAACTAATGTTAGTTACAATTTCATAATTATTACTTTTCAAACATATTTGGACATTTTTAGTTATATGTGCTTATATAATATTAGTTACATATTATAATTATATATATATATATATATATATATATATATATATATATATATAATATTTTGTAACGTTATTGAAAAAACATCAAACTTTTTAATTACATATTAGAGACATATAATTAAAAAGTTAACTAAAAAATTATATATTATTGAAATATGTAACTGAAAAAATAAAATAAAATTAGTTACCTGTAACTAATATAGTAATATTATACAAAAAGTAGTTACATGTAACTAGCGCGTGGCTATCACGTGAGTAAGGCTTCCTTCTTTTAAAACAAATGAGACTAAATCAAAAATTTTTACCGCATGTAGGATTTTTGACCAATTAGAGTTTAAATCAAAAGTCCCTAATTATAATCATCTGTTAACTTTGACACGCAATGGAGGTCATTAAGTATGAGTCAATTTCCAAAACAGTCCTCTTAATTGGTTGATTTGGACTTTAAAGCCGTAGATGAGGGACTAAATGGATACAAATTATAGTTCAGGGAACAATAATTTAGGGGATGAAATTATCAATAAACTCAAATAAAATTGATCAGAAGTAGTCATGGAGAGTGTATTATTATTTAAGGGTGCCACCCATTTCGCTAGCTCTACCTCCCTTAAAAAAATACATTTAGTTTAATTATTATTTCTATCTTTTAAATTATTAATCTGTATACTGTTTTAATGTTCTTATACTTCCATCCCTTTTTCTTTTTTCCTCCTTTCCCGGGGAGTATTACCACTAGCAGCCGCTGTTCACCATCACAAGTCTCTCTCTGTTAGAAAATAGAAAAGAGGAACGGAATGAAATAAAATATCTCCTTCTCATTGATTTTCTCAAGTACAAAGAACATCTATTTATAGATATGATAGAAAAAAAAAAAAACAAAAAAATAACAAACTTTAACAATATAACAAGTTAATAAACATTTCTTCTAGAAGCTGTAGAAGCATCTATGGAATAGATTTTTCTAATTTCTAATACTCCCTCTCAAAATTGACAGTAAATATTATGAACTCCTATCTTGCCAAGAAGAAATCGAAACTGATGCGGATGAAGAGCTTTGGTTAATATGTCAGCAAGTTGATTTTGAGTGGTAACATGCAAAGTTTTCAGCAAGCCACCTTGAATCTTCTCACGAATGATATGACAATCAATCTCAATATTTTTGGTGTGCTCATGATAAATTGGATTCACTGCAATATGAAGAACAACTTTATTATCACAAAATAATAGGGTCGGTCCATGGTGAGTAACCCTGAGATATTTAAGCAAGGCAAGTAACCACATAATTTCACAAATAGTATTCACCATGGAACGATATTCAGCTTGAGCAGAAGAACGATAGACAGTGTGTTATTTCTTGAGCTTCCAGGACACAAGAGAAGTTCCAAGAAAAACACAAAATCCACTAATGGATTGTCAGGAGTCTGGACATGTAGCCCAATTTGAGTCGGCAAAAGCTTTAAGCTGAATGGGGGAACTACTGGAGAAGAAAAGACCTTACTCTGATACCATATTAGAAAATAGAAAAGAGGAATGAAATAGAATATCTCATTCTCATTGATTTTCTCAAGTACAAAGAACATTTATTTATAGATGTGATAGGAAGAAAAAATAACAAACTTCAACAATATAACAATTTAACAAACATTTCTTCTAGAACCTGTAGAAGCATCTATGGAATAGATTTTCCCAATTTCTAATACTCTCTCTCTCTCTTCTCCTCCTCTTCTTCGACTTCTCTCTCTATTTCAATCTCTAATCTATATCTTTGACGAACCAAGAAAAATTCAGAGTAGTTTTGTCTTTGTTTTTTCTTTTTTTGGAAAGAATAAAAATTTTAAGAATGTGCTTGGATTTTTCTTAAAAAAAGCAATAAGTGCGCCAATTTTCTTAAAGAAAATTTGAGCCAGATTTTTATAAAAAGAAAATAGAGTCGACATGCAATATTGAATTTAAATATAGGTGTATTGGGTAACCTACATTTATTGAAACTATTTTTGTTTATTCATTTATTGTTTACATGGCCCAAATTATTTTGAAATGATTCCTAAATAAATTAGTTTAAACTAAGAGTTCAAAAGGTTTGAATTTTGTTATTGTTCGGAGAAGATATTAGGCACCCTGAGACATTTAATTAAAATTGATTACTTAATATTCATCTGAGTGTAATTAATCCAGATTAATTGCAAAAAAATACAGTAGATTTTGTACAATTTTTCTTAAAATGTCTCCCACAACAATCAATTGTCAAATATGTAAAAATAAAAATATTAATCCCTCGAGTAGTATTTATTTATATACCTCCAATATCTCATTCACTCGAAAGATGGAAGAATATTTTTCATCCTATATTTTCTTTTATGTATTTTCTTTTGCTTCACCATTATCTCATCGGTATGAAATATAGAGAAAATATTTTTTAATTTACGTTTCTTTATTATCCATAAGATTGATATATAGAAAAATAAAAAATTATTTATTTATTTTTATTTCGACCAAATTCGTTGAAACATATGTGTAGAAAAGTGAACTTCTAAACTTATCACGTCAAGATTCCACTTTTAGGAAAATGGGCAGTGGTAGCGTGGTAGCATGGCTACTCTTCCTTTAATTTGCTAGCTTATAAATTTGTAAAAACAAAAACTTAGGCCATTTTGGTTAGTGTTTCCAATTCAATCCAATTCAACTCAACCTAATTCAATTCAACCCAAAAATTTTAGGATTGATTTTTGAGAACGCGTTTAGTAGCACAAAACTCAACTTAACCTAATCCAACCCAACCCAACCCAACCCAACCCAAAGAATGATATTTGATTCTCAAAATTCAAAGAAAATGAGAAACAAAATTTTTTATTTTATTTTTTTTCCCAAAAAAGTCAAACCAACCAATGGACACGCTTGGAATTTTTTTATTGTTAATGAGACCCCTGTTCGATTTCTGTTAGTTCAAAACAAAGAGTTTTTTTTTTCTCTTCCTTCGTCTTCGTCCTCGCCTCCATCTCTCCTCGCAATCGTCTTCACAATCATTCTTCCTCCCTCTCTCGTCGCTGTCGTCTTCCTTCTTCGTCGTCTTCGTCGTCTCGCTTCCTCAGTTCTTAAATCGATTTCGATTTTCATTTTGATTTTCGATTTCGAAATCGATTTCGCTTTTCGATTTCATCACGAAATCAAAAATTTCATCACGAAATTGAAAATCAATTTTCGATTTCGATTTTGAAACGAAATCGATTTTTTATTTTGATTTTCGATTTTTATTTCGATTTTTTATTTCGAAATCGAAATCGATTTCACTTTTGATTTCATCACGAATCGATTTAGGGTTTGATTATTGATTTTGGTTTAGGGTTCGTTCTTGATTTTGGTTTAGGTTTGGTTCTTGATTTGGAGGTTTGGTTGAATTTCATGAAATCAATTCTAGGGTTGGTTCTTGATTTGGGGATTTTGGTTGAATTTGGGGGTTTGGTTGAATCAATTCTAGGGTTAGTTCATGAAATTAATTCTGGGATAATATTGTTACCAAACGTGATTCTGTTTCCAATACCAAAGTTAAAAAAAAAATTGTTGTCACCAAACGCATTTTTGTTGTCAGTAGGAAATAAAATTCTCAACCCAACTCATCTCAATTGGGTTGAGAAAAGTGGGAACATTAACCAAATACGACCTTAGTCATTATTCTAGAGAGAGAGAGGGTATGTCTTGAGAAATGGGTCAGGCTAATTTCGAATTGATTTCCTAGCCGTTTCTGATCAAAATTCGGCGATCTTTAACGTCGTGCTTGGGCAACTATCGTTTCATCCTGGTTTCATCGTAGATAGTATGGGCAAATAAGCAGTAGGTTCATTTAGAGGCTGGTAGAGGATGATCTTCGAAGCAGGCCTTGTCAGATGAGAGCTATGACGATTCGTCTTCAATGATATTTGTTGGTGTCGAAAAACGTTTCACCCACAATATGGTCCAATCAGAATACGCGTGGAGGGTTGTTGGTGATCTGGAGATGGTCTTTGATGAAGTGGGAAACCTTTAAGGTCTTTATCCTCAAATCTGCACTTTTACTGAGATGATTTGGGTGCTATCTGCCTTGAGCTCCAAGAGTGTACCTGCACAGGACAAACTTTTTCAAATAGAGGAAGGCAAGCTTCGGCCATGAGTGTGTGGTCAGAACAAGGAGCAAATAGTAGCTATTCACAAGAGGGAACCAATCTAAAGGAGATTCAATTAAATTGTGGCCTAGGGTTTAAAGAGCCTAGGTTGGAAAAAAAAAAAAGATATACAGTAGGGGCTTCTAACGGTGCTTATCGTCGAGGCAAGAATTAGTGTCGTGTTTTCAATAGTGGAGGTCGTGTTGTTGATCAAGGTAGAAGAGTTTTAAGCAGTTCTTCAATTCTGCCAAGCGAAGTTACCCCTATTTTCTTTATCTCCATTGAGAATGAGCTCCTTGGAGACGCCTATGTCTCTGAATCTTCGGTGATCAGGGACTCTTTCCTTAACGAGTTAAATAAGAAAGATCACCAAAAGATTCTGAAAAGGAACCTGAAAATCCAGTTGTTCCTTGTCGTCCTAAAAAAGAGAAAAGAAAAACTAAGATTAAAAAATTTGGTTTCGGGGTCAATCATGGTGCCAAATGAAGTTCTAGAAAATTCAGTCTTAGATAGTAGAATAGCTAATTGTAATGAATTATTTCTAGGAGAGTTAGAGAAAGTACTTGAAATAGGTAAACTAATGGGGTGGACACTGAAAGATAATGAGGCTGAGATTAAAGAAAGAGTCTTGGATATGATTAACAGAGATCGAGATATCTTTGAAAGAGATTCCCCGGGTGCTGGTTCCTAGAGTCTAGTTTTTAAGAGTAGGTTTAGTAGTACCTATATTTTAGTTTATTTTGGATTTTAAACCTACAATATATCTAGTTTTTAAAAAAATGTGGTTTTTAAGCTTATTATAATTTTATTTATTTATCTTATCTTTGTTTAATATCTAATTTTCTAAGTTGGAATATTAGAGGCCTTGGCAGTAGAGTTAAAAAAAGAAGAGTTAGATTGTAAATTAGGGAAAATAAGGTTAGTATTGGCACTTATGCAAGAAATAAAGTTGCCAAATGTGCTTGACCTTACTATCAAGGCTATTTAGGGGAAAGAAAATTCGAACTTTGAAGTCATCAGCTCAGAGGGTATCTGGAGGACATTTAACCTTCTAAGATGAGAAGGTTTTCTCCAAAAACCTTTGCTTTAAAGGGAAAAGGTGGATTTTGATCTAGGGAACTCTCATCCAAAAAGGATGTCAGTGCGTTCTAGTAAACATCTATGCCCCTAATGAGCTGTGTGACATAACACAAGTGTGGAAGGAATTGGCTGCATTAAGGCATAAATTTCCAGTTCCTTGGATCATAGGAGCATACTTCAATGAAGTCCTAAGGTTAGATGAGAGAAATTTCTATGAGACCTTAGATAGAGTGATGTAGGAGTTTATATATTTTGTGGATGCAATGGGTCTTATTGATCTGCCTCTTATAGGGAAGTTTAGTGGGCTAATAGAAAGAGTGCAAGCAGGCTAAATAGGTTTTTGTGCTCCCCTATTGTCTTGATAAGCTTAGAGACCTCGTTTAGATAGGTTTACCTAAAGACTTATCGAACCACTCCCCTATTACTTTGGATGAGAAGGGATTGAATTGGGGCCCCAAACTCTTTAGGGCTCTGGATTGTAGGTAGGATTTGTTGAACCAATAGAGGGCTTTGATGTTCTCAAAATTAATGAACTTGAGGAGGTGCCTTAAGGAGTGGAATAGAATGAAGTTTGGGGATGTGGACCAAAGGGTTAGAACCTTAAAAAATAAATTGGTAGATCTAAACAAGATTAAGAGGAGAGAAAGCTTAGCGATGTGGAACAAGAGACTAGAGTAATACTTATGGGAGAATTTTGGGTCGCTGTTATTGTGGCGATGAGTTTTTCGTTGGAGAAATCAAGAACTAAGTGGGCCCGAGAGGGAGATAGAAACACAAAGTTCTTTCAAGCCTCAGTTAAGGTTAGGAGATCTCTCAATAACCTATAAGAGTTAAAAGTGGATGGGGGTGTTGTGAATGATCCTAACCTTTTAAAGAAGTAGATCTTTGGGATTTTAGTCATAATTTCAAAGGTGATCTTTGGGTAACGCCAAAATTCGAGAATCATCCCTTTAGAACCTTGAGTTCCTCCCAAAAATATTTTTTTTTAGAGAAATTCTTATCACATGAAGAGATTGAATTGGCCTTAAATTCTTGTGCTGGGAATAAGGCCCCCGGTCTTGATGGGTTCAATTTCAACTTCATCAAGAATTCTTGGATTTTGATAAAAAAAATGATATTTGGGGATTTTTTGTATCTTTCTTTGAAATAGAGGTTTTGCAAAAAATGGATTAATGCCACCTTTATGAGCCACATCCCTAAGATCTCTAATCCTTTAAGCTTAGTGATTTCAGGCCAATTATCATGATAAATTTCTTGGACAAATTATTGGCAAAAACCTTGGTTAGGAGATTGGCGTTAGTGTTGAATTCCTTAATAAGAGAAATACAAAGGGGGTTCCTTAGATGTCACACCCCTTCCCGGGCCCCCAACGCCCGAGGTCGGGTGTGACATCGACTCGACGTTACCTAACCGATCGACGCATACATACACACACACACACACACACACACATATATATATGATAGGTGTGATATACCTACATATTTTCAAACCGAATTAAGTTAGTTGTCGAGCGTTTATATAATATTTTATTACGTTTTAATTAGTTTTATTACTTTTTGTATAAATTAGGTGTGTGGGGGCAAAAAGATAGGAAACTGGAGATATTTTGCCTATATATATCCCCTCTCCTCCCATCTCTCCGGTCTATCTTTCATTTTTGAGCCCCTTAGAATATATCTAAGGGTAGATTTAGGAGTTTTAGTGGTGGAGCTCACATCCCAAAGTGGAGAAGACGGCGAATCGATCGTTGAGCGTTCGTAGCGGTTTATCTTCGGACGAGGTTAAGTTCTTCGATTGTTTTTCCTTATTTCTTTAAATTAGGATCATGTGAATGTTTAGTTTGTTATTTCATTATAAATGCGGCTATGGCCATAGCTAAACATGAATTGTAGTAGGGATTAACACTAAATTTATAAATACGTTGTTTGAATAATTTCGGTGTTTTGTTTGTGATTGTTCTTCGTAGTTTGATTATATTTATCGTATTGTTGGTTTATCATGCTTAGTTAGATAAATGGAGAATACAGGGTTTTGACAAACCCTGGATTCGGAAAAGGGTGAACAAACGCCATGATTCTATACCCCGGTCAGGGTTTGAATCATGGACAATTGATGACGTTGGGGCAAGACTTACGCAACCTAGGGTCATTAATACATTGAGGGGGACTTCTTTGTTGACTCAAAATTATATTATATCCCCCGTCTTACACTCGGGAGAGGTGGCGAGGGAGTTTTAGAACGGAAATTATTGATAGGGTAAATATAACGCACGATCTAATAACTCGGTCGGGAGTTGGATTGTGTGCAATCAATGACGCTGGATGAGACTCACATAACCTAGGGTCGTTAATACATTGAGGGGGACTTCTTCATTGACTTGAAGTCATATACTTCCCCATCTTACACTCGGGAGAGATGGCGGTAAAGTTTACATACCGAGGTTGTTAAATAGGTCGAACACCGTAAACGTGAGTAAATCAAAATCGAACACGAATTTGTAAACACGTTAATCCCTAGCAAATTCTTCACCCTAAAACATATTAGTATATTAGTGTAGTTAATTTAGGATATATTACTATTAGTTTAATTAATTAAATACATTTGTTTTTCGCCTAGATAAAGTTAGGTCACCACAAACACGGTATTCGATAGTAACGACACCCATCCTTGTGGATACGATAATCTGATCTTAATGATCACACTATACTAAAACTTTGACCTCGTATACTTGCGAGTGTAAGTAGCGGCGTATTTCATGCCGTACCAAGTTCTTGGCGCTGCTGCCGGGGATTGTTTTGTTGATTATTGCCGGAGATACGCAGTAACAGCTCATGACTTAAGTTTTAGATAGGAGAAGTAAGTGTATCGTATTTGGGGATTGGCGATGTCGTTATTGTCGATATTGTGTGTAAATGACTTAATTTTTCTTTAGGCATTTCTTTTGTATATAATTTTTGTTTGTAGTTTTGTTTTTGTTTCTTATGTAGGATACTTGGCGATATTAGATCGACGGGTATTGATTCATCCCTTTCGACAGGATTTCAAATCATTTTATGGTGCGGGGCCACGCACATAATCCAGTGAGGCGTTTCGTTGAAAGATTGTGCCATCTAAAGCAAAACCTCGCCAAGCTTGAGGGCGTTCTGAAAATGTCAGACCGAAGACATTAAACCACACGCTTCTTGGGAGGCAACCCAAGGTCAAATAAGTTAAATATGTTACATCCGACTTGAATCGGAGGCGAGATCCTCTTACCTCCCAGGTAAGTGTTCCAAACACCTTTCGTTAGTATGCTTTAACTTTCATATGTTGAGATTGATGATTGGGATCGCTGAGAACACTATCCATTTTAAGTTCCAAAGTAATGTGTAGTATGTTACTTTATGTGTTACAGTTTTCTTGTGTGCATGTTTGTTTAGGTTAGTTTGTGTTTGTTTGTAGTTGTTGTATGCATGTTGCGTTTTGTGTTCATCTGGGCCGTTACCCAATGATGATAATTACCCCTGGTTGTTTTCGAAGTCAAGGGTAATACCCATGTATGTGTGTTCTGTGTGCTTGACTATGCTTTTTGGTAAAAATTATTGTAGATCCTAATTTGCACGAGCACATAGACTCAATATATTTCTATTCAATTGATTTGAGGACGATTATCAAATAGCCAAATTCATAACACATTAAGGATTTTAGAACTTGATTGAGAGGAAGCTTGAGACGAAATCCTAGACGAGGTAGTTTAGGAGATGTGATTTAGGCAGTTGTTTTGTCACTTGAGCCTTTTTAAGCCTACCCTGTAATACGTTTATCCCTCGTTACCCTATCGAAGCCTAAATGCTAATTCAATTCTGAACACATAAACTAATACCCTCGCTAGTTGACCTTTTTCCAAACCTAAATAGCTGAATATAAAGGCACATTTGAGTGAATCAAGCTAGCAATTGCAAATGCTACTTGATGCGAGCGGTTGGGTTTAGGGCGAACTTCTAATTGGTTCGGTATTCAAGTAATCACTTATCATTTTTCATTTGTATTTCACACACCCCTTCAATTGTAACAATAAAATAAGTTTGGGGTTGTGTTCGTTGAAAAAAAAAAAAAAAAGAAAAAAAAAAAAGAATCAAATGTAAATACGATTTTTTATTTCTGTTTCTTTTGACAAGTGAGTACGTTGGTCTAAAATGCATGTTAGTTTAGAATTGCTTTCCAATTTATGTATGGGGGTTCGAGAGTGAATGTGCCAAGCGTTGAGCCCTGGGTAATGTTATGTTAACAACGTTGACCCGTTTTCTATTCCAAAATACCATTGGCCAAATATTCCTAAACCGAACCAAGTCTTTTTGATTTTTTTTGAACTACTCAACCTACATTAGTGGAGAGTGGACCCCAATCAGGCTTATGGAAATCCTAGTCCTTCATGGTCTAAGTCATGAATTTCGTTTGGGGATAATCCAATCCGGTCGTTGTATAGCCGTATTATTGAGTCTCGTACAAACACGTTTAAAGGATCTAGAATAGCGTTCACCATTATTGCATGTCGAAATTCAAGAACCATATGATGTGTTTTACCACCTGAACTCGATATGACTGGTGGTTGTTGAGGGATAAAAATAAATAGGTTGTTAGAAGAAGTCAAAACTCGTATGTCGTTATGTTTAGATTGTTTTAGGATGTTTGTTATTTAATTCAGTTGTATTTTTCATTTTCGTGTGTATGTTTGGCTTGAGGACTAGCCAAATTCTAATTTTGGGGGTATTTGATAGGTGTGATATACCCATAAATTTTCAAACCGAATTAAGTTAGTTTTGGAGTGTTTATATAGTATTTTACTACGTTTTAATTAGTTTTATTACTTTTTGTATAAATTAGGTGTGTGGGGCAAAAAGATAAGAAACTGGAGCAAAACAAATGATATCGAACCAAAAACGATCGAAGAACGGAGGAAAAACAAGCTCGGAGGCAAACATTGAAACAAGCCCACCGCCGTGGAGGAGAAAATGCTGAGAAGACAAATGCTACTGATGGACCACCGCCTAGGTGGTGAACCAACAGAATTTTTTTCAAATCCACCACTGTCCTCACCACCACGGCAATCAACTAACTGACGTACCCACCGCCGATGGTGCTGAATCCTACGGCCGCGGCGGTGACCCTATTCATAGCCTGAAGATATTTTTAGGATATTATGCCTATATATATCCCCTCTCCTCCCATCTCTCCGGTCTCTCTTGTATTTTTTAGGCCCTTAGAATATATCTAAGGGTAGATTTATGAGTTTTAGTGGTGGAGCTCACATCCTGAAGTGGAAAAGACGGCGAATCGATCGTTGAGCGTTCGTAGCGGTTTATCTTCGGATGAGGTTAAGTTCTTCGATTGTTTTTCCTTATTTATTTAACTTAGGATCATGTGAGCATGTTTATCTTGTTATTTCATTGTAAATACGACTATGGCCATAGCTAAATATGGATTGTAGTAGGGATTAACACTAAATTTATAAATACGTTGTTTGGATGATTTCGGTGTTTAATTTGTGATTATTCTTCATAGTTTGATTGTATTTATCGTGTTGTTTGTTTATCATACTTAGTTAGATAAATGGAGAATACGGGGTTTTGACAAACCTCGGATTCAGAAAAAGGTGAACAAACGCTACGATTTTATAACTCGGTCGAGGTTTGAATCGTGGACAATCGATGACGTTGGGGCAAGACTTACGTGACCTAGGGTGGTTAAGACGTTCAGGGGGACTTATTCATTGACTCAAAGTTTCCTTATACCCCCTGTCTTACACTCGGGAGAGGTGACAAGAGAGTTTTAGAACGGAGATTGTCGATAGGGTAAATAGAACGCACGATCCAATGACCCGGTCGAGAGTTGGATTGTTTGCAATCAATAATGCTGGGTAAGACTCACGTGACCTAGGGTCGTTAAGACCTTGAGGGAGACTTCCTCATTGACTCGAAGTTATATATTCCCCCCGTCTTACACTCAGGAGAGGTGGCGGTGGAGTTTACATACTGAGGTTGTCAAATAGGTCGAACACCATGAACGTGAGTAAATCGAAATTGAACACGTATTTGAAAACACGTTAATCCCTAGGCAATTATTCACCCTAAAACATATTAGTATATTAGTGTAGCTAATTTAGGATATATTAGTATTAGTTTAATTAATTAAATACATTTATTTTTTGCCTAGATAAAGTTAGGTCACGACAAATACGGTAGTCAATAGTAACGACACCAATCCCTGTGGATACGATAACCTGATCTTAACGATCACACTATACTAAAACTTAGACCTCATATACTTGCGAGTGTAAGTAGCGGCGCATTTAATGCCGTACCAAGTTTTTGGCGCTGTTGCCAGGGATTGTTTTGTTGATTATTGCCGGAGATACGCGATAACGGCTCAAGACTTAAGTTTTAGATAAGAGAAGCTAGTGTATCGTATTTGGGGATTGGCGATGTCGTTATTGTCAATATTGTGTGTAAATAACTTAATTTTTCTTTAGGCATTTCTTTTGTATATAATTTTTCTTTGTAGTTTTGTTTTTGTTTCTTATGTAGGGTACTTCGCGTTGTTAGATCGACGGGTATTGATGCATCCCTTTCGACGGGATTCCAAATCGTTTTATGGTACGGGGCCACGCACATAATCCGGTGAGGCATTTCGTTGAAAGATTGTGCCATCCAAAGCAAAACCTCGCCAAGCTTGAGGGCGTTATGAAAATATCTGGTCGAGGACATCAAACCATGCGCTTCTTGGGACGCAACCCAAGGTCTAATAAGTTAAATATGTTACATCTGACTTGAATCGGAGGCGCGATCTTCTCGCCTCCCAGGTAAGTGTTCTAAACATCTTTTGTCAGCATGCTTTAAATTTCATATGTTGAGATTGATGATTGGGATCGCTGAGAACACTATTCGTCTTAAGTTCCGAAGTGATGTGTAGTATGTTAGTTTATGTATTACTGTTTTCTTGTGTGCATATTTGTTTAGGTTAGTTTGTGTTTGTTTGTAGTTGTTGTATACATGCTGAGTTTTGTGTTCATCTAGGCCGTTACCCAATGATGATAATTACCCCTAGTTGTTTTCGAAGTCAAGGGTAATACCTCTGCATGTGTGTTCTGTGTGCTTAACTATACTTTTTGGTAAAAATTATTGTAGATCCTAATTTGCATGAGCACATAGACTCAATATATTTCTATGTAATTGATTTGAAGATGATTATCGAATAGCCAAATTCATGACACATTAAGGATTCTAGAACTTGATTGAGGGGAAGCTTGAGACGAAATCCTAGGCGAGGTAGTTTAGGAGACGTGATTTAGGCAGGCGTTTTGTCGCTTGAGCCTTTTTAAGCCCACCCTGTAATATGTTTATCCCTTGGCACCTTGTCAAAGCCTAAATGCTAATTCAATTTTGAACACATAAACTAATACCCTAGCCAGTTGACCTTTTTCCAAACCTAAATCGCTGAATTTAAAGGCACATTTGGGTGAATCAAGCTAGCAATTGCAAATGCTACTTGATGTGAGCGGTTGGGTTTAGGGCGAACTTCTAATTGGTTCGGTATTCGAGTACTTACTTATCGTTTTTCGTTTGTATTTCACACACCCCTTCAATTGTGATAATTAAATAAGTTTGGGGATGTGTTCGTTGAAAAAAAAAATAGAAAAAAAAAAAAAAAGAATCAAATGTAAATACGATTTTTTATTTCTATTTCTTTCGACAAGTGAGTACGTTGGTCTAAAATGCATGTTAGTTAGGAATTGTTTTCCAATTTATCTATGGGGGCTCGAAAGTGAATATGCCAAGCGTTGAGCCTTGGGTAACGTTATGTTAGCAACGTTAACTCGTTTTTTATTTCGAAATACCCTTGGCCAAATATTCCGAAACCGAACCAAGTCCTTTTGATGTTTTTGAATTACTCAACCTACATTAGTGGAGAGTGGACCCCAATCAGGCTTATGAAAATCCTAGTCCTTCACGGTCTAAGTCGTGAATTTCGTTGGGGGATAATCCAATCCGGTCGTTGTATAGCCGTATTATTGAGTCTCGCACTAACACGTTTAAATAATCTAGAATAGTGTTCACCATTATTGCATGTCTAAATTCAAGAACCATATGATGTGTTTTACCGCCTAAACTCGATATAACTGGCGGTTGTTGAGGGATAAAAATAAATAGGCCGTTAGAATAAGTCAAAACTCGCATGTCTTTATGTTTAGATTATTTTAGGATGTTTGTTATTTAATTCAGTTGTATTTTTCATTTTCGTGTGCGTGTTTGGCTTGAGGACTAGCCAAATTCTAAGTTTGGGGGTATTTGATAGGTGTGATATACCTACATATTTCCAAACCGAATTAAGTTAGTTTTTTAGCGTTTATATAGTATTTTATTATGTTTTAATTAGTTTTATTACTTTTTGTATAAATAAGGTGTGTGGGGAAAAAAGATAGAAAACTGGAGCGAAAACGATGAGATCTAGCAAAAAACGGTCAAAGAACGGTGGAAAAACAAGCTCGAAGGCAAAACTGTGAAACCAGCCCACCTCTGTAGCATCCAGACCTCCGCCACGGCGGTGAAAATGTTGAGAAGACAAATGCTATTAACGGACCACCGCCTAGGTGGTGAACCAGCAGAATATTTTCTAAATCCACCACTGTCCGCATTGCCGCGGCGATCAACTAACATAACTTACCCACCGCCGTGATGCTGAATCCCACAGCTGTGGCGGTGACCCTGTGCACAGCCTGAAGATATTTTTAGGATATTTTGCCTATATATATCCCTTCTCCTCCATTCTCTCTGGTCTCTCTTGCATTTTTGAGCTCCTTAGAATATATCTAAGGGTAGATTTAGAAGTTTTAGAGGTGGAGCTCATATCCCGAAGTGGAAAAGACGGCAAATCGATTGTTGAGCGTTCTTAGCGGTTTATCTTCGGACGAGGCTAACTTCTTCGATTATTTTTCCTTATTTCTTTAACTTAGGATTATGTGAGCATGTTTAGCTTTTTATTTCATTGTAAATGCGGCTATGGTCATAGCTAAACATGGATTGTATTAGGGATTAACACTAAATTTATAAATACGTTGTTTGAATGATTTCGGTGTTTCATTTGTGATTGTTCTTTGTAGTTTGATTGTATTTATCGTATTATTTGTTTATCATGATTTTTTAGATAAATAGAGAATACGGGGTTTTGACAAACCCTGGATTCGGAAAAGGGTGAACAAACGCCATGATTTTATAACCCGGTCAGGGTTCAAATTGTAGACAATCGACGACGTTGGGGCAAGACTTATGCAACCTAGGGTCGTTAAGATGTTGAGGGGGACTTCTTCGTTGATTCGAAGTTGCATTATATTCCCCGTCTTACACTCGGGAGAGGTGGCGAGGGAGTTTTAGAACGGTGATTGTCAATAGGGTAAATACAACGCACGATCTAATGACCCGGTCAGGAGTTGGATTGTGTGCAATCAATAACGTTGGGCGAGACTCATGTGACTTAAGGTCATTAAGACGTTGAGGGAGACTTCTTCGTTGACTCGAAGTCATGTATTCCCCCATCTTACACTTGGGAGAGGTGGCGGTAAAGTTTACGTACTGAGGTTGTCAAATAGGTCGAACACCATAAACGTGAGTAAATCAAAATCGAACACGAATTTGTAAACACGTTAATCCCTAGGAAATTATTCACCCTAAAACATATTAGTATATTAGTGTAGTTAATTTAGGATATATTAGTATTAGTTTAATTAAATACATTTGTTTTTCGTCTAGATAAAGTTAGGTAACGACAAACGCGATATTTGATAATATATTTAACTGTACACCATACTGGAATAAATTTCCATTGTCATCATTGCAATAAGATAATATATTTAAATTAACCAATCCAAACATTTCGACATATAATAAAATACCGCACTCATATTTTCCTACTAGCCATAGGATCGTTTCACCTCACAATTAGGAGTAACGACAGTACTGTAACATGTACAACTGTGCCATTTAAAGTAACTATCAGTGTCAGGGCTATTCAATATTGCCAATGGTAGGGGTAGCTACCTGCAGGATTTACACTCCTGACAGGTCAATATATATCCATCTTGCAGGACTTATCTGACAGGTAACAACAAATATCCACCCTGCAGGACTTGCATGATAGATAACAACAAATATCCACCCTGCAGGTCTTACCTGACAGGTAATCCACATCTCGTAGGACATGCCCTCCTGACGAGATGACAACTATGACATAGTCGGATAATAAAAAATCACTTTCCACATTTAAAAATCTACTTGATTCGCATAACGTTATAAAACCATCCATTTTAACAAATTTCTTTTTTTACAATTTATACAAAAATATAATTTATCAATTTACATAGAAGACAGTACACTCACCTCGATTTTTGCACTACCAAAAACACTGTCGTCGAAATACTACGCGGGCGGTGTTGCCTGTGAATCTAATAGCGATATGGCCTAAATTAATAATTTATTTAAAATAAACCTAATATGTAATGCGTGGCCCTAAAATGCACCATTTTCTATTTTTCAAAATTTGACTATACGAAATTACTACACGCCTACTTTCCTATGTCAATATTAACTATACAAAAATTATTGTAGCAATGATTACAAAAAATTTGTGTTAATAGTTTAATTTGTAGAAAAATATTAATTGACTATTAAAATTTTTATTAGTCGACAAAATACTAAAAATTATCGTTTTAATAAAATTTACAATTTTTATTTTAAATTGTATTTTTTTCGAATTAAATATATTTATCCCTAGTATATTTCCCGAACCCACGTGTATATTTTTGACATGTAACTATACATATATACATATCCGTGTGATTAGTCGCATAAATTGAATGTGATGTATACATATTATTTGACAATATATATATATATATAGATATGTATATATATATATATATATATATGTAAATATATGTATATGTATGTATATAGAAATTAAACCTACAATAGCTAACTGCCGCTTCTCTTCTTCTTTTTCTTTTTTATTTTTTTTTTCGGGCTATTGAGGTCCACATGCATGTTTGTTTTTTATTTTATTTTTCTTTGCTTCTTATCCAAAATCGTGGATAAGATTTTTTTTTATTTTTTTTTATATCTTTATCCACGATTAGAGCTAGGATTTTTTTTTTATCCTAATTATATCATTTTTATTATTTTTTTCAAATTACATTAATCTGCCTTAATTATCTTTAAGATATCATTAAGCCATGAATCTAAAATTAATATTTTAAACATGATAATTGACCCCTAAAATTTTTGAAGTATATATTAAATAACACAATACACCCTATTCTTTTTCTAAATGTTCTAAAATGCAATTAAAAATTATGCACATGCACAACATCGGATCTTACATTAGAGGTAGGAAAATTTGTGATAGTATTTTAATAGCAAATGAATTGATTGAGGATGCAAGGAGAAAAAAAGAAAAGAAAAAAGTGTTGTGTTCAAGTTAGACTTTGAGGATTTTTTCGACTGGGGTTTCTTGGAGTTTGTTATGTCAAAATGTGGATTCGGAGAAAGGTGGAGGGGGTGGGTCATGGAATGTCTTAGGATAGCTAATCTTGATTCTTGTTAATGGGTCTCCCACTAAAGAATTTAGAATGAGAAGTGGCTTGAGGCAAATAAACCCTATCTCCTTGGGGTTGTTCCTTCTGGCAGCTGAAATGTTTAATTTAATGTTGGATTTAGCAACAGAGAAAAAGCTTTTCAAGGGGAAGAGTGTGGGGTGAAGCTCTTTCGTAATTTCACATATGCAATATGCGGATGACACCTCGTTTTTTGTGGAAATTAAAGGAGGAAGATGTCTTGAATTTGAAAAGTATGTTGAGGTACTTCGAATTGTACTCGAGACTTAGAGTTAATTAACATAAGAGCAAAATTATAGTTCTAGGTGTAAGAGAGAAGTTTTTTAAGAGAGTGGTTAGGGTCTTAAAATGTAAAATGGGGCTATTTCCGACCAATCATCTAGGTATTCCTTTTGGGGGGGGGGGTCTTCTAATAGGTTTAGTTCCTAGAATCAAGTGGTGGAGAATTTTAGAGTCAAACTGTCAAGATGGAAAGCCCCATACCTATCTATGGGCATGAGGATTACCTTGATAAAGTCAGTGCTGTCTAGCATCCCAGTTTATCACCTCTTTATTTTAGATTGCCCATCGGGGTGGGTCTCTAGATAGAAAAGATCTTTAGAGGATTCTTATATGGATCGTTGAAAAAAAGAAGGTACATCGGGCAACGTGGGAGCTAGTAGCTAGGAAAAAGAAAAGAGAAAAAGTGGGGATCAGTCGAATCATAGATCGAGATGTGGCATTGTTAGCCAATTGGTGGTAGAGATTTAGGACTAATAAACAATCTTTGTGGAATAAGGTGGTATGTGCCAAATTCGAGATTGACAAGAGTGCTTGGTTTCCAAAAGAGTGTAGAGGGGGGCGGTTGTCTTCTCCTTGGATGAATATAGTGGCAAACCTAAATAATCCCAAGAGGAGTGAAGTTTTAAAACAAAATTGGAGCTTTAGAGTGGAGAATGGGTCCTTGGTAGCTTTTTGGAATACCAATTGGATCCAAATGGGGCATTCTAAAAGATTTGTTTCCTCGTATCTATGCCCTGACCTCTTTTAATGAAGCCATGATTGCTCAGTTGGGAGTCTGGGAGGGGGGAGTTTGGAAGTGATAAATCCCTATAAGAAGACCTTGTTTTGACTGGGAGAAGAGCATGTGGTTTAACTTGAGATTTTTTCTACAAAATGTTCATCTTACGGGGGAGATGGACAATTTGTTGATTTAGAAAAATAGTCGAAATGGGTTGTCTTATGTTAAATTGTGCTATGATGCTCTTGAGTCTAATTAGGTGGAAAGGCGTTTCCCTAGTGATTTTGAATGGATGGGATTGGCACCGCCTAAAGTGGAAGCCTTCGTTTGGTTTCTAGTGGAAGGTAAAATTCTTATAATGGCAAAGCTGGGGCGGAAGAGGCTATTGGATGTGTTAGAAACCCTTTGGCTAATGTGTGAGGATGGTATCGAAGAGGGTGAGCACTTATTTTTTCATTGTGTGTGGGCTTGGAAGGTTTGGGGTCACATCTGGGATAAGTGGGGGATATACTTTGTAATCCTACAATCTCTAAGTCAACTCTGGGAGCAATGGAGGGGGCTAAAGGTTAAGGGTTGAATTATATGATTTGGGAAACCTTGATTTTTATGGGAGTTTGGTCAATTTGATTAGCTAGGAATGAGAAAGTATTCAGAGAGGTTGTCCCTAATCTGAAGGAGGTGGCTTGGCTTATTAAAATGAGGCAAGCGTTGTGGGTGCCAGCGAAAAAGCAAGATCTTAGGTATAATGTGAGATATTTTCTCTTTGCTATTGTGGGAGTTAGGTCTTTTAAAGGTAGGTTAAAAATCTAACTATCAAGACTTCGCCCCCCCTATTGGGGTCTTTAAAGTTTAATGTGGACGGGTCTGCTTTTAGAAAGACGAGGCTTGCAGGTATTGGGGGGTTTTTAGTGACTCAGGAGGGAATATTCTTGGACTTTTCTCAGAGGAAATGGGGTACTCGATTCTAATACTACGAAGTTGAGAGAAATTATCAGGGCATTGGAATTCTTTGAAAAATACGAGTAGAAAGTCAAAAGTAAGTTGGTAGTAGAAAGCAATTCTAAGATTGCAGAGGGATGGGTGAGAGATCTAAGTTTGGGTCCCTAGCAATTAAATTTATGGTTGAATAAATGTAAAAATCTTCTTAAATTGTTGGGGGAGGTTTGATTTCTGTAATATTCTTAGGGAAGTAAATGAGCTGGCTGATAGCTTAACCAAAGAGAGAGTGGACATGAGGGTTCCTTTACTGCAAAATTAAGAGAGAGTGGACATGAGGGTTCCTTTACTACAAAATTTGATTCTTATTATTCATAATTATATATATTTGTTGGCCTAAGATATCTTCTGTGGTTTTTGTTGTGTGCAGGATATCAGAGGATAAGGCTTGGAGTTAGATGTTTAAAAAAAAGAACAAGATAAAGGAGATAGGACAATTCGCAGCTATAAAGGGGTAGTGAAGATGTTTTTCTATTGTGAAAGTGTTGGTGGTCAATGGTGGTAGAATCTAGAAGAAGGGGAAGCGGGTCGGTGTGGAGTCTGAATTGGCGAAAGTCCTTTTGGATGGTGATTAAAAATCAAAAAGTATGAGGCTTCTCTTAGTGTGTGTGTGTGTGCATGTGTGTGTGCGTATATATATATTATGTCAGTTTTGAGGATGTCAAAAAGTGTGTGTGTGTGTGTAAGTCCTAATAATTTCGGGTGTACGCGTGAGTTTTTAGCCTTTTGATCTGTGCTAGAATTTGATGATACTTCTGGAATTTTCCAAATGGTTTAATGGGCAAAACTAAATTTCAAGGGTGGCGGGTTGTGTAAGTGGTTTGTGAGGTTCTATAAACTCTATAGGATCCCTATCATTTCTCAAATTAATCCGTTGTCCTAGGGGTAAGGTGAGTGTGGATTGAGTTCCCCTCGAGTTGTAAAATGAGAAACCAATGCTTTCCGTATTTTCTCATTCCGGCAGTAGTGGCATGGCTGTCTTGCGGCATGTACATATTCTTTTCTCTGTGGTTGGTGCTTGGGGGAAGTTTCTTTAGTGAATTGTTTTTTTAGTGTTCGAGAAAGGTGTTTATGGGGTGAGGTGAGTGCGAGATTGTTGTCTTTCTTTGAGATGTATCCATCTCATTCTTCCCACTGGAAGTCGTAAAATTGAGGGTTCTACTAGTTTGGGTTTAGTTAGGGGGAGGGGGGTTGGTGTTGTTTTGGGAGGGGTTCGTTCCTTGGCTGTCCTTGTTGGTTGAGTTTCTCGATGAGTGAGAGTACTAGTTTCTATCTGGACAAAAAAAAAGAACATCAAATTTGGGCAGAAAGTGTAAGGTTTTCATATCTGTTTTAGTTAAAAAAAAAATGGGATTAGGAAAATAAATAAATAAATAAAAAACTGGATTAAAAAAACATGTATATATATATATATATATATATATATATACATTTTGAAATGTATTTAGTAGAAGAATAGGAAAAATATTTCTTTGGTATGGTTCAACATGGTCTTGTTGAGGAAAAGTGAGTTCTTGGATGCTCAATAGAGGTTGATGTAGCCAAAAAATCCCCAGCACGTATAATAGCTTCGCACGTGCCATAAATCTCCACAACCTGTATCTATTGCCCCTCCTGACCTGCAAAACCGATTAGTTCTAAGGGGACACTGGTGTGGTGTTGGTCAAAGAACCTCTGGCGTGAGAATAAGTAAGTCCATTCAAGGGTATTAGGTAAAAGACTGCATTGTAAAAATAATGTAATACCTTTTTTCTTATTTATAGACTGAGCAAATCTCGACCGTTAGCTATGTGTGACCTAGTCCTTAATGACTTGGTCTTCTCTCCATTAAGTTACTATTTAATAGGGAATTATAATCCTTTTGGCTCCCTATTATGTGGTAATTTAATGGGGAGTTACCCCCTTTTGGCTCCCCCACTTTAAGTGTGAATTAGGTTCTTTGATCTTTCACTTGATGGATTCGAATATGGATCAACGGTTTGGACCAACGTCCATGACCCGACTCATTTTGAGCTTTGGATTTACTGTGATGGGCTTCTTCTGGGTAGCGGGAATTTTTCCCGCATCATTTTCCCTCCTGATCTGAGTGTTGATTCGAAAAAGTAAGACAAAAGGTCACATTCTCTTCTTATACTCACTTATTGTCAGTTTTAAATATTTCTTGAGTGAGCTTTTCTGTGAGTGAGTTGATAAACTGTAGAACTGACGAGCTCTGCTTTGAGAGAGTTGTCGAGCTGGAGATCTTACGACCTCTACTGCGAGAGAGCTGTTTGGTGAGATAACCAACAAACTATTCTTTGGGAAAACTGTCGAGCGAGATAGTCAACGAGATGGATAGCTGACAAGCTCCAATGCGAGAGAGCTATCGAGCTAGATACTCAGTTACATGCTGAAGTTATATACTCAGTAAGTGTCTGAGTTTAGCGAATTGAGTTTGCTTCTGGGCTGAGTGCCCAGTTATATGCTGAGCTAGTGTGCTCAGATAGCGTCTAAGTTTATCGAACTCAGTTTGCTTCTGGGTTGAGGTACCCAGTTAAATGCTGAGCTAGTGTGCTTAGTTAGCGTCTGAGTTTATCGAACTCAATTTTCTTCTGGGCTGAGGTACCCAGTTAAATGCTGAGCTAATGTGCTCAGTTAGTGTCTGAGTTAGCGAACTCAGTTTGCTTCTGGGCTGAGGCGCCCAGTTAAATGCTGAGCTGATGTACTCAGTTAGCGTATGAGTTTATTGAACTCAGTTTGCTTCTGGGCTAAGTGCCTAGTTAAATGCTGAGTTGATGTGTTAAGTTGGAATACACTTAGTTTATGTACTAAATGTTTCTTGTTGAACTGATCGTCATATCCGAAAAATTTGTAAATGTCTGCCGGGAGTTAGCCTCATACCCGGGGAGTTTGTTTTTGATTTATCAAGACGTCAAAGATAAGTTTATTTTCAAAAATAAACTTAAAATGGTGAAACTGTAAATATAGATGTTACCTTAGGTTCCTTAGTGTAATTTGCCCCAAGTTAACTTTTGTAATTGTATTTCCTTCGCTTTGCAGTGGCCGCCACTTCATTGCATTCTTATCAACAATAAAATATTCACCATATTCTTGCAAGGGCTACTGGAAGTTCTTCTTCCATGGATTAACCTCCTGCAACAGCCTTTGGTCCTCACCCTCCGGTGACGTTCATTACAAAGATGGAATTATCAAGCCTATCGACAGTGTCGTCGAACTCAGAATGGCCAACACCGTCTTCAATTTCAGATCATCAGTCTGATCCATTATCGCCGCTGACAATATCAATAGTTTCTCAGGTGAATCCCGAATAACGTTCAAAAACAACCAAAATATTAGATGTCTCAAATCCTGATATCGCGATGGTGCTAGAGCACGACTACGATAGTCGAACACATCAAAGACAATCGACAGTTGTAGATCCAGTGTCGAAATAGGTGGTCCTCTCGGATTTGAATTGAGTAAGATCAAAAACAGAAGATTGGTTACAAGATCCGGTACGGGACAACAGTTTCTCATCAGAGTGGAATCGATTCCCCTTTGCCCTCCTTCATAACTGGTTTGCTTGTCAAACAAGTTATGCATAAAAAATTGGCTTCAAGGCACTTTAAGTATTAAATCAACAAGATATAATATTCTGCAATTCTTAGGGGCTTTAGTGAATTTAGCCCTAAATCACATAAGTTTAAAAAATAAACTTTTAGGGGGTAAAATTCCAAATATAATTGTTACCTCAAATTACCAGGGAGTTACCTTTATACCCGAGGAATGTGTAAACGTCCGCTGGGAAAATAGTCTCATACCCGTAGAATTTGTAAACGTCCTCCGCAGAGTTAGTCTCATACCCAGGGAATTTGTAAACATCCGCTAGGGAGTTACCCTCATACCTGGGAAATTTTCCATTGACTTTTCAAGACGTCAACGATAATTTATAAGTTTATGTTAAAAATAAACTTTAAGGTTAGGGACAATAAAAATAATTGCTACCACAAGAGCTTTAATGTATTTATCTCTAAGCCATAATTATAAGTTTATTTCAAAATATAAACTTTAGAGAGGTAATGCTGTAATTAGCTTTAGATGATTTATAAGTTTATTTTCAAAAATAAACCTTAGGGGAAAAATTGCAAATATAAATGTTACCTCAGGGCCCTTAGTGTAATTTTCCCTAGGTTAACCTTTCTATAATCCATACCCATCTTCATACTTACACTGTAGCTGCCACTTTAGTGCAATGGTGATATGTTCAGCATGTTCATATTACCTCCACAGCAGCCGCCGCTTCTTTGCCCATTTCAACAGCATTTGCGCATCGGCATACTGGAGCTTCCGACTCCTTTATCACTTCGCTAGCAGCGACATCGATTATCAGTAAAACAGCCGGAAGCACAGCCGCCTCGCACAATCTTCGATCCGAACTGATTCGGGAATTCTGACTTTGTCTAGAGCAGTTTCCGGTGGATCGTCGAGCTAAGACAGGTTTTCAAGTCGTCGACTTTGGAATCCAATAGAATCTTCCCGCCTCCGGCGACATTCATAACAGAGATGGACTTCTCAAACGGCCAATGCTGCCTTCAATTTCTGATCATCGGTTCGATCCATTATCGCAGTCGAAAACGAACCACGATAGTTTCTCGGGCGAGTCCTGAACAACATTCAGAGCCAACCGAAGTAGTGGAATCAAACATGGTTGAGACAGTCGACGGTTGTATATCTAGCACGAAGACGGTGGTCGCCTCAAATCTGGACAAAGTACAGTCGAAAATGGCTGACCAGTTGCATATCCAGCACGGTGTTTTTCACCAGAGTGGAAATTATTCCATCGTTGTGCCGTAATTGTTAGAGATCGAACCTTTACTCCTCTACTCCACCGTCTCTGGTTGCAAGCAGCCGATGACCGGCGGTAATGAGCGACGATATCCTTACTTATTGTATGGAGCACTCACTATGGACAGAGTTGCGGTTCAGATCGGGGATCAGTAGTTCCGTTCCAAATCAGATCGAAGGTGCAGTTTGGATACACCAATGACATCGGCTTCAGGATCACCACCGCCTTCACAATTTTTCTTGCGATGGCAGCATAAGCCTTAGATCCGGACACTATCAAAGTTGACGATGCAATTGTAGAGCTCGCTGGTTGTCCATGATGGTCACGGCACTGGTGGTCATGTCTTGCGGAGAGAGAGATTTTGTAAGGAGATCTCCGGTGGCTTGATTCGGCCATCACGAATTGATATTGATGGGAATTTTAAGACTTTTTGCTCGTTTCCCATAGACGGCGCCAAATGATGTAGCCAAAAAATCCCCGACATATATAACAGCTTCACATGTGCCAGAAATCTCCACAACCTACATCTATTGCCCCTTCTGACCTGCAAAACCGATTAGTTCTAAGGAGACACCGATGTAGTGTCGGCCAAAGAACCTCCGGCGTGAGAATAAGTCAGCCCATTCAAGGGTATTAGGCAAAAGATTGCATTATAAAAATAATGTTATACATTTTTTCTTATTTATAGACTAAGCAAATCTCGACCGTTAGCTATGTGTGATCTAATCCTTAATGACTTGGTCTTCTCTCCATTAAGTTGCTATTTAATAGGGAGTTATAATTCTTTTGGCTCCCCATTATGTGGTAATTTAATGGGGAGTTACACAATTAGTAGGGGAGTTACCACCTTTTGGCTCCCCCACTTTAAGTGTGAATTAGGTTATTTGATCTTCCACTTAATGGATCCGAATATGGATCACCGGTTTGGACCAACGTCCATGACCCGACTCATTTTGAGCTTTGGATTTACTATGATGGGCTTCATCTGGGTAATGGGAATTTTCCCGGCATCAGAAGTTGCTAATCAAGGGCCAATTTCAAGAGTTGTTGTTGTTTTCTGTCTGGGTTGGAGTACGTTTGCGTATGATAGGTGTGGTAGCAATTTGTGTTTGTCCATATTGTTTGGCTAGAAGTACGGTCTTGGTGTTGTAGCATTCTTTGTTGATCAAGGGGCTTTTCAACAATCTTCAGTTTTCTGCAAGTTGTTACTGCATTTTTCTTTGTTTTTGGTAGTCCTATTGGTTTGGTGGCAGTGTGTATTTTTCTTGTCTTGTTGGGGTGTTGATGCAAGGTGGTTGCTTGTTTTCCCTATATTTAGATGCATTGGCAAGGTGTATGCTGCTGGAATTTTGAAGTGATATGCTACTGGAATTTTGAAGTTCAGAGCCTATGTTATGGTTTATGTGTCGGACATTTATGAAGTACCCTTGCCGATGAGCAGTAGAAGTGCAAAGATATGGGCAGACAGAGTAGAGCGATTTTCAGCATGAAGATAGAGGCACCCTTGTCGATGAGCAGTAGAAGTGCAAAGATATTGGCAGACAGAGTAGAGCGATTTTCAGCATGAAGATAGAAGCATCCTTGCCGATGAGCAGTAGAAGTGCAAAGATATTGGCAGACAGAGTAGAGCGATTTTCAGCATGAAGATAGAGGCAGAGTTCGATATAGTGGCGTCAGCTACTTCCTTCTAAATTGTTGCGACTTTTGAATCAAAAGTGTTGATTTTGACCAAAGGTATGGGTAGGGTGTAGATATGTTTGTTTTGTGATATGTCCAAAATTTATATTTTGAAAAAAAATATTATATTATATAAGTTTAATATTCTTAGAGGCGGTTTTGTAAATTTATGGTATAAAGATATATTTTATCATTTCTGGAGTTAAATGCTAAATTTATAAAAAATTAATATTTTTAAAATTATTTTGTAAATTTACGGTATAAATAATATTTGATAATTTTTTTGAGTTAAATGTTAATTTTAAATTGATTTTAAAATTTTTGGGACTATTATGTTATTTAAAATATATTTTTAAGAATTTTGGGATATAATTAATATTTTAAAATTTAAAAAGGAGACATTTTGTAAATAATTAAGTGATCAACAGTGTTTCCTTCACGCAAAAGAAAACAAAAATTGACCATCAAATTATGTGAGTATCACACCTGTGATAGGAACGATATTATAATAATAATAATAAAATCAATAATAGAAAACTAATGATCACTGAAACAGTTTCGACTATATATATATAGGAGGCAATATGATAGATATAAGGAGGTTAGCTACAATATTAATGGTAATGACTTTTGGAGTGAGAAAAATAGTTTTGGTTGCGGATTATTGTCAACTTCGAATTTCAGGTAGAATTTCTAACTCTTTTAATACAAATATTTAATTTTTTTTTATTGTGTGATTTATGTTGTTATTGTTGTGGAATTTTAGCTGTTAAATTTTTATGAAATAATTATGATTATATAGAAATTACGTGAAAACCATGTTAAGGTGTTTTATTTGTTGTATTAATTAAATGCATGTATTAGAGGGATTGGAGTTCTACTGAGCGTTGGCTTACAACCCCACAGTTTTGATTGGAGGGCCGATGAGAACGAAACGGCGATAGGAATTATATAAGAAATTCTATTTGTTTGTAATAATTGTAATTAATATTTATTGTTGTAAAAACTGACTCGATAAATTGAATATAATTATTGTCGTCGTATTGTAAAATTTAAATCGATAATTAAAATTGTCGCTGTAATTGTATATTAAATTACAAATTTAAACGTTAGCATTAAATTAACCGGTGTCAGAAATTTATTTAGGTATTTAAAAATAAAGCGGCGACAAAAATTTCAGCTGAATTTCTAATTAATTTGTAATAGTTGAATTTATTATTTATCGGTGTAGAAAATGAATCAATCAATTCAATATTTGTGATTGTCACCATTGTTTGTAAAATTTCTTGGATTAATTCGGAATAAATTATTGGTTATTTGGTTGGATTTAAATTGTAATTATTTTATTTATTAGTTACCGTTGTAAAATCGACAACTAAAATTTTTGCCGTTGTTTGTAAAATTTATCGGATTGTATAGAATAAAAATATTGGTGATTCGATTTCAGTGAAATTCTCCAATAGAAGAAACCGTGTAGTGGCCTTAGAAAACCAGGTCATTACATGTGGTATTAGAGCGGGTTTGTGACTACCCTAGGTCATGGGTTGTGGTACCCATTACTCATAATAAACGAAATAATACTTAAAAATAATATTTTTCGTATAACTCATTAACTCAATATATATATATATATATATATATATATATATATATATATATAATAAATCAGCTCACTTATAAAGACAGCCGTCGGATCAAGGGACAAACTTTTAGATATTCCTAGCTGTCGGATGAGTTTTAATTTGAAAATATCTAGCACATATTTTCGGAGGGAGACATTTCAAGCCATTGGATATAACATCTAATGGCCGAGATACATCTTCACCCGACGGCCACTATGTCTCTCTATCTCTCTCATTTTCCCAGGTTCCCAAGTCCCACCAAGAATAGTGCCATCTCATTTTCTCACACTCCCACGCTCTGGATTCTCTCTTTTGCTTCTCTCTCTTTCGCTTCTCTCTCTCTCGCTCCTCCCGATTTGGCCTCTCATCATCTTCGATTTGGAGGTTGCCACCGCCACCGCCATCGCAATCATCGCACCATCATCATTTCTCCGTCGCTATCGTCATCACCGTCATTTGTCCATCACCTCACCGATGTCATCATCAGCTCACAGATTGTCGACACCCCCAACAAAAATCGTCGCCACTATAGCCGGATTTCAACCTGCCCTATCATTGTCACCGTTCCCGTCGCCGTCCCCATAGGTTTGCCTCTCTTTATCTCTCTCTCTCCCCCCCTTCCTATTTTCTCCCTCTAAACACAAATGGGAGCTCTAATTGGCTAATTATAAGTTCAATTACTATAGATCTATGTTTGATTAGTTTATATCTAACAACGGATTGTAGGTATCTGACTGCAATCTTGGTAGCGGCTGAGCAGTTGGTCCAGCTTCAACGATGCTCGGATATAATTTCCACCTTTAATCTATGTCATCTAATTCTCTCTCTCTCTCTCTCTCTCCTTCTCTTTCTCTCTCTCTCTCTCTCCAGATCTAACGCTCGAAGATGATATTGTCTTTTGGTAGTACTTGGATTTCTAGCCAAGTTAATTTTTTGCTCTAACCCTCATCTCCACATAATAGAGAATTCAGAATTCAATTGCTTGATTTGTTTTTATTATTTTTTTCAGGGTTTTTCCTTACCTATTTCAACTAAAATACTGCTACAACCATAACCACAACTACCGTTTCCAAGCCTGAATGTAAAGGTATTATCGAGATTTGTTTCAATTTCGGCAAGGATATATATTTTTTTGTTTGTTTTTTGTTGTTTTTTTTTTTTTACATTTTTTTAGATTTTGACCTCCCACGTTCATGATTGCACATTTTCAGAGAATTGGGAATAGAAACAGAAAATTGGGACATAAACTTTCATGTGTTTTGTTTTTTGGTGTTTTTGCTCTTCAATTCCTGTTTCTGTTCCTCCAAGAACCACTTAGGTTGCATTTGGTTTAATATGAATCGGAAACTAGGTAGCATTTGGTTTAATTCCCAATTTCGATTCCAAGTTTACCTGCATTAATTCTTCCATTTCACCTCCAAATTTTCAATTCTTAAGTTATTTTTTCTTTTGTACAGATGATGAACAATAACAAGCTCGGAGTGGAGGTGGCGAGTGCCCACAGGCTGGTGGCAAAAGATGGTCAGGGCTCAATCTCTTGCCCTCTTTTCATTTCGATAGATCCTCCAACCTTTTCATTGTTTCATCGTTTCCATCATTCTTTAACTGCTTACTTAAGAAGATCAATTGTTGTCGTTCGTTTACTGTTTGTTTTGTTTGGACGGATCCGATTTCAGCTAATATTTCTGTTAATGCTCGAACAAGTAGCTCCAATTTCAGCAAATTCTCTTTCTCTATTTCTCCAAAGTTTCATGTATGTTGAACCTCAACCCTAATTTCGGTAACCTCAACCCTAATTTTTGTCTTCCCACTTCTTTGATGGTCTACTCCCCTGTCCTCTTTGATGGTCTTTTTCCAGCCCTCATCTCTCTCTCCAACCATCTCTATCGCCATCGCTAACCGTTGTAGTCGTAGTCGGTTACACTCTCTCTGTGTCTCTCTATTCTCCATCCTCTAAGACGATGGTCATCACGAGTCTATCCATAACCGTCGTTCTTGTCGTCGTCTAGGTACGTCTCTCTCATCCCTATTTTGTAGATTTCTTCATCCACGGCACTATCTATCGCCATCGCCGCCTGCTCGCCCATTCGTCGTCGTCTTCGCTGCTTGGCATTGATCCATCGCAGAGCCACCGCCGCCACCATTATCGGTCTCAACCACTGCAGAGCTGGCCGTTTCCTGACTTCAAGTGTCCAGATCTGGCCAGATGTGGGTTTGCTTTGGTCCAATTTACGACCAATCTACCTCTCTCCCCTTCATCGCCCTCGCTTTGTGTTTATTTTTGCTCCGTTCTACCAACAACCATCTTATTTGTGTTTATTTTGGCGAAATCTAAATTTGATTTCCTAGATCTAACAACGATTGTGTCTCATTCTTGATTTGATTCTTTTTATGTTTTTGTATGGTTAATGTTGAAGGTGTGGCAAATAAGGGATTGGATTCTTCGTCTACCGATACTGTTGGCGCTTAATGGTGGAGAAGTGGCAAGAGGTAAACTCTATACGTTTAGCTATCTGAATTGTTTAATTTCACTCTTCTTCTTTCATTGATGTATCAAGCTTACTGCATATACACACACCATTCTTTTTGTATTGAAGCGTGTGCTTCAATTTAGTGCTTCTTACTTGGATTGGTTCAATTATATGTTCATCTTTGCAAAATGATTGAGTGATTTTGATATTCTTTTCATTGACAATTGTAACTCAATTTTGATATTATTCTCATACTGAATTTCATTGATTCATGATTTTATGAACAGATTAGACTAATGTTATTGAGACTCACTCCAATCTCAAAATCTTCGGGTATGCTCGCGGCCCTACGCACCGCCATCACCGTCATCGTTCCTCTCTCTTTGTCTCTCGATTTTCTTTGTCTCTCCATTTTAGTGTAGAATGTTATACAGGTTTTCAATTTATTATTGAGAAATTCTTTCATTTTGATTTTGAAATTTTTCTTTCAGTTTCATTTCCATATCTGATTCGCTGATTTCACACTCTGCATTGGACAAGATTCCATCTCCGCCAATTGACTATTGGCGAGGGTTCATCGCTAACTACATAGGTTCATTTTTTCTGAATAATATTTTTGTATAATCAGTTTTTTACGATCCTCTCTATTTTGGAGATGAAACAACAATGCATTGGGTTTGGGGGAAGAAATAGCACTAACAATGCATTTTTTTTTTGGGGGGGGGGGGGGGGGGAGAGGGGGGGGACTAACTAATTTGGTTGAATTATTGCTGTTAATTTATTATATTTCACTTCAAAGAGTCAAATGGGTATTTTTTGCCATTGTCTCTTCAAATGGGTATTATCTGCCACAATCACGCACAATTATGTAGGTTTTGATATTTTTTTGTTTTTATTTTTATCTTCAGATTAAGATTTCATTTTTTATTTTTTACTCTTTGAAGCTATGTTCATCTGTTTAGCTAAATGGTGTTTTTATTTGCTTATCTGAACTCCAAACATATTAACCCTAAATATTTGATTGGATGGCAGCGCCTCAAGGTGAAACATGGTCGTTACAGTGTTTGATCACAGTTGGCCAAGCGTGACCGCGTTCATTTTTTTTCTTTTTTCTTTTTTTGCGCTCATGCATAAAATAGGAGCCTTGAGAGTTAACAGCAAAATTGTAAGAGCACTTTTTTCCTTTCTACTAAATTGCATCCTCTATATGTGGTCAGCATAAGGAATCATATTGGAGGATACATGTTTTTAGGTGTTAAGAATAGTTTATTGGATATTCTCCATCCTTTACTTCAAGAAGCTGACACATGTTGTGTGCTACAGCTAAGGCACTAACTAATTTAATGTCACATGTACAAACATTATGGGGTTACTTACCGTAAAACCAGATATACCGAATTCCTCTTTGAACCTTTAACTACATGTAAAAATTGTTGACTCCAGTGGAAGAGACTAAGAAAAGGACAAAAGAAAAAAAATTGGGAGCAGAATTTGTCTTCGTTGTTCTTCGGGTAAAAAAATAAAAATAAATAAATGAAAAAAAATTTGTTAACTGGAGATTTTTCTCCAATCTGTAAATTAGGATAATGTACCTCTGGGTGCACACAATTAGAATTAAAATGCTGGTATTGCCAATCAGAAGTGGTAATTTCATAAATTTGATATGAAAATTGAGAACTCTAATTTTGTGTGCAAAATAGATTTGATATGCTAACTACATATATAAATAATTGTTTTTGTTTCCTTCTATACTCGTTAATCAAATAACCGTGGATTTTAGGGTACTGAAAGAAATTGACATGGAGAGATTTTGCAGCAGTCAAACTGTTTTAATTTTGACCAAACTATTGAAAATCAATTCCTCCTTAACCAGGATTGAAATTAATGCCTTCTTGATTGTCGATTTTTTGGTTAACTACCGTTTATTTGTTTTTTTATTCAATTTCTAATTCATTAATCATTAATTTGTTTTATCTTTTTCCCGTTTGGTGGGACATAAATTCTTGGTTTTTTTTGAATTTTCTATCGCCTTCTCTCTAAATTGCAACTTACTATTGTTATTAGCAAAATTGTTTGGTTCCGTAAGATATTTTTGGGATAGCAGCCTCTTTCGTGAATCAAAACAGTACATTTTGTTCAACTATGGTTGGGATGTTAATTGGTTTCTTGGTGTGAATTTTTAGGTTTGGTGGTCCAAATGAACAGTGGAGATTAGGGTTTTGATGTGTGTGCACTGTGTGTACTTCGATTTTCGAAGTTCATAAACATATATGAATTTAGGTGGTGTTTGATCTAATACAACTTACCAATAATAAATAAGTCTGGGTGAGTGTCGGGTTAGACGTGGACTATAGAAATTGTCGTTGAATTGGAAATATTAATTTAAAGGTGTTTACTGTCTTTTATGTAAATTATCAAATTATATTTTTATATTAAATTGAGAAAAAAAAAGGGTTGTTGAAACTTGACAGTTTTATGATATTAAATGGATCAAGGAAAATTTTAAAGGTGAAAATGATTTTATTATCCTGCTACGCCATAATTGTTTTCTTGTCAAGAGGGCATGTCCTGCGAGATGTAGATTACCTGTCAGGTAAGTCCCACAGAGTGGATATTTGTTGTTACATACCAGGCAAAATCCTGCAGAGTGAATATATTATATATATTATTACCTGTCAAGCAAATCCTACAGGGTTGATATATTATATATGTTATTACGTGTCAGACAAGTCCTGCAGGGTGAATATATTATATATATTATTATCTATCAGGCAAGTCTTGCAGGGTGAATATATTATATATGTTGTTATCTGTCAGACAAATCCTACATGGTAGATATAATAACTCCCAATCATGAGGTAAAACGATCATATGGCTGGCAGGGAAGTATGTTATGCTATGTTATTATATACAAGTGAGTTGACCAGTTGATTTAAATTTGATTGTTATGTTATGATGATATTTTGTTGGGGTTTGGATATTGCCCAGTGTGGCTATATTTTATTGAAAAGTGGATTTTGATAAAAAAAAAAAAAAATTGATTCATAAAATGTTTTTATACTACGAAGACAGTACATCGATAAAAAATAATTCAGATAGATATTGGTCCATTACGAACGATTGATAGAGGCGAAGCGTGGGGTCATTATGAAACTATCGGAAGCCAATTATTATTTTGAAATATTAATTTGAATTTTTGAGCTTAATTGGTGCTGTAGAAATGCGAGTTGGGGCTTTATATAATTTTTCTTTTTTATACATTTCACGTGAGTATTGAATTCAGTATTGAACACGTTATGTTACAGGACTTTAGAGACGTAATTATGTGATTTGAGATGTATTTGGTTTTTATAGTTTGACACGTATTTAGGTGTTTAAAACGTATTTGTGTGTGTTGATCTTAAGATTTTGATGAACAATTAAGTATTGTTGTTTTGATGGAACTAATGTTTAATTAAGTGTTTCAGTGATTTAATGTTTCAGTAATGAAGACGTCAAATGAAATGGATGATGAAGAAGAATTAAGAGTTTGAAGAAATTAGAGAAAACAACCCAGGTGAATCTTAACTCTTAATATCCCATTTAGGAACACACACATGATACAAAATATATTTTATCGTTTATGTGTGTTGATTAAGTTAAATTATTTGCTCCTATGTGATATAAGAAGAAATAATTTTGAATGACTAAAATGGAATATAAGAATATTAGTGGAGTTAATCAAGAGAAGAAAATGGTTAAATGGGCGAAATCGTAAAAGAAAATAAGTTAAAAACGTATTTAGAGAAAAGATCCAGTGACAGCAGTCGACTGGTGAGTCGACCGGACATAGAAGCTGTAACATCTTGTATCTCTAAGTCGACCAACAGGTTGACCGGCCAAGAAGGGCTGAACTCTCTGAACCAACAAGTCGACCGATAGGTCGACCGACGATGTAGTGCTGAACTCTCTGAATCTGTGAGTCGATCGGGCGGTCGACCTATGTATGCAGCAGCGATAGCTTGGGTACAATCTGAGTTAGGCAGTCGACTGGGCAGTTGACCAAACGCACTGTTTCAGGATACTGTTTGATCCGAGAATATATCCAAAAGTAGCCGTTTTTTATTGAGATTTGAGAGAGATTTAGGGGATATTATCTATATTTAAGATATGGTTCATATACTAATTAAATCCTATTAATATGGTTTATTAAATAGTAATGTTTCTCAATTTGGAACTTGAAATAGATTCTATACTTATTTATTATGATTGAGAAATACTTTGGGGGTTTAATTGAGAGATTTGAAAGATGTTTTTAAGTGGAATTGAACTTAAATGAAGTCCTTATGATATAAGGGGTCTATAAGAGCTTTTAATTATCATGACACATGTAAACTAACTGTTATAAGGTTGATTTCATATTCCTATATATAGACCTGCGAATTTTTATTTATAAATAATCATTCATTGAGAGAGAGCAAAAAAAAAAAAAAAAGTTTATATCATTTATGAGCTTTTATAAGAGTTATTATTCTTTGATATTGTGAACTTTTCTAAGAGTGATTTTGAGATTCAATTGCGATCAATTTTTGCTGATATCGGATTTGAAACTTCATTGTTCTAATCATTATTTATGTGGATTTCGGGTGAGATCTTTCCATATTGCTTATTATTTGTTTTTTTTATTTTATATTTGGAAAATTGATCTTAGGAATTATTTCTAATTTTTGAAGAAAATATTTTTTACAAACAATTTCTGGAATCTGATTACGTGCTCCAATTTGCTACCCGTATCTTGTTGAAATCAGATTTTTGTATCTTACGTATTTCTATCATTAGTTGGGATATTAATTGAGTTATTGTTTATCTGAGGTGGTAGAAGTTCTGAGTGAGATTTACTTCTTAACAATTTTTTGTATTGGTGAGTTGTGACGGGTTAAATACTGTTGGGAGTATTTAATCAAGGATAGTCAAGTTTCAGTCTCTTTCTGTAAAGAGATTGAGGTCCTAGATAAGAATTGCGTTGTGAGTGATTTGTAAAGGTTTCACCCTTACCTGTGAAAAGGATAGTTGGAGTGTTTTGAGAGGTTTTGATTCTTGTGCCTTAGTGTTAAAAAAGAATTAGGTTATTCTTTAGCATGTAAAAAGTAGAGGTTCCTCCTTAATCTGAGAAAATGATATTATAAAGGTTGATTCCGAGCCTATAAAGGAATCGGTGTATGGGTTTGGTTCTCACCTTTAAAGGGATCATGATTTTAGTGGGTGCGACCTCCGTAGAGCTCGGGGGACTGGATTAGCCAAGAGTAATTTGGAGAACCAGTATAAATCTTTTGTGTACTGCATTATTACTTTATTATTTTTGCTGCTTGGGTGTGCACATAGATTGATATTATTATTCCATTGTGTTATAAAGATAATAATTAATTTAGGTTTAAAATTAATTATTTGATTTATTCAAGTTTTATTCTGATAAGTTTTTTAATTACCCAATTTACCCCCATTTGGGTATTCTAATGGGCCAACAATTGGTATTAGAGCTGGTTTAACTCAAATTCTTTTGCTAACAAAGATCACATAGCATACATAGTAGGCACACTAGCTGATGGGCAATTTATGCACTGACCACCCTTGTTTGTAGGTGAATGTTACTCGTTTTGGAAAGACAGGATGATAGCCTTCTTTAGGCTACAAATTATGACGTGTGGCTAACAATCAAGAATGGTCCATTCATTCCAATGGAAAACGGAGTTGAAAAGAAGAAGGAACAACTCACTGCTTCCGATAAGCAGAAACTCTCTATTAATTCTCAAGCTACTAATATTCTCTTTTTTTCTTTAGATGCTAATAAGTATTCGAGAGTTTCAGATTGCAAATTTGTAAAGGAGATGTGGGATAAGTTACAAGTCACCCATGAAGGGACAAGTCAAGTGAAGCAGTCAAAAATCAATGCACTTATGAGAAAATTTGAGTTGTTCAGAATGAAGGAGAATTAATCGATTCATGAGATGTACACACACTTCAATAATATATGCAACAATATGAGTCAACTTGGAAAGCCAAATTCTATGGAGGATAGAGTACGAAAGGTTCTAAGGTCCTTGACAAAAATATGGGAGTCAATGGTGACGACAATCGAAGAAACCAAGGATCTTGGCAAATATGATATTAATGATCTCATTGGCAATTTGATGACTCATGAATCGACAATGAAAGGTTATGAGGATGATACCGGAAATGGAAAGAGGAAATTCTTGGCGCTAAAAGTTCAAAAAATTGAAGAAGAATATGATAGTGATGATGAACGTCTTTATAGTGAGTAAGAGAAGAATGTATCACTTCTCACAAACAACTTTATAAGAATGACTCGGCGCACATTCTGTGGGAAAAAAATCTCAACATGTCTAAAGTGGAATGCAACAACTGTCGTAAAACTGGTCATTTTCAAAATGATTGTCCCAAACCGAAAAAGGATAAAAAAAAAAATAAAAAAAAAATAAATAAAAAATAAAAAAAAAATAAAGAAGAAAACAAAGAAGAGTAAGAAGAAATTAATGAAGACAACTTGGGATAATACCGATTCAAGTCGCTCGGAAGAATCAGATAGTGAAGATACGTCTATGCTTGCATTAATGGCCACTGGTGTTGAGGTAACCGATTGTTCAAGTTCTTGTCCTTTAAATTTTGATGAATTGTTTGGTGTTTATCAAAAACTTTCACATGATTATAAAAATCAGTGTTCTAAAATAAATACCTTTCAAAGTACAATTAACACATTAAACAAGCAAGTGGTGGACTACAAATCTGAAAACAATAGGATGAAATCTAAATTGATGGATTTGCAATCAATTGTTCTCAAATTCACCGGCGGTGAAAATAATTTGAAAATGCTTTTGAGAAGTTCGTGTGGAGTTTTTGATAAAGTCAGTGTTGGTTTTCAGAAAAATCTTAGACAAAAATGCTTTCATAAATTCTTTTCTGAAACCATGGATCTTGTGAAATATTTTAAATGTAACATTGTGGGGCATACTATTCGTAGATGTTTTATAAAAATATCTAACTGTAGACAAGTTTGGGTTCCAAAAGGAACTAAAATTGTCCCGACTAACAAGATCGGACCCACGTAGGCTGGGTACCACTTAGGAACTATTTGAGGTGCTCGTTGTAGGTTATTCTAAAAGTATCAATAAGTAAGGACAAATTGTTCCTGGATAGTGGTTATTCTCAACATATGACGAGAGATAAAGGAAAATTCACGTCTTTGACACCTAAAGATGGAGGTCATGTGACTTTTGGAGACAGTGCAAAGGGTAAAATTATCGATATAGGTAATATCGGTAATGGTACTACTATGATTAAGGATGTGTTTCTAGTTGATGGACTTAAACATAATTTGCTCAGTATTAGTTAACTATGTGACCAGGGCTATAATGTTATATTTGATCATGATAGATATATTATTAAGAATAGTCATGATAGTAGTATCTTATTAATTGCATCACGTTTTGAGAATGTGTATACTTGCTCTTTTGATAATTTTAATTCTCAAAATTTATCTTGTTTGAATGTTTTATCTGAAAATAGTTAGTTATGGCATAAAAGACTTGGACATGCTAGTATGGAATTAATTTATAACTTATCTAAGAAGAGTCTTGTACGTGGCCTACTTGATTTGAAATATGTGAAGGATAAAATATGTGATGCATGTCAATTAGGTAAGCAAGTTAGATTATCATTTAAGAAAAAAATGCACACATCCACATCTAGATGTCTTAAATTATTGCATCTTGATTTATTTGGGCCTAACTCTGTTGCTAGTTTTGGTGGTAAGTTTTATGCATTTGTCATAGTTGATGATTATTCTAGACTTACCTGGGTATATTTTCTTGCTAAGAAAAGTGAGGTTACTTCGGTTCTTGCTGAATTTTATAAACGTGTTCAAAATGAGAAACAATGCTCTATTATTAACATTCGTGGTGACAGGGGAAGATAATTTAAGAATGATGAAGTGGTAAGTTATTGTGATGAGCATGATTATGCCCACAATTTTTCTGCACCAAGATCACCACAACAAAATGGTGTAGTAGAAAGAAAAAACAGAACGCTTCAAGAGATGGCCAGAACGATGCTAAATAAAAATCGCTTACCAACCTACTTCTGAGCCGAAGCAGTAAGTACTGCTTGTCATGTGATAAACCGAGTATTAATACGTAGAGGGTTTAACAAAACCCCATATGAAATCTGGAATGGTAAGACTCCTAATATTTTCTATTTTAAAGTCTTTGGATGCAAATGTTTCATTTTGAATGACAAGGATAATCTTGGTAAATTTGATACTAAATTTGATTATGGGATTTTCCGTGGATATGCTACTAACAGTAAGGCTTATAGAGTTCATAATAAACGTACTTCAGTAGTAGAAGAAATAATGCATGTTGTTTTTGAGGAAGCTGATCCATTCTTGTCGAGAAAGGTTTTGGATGATGATAATGTAGGTATCTTAAATAACCAAAACCAAGGTAATGATGTACCAAAGGAATCTCAACAAGTGGAGGAATCTAAGGAGAAGGATTCGATTTTACCAAGAGCTATAAAGAAAGTACCAGGGCATTCAATTAAAGAAATCATCGGTAATTTCGAAAAAGGTGTAAGTACTCGATCTTCTCTTAGGGATATAATTAATCTTGCTTTCTTATCTCAAATTGAGCCTAAAAATATAAATGAGACGTTAATTGATTAATCTTGGATTTCCACAATGCAAGATGAATTAGTTCAATTTGAGCGGAATAAAGTGTGGTATCTTATTCCGAGACCGGATTTTCATCCAATTATTAATACTAAATGGGTATTTAGAAAAAAAAATGATGAATCTAGTATGGTAATTAGAAACAAAGCAAGATTAGTGGCACATAACTATAATCAAAAGGAAGGAATTGATTATGATGAAACATATGCTCCTATTGCAAGACTAGAAGCAATTAAAATGCTACTCATCATTGCATGTTCATGTAATTTTAAGCTATATTAAATGGATATAAATAGTGCATTTCTAAATAGCTTTCTAGCTGAAGAAGTTTATGTGGAACAACTCCCGATATTTGAAAGTGATAAGTTTTCCAATCATGTATTTAAACTTTGAAAGGCTTTGTACGGGATTAAACAAGCTCCGAGAGCTTAGTATGAGAGACTTAGCCATTATTTTATCGAAAATGGTTTTCGAATGGGTATTTGTGATATTACACTATTTGTAAAGTGAACTGATTCTGATATCCTATTAGTACAAATATATGTTGATGATATCATTTTTGGATTTACTAATGAGGATATTTGCCAAGAGTTTGCTAAGATAATGCAGGTTCAATTTGAAATGAGCATAATAGGAGAGCTGAATTTTTTTCTTGGATTACAAATTAAGCAAACCAAAGAAGGGATATTTATAAATCAAGTTAAATACACCAAGGAGCTACTAAAGAAATATGGCTTGGAAGGTGCTAAAGAGTACAAAACTTCCATGGCAACGGCTACAAAAATAGAAAAAGATGACACGAGCAAAAGCGTTAATGGAAAAGTGTATCGAGGTATGATTGGTAGCCTATTGTATTTAACTTCTAGTAGCCTTGACATTATGTATAGTGTTTATCTTTGTGCTAGATTTTAGTCTTGTCCTAAAGAATCACACTTGACTGCGGTTAAACGAATTTTTCGTTATTTAAAGGGGACAACTGACCTAGGATTATGGTATCCTAGGAGAAGTGATTTTAAATTGGTAAGTTACTCCGACGCTGACTTTGCCGGTTGTAAAGTTGAGCGAAAAAGCACAAGTGGATCATGTTATTTGTTAGGATATGCTTTAATTTCTTGGTCAAGAAAAAAACAGATTTCGGTAGCCTTATCCACTACTAAGGCTGAATACATGGCAGCTGGTAACTGTTGTGCTCAAATTTTATATATTAAGTAATAGTTAAATGATTTTGGAGTTTGTATGGAGGAGGTCCTTATCTTTTGTGATAATAAAAGTGCTATATGTCTAAGTAAGAATCCTACACAGTACTCATGAACTAAACTCATAGAAATTAGACATCATTTTATTCGTGATCACATTTAGAAAAGGGATATTATTATTGAGAATATTGATACCTCCGACTAGCTTGCTGATGTTTTTACCAAACCACTAGCGGAAAATCAGTTTGTGAAAATCATTCATAGTTTGGGTATGGCTAGGCATAATGATGTTTGCCAAGATTGAGTTACTTGTATTGGTTCCCCCCTCCCTAAATTTTGTTTTTGAAGATGAAAAAGAGGGAGAAATTAGATGATATTTTATTAATGGGGAGAATTAGTTGATGTGTGATTAAGGGGTATGTTTAAAATAGTGCTTTAGTTGAGTATTTTAAATTTGTGCAAAAGGGGAGAAATTAGTAATGTTTGCTTTAATGAGTATTTTAATTTGTGCATTATTAAAATCTTTATTATGATGCTTTAAGGAGTAAAAGAACCTGTCCTCGGATTCAGGAAGAGTGTGGTTATATTTTATTTTGAAGAAAACATCAAAATTAATTGTCATCACCAAAAAGGGAAGATTGTTGATCTAAAGATTTTGATGAATAGTTGAGTATTGATGTTTTGATGGAACTAATGTTTAATTGAGTGTTTCAGTGATTTAAAGTTCCAGTACTGAAGATATCAAATTAAATGGATGATGAAGAAGAATTAAGAGTTTGAAGAAATTAGGAAAAATAATCCAGGTGAATCTTAACTCTTAATATCCCATTTAGGAACACAGACATGGCAAAAAATGTATTTTGTCTTTTATGTGTGTTTTGATTAAGTCAAATTATTTGCTCCTATGTGACATAAGAAGAAATAATTTTGAATGACTAAAATAGAATATAAGAATATTCGTGGAGTTAATCAAGAGAAGAAAGTGGCTAAAGAGGCGAAATCGTAAAAAAAGAAAAAGTTAAAAACGTATTTAGAAAAGAGATCTAGTGACAGCAGTCGACTGGTGAGTTGAACGGACATAGAAGTCGTAACATCCTATATCTCTAAGTCGATTGACAGGTCGACCAGCCAAGAAAAGCTGAACTCTCTAAATCAACAAGTCGGCTGATAGGTTGACCGATGAAGTAGTGCTAAACTCTCTGAATCTGTGAGTCGACCGGGCGGTCGACCTATACACGGAGTAGCGATAGCTTAGCTACAATCTGAGTTTGGCAGTCGACTGGGCAGTCGACCGAACGCACTATTTCAGGATACTGTTTGATCCGAGATTATATCCAAAAGTAGTCATTTTTTGTTGGAATTTGAGAGAGATTTAGGAGATATTATCTATATTTAAAATATGGTTCATATACTAATTAAATCATATTAATATGGTTCATTAAATATTAATGTTTCTCAATTTGGAACTTGAAATAGATTCTCTGCTTATTTATTAAGATTGAGAAATACTTTGGGGGTTTAATTGAGAAATTTAAAAGATGTTTTTAAGTGGAATTGAACCTAAATGAAGTCCTTATGATATAAGGCTTCTATAAGAGTTTTTAATTATCATGACACATGTAAATTAGCCGTTATAAGGCTGATTTCATATTCCTATATATAAACCTACGAATTTTTATTTATAACTAATCATTCATTGAGAGAGAGCAAAAAAAAAAAAAAGTTTATATCATTTGTGAGCTTTTATAAGAGTTATTATTCTTCGATATTATGAGATTTTCTAAGAGTGATTTTGAGAATCAATTGCGATCAATTTTTGCTGATACAGGATTTAAAGCTTTATTGTTCTAATCATTATTTATGTGGATTCTGGGTGAGATCTTTCCATATTGCTTATTATTTGTTTTTTATTCTATATTTGAAAAATTGATCTTAGGAATTGTTTCTGATTTTTTAAGAAAATATTTTTATAAATAATTTCTTAAATCTGATTACGTGCACCAATTTGCGACCCGTATCTTGTTAAAATTAGATTTTTGTATCTCACGTATTTCTATCACTAGTTAGGATATTAATTGAGTTATTGTTTATCTGGGATGGTAGAAGTTCCGAATGAGATTTACTTCTTATTAATTTTTTGTATTGGTGAGTTATGATGGGTTAAATAGTGTTGGGGGTATTTAATCAAGGGTAGTCGGGTTTCAGTCTCTTCCTGTAAAGAGATTGAGGTCCTGGATAAGAATTGTATTGTGAGTGATTTGTAAAGGTTTCATCCTTACCTGTGAAAATGATAGTTGGAGTGTTTTGAGAGGTTTTGATTCTTATGCCTTAGTGTTAAAAAGAATTAGGTTATTCTTTAGCCTATACAAAGTAGAGGTTCTTCTTGTTGATGTCAAGATTTTGATGAACAATTAAGTATTGATGTTTTGGTGGAACTAATGTTTGATCAAGTGTTTCAGTGATTTAAAGTTTCAATAATGAAGATGTCAAAGTGAATAGATGTTAAATGAAGATATCAATATGATGAAGAAGTATTAAGAGTTTGAAGACATTAGGGAAAACAACTCAGGTAAATATAAACTCTTAAATATCCCATTTAGGAACACACACACGACACAAAATGAATTTTATTTTTTATGTGTGTTTTGGTTGAGTATATTTATTTGCTCTTATATGAATTAAAAAAGAAATATTTTTGAATGACTAAAATAGAATATAAGAATATTAGTGGAGTTCATTTGAATATAAATATGGATAAAGGGGTAAAATTGTAAAAGAAAATAAGTTAAAAACAATATCAGAGAAGAGATTCAGGAGAGGGCAATCGATTAAGGAGTCGACTGGAGAAAGCATATGAACTTTCTGAATCTGCGAGTCGAGAGAGAGGTTGACCAATAGAAGCTTGGCAAACTCTCTGAATCGACGAGTCGATAGAGCGGTCGACCAGTGGAAGCTTGGCAAACTCTTTGAATCTGCAAGTCGACTGAGGAGTTGACCGATCAAGTGCATGGGCTACTTCCAATATCCTTCAGTCGACTGAATGCGCAATTTCAGGATATTGGTTGATCTGATTTTAAATACAAAATTAGCCGTTTTTTGTTAAGATTTTAGAGAGATTTCGGGGATATTCTTAACATTTGAGATATAGTTCATATACTAATTAAATTCTTTCAATATGATTCATTAATTATTAAAGTTTCTCAATTTGGTACTTAAAATGGATTCTATACTTATTTGTTTTGATTGATAAATACTTTGGAGATTTAATTGAGAGTTTTAAAAGTTGTTATTAAGTGAAATTGAACCTAAATGAAGTCCTCATGGTATGAAGGGTCTATAAGAATATTTTATTGTCATGACACTTGTAAATTAGCCGTTAGGAGGCTGATTACATGTGCCCTTATATAGACCTGCGAATTTTCTAAGAAAGCTAATAATTATAATCATTCTAAGAGATAAAATTAGTCTATATTTTTTAGAGAGTGTTTATAAGAGTTATCATTCAACAATACTGTGAGCTGTTCTAAGAGTGATTCTGATAATCAACTGCAATCAATTTGTGTTGATACTGGAATTGAAGTTACATTGTTTTCATCATTAATTTTGTGAATTCTGGGTGAGATATTTCCATATTGATTATTACTTGTTTATTATTGTATTTTGGAAATTGATCTTAGAAATTGTTTTTGATTTTTTAAAGAAAATATTCTTTCAAACAATTTCCTTAATCTGATTACGTGCTCTAATTTGCTACTCATATATTATTAAAATCAGATTTCTACATCTCACATAATTCTATCACTAGTTGGGATATTAATTGAGTTTATATATATATCTGGGGTGGTAGAAACTCCGAGTGAGATTTACTTATTAATTTTTGTATTAGTGAGTTGTGACGGGTTAAATGTCATTGGGGATATTTAATCAAGGATAGCTGGGTTTCGGTCTTTTCCTGTAAAGAGATTGAGGTAGTGATTTTTCCTGGATAAGAATTGCGTGTTTTTGAATAATTTTGTAATGGTTCAATCCTTACCGGGTAAAAGGATATTTGGAGTGTTTTGGTGAGGTTTTGATTCTTGAGCCTAAGTGTTAAAAAGAATTAGGTTATTCTTTAGACTGTAAAAAGTAGAGGTTATTCCTTAGCCTTTGAAAAGGAAATTGTAAAGGTTGATTCTAAGCTTGTAAAAGAATCAGTGTGCAGGTTTGGTTTCTACCTTTAAAGAAATCTTGGTTTTAGTGGGTGTAACCTCCATGGAGCTCGAGAGACTAGATTAACCAAGAGTAGTTTGGTGAATCAGTATAAATCTCTGGTGTGTTGTTTTCTTAATTTGTCTATTTTTGCTGTTTGTGTGTGCACCTAATTGATTGATTAATTCCTCTGTGTTATAAAGATAATAATTAATTTAGGCTTAAAATTAATTATTTGATTTATTGATTTTTATTCTGATTAATTTTTTATTACCTAATTCACCCCCTTCTTGGATATTCTATTGGGCCAACACTTCCTTAGTCTGAGAAAAGGATATTGTAAAGGTTGATTCTGAGCCTGTAAAAGAATCGGTGTGCGGGTTTGATTCCTACCTTTAAAGGGATCTTGGTTTTAGTGGGTGCGACCTTCGTGGAGCTCGGGGGACTGAATTAGCCAAGAGTAACTTGGTGAACCAGTATAAATCTTTTGTGTGCTGCATTATTACTTTATTATTTTTGTTGTATGGGTATGCACATAGTTTGATAATATTATTCCGCTGTGTTATAAAGATAATAATTAATTTAGGCCTAAAACTAATTGTTTGATTTATTCAAGTTTTATTCTGATAAGTTTTTTAATTACCCAATTCACCCATCTTCTTGGGTATTCTACTAGGCCAACAGTGTGGTTGAGACATGATTATGTGTTGGTGACATATTTATGTGTTTCAAGATAATTATGTGGTTTGGAATATATTTATGTATTTCGAGATGTATTTACAGGATTGACATGTATTTATGTGATTCATATGTATTCATGTGTTTCGATACATATTTGTGTAATAGAGACATGTTTATGTAATTTGATACGTATTTATGTGGTTCGATGATATTTATGTGTTTTGAGGACTATTTATATGATTTTGACGTATTTAGGTGTTTTGAGACGTATTTATGTGCTTGAGAAATATTTATATGTTTCTGACATATTGCGAAAAAATTTATCACTTGAAATTTGAATTGTTTGATTTTATGAAAAAATTTACGGGATTATTGGAAGTTTAATGTGAATATTGTAGATAGTCATTTTTAGTCTTACGGGACAATCCATTAGGAATTTGGGCTATTTACTGGTTATACTATTGGTTACGAATATGTTGACTTAGAATATTGGATGAAATTGGTAAATGTTGGTTATGGGATATGGCAGTAGACTTGAAAAGTCATGCCAAGCGAGAAATTATTAAAGTCGTAGACCTGTTGAAATTAAGATAGATTCAATCCAGTAAGACGATAGTGATATTTTAAAAAATTATATTATTATTTACTGTTATTTTTATCAGAGTAGCGCAATGGAATTATTTCAAAACATAAGCTTATTTGACAATTGACCACTTATGCTATGTGTTACCGACCGAAGTGCACCATGTTCGTAAGTTGTTGCATAAAATGTGGGCCACTGCGAATGCGGATGTAGCGATGTGTGGAATAGATTTTGACGGTTTTGAATTATGGATGACTTCTGGTTATGGGACCCTACATAGAGAACCATTGTTCTAGAATCGAGTGTAACTAACATGACCGTGCGGTGCGATTCTGAATTTTTATTATTTTGAATAAAATTTCGAGAACGAAATTTATTTAAGGAGGTAAATTGTAATACCTCGAAAATTTATATTTTTGAAAAAAAAAATATTATTTTATATAAGTTTAATATTTTTAGAGACGGTTTTGTAATTTTGTGGTATAAATATATATTTTATAATTTTTGGAGTTAAATGTTAAATTTATATAAGTTTAATATTTTTGGAATTGTTTTCCAAATTTATGGTATAATTAATATTTGATAATGTTTTGGAGTTAAATGTTAATTTTAAATTGATTTTAAAATTTTTTGGGACTATTGTGTTGTTTAAAATATATTTTTGAGACTTTTGAGATATAATTAATATATATATTTTTTTTATTTTAAAGAGAAATATTTTGTAAATAATTAAATGAATAAATAATTAAGTGATCAACATTGTTTCCTTCGCGCAGAAAGAAACAAAAATTGACCATCAAATTATGTGAGTATCACACGGGTAATAGGAACTATATAATAATAATAATAATAATAATAACAATAATAATAATAAATAAATAAATAAATAAATAAATAATAGAAAACTAATGATCATTAAAACAATTTCGGATACATATATATATATAGGAGGCAATATGATAGATATAAGGACGTTCGCTACAATATTAGTGGTAATGGTTTTTGGAGTGAGAAAAATAGTTTTGGTTGCGGATTATTGTCAATAGAATTTCTAACTCTTTTAATACATATATTTAATTTTTCTATTGTATGATTTATATTGTTATTGTTGTGGAATTTTAGCTGTTAAATTTTGATGAAATAATTATGATTATGTGAAAATTACGTAGAAACTATGTCAAAGTGTTTTATTTGTTGTATTAATTAAAGGCATGTATTAGAGGGGTTGGAGTTCTATTGAGCGTTAGCTCACAACCCCACCGTTTTGATTGCAGTACCGGTGAGAATAAAACGACGACAATAATTATATAACAAATTTTGTTTGTAATAATTGTAGTTAATATTTACCGTTGTAAAAACTAACTCGATAAATTGAATATAATTATTATTATCATATTGTAAAATTTAAATCGATAATTAAAATTGTCGCCGTAATTGTATATTAAATTACAAATTTAAACGTTAGAATTAACTTAACCGATGCCAAGAATTTATTTAGATATTTAAAAATAATGCGGCAAGTTTTTGGGCTTTTTTAGGCACTGATTTTGAAAAAGGATTTTGGCTATTTTTTTTTTTAATGAAAATGAATCGTCACTTAGAATTAAATTAAATGGTATGGTAGGTCACCGAGATTTTTGAAAATGTTAGTATTTTGAAATGGACCGAATTTAACTAAAAATAAAATAATATAGATTGGTCTAATCGAAATATTCAAATGTTCGGGGATCGATTATGCTCGAGGAAGGTGTTAAGCACCCCAAGACACCCATTCGAAAATTAACAGTACATTTGTCTAAAAAAAGTCTTGAATTTAAATAAGTCCAAGTAAATTGATTTTAATTCTTGAAAAAAGATATTCCCTTTATTTGCTTTTTTAAAAAAAATAAAATAAAATAAAATGTAAAATGTCCCCCTTTCAGACCGCCTGTCGATTATGATTTGAATCAACAAGTTTTGGCCCCTATTTTTTTTTCCCAAGTTTTTGAAGCACGGGTTATTTTGGTAGAAGAAAATAAAATACTTTTGATGCATGCAAAAAAAAAAAATAAAAAATGAGAGAAATTTTATTATTTTTTAAATTTGAAAGGATAGGTGAACATTTTTATTTTGAAATTTTTAGAAGAAAAAATAGGGAAAAAAAAAAGAAGTTAAAAGTAAAATACTTGAATGAAATTTCTGTTTTGAAAGAAAGTTTTAATTGTTTGCCTTTGGCTAGCATATAGCTAGTGGTTTAGCTGTATGCAATACAACTAAACCAAAAATCTGATCTGAACAGTAGGATGAGCTAGGTGGCACCATTTGAACTGTTGGTGTCATTTTCATGTCTTTGTTTTTGCGAAAAACAAGGTGGTTTTGTCCTACCCGGTCACTAACCGGTAGCAGGTGAGTTACGAGTTTTGCTTCAAAAGTTATAAGTTTGTCTAAATACATGTAAGGTTAATGGAACGGACTTGTAATTTGCAACATCATTTAGTTACGAGTTGCTTTCATAAAAGTTACAAGTTCCTAGAAAAACTTGTAACTTTTATGGAAAGGACTTATAACTTTGCAAAACTACCTTACTCACAATTTCTCTCTCGTAGTTATGAGTCCCTTTTGTAAAAGTTAAAAGTTCTTATACAAACTTGTAACTTTTATGAAATGGACTTGTAACTTTGCAAAATCACCTTACTTAGCATTTCTTTCTCCTAATTATGAGTCCCTACCATAAAAGTTACAAGTTTACACACAAACTTGTAACTTTTATAGAACGGACTTGTAAGTTTGCAAAACCACCTTACTCATCATTTCTCTCTCCTAGTTACGAGTCCCTTCTATAAAAGTTACAAGTTACTAGACAAAATTGTAATTTTTATGGAACGGACTTGTAATTTTGCAAAACCACCTTACTCAGCATTTCTGTCTCTTAGTTATGAGTCCCTTCCGTAAAAGTTAAAAGTTCTTATACAAACTTGTAACTTTTATGGAATGGACTTGTAACTTTGCAAAATCACCTTACTTAGCATTTCTTTCTCATAATTATGAGTCCCTACCATAAAAGTTACAAGTTTACACACAAACTTGTAACTTTTATAGAACGGACTTGTAACGTTGCAAAACCACCTTACTTACTATTTCTCTCTCCTAGTTACGAGTCCCTTCCATAAAGTTTACAAATTTCTAAACAAACTTGTAACTTTTATAGAGCGGACTTGTAACATTGCAAAACTATCTTGCTCACCACTTTCTCTCCTAGTTACGAGTCCCTTCCATAAAAGTTATACGTTCCTACACAACTTGTAACTTTTATAAACAAAACTTGTAACTTTGCAAAACCACCTTACTCATCATTGCTCTCTCCTAGTTACGAGTCCCTTCCATAAAAATTACATGTTTCTAGACAAACTTGTAACTTTTATAAAACGAATTTACAACATTGCAAAACTACCTTGCTCACCATTTCTCTCTCTTAGTTAAGAATTTCTTCCATAAAAGTTACAAGTTCCTAGACAAATTTGTAATTTTTATTGAACAAAATTTTGAATTGTGAACTTGCATGTTTATTATCACATAATTAGACTAATTGAACTTGCGGCTAATTTGTGGAAAACTAATTGATTATATTGTTATTAAATTGGCCTATTATGTTCCTGATATGAAAATTGGAGTTGTAAATTGAAGTATTGAAATGTATGATTAAATTAAGTAGAACTAATTGAATAAGTTAAATTGTTATAAAAATAAGGGGCTAATTTCAAAATAATTATTTTATTGAATTCTTATTAAATTTAGTGTGTTGTTGATATCAAATTCAACGTGTAATTGGTAAATTGAAGTGTTCAATTGGAGGATTAAATAAGTAGTGAATCATAAATTGAATAAATATTCTCTATTAAAAAAATATTAGGGGCTAATTCGTAAAAACATACTGTTATGTAAATTTGATTTATTTTATTTTATTAAATTAATTATGTTTTTGTATTCGAGTTCAATAATTAATTTTAAATTTAAATGTTAAATTGTATGACTAAAATAAGTAGTAGAACATTATTATGTTTAAACCCTAAACCCCAAACCCTAAGACGTTGAATCGTAAATCCTTGAGTCCTAAACCCGAGTCCTAATTTCAACATAAAATATTACATTTGTACTAATTATGGTGTAATTGAATGATCGTATAACTAAATAAGTAAGTAGAATACAAATTGAATTAATATAAACATGAGGAGCTAAATTGTTTAAAGTCAATGTATTGAAATGTTATTAAATTTATTATATTTTGATACCAAAATTTAATATTTAATTTATAAATTGAAGCGTTTAGTTGGACGATTGAACTTTTAGAACAAAAATTGAGGTAATATTCTCGATTACAGAAATATTAGGGGCTAATTTGTAAAAAAATATTAGTTATGCAATTTTTATTAAATTTATTACCTTATTATATCAATAATGAAAAATTAATTTCATATCCAATTGTTGAATGGTATGATTAAATAAGCAGAACATAAATCGAATAAATATTTTCTATTATAACGGTACTAGGAGTTAATTTTTAAAAAATAAAGTTATTTCATCGTTATAAATTGGGATAATTTCACTATATCAAAATTCAATGCGTAATTTAGAGATTGAACAATTTAATTGGATGATCAATTAATCAGTTTAACATAAATTGAATAATTATTTCCCTATATATGAACTTCTTCAATTAGGAAAGATGTTTAAATCCTAAATCCTGAACCTCAAAACCTAGGACGTTGAATTGTAAACCCTTGAGTCCTAAACCCGAGTCCTAATTTCAACATAAAAGATTATATTTGTACTAATTATGGTGTAATTGAATGATCGTACAACTAAATAAGTAGGATACAAATTGAATCAATATAAACATGAGGGACTAAATTGTTAAAAGTTAATCTATTGAAATGTTATTAAATTTATTACATTTCTATACCAAAATTTAATTTTTAATTTGTAAATTGAGGCATTTAGTTGGGCAATTGAACTATTAGAATAAAAAATAATATAATATTTTCGATTGCAGAAATATTGGAGGCTAAGTTGTAAAAAAATATAAGTTATGCAGTTGTTATTAAATTTATTACCTTACTATATCAATATTGAACAATTAATTTCATATCCAATTGTTGATTGGTATAATTAAATAAACAAAATATAAATCGAATAAATATTTTCTATCATAACAGTATTGGGGGATAATTTTTAAAAAATAAAGTTATGCCATCGTTATAAATTGAGATAATTTCACTATATCAAAAGTCAATACGTAATTTAGAGATTAAAAAATTCAATTTGACGATCAATTAAGCAGTTCAACATAAATTGAATAATTATTTCCTATTATATGAACTTCTTCAATTGAGAAAGATGTTTAAACTCTAAACCCTGAACCCCAAACCCTAAGACGTTGAATCATAAACCCTTGAGTCCTAAACCCGAATCCTAATTTGAACATAAAAGATTACATTTGTATTAATTATGCTATAATTGAATGATCGTTCAACTAAATATATAAGTAGAATACAAATTGAATCAATATAAATATGAGGTGCTAAATTGTTAAAAGTTAATCTATTGAAATGTTATTAAATTTATTCTATTTCGATACCAAAATTTAATATTTAATTTGTAAATTGAAGCGTTTAGTTAAACGATTGAACTACTAGAACAAAAATTAATGTAATATTTTTTATTGTATAAATATTAGGGGCTAACTTGTAAAAATATATGTTGTGCAATTGTTATTAAATTTATTACATTTCGATACCAAAATTTAATATGTAATTTTTAAATTGAAGCGTTTAGTTGGAATATTGAAGTGTTTACGATCATTTCTTCCTTCGTTGAACAAGAACTAATTATTTATACTGATTAGGGTGTAATTGAATGATGGAGAGGTAATATATAAATTAAGATTTCATATTGTTGAATGTGTCCTTTGATAATTATCCAATCGAATTACTTAACTTGTCAATTAACGTGATCCGTTACAATATAAATTGAGATATTTTCTTAAATCATGAATTATTAGAGACAATAACACATAATTCATAAAATAATTCGTGTTAATTTAAGAAAAATAAAATTATAGGATATTAATGTCACCTATGATAAATGATATAGATGTTTAATGTAATTACTTGAACCCATTGTAATAGAAGTTGAATATTCTTAAATCGAAAACCCCTACAATCGTAGTAATTACAATGTTACTAAAAAATAATTTACAAATTAAATTTTTAGATTATGGGATATGACAATTTTTGCAATTCAATGACGTAACTTGTCAATTAACAAGATCAATTACATTATGAATTGAAAAAATTGCGTAAATCAAGCCTTATTAGAAACATTAGGATTTAAATTGAAATAACAAAATTTTTTAAGGTTATTTTATGTAGATAAAATAAAAAAATATTAATGTGACATATATATTAAAGGCGATGGGTGGTTAATGTTATTAAATTACCGCTAATGTTTTAGATGTTATTGCAAACTTTTTATATGTTCAAACTTCTTAGAAAATTTGATTAGCTCTAAACCCATAGCAAGAGGACCCTTCACTTCCTCCTCTTAACCTCAACCTATGGTTTGATTCATCATTCATCTCATTTTAAACCAAACTTTCCAAACCTAAGTTGATGGCTCCTACTACACGTGCTAGATCTTTTTTTCGGTGAACAGCACTGGAGAGGACCAACCATCATTACCAAGCCTAGAAACAACCCCACCAACAAAGGCAAACAACAAACAATAGCAGTAAAGAAAATAGCATTCAACCCCAGCAACAACAGCATGGACAAAACAACAAACAACAAAAAACGTGTTTGAAAATACCTCAACAGCAGTAGCTAGAAAATGTTCTTACTTCCTACAGATTAAGAACTAAAAGATATGAATAGCCCAAATGAAATGGACAAGGAAAACAACAAATAAGCTTATAATACCTCAACACTTTAGGCCCCGTTTGATTACAATTTTCATTCTCGCTTCCAAATTTTTGGGATTAATGTACAGAAACACGTTTGGTAAATACATTTCTATTCCTAATGTTTTGAGAGTACTTTGAGAGTACTTCTTGAATTCTCCTTAAGAATATGAGAAACAAAAAAATGTTGATTCATATTCACTCCCACAAAACTATTCCCACTAGAAAAAGAACAATTATTACAACTGAACGTGTTTCTTGTGTCTGTTTTCATAAATTAAAAGAAACAATTTTCGGACAATGATCGTTACCAAACATGTTTCTATTTCTAAGACATACTCCATAACGGAAACAAAATTCTCATACTATTTAATTGGAAGTAGAAACTAAAAAACAAAAACACTAATTGCACGCCACCTAAGGACCGTTTGGTAATCTTTTCATTAGCAAATTGTATTATTTCTTAATTAGTCAATTTATGAATTGTTAAGAGTTTAGTGTTTGGTTATATGAGAGCACTAGCTAATTCTAATATTATTTTTCTCGTATAATTGGAGAAAAATATAGCTAAACTAAAATAATTACATACTTCTTTGTTCAAACAAATAATTTCTAAATCTACTTAAATCACAAGTAAATGAAAAAACATACAAATCAATTCATCAAAAATAAGATAATTCAAACTGGCCCTAGATGTTTGGAATGACGTTCAACTTTTCCAACAATCAGTTAAAGAGCATACCCGTTATTAGAACACATCTGCACAAGTCTAGGAAACGTAGATCAAGGCATCCATATGCCAAACTCATTACCCTTGCATCACCAACATTCTATTGTTTCACATGAGGGTGCGTGTTAGAATCCCACAAATTTTATCGAATTTTTGGGGCTTCCCAAAATCGTCTATATATGAAAAGGATTAATCCCCAAAATCTCTTTAAAAAGGAAAAAGAGAAGAAAATAAAGAAAATATGGAATCAAAATATTTTTCTATTCTGACTTCTGAGTTTCTGGGATATAGGAAAAAAGATACAAGGAATAATAATAATAAAAAAATGCTCTTATAAGTTTTCTATTTCTGTTCCTAGAAAACTTGGGAACATAAACATTAATCTAGGAAAAATTCTGTTTTGTCCTCTGAAATTTCTTGTAAAAGTTTGGGGAGTAGATCAGAAGCATTTTTTTTTTTAATTACATTATATTTTCTTTTGTTTCCCAATTATTAGAGAGCATAAACACTAAACAAACACGACCTTATTTTTTCATGAACAGAAACAAAAGAATCTGTTTCTCATCCTACAAATTTGTTTAAAAAATCTTAAATTAGAACAAAAGCAATATGTTTTTGTTTCAATGTTTCGGTTTTTGTTCTAACTTTTTGGGAAAAGAAACAGCAACATTAATTAAACAACACCTAACATCATGGAAAGTGTAATTAATCCATTCTTACAAACAGCAAACAACAAAATACCAGCTCGGAAATACCTCAACAGCAGCGTGAAAAAACAACCGTTGCATTGATCCCAGGAAAAAAAAACCACCCCCAGCAACCGTAACAGCAGCAGAAGCTTGGGTAAAAAGCAGAAGGAATAAGCAACACCGACAAACACCTGAACAGCAGCATGGAAAAACAACATAAAACTTTATAGGAAAAAAAGTTACACAAGTTAACAGTAACAAACCAAACCAAACAAAAAGAAAAAAATAAAAATAAATAAACCCACTAATACAATGTAACAAAACAATCAAAAAACAAAGATTTACCGAATATGAAATGATTACAAAAAATATTCACCTTTTACTTTCATGAACACCACCACTCAGTGGCATTACTTTCGATACAGCAAACATGCAATGCAGGCCTAGCTGTCTTACTTTTGACACCAGAAACACGTGTCTTTGCTCACTCGATTTGATAACAAAAAATTTTCCCGCCCGACTGTTGATAGGCTTTGATCTCAAGACTGTGGGAACCATTTTTAGGGTAACATAGATCCCACACTCTCGGGATCAGAACCGATTGACAGTCTAGCGTGGAAAATTTTCTCTCTCCAATCGAGTGAGCAAAGACATAAGTTTCCAATGTAAAAAGTAAGGTCGCTTGGCCCGAGAATGGCCCATCAGTCCCAACCGAACTTCACTCAAAGTGGAGGCACCGCGAGGTCCCGCAACCTTTCAGAGCGTTGACAGTTCACAGCGCTTGATCTCGGATTACTTTTGATCACATTGTTTGGTCGATTCTTTCGCTTTACGCACCACTTGATCCGGGACTAAATTCTCGTCGGACATGACCAAATCCAATGCAAGTTGAACCCTAGATACATTGGAGTCGAACTAAAATATGAAGTAAATTGAGAAACATGTTTAGTGACGTATTCATTCTAAGACAAGCAAGGTTAGTATGAAAACGACCATGCAACCCACCTACCTTCAAATCCATTCTAGGATGCAGTAGATCGGCTTGCATCAATTTGATTACGTACATTCCATAATCGAATCTAAAACAAGTGTGAAATAAAAACAAGAACATAAAAATATATATACGAAACTTATTAATACTAGTCCGTTCCAATGAATTGTTGAATGATTACGTGTTTGGCTATTGTGGTGCCTAATTTGCGACTTCAATTGTGAACTCCGTATGTTGACATTTTTCATCTTCGTACCGAAATTTTGTATACACATCTCATGGAGGTATTTCACCTACATACATATACGACGAGACAAGCATCAACAAAGTCATCAACATACTGCTTGTAAACTAAAAGCATGGATTTAAAACACGTCAGTTTCTTACCAAATGTCTGGCCCTATCTTCGTGGCCATTGGATGTTCTTTGGCACATCGAAGAATCAATAACAAAGACCTTCACTTCAACAAAATCCACAACAATGAGAAAATAATGTGTTTGATCCACATTGATAGGCAAATATATCTAACAAGCAGTAGGTATTGATATCATCAAATTAAAGTCATGAAACAGGTCACCAAAAAAATATGTTTGGGGTTTATTGTGTCATACCATGTGATAAGCATGAAAATCACCGGTGTAATAATGTTTTCTCATCCAAGAAGTAACCAAAGACTTCACATTGTGGTTATCCGGTGATAGCAGCTTTGTCTGTAACGCAAATATTACCAAAAAAAAATTACATCTTATAAATATTCATTCACTTTCTAAGGGACTCATTTAACAAAATCTCTAACTAAGAGTGATGTTTATAAAGCTTACCCCGACATATGTGGAAAAATACCAAGATGACCAATTGAGACCGGGATGGTATCTAACATTTTACTCATAGGTGAGCTTTGCAACAACGCAATTGATCACCTACATCGACATCATCAATTAAATCAATACTAACGATATTTGTGCCATAATTTTAAGGACAATGGTCCATGATGAAATACTTACCTCTATATCGATTCATGCCCTCGGTGCAAGCATTGTAAGATCAGACCGAGTAACAATAACGGTTATAATATCAACCAACGTTTCGCTGTAATATACAACGGAACACCAATGAAAGTTACAAAAAACCAACATATATGATGATTTAACAACCCATTCAAATATGAATAGCATAGCGTACCGTTGATTCAGTTTGGGATCAAAAATGAACTTTTGCACACTTTCTTTCCCAAGACTGAGTCCCATCAATAAATTTACTTTGCTGCTAATAGCAGCCTACATAAATAACGCAAAACATAATAATTTACTTATGTTGCATTGGGCAACAAGGGCAAGAATGGATATAATGGAACAAAAAAAAAAAAAAAACACAATACAAAATATAATAAAAATGCATTACTCACCGAAGACCTCATCGACATTCGCACAGTAGGAACCTTTTTCGGCACAGCATCATTGTTTTTTTCTAGCCTAAATGTAGGCCTCTTTCGTTTCCTCCATGCAGTGCCCAACTTCAATGAACGAGTAACTTCCAGATTTTCTAAAGGTAGTTCCGTATTCGGCATGTCTTTGACATTCAACGACACTATATCTTATTTTTGATTGTCTGATAATGCCCGCACTTGCTCTCTAACTAGGGCATCCAGTGATATCAACGGCTCCACCGCAACCGCATCTCAATCATCGACCTGTTCCTAATCTTTCTCAAGATTCCCTAGTAGTGCGTCCAACACGCAGTTCAAGTTGATTTCAACCTCAGCGGAGGGGCCCCTCATCAATGATTCAGCGTTGTCCCTCGAGGTCTCCACTGAAATCACAGCCCTTGGGCAACCCGCATCCCTAACATGTTCAAGAAGGTCAACCTTCATTTCATCTTTGCCAACCTGAACAGTTGTAAACGGTGGGATATCCCGCATTTGTGGTTGCATGGACGGATCTCGCGCAATCAACGGCTCTCCATGCAATGATAACGTATGAAGCACACGCGAGATTGGTGAACTAAATACAATGAACGCTGTTTTAAGGTCGGTCACATCTTTCTGGATTACACCTAACTCAACCCTCACCTCCTTAATGTCCTCCTTAATGTCCAAAATATTTTGGTTGTCATCAACACCACATTTCCCAACCTCTTATCCATTTTCCTCTTTACTCTCATCCTTCCTTTCTAGATTGTCCGCAATTTCCTCCAACTTTTGTGGCCCGACAATCTACAGAAGAAAAATCTGAAGCAAATAAAAAAATGTTAATAGAAACAATAATGACCAAAATATGAAAAAGCAAACAAATAAGTAGAAAAATTGTTTACAAGCTATAAAAATACCCCTTCCTTATCAAAATGCTCTTAATTGTTTTAGATAATCAATACGTTGCTTTATATCATCCTTACCCCAAGCAGTTATCCGGGGTAAGGTCATATTATCTAAGGAATGAAGAACAACATCCCCAACAGGCGTGAAATTTTTAAAGTAAAAAATCTGTTCAAGAGAACAAGTTAATTGGAAGCAACATGAATAAGCTACAAATAATATATCAATACTAGAACAATATGGCTTACCATCAAGAGCAGAAGGCATCCAGATGCCTCTGACACCGCACTTTTTGCCCGCTTCTACAAACCATCACATAGAAAGCGAAGGGTAAACGTCGCCCAATTCCTGTTGGCAATTTTATCCAACGGGTTCAAGGCATGTAAATACGATAGTAGCACCCTTGTGTTGCTAGTTGGAGAAAGGAAAATTCCAATCAACCACAATAGGAACTTCACACGGAATTCTACCCTATCTGTAAGACCCTGTTTTAGCACATACGTCATTTTAGTTGCATTTTAGAACAATTGGAAAAAATTCGAGGTAAAATTGGGTCAATTAAAAATTCAAATTAAAAATTTAAGGGTCAATTTGCAAATTTAGAAAACAATCTATCCAAAAATTTACATTTAACTTTTGAATTAAAACTTTTGGGAGTGAGATTGCAATTTAGAAAATGTTAAGGGTGAAATTAATTCTTATAAATAGTAAATTGAACTCAAAAGATGATTTTTAGAAATTAGGGGGGAGGGAAGAGTAATTTAGGCAAATGGATTCTAGAAATCTATAGAAATCCATTCTCTCTATTGCTGATCGTTGCCGTGAGATCAACCGGAGGACAGAGGTTTTGGGAAGTGGACGACGTGGCTTGAAGGGGGAGCATTCTCGTCCACTAATTATATATATATATATATATATATATATATATATATATTCCTAGCCGCAGTGCGAAAGGAGAGGAAAAATCTGGAATCAAAGATAGAAAAATCTAGAGAGAGAGAGGGTTCGGCCGGTGCTCCCATGAGTGAGGGTGTGTATTCCGATCGTCGCTGGAGTGGGTGTCGCCTTTCGGGCCGATTGTGTGTGTTGCTGCTGTTGTGGGTATGTGGGAATTTGTCAATGTTTAGGTGATTGGATGGGTATGTGTGTGTCAGTGGAATCCAAACAGAAACAGATGAAGGAGAGAAGTCTGCCGGTGGGTACCGTTCGTCGCCGTCCGTTTAGTAAGTGGGTGTGGGTGTTTGGTCGTCGTTTGGTAAGGGCGTGTCTATGTGTGTGTCTGTGTTTGTATGCCCGACAACATGTGTAAGTGTGTGGGTCTATTTAGGTATAGATCGCCGGCATGAATAGTGATCATTTAGTGGAGGGTCGCCGTGTTTGTCATGTGTGTTCGTTGTTGTGTATGTATGAGCATGGTAGGTTCGGTCAGTAAGGTTTGGTCGACGATAGGTGTTCGGTCGTCGGTGGGTGGGGTCGGTAATTCAACCGGTCGGAGAGTTAGAAAGAGAGAAGGTGGGTTTCGGTTTGGGTGTGTCGTTTGGTCAGATGGCGTAAGTGCTTGGTGTGTGGGTGATCGTTAGTGTAGGGCGACCAACGTTGAGTAAGATCGCTGAAACGGATAGTAGAGAGAGAAAGGGGAGTGGTTAGCGGGGGCTGTAACCGGAACTGCAATAGGAAACAGAAGCCAAAACAAAAAAAATAAAAAAAATAAAAAAAAATGGGGAATTTACGCAAACCACCCCACTGAAAATCAAAAACCCATCTCGTGGTCGCCAAACGATTCGAAAATAGGTGAAATTTCAATCGATTATTAATTTTCGTTAAATTAAATTTTATTTAGCGTTACAAATCTTAAAATCGTAATAATTTCGTAACGATTAATTAATTTTAATTACGTGGTACATAAAATAGTAAGGATTCGGAATATAGGGTTTGCATTGCATGATTCGGATGTTTTAGATAAGATATTAATTAAGGCTTTGTCACTATTAGGTGCAGGTATCAGCGTCCCGATAGAGTGTGGTCAGTGAAGATTTTGAAAGCGGATAACGAGGTAAGTGTACTATCTTCTTGCCAAACTATATATATATATATATATATATATATATATATATATATATATATATATATATATATATATATATATATATATATATATATATATATATATGATGAAATATTAGGTTACTTAAACTGTACGATTTCATAAATTATACGGATCAAGCAGATATTTGGGTGAGTTGGTAAAATGAATTTTCGGGGTATTGTGTTGGTTTTTAAAAGAGAGTGAAAAGTAACTGGTTTTCTAAGAATGTTTGGTTTTCTAAAAAACTAAGGTAGGAAAAATGGTTTTTATTGAAATCGGTGGTACAAAAGTGGAAAAATGGGTTTTACTGAAATGAGTGGTACTTTTAAAAAGGAGAGCGAAAAACGTGATTTTGAAAATTCTCCTCGAAAGGAGTGTGGCTTATATTCTCTCCATAAGGGGTGTGGATTTTTGACGATATGGAGTGAAAATATATTTCTTCCCGTAAAGGATGTGGATTTTTAACTATACTGATGATTTTGATGATGCCATAGTTGTTCTCCCCGAAAGGGGTGTGGATTTTATTTCTCCCCGTAAGGGGTGTGGATTCTTCCCATGGGATGTGGATAGTTCTCCCCGTAAGGAGTGTGGATTATAGTTCTCCCCAAAAAAGATGTGGATATTTCGTAGGAAGGCATTCCTACGGATGTTACGGTACTGTTACAACTCTCGATCGTGAGGTTAAAACGATCACTATAGCTAGCCATTGTGTGTTGTGGTGGAGTGGTATTTGAGATGTGATGTTTTACTTATATTGGGTGATTATATTATTTATTATAGTGATTGGTATTATTTTATTAGATGGGTTGGAATGAAACTTATATTTATTGCTTTATTTCCACTGCTTATATTATGGAAAATTTTACTAGTTACATGCTGTTCCTATACTCACGCTTGATCCATTTAGATGTTGTCGAATGAATTGTTATTATAAAATATTTTTACTAAGAAGGCAGTACACTCGCAGGTAAAATAGCTAGAAGTTGGTCGGTCCCCTACTAGCGTTAGATAGAGTTATGCGGGTCACGCAAAGGAGTCATTTGAAGAAAATTTTGGATGCGAAATACCAGAAATGAAATCTAAGTGAGGTTCAGGGGATTTGTTTGATTGTATTTATATTCGGGACGGTGTATCCCTATCAGATGAGACTATTATATATGTTGTATAGATTTAAATTTTGTTATTGATGTTTTGAGGGTTGGCTAGTCAATTGGGCAGTGTCATGTCTACGTCACGCCGGCCCCACATGACGGGTGTCCGGGGTGGGGTATGATACTATCTGTCTGTATTTTACATAGTTCAACCCCAAGGCCCTTTAGTGGTACTGATTGACCACTTAAACTTAACAGACTCTTCAATTCCTTAATCTCATCAACCTCCCCATCTTTCTTGACAGGAAGTCCCTCATAATTTAATCCAAGGATGTCGTGCACATCCTTCGAAGTAATCTTCAATTCTTGCCATATGCTGTTAGAGAGCAAGAAATTGGTTCAAATCTTTCCACTAACCACCTCAAAAACGTCAAAGGCAGTTGCCTAAAATTTATCCTAAGGACCCCTCCAAACCCCATTTCAACAACAGCTGCTCTCTGCAGCTCATTAAGAGACTCAATTATATCCAATATTGAATGCATAGCTATCCTCGTACCAATGAGGGCCTTCAAAGACAAACAATTCAAATTTTAGAAACATCATATATTTATTAATCATCACAGGTAAATTCATTAGAACTTGTAACTATTAACCCTAAACTTTTCATCCCAACCTTGTGACTTTAAACAAAAAAAATTTATCCAATTATTTAAACCACTTCAATCCAGGAGAAATGAAACTTGTATTGACATAATAATTGTGACAAATTGAAACATTAGTCAAATAAATTGTAACTATTAACTCTAAACTTGTAAACTAAGATGAAAACTTCTAAAGCTGCAGAATAAAACTGTAGCATTCACAAAAGAACTTGTAACATGCTTCCAATGCAATTACAATTCATGAACATAGACGAATTAAATCAACTACAAATAACCTACCTTATAACCTTTATTTTTTTATTTTTTATTTTTATTTTTTACCATTAGTGAATCACTGGATACATTCCCTCATGATTGGCAATATCGCAATTGTCCTCTGGGCTACAAAATTAAAAAGATCTCAACAAGTCTAAGTAGACACATATCAAAATAGTAGACAAACGCATTGATTAGTTTTAAGATAAATACTTACCTTGTACACTTTAACACTTTTGCTTCCTCATCCGATATGCATTTCTCAACATTGGAATCAACCTCAACACTACAATATTAACAAGACCTCAACAAGCAGTAGACACATGTCTAAACAAACTAAATACAAATGCAATAATTAATTTTCAAAGAAATACTTACATAGATAAATTTGTCGCATTAGATTTGCGCTTCAAACCTCTTTTCCTCGTTTTCTTAATGTCCATCTCCTTTACTTTAATCAAAAAGAAAAATTTATCAACAAGTTAAATCTGCTTCACTTCTCAAATATCATAAAATAATGAATGAAACAAGAAATCTACATAGGCAAATATTCAAAACCACATATCATGAACAAACAAATTGTATCACATTATTTAAACAATAAATGTCTATGAAATCGGTAAAGCGAAAGGGGAAGAAAGAAAGAAACAACCATCAGTGTCCCAACCCGATTTAGAAATCAATTTCGAAATAAAAAATAGAATAACAATTAAACGAAATTCAGTATAAAAATAGAAAAATGTAATATATCTATTTAAACCCATGGCTATCACCTTCTGGTCTTTCACTTTTGGATTCCAACAACTCCAAAACACAAATCTCTTTTTGCTCCCCATATGGTATCATAGGATACCGAACCGAACAATAGTATGGTATCCAAATGATGAAAACAACCCCGTGCAGAGATTCTCATTCCTTAAACTACCCCAAAAAAGAAAAAGAAAAAAAGAGATAGGGTTTTCAAGAAACTTGACAAATATAGGGTTTTCAAACCGAAACTTGACAAATATAGTATTTTCAAACCGGGTTGGGACATCGGAACGATGTAGGGTACGACATCTATTTTCAAACCACAGACGAAGTCAGAGAGAGCGAGGGAAATAGAAAAATAAACTTGATGTTCTTCACGAGGGCGGAGAATGTTCTTGAAATTCACTGTGAAATAGAGAAATAGGGAGAGAGTACATAGGGAAGTTCAGAAGCTAAGAAGACAAAATGGGAACTCTCTTGGGCAACTGAATGCAGGAGGTAAGCAACCAGTTTCTAATTTTCAAAGGCGGTTTTGGGAATTAAAAGACAGTTTTGACTTTTAGGGAAATGGATGGCTGAGATTGAATCTCAGCCCATCCAACGGTCCTGGTATTGCCTGTATTTCATACAGCCAATACTAGGGATGTATTGTAGCCATCCACTTATTTTTCCTATAGCTAAAAAGTTACTAAAAGTGGTTATTGTAATGACAGTTTTACCCTTAACCATTTCAAAATAATTGAATAATTATATTTTTTTCTTTTATTTATTTACACTAACATCCCTTCGAAAAAATATAGGGAGACTTTTTGAGAAATCCCAAGATTCCAGAAATAATTTTTTAAGGACCATTTCATGTATAAAAAAATCACTGTTACAAAATTACATAAAATGATGTTTTTATAAAATGAAATTTTAGGGAGAATTTTCCAAAAATTATATATATTTTTCTTAAACCCTTTTTCTTTAGCAAAATAAATTAAAAATTACGCTCAAACTCTCCTCTGTCTCTCTCTCTCTCTCTCTCTGCTCACACTGCTCACGCCTCTCTCTCTCTCTCCCTCCCCCATCTTTCTCTACCTCGGTGCACAACGACACCGGATCTGTATGTCGGAGCACAGATTCAACCTGGATCTATGCTCTGGCGTACGGATCGACTCCTGCATCACTTTAAGCCTCTTCATGTAAAGCTTCATTTCTTGAACCTTCGTCTTCTTCAAATTCTCAATCAATTCCAGTTTTCTCGGTCCAAAAATCAAGTCCGTTATGATCCTTGGCTCCAAACCCGGATTGATTTTTGGTTTACTCAGCTGAATCTGAATCTGAATCACGATTTCGTCCTCCTCACTCCAAACTCTTTTATTTTTCCGCCTTGAATCGTCCTTCTTATCCAATTCCACGTTATCGGAGTTCACTACCTTCTTTCGTTCTGCTCCGGCACTGGACCTTAGGGTGCTTCTTCGTCCTTCTTTGCTCGCTTGAGTGGACAATCAGGTTCGGAGGATGGTGGTGGCCATTGGACCTTGGGGGTGCTTTGCTTGCTTTCTCTTCCTCCTGGTGAGGTTTAGTGGTGGTGGCCATTGGAGGATGCGATGGTGGGTGGTTGTGATAATCTTGTGAAGGTCGTTGGTGGACGAGGCAGTGGTGGCAAATGGTAATTGATTTTGTCGATTCAATTGGTGGTTCCATGGTGGTGGTATTGAGTGGTTCTGTTTCCTTTTGGGGGAGAGAGAGAAAGATGAGAGAGGGGAACGAGTTTTCATCGGAAGTGTGGCGGTGGTAGTGTCGGATCTGCTCGAGGACGGTAGTGGTGGGTGGCTTGCTACTGGAAGTCTTCTGGGGAGTGGAATATACAGGGAAAAGGCGGAAATTGAAAATAAGATAATTACACTTGGTAAATAATAAGAGTAAAATTTTTTTTTTTTAAAGAATAGGGGTGTTTGTGAATTTTAAAAAAAAATAAAAAAATAACAAATATTTTTTTTAAAGAAGGATATTTATGTCTTTCTATAAAAAAAAAAAATGATTAAAGGAAGTGACTGTTATTTTTCAAATGACAGCGAAAATTTGTGGTTTTGTGCAAAATGACAAGAATGGTGAATGGTATAATATGCTTAATGAGAATAGAGTTTTTTTTTTTTTTTTTTTTTAATCTTTTTGAAGCAATCACTTTTTAAATTTTGCAAATGAACTTTTTTTTTTTTTGGAAGATTTTGTTTTTAAAGTCTTCTTGAAGATTTTTTTTAACAGTCTTCTAAAGAAATTCCTTTTTTGTCTTTTTTTTTTATAATATTTTTTTTGAGAACAAGGAAAAGATTTTGAAACCCTCAGAAAAGCAATTTTTTGAAAAAACATATTAAATGAAGATAGGGTTGTTTTTTTAAACATTTTCATGATGGAGGGTTTTTTTTTTTTTTTTTTGAAGAAATCTTTTTTTTATAGTTGAGAAATTTTTTGAGAACGAGGAAAAGATTTTTGAAACCCTAGAAAAACAATTATTGGAAAAATATGTTTGATAAAGATAAAGTTGTTTTTTTCGAAACACTCTTTCGAAGGATTATTTGTTTTTTTGTTTTTTCTTCGGTATTGTAGAAATCTTTTTGAAGAAATCTCTCCATTTTTTTAAAAGTCTTTTTGATTTATTTATTTATTTTAGAAGAGCAAATTTTTGAGAACAAGGAAAAGTTTTTTGAAACCCTTAGAAAAAAATATTCTTTGAAAAACATATTTAATGAAGATAGAGTTTTTTATTATTTATTTACCGTTTTTTTTTGGGTAGAAGTCTTTGATAAGAAGAAATCTTTTTTGTTTTTTATTATTTTTAATTTTAGAAGGAATTTTTCTGAGAACAAGGAAAAGATTTTTGAAACCTTTATAAAAAAATGATTCTTAAAAAAAGAAAAGAAAAAAGAAGTTTAATGACCATAAAGTTTCTTTTTTATTTTTTATTTTATTTTATTTTTATTTTTTTTGAAGGAGCGATTGTTTTTGGTTTTATATAAGTCTTTTTGAAGTTTTCTTTTTCCTTTTTTTTTGGGTTGTTGTATAAGTATTTTTGAAGATTTTTTTCTGTTTGTTTTTTTTAGAATAAGATTTTCTTTGTTCGAAAAAAATTCCTTTAAGGAAGATGGAAGAAAATGTAATGAAAAGTAGGTAGAATTTATTTTGTTAAGAAATTTTATTTCCTAATCTATTTCGAGCAATATATTATTAATTTAATTATATTTTTTAATTTAATGAATTAAAATTAAGTAATCTAATTAATTTGAGTAAACCCATTGACTACTCAAAAGAATGTGGATTAAATGTGTAGATATTGAAAATTGTTGGGGTGATTAGGGGATTATGATAGCCCTAACCACACCATATATATATAGAAAACATTAGGGTTATGGTCCCCAATACACCAAATCACTTGATGGTTCCATTTTTCCTATCTGGAAGAGAATCGATAATTCTATTGAGGAATTCCGGAGATTTAGTTGAAGAAGATCACGCACCCGCTCGATCTGTAGCCTTCTCGTGATCGATCGTCGTAGATTTCCGCATCTACAATCGATTTGCTCATAATAGGTCCAGGTACGCGATTTACCTGTATATTAAAACTCTTGGTGATTTGACATGTCAATTTAGTTATTATGGATTTAGATTTATAGGGATTAAATCCCAACAAGTGTTATCAGAGCCTAGTTCATGTTGAATCATTAGGGTTCATGATTTTTTCAAGTTCGTAGAATTTTAGGCTTTTGTATTTTCTCCATTAAAGTTTGATTATTTGTGAAATAGTGGAAGAAAAATGTTAAGATTTTTATGTGGTTTAAGTCATTTTTTGCTAAATATTACGAATTTAAGGAAAGAAAAACCCTATTTTTTTTTAAAAAAAAATAGGTGCCTTCGCTGTAGAAACTTCAGATCCGAACCAGATCTGAAAAAATCGGTCAACCGATTGGCGCAGAGAGGGTTCAGACAGTTTTGACACTTATTCATATTTTGGCCATACCTTTATCATTCGAACTCCGATTGAGGTGCTTCAAAATTATGTGGAAAGCTTAGAAAGAGATATACAACCCCTTTTTTTTTTTTTTTTTTTTTTTTTTTTTTTTCAGAATCAGATTTAATCATGGTCAAAATTGGTCTTGAATTTTGATCTGGATGAATCGGTCAACCGATTGATGCCAATTTTTAGGTTCTGATCGATTCGTCAACTGACCCTTCGTGGTCGGTCAACTAATTGATACAGAATGTCAAGGTTGCCTAATTCGGTTGACTAACCGACTGATTTAGGATCCCAACCTTTTTTGGGTTGACCAACTACTTCAAAACATGGCAACAAGCTTCTCTCTAATCCATTCAACCGAATTTTAAGGGTCAGTCGATTGATTGAATGCCCCAACGTCAGAAACTTTAACTCGTTGTACGACATTCAATCAACAGACCATAAGGACAGTCGACTAACATAATCTTATATCTTGATATAAATTAAAATGAAACAATATGTTACCAAAGTAATCTTTGTTGTGTAGTTTATTTTATTTTGGGATATTGAGATATTAATGTTTATAATTTATGCAAGCAATAGCCGATTCGAATAATAAACATTGATGCTTGTTGTTTATGCAAACTATACCCGGCCCAAAGGAAGGTTATCGTTTAATTAAATATTAGACATTGTTTTGACATTAGAATGATTGTTATCTATGCAATCAATAACCGGCTCAAAGAAATGTTATTGTTTGGCAAAATAAAAAACATACATGCGGGAATAAATGTGTGATGATTATCAAGTTTCCATGTGAACAATATGTTGGTCCAAAGAAAGACTTATTGTTTGACAAGACCTACTGTTAAATTTTGATTCCTACGCTGAGAGTACCAATTACAGTTAATTCCTTTGTCCAAAGACTAGGAATTAATGTTGTGCTATGTATCTTTAGATGGGTCCCCAAATTTAGATTAATTGTTCATGTTTTGTTTTATTATTTTATGACATGCTTGTATGTGTGCTTGTTTATTTTGTTCTCTGTATAATTTCTGTTGCTACTACCACAAACATTTCTACCCAAGTCAACAACATCCCAATGCAGAGCGGGACAAATTTCCAAGTCTTGAAAGAAACCGTGGAAATTACTCTCGGTTGTATGAATTTGGATCAAGCGCTTCGGGAGGATCAACCCATTTCTACTTCGGAAAACCTCAACGAGATTAAAATAGAAAAGTGGGATCGATCCAATCAGATGTGTTTGATGATCATGAAGTGCTGCATTCCGGAAGCTTTTCGGGGCTCTATTATTGAGAAAACGAGTGCCAAGAAGTTCCTGAAGGAAATTGAGCAATTCTTTGCCAAAAACGAAAAGTCGAAGGTGAGTAACCTTCTGGGTAAACTCGTCACGATGAAGCATAAAGGTAAAGGGAATATAAAAGAGTACTGATAGGTGTAAATTACCTATCTATTTTTAAACCGAACATTGTTAGTTTTCGAGTACGTTTAGTACGTTTTTAGTACGTTTTAATATGTTTTTATTCTTTTTGTATTAAAACAAGTGTATGGGTGAAAAGATATGAAATCGGAGCGTAAACAATCAATTCGGACCAAAAACGGTTGGAGAACGGTGGAAAAACAAGCAAATAGACAATATTCTGAAATAAGCCCACCGCCGCAGCATCCAGACCACCGCCACGGCGATGAAAATGCAGAGAAGGGATATTGATGCTGTAAACTTACCGCCTAGGTGGTGAAACTGTAGAACGTCCCTAAAATCCACCGCCACGGCGAACATTAAACCGACATACCCACCTGCCTAGGCAGTGAATCCCACCGCCTAAGCAGTCAGCTCTACACAGTTTAAATATTTATTTTAGATATTTTTCCTATTTAAACCCCTCTCCCCCCCCTCTCCTTTGCACTCTTCGGCCATTACATCCCTTAGGGATTAGTATAGAATATAGAGAGAGTATGGGGAATGCTCAAATAAATCCGAACGAGAAGATTACCACGCGGAGAAGGAGAATTGATCGGTGGACGATTTTAGTGGCTAATCTTCGGATATCGGCTAAGTTCATCCGTTTTTCCTTTTATTTCTTAACTTCTATGTTTGTTTGAGCGTGTTTAGCTTTATTTCAATTGTATAAATGGCTATGGCCATAGGCTAAACATGGATTGTAATAGGGATTAACATATTATTTATAAAAATATAGTTTTGGTTGAATTTTTGTTTCATTATTGGTCGTTCCTTATAATTTCGATTGTGTTGTTGCGTTTCTATGATTATATGCTAGTTTAGATATATTGAGAATACATGGTTTGACAGTCGGGAGAGATAATCCCGGATTCGGATTAGGATAAACACAACACGACAATCTAACAACCAGGGAGGGCGTTAGAAAGTGTGTAATCGATGATGTTGGGGCGAGACTCACGTGACCTAGAGTCGTTAAGATGTTAAATGGGACTTCAGCGTTGACACAAAGTTACGTATTTCCCCATCTTACACTCGGGAGAGGTGGCGAGGGAGTTTACGAACCGAGATTATCGGATATACTGAACGCCGTTAATGTTAACTAAAACAAAACCAAACATATTTAAGTAAATAAAGTTAATCCTTAGGCAATCTACTCCCCTAAACAATCTCAATATAGTATTTATAATATAGTTAACTTAATTAGTATTTTAGTTTAGTATTAGTATAAATTATATTCCATTTTTATCATCTAGATAAAATTAAGTTATGATAATCGTGATACTTGATAGTAATCTCAACCAATCTCTGTGGATACGATACCCGACCGAAAGGTTCATTATACTAAAACTTAATCCGTACGCTTGCGATGAAAGTGGCAACGCTTAAATTGCGGCCACCAAGTACATCATAGAGATGTCTAATCCGGCATCAAAACTAAAGGCACTAAAGTTAGAGCTGTCTGATGACTGGCTCATGTACTTAGTTTTGATCTCTCTTTCTAGGGCAATTCAAAGTGAGTTATAATACTCAGAAAGAAAAATCGTCCCTCAATGAGCTTATATCTCACTATGTGCAAGAAGAAGATAGACAACAGAGATATAAGACTGAAAGTGCTCACTTGGCCTTAACCTCTCAGAGCAAGAAAAGAAAGAGAACTGAGGTTGCTGCGGAAGGATCTTCTCAGCAGAAGAAACAAAAGAAGTAGGATAAGGTCTTTACCTGCTACTTTTGCAAGAAGACAGAACACATGAAGAAAGAGTGTTTCAATTATGCCGCCTGATGTGCAAAGAAGGGTATACTTTTAACTTTGATTTGTTCAGAAATTAATTTAGCTTTTGTACCTATCGATACTTGGTGGGTAGATTCTGGTGCTACTACTCACATAAGTATGACTATGCAGGGTTGCTTGTGGAGACGACCACCAAGTGATGCTGGAAAATTCATCTATGTAGGCAATGACAATAAAGTTGTGGTGGAAGCTATAGAAAATTTTATATTATGATTGAAAATCGGATTTTATTTGGATTTGTATGAGACATTTGTTGTACCGTCTTTTAGAGGGAATTTGATTTCTATTTCTAGTTTGAACAAATCATGTTTTACTTGTTCTTTTGGAAATAATAAAATTAGTCTCTATCAAGGTTTAAATTTGATTGGTTCTGGTTCTTCGATTGATAATCTATATATGCTTGACGTTAAATCCTGTAACGAAATACTGCAAACAAATTCACATGGTACAAAGTGAAAATTCAATGAGAATTTTGTCACCTTATGGTATAAGCGCTTAGGTCATATGTCTAAACAGAGAATTCAGAGACTTGTGTTGAATGGAATTCTTGAACCCTTAGATTTAACAGACTTTCAAGTCTGTATTGAGTGCATCAAGGGGTAGCGAACAAATGAAAGAATATTAGGTGTAAAAAGAGCTACAAATGTCTTAGAACTAATACATATGGATATCTGTGGTCTATTCCCTATAGCTTCATGGAATGGGCAATAGTATTTTATTATGTTCATATACAACTACTCTCGTGGGTACCTATATTTGATTTATGAAAAGTCTCAATCCTTGGCCATTTTCAAGTTTTTCAAAGCTGAAGTGGAACTTTACCTTGGAAAGAAAATTAAGGCTGCCAAATCGGATCGTGGGGAGAAATGATAGATCAGGAGAATAATGTCCAAGACCCTTAGCAATTTTTCTCAATGAGTGTGGAATTGTTCCGCAATACACCATGCCGGGAAAACCCAGCATAAACAATATTGCAGAGGGACGAAACCAAACTCTTAAGGATATGGTAAGGAGTAGGATTAGTCATTCCTCATTGCCTTTGGGGAGAAGATTTAAAGACCACGGTGTACATCTTTAACAGGGTACCCAACAAAGTAGTTTCCAAAATATCCTATGAGCTTTGGACAGGCAAGAAGCCTAACATTAGGCATTTGCACATTTGGAGTTGTTAAACTGAGGCACGACCTTATAGGCCACTTGAAAGAAATTTGGACTCAAGAACGGTTAGCTACTATTTTGTTGGTTACGCTGAACACTCTCGGGACTACAAGTTTTATAATCCCACAACAAGATCCTTCTTTGAAACAGGAAACGAGAGATTCCTTGAGGGTGTTGAGATTGAGAAGGAAGAAAACATAAGGAGTGTTATCTTTGAAGAAAAATCTATTATTGACGGTGATCAGGTCTCTGTACCTATTGTTGTTCAAGATACAGTTTTCTTCGAAGGAAACATGTTATTGATGGTGATCATCGTCCGAAGATAAACCGCTAAGAACGCTCAACGATTGATTCGCCGTCTTCTCCACTTCTGAATGTGAACTCCACCTCTAAAACTCCTAAACCTAGGCTTAAATATAGCCTAAGGTGCTCAAAAAACCAAGAGAGGCCAGAGAAGGGGGAGGGGAGGGGTATTTATAGGCAAAATATCTCAAAATATCTAATAAATATCAAGGATGTGCTACCGGATTTTTGCCTAGGCGAAGTTAGGTCGGTTAACTTTCTGCCCGAACTTCGCCTCAGTGAAGTTACTATAGGTTTGCAATTCTATTTTGACTGTAACTTTTTCATACGAACTCCGATTGAGGTGATTCAAAAAACTATGAAAATCTAAGAAAAAGATATACAACGTCTATGTTTTGAGTGTTTCCAAAATCGGATTGCATCATAGTCCAAAATAGCCTTGAAGTTACAATACATGTACCAGCTTTGTAGGTTTGGTGACCACCTAGGCGAAGAATTAGGCGGTAGACTTGGAAAAGTTTCTACTGGGGTTTCCACCTAGGCAGAGGAATTTCCTGCCTAGGCGGTGGGCTGTCAGTAGCCTTTTGTCTTTCTCAGCATCTTCACTGCCTAGGTGGTGGGCTTCTTTCATATTTTTGCCTCCTTGCTTGTTTATCCATCCTAACTTCGACTCACCTTCGTTTTGATCTCATCGTTTTCGCTCCAGTTTCCTATCTTTTTGCTCCGCACACCTGATTTGTACAAAATGTATGAAAACTAATTAAAATATAATAAAATACTATATAAACGCTTGAAAACCAACTTAATTCGGTTTGAAAATATGTAGGTAGATCACACCTATCAAATACCCCCAAACTTAAAAGTTGGCTAGTCCTCGAGCCAAACACACACACTAAAATGAAAAAACAACAACAAACTGAATTAAATAACAAACAACCTAAAAAGAATCTAAATATAACAACATGCGAGTTTTGACTTACTCTAACGGCCTATTTATTTTTCCCTCAACAACCGCCAATTATTTCGAGTTCAGGCGGTAACACACAACATGTAATGTTCTAGAATTTTGACATGCAATAATGGTGAACGCTATTCTAGATCTTGTAAACGTGCTAGTGCGAGACTCAATAATATGGCTATACAACGATCGGATTGGATAATCCCCCAACGAAATTTATGAGTTAAGGATTCCCATAAGCTGGATTGGGGTCCACTCTCCACTAATGTAGGTTTAGTAGTTCATGAATATCATTAGGACTTGGTTCGATTTTGGTATATTTGGCAAAGGGTAATTTGGAATAGAAAACGGGTTAACGTTGTTAACTTAATGTTACCTAAGGCTCAACGCTTGGCACATTTACTCTCAACCCCCAAAGAAAGATTGGAAACAATTTTGAACATGCATTTAAGACTGACGTACTCACTTGTCAAAAGAAACGGAAATAAAAACCGTATTTACATTTGATTATCTTTTCTTTTTTTTCTTTTCTATTTTTTTTTCTTTTCTTTTCAATGAACACACCCCCAAACTTATTTGATTGTTACAGTTGAAGGGGTGTGTGAAATACAAACGAAAACGACAAGTGAGTACTCAAATACTGAACTAATTAGAAGTTCGCCCTAAACCCAACCGCTCACATCAAAAAACCTTTGCAACGGCTAACTTGATTCACTCAAATGTGCTTTTAAATTCAACGATATAGGTTTGGAAAATGATCAACTAGCCAAGGTATTAGTTTATGTGTTCTGAATTAAATTTGCATTTAGGCTTTGACAGAGTAACGAGGGATAAACATGTATCAATGTAGGTTTCAAAGGCTCAAGCGATAAAGAGAATGCCTAAATCATTTTTCCTGAACTACCTCGCCTAGGATTTCACCTCAAGTTTCCCGTCAATCAAGTTCTAGAATCCTCAATGTGTCATGAATTTGGCTAATCTAAAATCGTCCTCAAATCAATTGAATAGAAATACATTGAGTCTATGTGTCCGTGTAAATTAGGATCTACAATAATTTTGACCAAAACGCATAGTCAAGCACCCAGAATCACACATGCATGTGTATTACCCTTGACTTCAAAAATGACCAGGGGTAATCCCATCATCGGGTAACGGCCAAGATGAATGCAAAACTCAACATATAAACAACAACACAAAAACATAAACACATTCTAACCTAAACACACATGCAATACGGAAAAACAATAACACATAAACTAACAATACTACATACTACACATCACTGCCAAACTCAAAGTGGACAGTGTCCTCAGGGAACCCAATCATCATTCTTCAACATATGGAATTAAAGCATGCTGACGAAGGGAGTTTAGAACACTTACCTGGGAGGCGAGAGGATCTCGCCTCCGATTCAAGTCAGATGTGATGGATTTAACTTATTTGACCCTGGGTTGCCTCCCAAGAAGCGCATGGTTTAATGTCGTCAGCCCGACAGTTTCTGAATGACCTCAAGATTAGCGAGGTTTTGCTTTATTCGGCTCGATCTTCTCAACGAAAATGCCTCACTGGCTTATGTGCTTGGCCAAGCAACATAAAACGATTTGGAATCCCGTAAAAAAGGATGCATCAATACCTGTCAATCTAACATCGCTAAGTACCCTGCATGGGAAACAAAAACAAAACTACAAACAAAAATTATATACAAAATAAATGCCTAAAGTAAAATTAAGTCATTTACACACAATATCGACGATAACATCAAATCAATGCCCGACAATCGTTACCAAAAACTTGGTTACGATCGCCAAGAACTGAATTCGCCTAACGACCAATCCCCAGGAATGACGCCAAAAACTTGTACATAGTTGACGGGATTAGAGTACGATATACTTATTTCTCTTATCTAAAACTTAAGTCCTAAGATGTTACCACGTTTCTCCGACAATAACAACAAAACAATCCCCGGCAGCGGCGCCAAAAACTTGGTAGGGTGTAAAATACGCCGCTACTTACACTCGCAAGTATACGAGGTCTAAGTTTTAGTATAGTTTGATCGTTAAGATCGGGTTATCGTATCCACAAGGATTGGTGTCGTTACTATCGAATACCGCGTTTATCGTGACCTAACTTTATCTAGGCGAAAACAAACGTATTTAATTGATTAAACTAATACTAATATAACCTAAATTAACTAAACTAATATGCTAATATGTTTTCGGGTCAAGAATTGCCTAGGGATTAACGTGTTTACAAATATGTGTTCGATCTCGATTTACTCAAGTTTACGGTGTTCGACCTGTTTGACAATCTCGGTACGTAAACTCCACCGCCACCTCTCCCGAGTGTAAGACGGGGGAATACATGATTTCGAGTCAATGAAGAAGTCCCTCTCAACATCTTAAAGACCCTAGGTCACGTGAGTCTTGCCCAGCGTCATTGATTGTACACAATCTAACTCCCGACCGGGTTATTGGATTGTCGCGTTGTATTTACTCTATCGACAATCTTCATTCTAAAACTCCATTGTCACCTCTCCCGAGTATAAGACGAGGGATATAATGCAACTTTGTGTCAACGAAGAAGTCCCTCTTAATATCTTAACAACCCTAGGTAGTATGAGTCTTACCCCAACGTCATCGATTGTTTACGATTCAAACCCCGACCAGGTTATAGAGTCATGGAGTTTGTTTACCCTAATCCGAATCCAGGGTTTTTCAAAACCCCATATTCTCCATTTACCATTCTAAGCATAATAAACAAACAATATGATAAACACAATCAAACTACGAAGAACAAACATAAACGCAACACCAAAATCATCCAAACAAACATATTTATAAATATACCATTAATCCCTACTACAATCCATATTTAACTCGTGGCCATAGCCACATAAACATATAAATTGAGCTAAACATGCTCACATGATCCTAAGATAAAGAAATAAGGAAAAACAATCGAAGAACTTAGCCTCGTCCGAAGATAAACCGCTAAGAAAGCTCAACGATTGATTCGCCGTCTTCTCCACTTTGGGATGTGAGATCCACCTATAAAACTCCTAAACCTAGGCTTAAATATAGCCTAAGGTGCTCAAAAAACCAAGAGAGGCCAGAGAAGAGAGAGGAGAGGGGTATTTATAGGCAAAAGATCTCAAAATATCTAATAAATATCAAGGTTGTGCTGCTGGATTTTCGCCTAGCCGAAGAGAACTTCGCCTAGAAAAGTTAGGTCAATTAACTTTCTATCGGAACTTCGCCTCGGTGAAGGAAACTTCACCTAGGTGAAGTTACTACAGGTTTTGAATTTTGTTTTGACTGTAACTTCTTCATCCAAACTTCGATTGAGGTGATTCAAAAACCTATGAAAAACTAAGAAAAATATCTACAACTTCCATGTTTTGAGTATTTCCAAAATAGGATTTAATCGTAGTCCAAAATATCTTGAAGTTACAACACCTGTACGGGCTTTGCAGGTTTGGTGACCGCCTAGGTGAAGAAGTAGGCGGTGGACTTGGTAAAGTTTCTATTGGGGTTTCCATCTAGGCGGAGGAATTTCCTTCCTAGGCGGTGGGCTTTCATTAGGCTTTTTTCATTCTCAGCATCTTTACTGCCTAGGCAGTGGGCTTCTTTCATATTTTTGCCTCCTTACTTGTTTATCCACCGTAACTTCGACTCGCCTTCGGTTCGATCTCATCATTTTTGCTCCAATTTCCTATCTTTTTACTCCACACAACTGATTTATACAAAATGTATGAAAACTAATTAAAACATAATAAAATACTATATAAACGCTCGAAAATCAACTTAATTCGGTTTGGAAATACGTAGGTAGATCACAATTATCAGTGATTCAAAAAGGTATGGAAAGGAAATCTAAGACGTATATTTACAACCTTCATGTTTTACGTTTGTCCAAAATTGGATTGCGTCATAGTCAAAATTAGCCTTGAAGTTACGGCACATGCACGTATTTTGCACATTTTCTCCCATTTATTTGTAATCCCACAAAACACAACAAAAACACATTAAACTAATAAAAATTATTGAAAACATACAAATATTTGTACCCAAAAATACTTGATTTGTTGGTAAATAAACCACTCATCAGAGCTCATCATGAGACCAGGCGAAACACATCTACATTTTCTCATAGCAGCTTTGTGAGCTCAACCAGTTGTTCTGGAGCGAGCTTGGTTCCTACTCTGACCATCCTTTATTTAAGAGTTGGGGTGAATTAACACTTCAACCAAATATACATGCGGGTAGGGGCCCGACTCATCATCCTTGAGGTCTTTAATCGGCACCAAGACTTTTTTAGCCTCCAAGGTCATGAGCTGAGGAGTTACTAGCTCAGACCCTTGGAGACCCTTGAAGTCCAAGCCTCACATTTTATTGATATTTCTTTTGCTCCAGTACACTCTGGGCATAAGCTCGTCATGCCTCATGGTCACATTTGACTTCTCTTACCCCTTGATCGATGAGGAATTTCATAATTTGGTGATACAAAGAATAGCCTTGAGGACTGAAACTATCAGTCGCTCCATAATAGAATTGTAGGGCAATGACTTGTCCACTACCAGGAACTTGGTCAACACCATCGACGACCTTAGATGTGTTCCGACTATGATGGGTATAAATACCCATCCGTGAGAGTTGACCACTTCCCCTCTAAAACCAACGAGAAGAGACTTAGTGGGATACAGGGTGCTAGCCTCGATCTTCAATTTGTCAAAGGCACACTTGAAGATGATGTCGACCGAGCTTCCTATGTCAACTAGATGCATCTCATCTGATGAGTGGTTTATTTACCAATAAATCAAGTACTTTTAGATTCAAATATTTGTGTATTGTCTAGTATTTTTGCTAGTTTAATGTGTTTTTGTGTTGTTATATAGGTTTATAAATAAATGGAAAAAAATATGCAAAATCGGTTTAGGTGTTGTAATTTCAATGTCCTTTTCGACAATGATTCAAACCGATTTTGGAAAATCTCAAAACATGGAAGTTGTAGATCTACGTCTTATCTTTCCATAGGGTTTTTAAATCACCTTAATCGGAGTTTCGACAAAAATATTACGACAAAAATACGAACCAGGCATTAGTATTGCGTTGAGGTCGTTGCAGCGAGTTCTTGCTCGCTGCAACAAGCAAATGGCAGAAACACTACCCTTAGCTCGCTGCAGCGGGCTTCTACTCATTGCAGTAATGACGGTCAGATCTGACACTTTAAATAGATATTTTACGGTTCATTTTGAAGATGAGAAAAGATAGGAACAAGAGATGAGACGATTTTAGAGCTCTTTGAGGCGATTTTGAAGGCAAAAACACCGGGTGATGGCATTTTAATGTGAGATAGATGAATAAAACATCATTTGTGGCATGTATAGTTGAAGATCCAGATCGCAAACCCACAATAAGCTTTTCTCTTCATTTCTCTCTCCCTAATCTTATGTTATGAGTTCCTATTTATAATTTTGTGTTGAACATTCTTACATATATGAATTTATTAAGAAGATTAGCTATGGATTTGTCTATGTTATATTCGTAATTTAGATCTAGGGCTTGACGTAGTCTCGTTTGAACCATGTTGTGAATATTTGTCTATTGTTAGATTTAATTCCATTTTATGCACTCCCTAGGCCTAATGTATTTGATTCATGTGGCCAATGATTTATACAATATTAGGTTGCAAATTTTATACTCGAGTGAGGTTGAATTCGTAATAAGATTTGGGAGTGTATAACGTAAGTTGTTGTGAATTCGGGAGGAAATCAACACCTAAGTATTCGAGTTGGGAATTTTGGATCTCGTAAGACCGGGAGGTAATTGAGTTCTAAATTAATCGATTAGAATCGTCATTCAATTGTATTTAATATGTTATCACTTTCTTTGTATGCTTGTATATGATATTGTGGTTGATTTGAGAATACGGGGTTTGACGCTCGGGCGAGGTAACCCCAGATTCAAACTAGGTTTAAAACACAATACAAGTTCTAATGTTTCGAGAGATTATTAGAACATATGCAATCCATGAGGTTAGGGCAAGACGCATCTAATTGTTTAAATGCTTGATAGGGATATCGGTGTTGACGTGGTTGCATATTCACTTACTTTACACTCGGGAGAGGTAGTGAGTGAGTTTTAGAAACCGAGATTATTAAATGAACAGAATTAACAAATAATTTCTTAATAAGATAACATGAGAATAACGAGATGAAATCAAGCTCCTAGAACATTAGTGCATAGATAATCCATATTATATATATATATATTGTATTTATTTTAGTTTTAGCTTTATTTTTATAGAAAGCTAAAATTGGATTGTCTAGATAAAGTTAGGTTATGACAATTGCGGTACTTAACGATAATTTAAATCAATCCCTGTGGATTCGACAACCCTACTCTTCCTATACTATTAAAACTTGACTCGTATATTTATGGTATTGTAGCGATGAAGGCATAATTGTGAGGGTACATGTACTCCTCGGATGTCGACTTCACTGAAGGAGATGATGTTGTATGAGGTAGCGTCAACCGCACTTATCTCGTATACATCATTGTTAGTTTTCCTCTTGGCTTTTGGCTCGTGCTCTTCCTAAAGGATGATATTCTCTAAAGAACTGAATCCATTGGTGATCGTCCCCGACCTCAGGTCTACAAAGCTAGGGACGATTGCAATTTTATCGTCTCCTTTGGGCCGGAGACACTTTCTAGGGGTCATCCTTGTTAGGATACTCTCTATCTATTATCCGGACATAATTTTTGAGATAGTCTCTCCGGATTAGGGATTTAATATTTTGCCGAAGCTGGAAACAACTTTCTGTGGAGTGGCCCTGGTCTTGGTAGAACTCATAGTATATGGCTGTAGACCTCCTGATCGTCTTTCCTCTCAAAGGAGGCATAGAAGGAAAAAAAATCATGCCTTAGTTTCCTGCTAAGATGGCAGCCACTGATGCTATAAGTAGAATGAATCCTTGTTGGTAATGCCCTAGAAGAAGAAATGGTCTCCTGTCCCGAGGTAGGGGTCCCAATATATCTTTAGCTTGTAATCTTCTCGAGTCTTGGTCTTCATTCAGAACTTTATTTTTCATTTTTTTTTGTTCGTTCATCCCTTTCTTATCTCTTCTAGTTGTAGTATAGAGGTCAGCATTGTGAAACCTGGTTGAAGCTCGTTGTACGCCATTCCTTCAAGGAGCTCGTTGTACACGTTTGTTTTTTGGTTGAAGCATGGGACATAATTTCCCAAGGATTTACCCAACTCTTGTTGGAGAGTAAAGACATGGGCCATAGTCTTCAGCCTCTGGTGGGAGTGACTAAAACGAGCTAGAAACAACTGCTAGAGCTCTCGGAATGTAGAGATGGATGCTGGCCTTAGGCACTCGAACCAGGGCCTTGCTGCCCGTAAAAGGGTGATGGAAAAGGCTTTGCACCGCAAGGCTATAGAGGTCACATGAATGTCCATATGAGACTTGAACATATATAGGTGGTTGATCTTATCCGAAGTCCTATCGTATGGACTTATTTGGGGGTGAGCAAAGCGTCTCTGCACTACCTCTTCCAAAACGTCTTCCAAAAATAGAGATTTCACCTCCATAATAAGGCCTTGTTCTGCCCGGCCTCTGTTTACTTCCTAGAGGTGGGCTTCCATGTTAGCCAGGTTGCTCTTAATGGCTTCCCTTACTCAGGGATCCTCCCCATATTTGATTACCCGTAGCTCGAGCCATAGTATGATGGGCAGGAGGCGAGTAGAAGTCGATTTCATATTTGCACCGTCCCCTGGAGTCGGACTTAGCTGGCTGATGGAGTGATCTATTGTCATGGGACACTAATAGGTCCTTTACTGTATGTCTGCATAATAGAGGAAGTGGGGATCTTGGCACTGCCAGGGGGCTCTCTCCAATCTTTCTGACTCGTGGTCGTGAGGAGGAGGGTGGTCCCCGAGCGCGCGCCCATTCGAAGATGCCATACAAACGTTGCAATCTTGGGATTGCTCCTTGGGCCTTGCGGTTTGGAAAGTTGGTCACTTCTAAACAGGAGGTAGCGATGGGCGCACGAGGATGAGGTGTAGACATAACTTGAACTCGCTCGTCTGGTACTCAAGGAGATTAATCTGAGATGCTTCCGCAACTCCCTAGGTTGGTCCCACAAAAGCCCCAAGAGGCAGGGTAGATGGCCTTGCCTGGTCCTAGGGGGGCAATTATCCTTGTTGGTAGGAGCTGGGGTTGTGGCCTTGGAGTTTTTGACATATCTTCCGATTCTTTTATTTTATCTGTTAGTCTAACCAAACCTTGTGATCATCCAAGACTCAGCTAAGCAGAGAGCAATGATCAGGGGAAGGCTTCTTGTATGTTCCTACAGACAGTGCCAAAAAGTTGGTGTCCCAAATGGCCAACACATCGAGTATGGTCTAGTTAAGAATATGTGGGTCCTCTTATAGAGGTGGAGTTTCTGAATCGAAGTTGGAGTTGAAAATTCTTCGAGTGGTTTATAACTGAAGACTTGGGGACTGACTAGCTGGAGCCTAGAGTCCTGCCATTCAGGGAGTTGTGTCTACATAAGGTCAAGCCGAGATTTTCCCCCACGAATCCTTTTCGACGTGAGAGTAAGAGCTCAAAAAGAAAAAGTTACAAAAATGCGTCAAGTATGTAAATAGCATTTGAGCTTTATTTTAGGCTTGCAATGCCCCTGGTATATATAAGCGTTGGATATGATTAGTTTTACCTAATCAGACCTAAACACGGTCAATTAGGTGAAACCATGTATTTAGTCGATAATTTGGGGCGTTTAGGAGATAATCACTGTGCCTAGGCTTTTGGGCCCATTTAGAAAAGCCCTCGGGCCTTATTAAAGCTTGTGGAAGTAAGCGGGTGAGAAGCTCAGAGATTTGTGGAGTTCTGGAGTAGAAATAGACTGAAATGGTGTGTTGGTTATTGAAACAAACGGCTAAGTCCTTAAAGTTGGCCGTCTAGAGGCACAACACAGAGGTCTGGGCGGCAACATCCCTATGAGGCACACTGATTCTTCCTAGGTGCAAAGGATATTCCAGGGAAGGAGCCTTGGTCGACACATGCTCCTGCATGACACTTTTGATTCCTGAATGTGGCCACGTCATGGTGATGGTGGACACGTGGCTGGGGTTCTGGTGCTGATTTGGTGACGCCCAAAAACATCCTCATCAAAGGTGGAAGGCCAAATACACACGTCTGCACCCTCCGTAGCCATACTGAACGGAAACATCATTTAGACATGATTAAAACTTGTTATATGTATCCAACTTGTGTGTGAATATATTTGTTAGATGTCACAATATTAAATGTTTTCATCCTAAAAACGCTATATATATATATATATATATATATATATATATATATATATATATATATATATATATATAATATAATTATATTATATTACTACTAACGATTCAGATTTAAATCTAGGAGATACAGATGGTTGTAATTTTTTCCGCATAATAATAGTTACATATAACTAATATTACATAAGTACATGTTATATAATTACATGTTATTTGTAATTATTAATTTTAATTATATGTAATTAATATTCACTCTAATATATAATCACTCGCCAAGATCTCTTTACGCTTTATATACATTGCATGAGCACGCGCGAAACTAGTACGGAATCAAAAATCAATTTAAGGAATTAATTTTAAACTTATATTTTGAATAGGACAAATAATATGCCCTCTATTAAGATTTATTGCGGATTATCCCTCAATTTTATCAGGCGACTGGTCTTCGTTACCGAGGTCGGAGAGTCTTTAATGCTATTATGGAGGAACTATTAGCAAGAGGGATGAAAAATGCTCAAAATGTAACCACCCATTATTATTCAACTCTTTTTCTCTCTCACAAGCCTAGTTTTTCAAGGGAATAAAATAAATTTATGTTTATTGTGGCATGCAGGCCCTCTTCTCTGGTTGTTCAGCTGGTGCATTAGGAGCCATATTGCTTTGTGATAGTTTCCGGGCTTTGTTTCCTGCACATACTCGAGTCAAGTGCTTTGCTTTTTTATCAATGAGTAAGGAACTTGGGTTTATTTTTATTTATTTTTTCTTGGTATAAACGATTGGGTGTTTTGAATACTAGACTTTTCACTAAGGAGACACACTAGATAATGGCTAGACTACTAGGCTTGGGTCTATATTAGGATGTTTTTTCTACTCACATGCATGAGAAATGGGTAAATTGACTCCTACCGCATTTTACTTTGTCTAACTATCATTTTACCTCCTTCACTCTAAAAAGTTACATGTTACTTAGTTCTATTTTTGAATGAAGTGGGAAACTAATTTTTTTTTTCGTTTAAATTAAAGTAATATAATTAAAAATATATGGAGCAAATTTTTCCACTCAATTTTCAGATGAAATAGAGGAAATTGCTTCTTTATTATAATTTTGATTTATTTTTTTTATTATAAATATTTTTAAAAAAAATAAATTAAATTAAAATAAAGGAAAATTTTCATCTATTTTATCAAAAGAAATTATAAAAAATTTAGTTGCACCCATTTTTAATCATATTCCGTTAATCTAAATTGAAAAAATTAGTTTCTCACTTGTTCAAAAAAAGAAGTAGATAAAGCGTAGATTTTTTAAATGAAGAGAGATTAAGTGATAATTAGATAAATTAAGAGGGGGTAAATGTTAATTTACCCATGAGAAAACTTGAGTTAAAAAGTTATTTAGAAGTCTAAAACTTCAAAAAGCATGGTTCTTATAGAAATGCTATATTTCCCAATTAGGGTTTAGTATTGAGAAGTTGAATTCTTCATGACAGGAATAATATTTCTGGACAACCTACCATTCAGACTTATTATGCTAACGTGGTTAAAACACATGTAATTTCCCTCTCCTCATCACATTTACTAATTAATGTCTTTTTGTTTAATTTTCATTAATCTCATTCAATATATACAAGTGTGATTTACTTTTGTATTCTTTCTGTTGACTACAGCAATTGGAAAAAAAATTGCCTTCATATTGTACTTCAAAAATGAAGCCAGAGTTGGTAAGGATGCTTTTCTTTCTTTTTTTTTTTTTTTTAAATACACATAGTTTATGAAATTCTAAGAAATGTGAAACTTCTTCTGCAGTGTTTTTTCCCACAAAATGTGATACAAGGAATTCAAACACCCTTATTCCCTAGCAAACTCAGCCTATGATTTTTGGCACGTCAGCTCACTTAATCTTTTGATAGAAACCAAGTATATATTGAGAGATGTCTCTTTTGGTGATTCCATTGATTTAAATGGATGGTAGGAAGAGGATTTTGAATGAACGAGGTAAATTGTGCTTATGATTTGAATAGTAGGTATTGGGTTTATCCACAACCGATGTAGAAGGAGCTGGTGTTAAGTGTGAACAAAAACCTCACCTCATGAGTTAGTCTTTGGGTTGAGAGAGACCCACGTTAGAACAAAAACTACATATTAGGACAATATTTTTAGAGATAATTTTTAAATAATGTCCTTTTAAATTCTTATTGAGACACCCAATTATAATGTGCTTATAATATTTATTTAATAAGACACTTTAAAAAAAATATATAATAAAGAATGAAAAATTATTCTAATAAATATAAACTGTTAGAATAATTGAGAGATGGAATAGAGAACATACAACAATCGTATTGATATTAAGAAAAATACAATACAAAGATTTACAATAGGGATATTTATAGGGGATTAGGAGAATTTTAGGGTTAGGGTTTTAACCTTGGTCAAGCCCATTTATTATATTAACATCCCCCCTCAAATTCAAGGCAGTAAATGAGACGTAAACTTGAGTTTGAAAATCAGAGAGTAAAAGAGTCTGGGTGTATGAGCCTTAGTGAAAATATCTATTGTCTGATCGGTTAAATTAACGGATTATAAATAAACAATATTCTAGAGAATGCGATGATGGATAAAGTGACAATTTGCCTCGATGTATTTTGTACGCTCGTGGAAGACATCATTGTGGGTGATCTGAATAGCACTCCTATTGTCATAATGTAAAACAATGGCAGTAAGAGAAGGGATTCCCATGTTAGCGAAGAGCCACCAATACCAAAATAGTTCTTATATTGTATCAGCGATAACACGATATTCAAGTTCAGTGATGGAACGTGTAACCACAATTTATTTCTTATTGCGCCAAGAAATTAGGGAGTTGCGCAAGAAGAAACAATAACCAGTGGTTGAGTGTCGGTCGGTGGGACCTCCTGCCCAATCGATATCAGAATAAGTTTCTAAAGTAGGAGAAAACTGGGCTGAGAAATGATATCTGTGAAATAAAGTACCCTTGACACACCGAAGAATGCGAAGAATAGTCGAGTAGTGAGTGGTACGAGACGCAAACAAGAACTGACTGACTTGATAAATAACATAGGCGATGTCTATAGGAGTGACAGTGAGGAATACTAATTTTCCAACTAGTTGGTGATATAGAGTGGCATCCTGAAGAGGTAAACCATCTAATGGAGTGAGTCTGATATTCAACTCGAGAGGAGTAGTGGCAATGGTGGAGTCAATGATACCAGTCTCAGAAAAAATATCTGAGGCATATTTAACATGAGAGAGAAAATATGCATCGAAACTGGATGAGATTTTGAGACCAAGAAAATAGGTGAGCACGCCAAGATCTTTTATCTCGAATTGTCCACTGAGAAATTTTTTGAGTTTAAAGATGCCACGTAAATCATCCCCAGTTATAATCATATCATCCGCATACAATAAAATAAGGAAAATACCATTGTCGGTGTGGCAAACAAATATTGTCGAATCATGAACACTGGATGTGAACCCAAATTGATGAATGGTAGTGTTTAATTTTACGAACCAGACATGTCAGGCTTGTTTTAAACCATATAAGGCACGATGAAGGCGACAAACTTTATATCGAGGGGCAACTATGTCAGGAGGAGTATGCATATAAATTTTCTCAAGAAGATCGTCATTGATAAATGCATTTTTGACATCCATCTGAAAGAGAGTCCATTTTCGAATGACAGCGATGACAGGAAGAGTACGGACAGATGTAAGCCTTGCCATTGGAGCAAATGTATCTTTGTAATAAATTCCATATTCCTGAGCAAATCCTTTGGCAACAAGGCGGGCTTTATATCGTTCAATAGAACTATCAAAAAGTGTTTTGATCTTAAACATCCATTTATACCTAATAGGAGTGAGTTTTGGCTAGGGCCTGAAGTTTTTCATCCATTGCTTTATGCCAAAGAGGATTAGTACTAGTCTCCGTATAGGATTGAGGCTCATGCAGATTAATTATAGAAGAAAAACAATGATAATTAGTGAGATAAAAGGGGATAATGAGTTACCTTGCTAGAGCAGTGATGGTGATCTAGTGGTGGGTTTCATAGGCAATTAGTACAAAATCATCGGTTATAGAAGAAGTCTTAGGTATGGTTGATAGAGTTGGAGAGGTAAGATTAGCTGGTGGTTCTGGAATGGATTCAACTGGTATTTTTGGAGTGGACTCAACAGATAGTGCAAGACTGAGCTCAACTGGTGGTGTTGGAGTGGGCTCAACAGTATCTAGAACTACATCCTCAAGAAATAACTCAAGAGATGAATCAGTAAAGAATCTAGAGTTAGTAAGATGGGTTGATATATCAAAGGATCGTAAGGAAGAAAACATGTAATGTTCCTAGAAAATGATGTGACGAGAGACATGAAAAGTTTTAGAGATGGGATCCCAACACCGCTACCCTTTATGATCAATATCATATCCTAGAAAGCAAAATAGGTGGGCCCTTGGTTGTAGCTTGTTGTGTTCATGTGATTTGAGAAGAAGAAAACAAGCATAACCAAAGACTTTGAGTTTAGAGTAATCGGAAGGTTTACCAAAAAGACGCTTAAATGGAGACTGATATTGAATTGTTGTAGAGGGAACACGGTTTGTGGTGTATACTGCGGTTAGGGCAACCTTACCCCAAAAACGCTCAAGGCAAGAGGAAGAAATGAGGAGAGTACCAACTGTGTCAAGTTTGTGTCTATGTTTGCATTTGGCTCATCCATTTTGTTGGGAGGTACCAGGACACAGGCGATGGGGGATGGTGCCATTTTTGCGAAGTAGGTTGAGAAAAATACGATTTTTGTATTCCATTGCATTATCTGAACAATTTTTTTTGATATTTCTAGAAAACTGGGTTTGAACCATAGAAGAAAACTCAGAATATTTTTGTAATAGTTCGAATTGATTTTTCATAAGAAACAACTATGTATATCGAGAGTAGCCATCCACAAAGATAACAAAGTAATAAGAACCACCTATTGTGGCATAAAGAGAAGGCCCCCGAACCTCAGAATGAATTAGATCAAAGGGTACAAGAGAAATAAACTGACTCTCATTGAATGGTAAAGCTTATTGTTTTATAAATTGGCAATAGATACAGTTGAAGGACTCATGTTGAACTGAATCTAATTGACCGCTAGAGATCATAAGCAATTTGAGTCGGCTGGATGATGTGTGGTCTAACCAAGAATGCCAAATATAGGATAGAGATAGCGACAATAGCGATGGTAGAGATAAGGATGATGATGAGGAGGAGGAGGATGGTAGTAGTGGTGGTGATGAGGTTGCATAGATTGATGAAGGAACCTGGGGTGGTGGTGGTGGGGTTTGAAGTCGAAGGTGCAAACTGTTGAGTTCAAATAGACGTCCAACTTTATGACCAGCCCCAAAGGTTTCTTTTGGCTGAGGATCTTACACACGACAACCATAATTAGAAAATAAGGAAGAGTACATTTTAGAAGACCATCTTGCACGGGTACAAGAGCTTATGTTGCAACAATTCTAATCAAATATTTACAAAAAAAAGACTAGTCGAAAGTTAGTCAAAGAAGCTATGAGATTGTTTGCCGAGGTTTCTTCTTAAGATGGGTCAAGGTTTCTTCTTACGATGGGCCAGAGATTTATTTGGATTCAGTGATTGCCTATGTTGGTGTATGTAGTTGAATCTTTTGAGCTTTTTGGCCTTCATGCTAATCTAATTACTAACTCTGGTGACAAGGCAGATGAAATAACACCAATTAAACAGAAGAATAAAATTTTAGAGACAATGTGGAATAGTTAAAGAATATTTCATTACTTCTATGACAGGCCTCCTTAACGTAATTTTTTTTTTCTTTTTAAATTTTTGATGGTGACAAAAATTGGTTAATCACATAAATCATTCTCCAGTGCCCAAATATGATCTTCTTATACTTTTAGATTTATGCAAAACGGTTAATATATGTATATGGGTCTTGGTACATTCACAAGGTTAAATCTTAACCATCGTCTATAGAAATACTCCTTTTTTGTTTAAAGTAGTGTTCACATATATTAATACAATCATCTTATATTCACTTTCAGTACTGCATCTCTCACTTATTCTGACATGTTATTTGAGTAATTATTATTTTTTATTTTACTATAAGGTATATTCGTGCCAACTTACGTGTAACTTGACTGATCACTCTCCTAATTGATCTTAAGAGCGCACTCTTCCATATCGATCTGGTGTATTTATAATTAAATTTAAAATTTAATACTGAAATATTCTTAGAAAAGTCGAACCTAAATGACAAAGAAATGGGCATATATTTAATAGTTGTCATATACATAGTTTTCCGCTTTATTTGAAATTACTTTTGCTGTTTAATATGCACAGATACAAAGTATTTTATTACCGAACTCCTCTGATCCTCAAGGTTTATGGGGCAAGTGCAAATTTAATTTACGTGAATGTTCGCCTGATCAACTTAAAACCCTAGAAGGTGACTACCATAAACTCTTAAAATTCCTTTACAATGCAGGATTATTCTATTTGCATTACTAACAATATTGTCTTTTGTTTCCTTCAGAATTTAGATCAAAGTTCATAAATGATCTCGCAGTCCAAAATCGCTCTGCATCGACAGGATGGTTTATCCATTCTTGTTTCACTCACTGTGGTTCAGAATTCCCGGAACATTGGTTGCTCGAGGGTTCTACATTGCTGAATAATACGGTATTTTTTTCCGTATTTTTTTCATAAATATATACATGAGAAAATTCGAATTTTTATCGAACATATAGTTGAAAAAATAACTCAAAAATTAATTAATTAATTAATCAATTAATTACAGGGAAGAAATTAGAGTGTTGAAACAGATCATTAGATAGAAAAAAAAATTCAGAATAACAGATTATTGTAAAAATTACATAATCAAAATTAAAAGTATATTGAAGTGACGAAATATTGAATGTGGTATGAAATAACGAAATAGTCTTATAGAATAGAAAGGAAATTAAAATACTAGAAAAGGAGACAGAATCAATCGTTTGAAGATTTGTCTTTAAAGTAAATTTCACTCCCTCAATGGGACTTATCGTTTTGACTAAGCGCTTGTTTGATAAGGACTTAATTTTTAAGTGCTGAAAATTAAGTGCTGAAATTTTAAGTGCTGAAAATTTAAGAAGGTTGTTTGATAAAATTGTGCTGAAAATTTAAGTGTTGAATTCTTTTTTATTTGTTTGATAAATACAAAATTTGTATGCTGAAAAATGTTTAATTTACATAACTACTTTTAAATCAAGATAATGTGAAAAAAAAATAAAATTGAGAACAAAACAATAAAATTAAGGTGCCATTTAAAAAAAAATTATATTAAAATTAAAAATAGAAATTAACCAAAAAATATGTAAATATTTTGTATTTTGTTATGTGGTTTGATTGCTTAAATTAAATTATAACAATAATTAATCTAATTCTTATTAATCTTAACTCTAATTAAACGTTCATAGGAGATCAAGGGTAAAATGGTCAAAATATAATTTTTTTTAAATGGGAAATAATTTTGTGCATTAAGCAAAATGAAATAAGTGAAGAGATCTTGACTTAATTTTTAACTCACATTTTGACTTAATTTTTAAGTTAACTTAATTAATTAAGTGATATTAATTACATTTATCAAACAAACTTAATTAATTAAGTAATTAATATAATCAGTTTTAAGCACTTAATTTTTTTTTATCAAACATGCCCTAAGTGTCTATGTCTTAAGATACAACGATCAACTAATACTTATACCAACACTAGAAACCAAAAACTCTCTTTCACTCTCAATAACAATGAACTCAAAAAAATTGTAAATGCAAAGCCTATGTTTTTTGTGCCTATAGGCTGAGAAATGTTTGTCCTCTTATTGGGAGTAGATTGTTATAGTAAAGGGACACTTGTAACTCTATCAGTTACAACCCAACGTCTAACTACGTAACTCCTGAGTTATAAGCAAGAGTTATTTCTATAACTCTTAGCAGTTACAAACATGAACAACTTTAAGATTTTGTATCTCTCTACAGTTACAAATTTGAATAGCTAACTCTGTTTGTGGATTAATCTAGTTTTTGGAATAAACTTTTGTCTAAAAAGATAGTAAGGTTAAGTCACACATTCCCCAAGACCCCAAGACACAGGCTCCACAAGCCCAAGCCCAACCCAAAAAGGGCACAAGTCCAAGGCCAAATCTAAGCCGAAGTCCGACCCAGACTAGGCCTAGAGCCCAAGCCCAAGCCTAGCCCGAGCGGGCAATTGGTAGTGGCGACTTTGTACGTGCGTTGTCTTATGTATGTTGTAACCATTAACTTACTTTTTGTCCATATCACTTGAACGTCCTAGGGCCTAGGGCTTACTTCAAGACGTAAGCCAAAACAATAAATTACTCTTCATATTTTTTGCTAGTCAATGTGTGATAACCCATACAACACGTTATTTAACAATTTCAAATGGGCACTTTAAGGGGATTTTAAATCAGCTCTAAATGATTTTTTTTTTGTAAATAAATATATAACATTCATTTTATCATCAAAGAGAATATAATGATATGTTCACATGTTTCAATCTAAAATTGAGTCCCACGAAACAATTATGTCAAAAAAAAATACTTATACAACACCTATACATGCCATAAATTATGTTTTTAACCTCATCTAAATTATTTAAGCAACTGTTACAAAATAGAAATTCATCATTTTTTTTTATTATTTTTTTTTGGTCCCTACTCTCAATGAATAGAATTTGAAGGTTCATTTCATATAGTCTAATAATATATTGTTTTCACTTTTTTATTTTTCCATATTGATGTGGTCACTTTTTCCCCACTAAATTATTTTGCAGTAGATCGTTTTATATACACGGTCTTTGTCAATCATACTTAAATTCTACTTCTGGCAGATTCAACTAACAACTACATTAAATAAGCTATAGCCCAACATCTCCTTACTTTATTGTAAAGTTATCAAAAGCCCATGTTGAATTTAAATTATATCTCAAATATAATAACATATCTACCATAAGTTTTTATCAAATATTAAAATAATTCATAAATTTTTAAAATATTTTTTAATTATTACAAAATAAAAAATAAAACAAGATGAAACTACTACATTTTTCAAATCTTATTGGTAATAGTAACTTGGCGCTCCAAGCATCTAAATACTATTAAAAAATGACAAAAAGTAGAGCAACAAAAAAGAGTCAACAAACCCATTAAAAAAATGATTCCTTCTCAATGGCAAAAAAGATCGGTTGACGAACACTAGATTTACCCCCCAAAAAATGTGAATATTTAGAGCTAAAATCCAACTAAATTTTATGTTCAAAATAAATAGTATTATAAAAAAAATTACAAAAAACACGCACAATTTGATGGCATGTTTGGTTGGACGAAATCGGGATGGAATGAGATCGTCATTCCACCCTCGATTCCCATTACGTTGTTCGATTTTCTAATGGAATCACTTTTGTGATTCCATTAGAATGAAAATCAAGAAAATGAGATTTCATTTGAAATGGACTGGAATAAGTCCCGCCTAATGGAATCAAAATTAAAATTACAAAAAATTCATAGGATGATCTAGTACAATCCAAAAATTAGAGAACAAAAACTGAAAATTGATAACAGAAAATTAAAGAATAGAACAGAAACTAAAAATTGAGAACAAAAACAGAAAATTGAGAACAAAAAATTAGAGAACAAAAATAGAAAATTGAGAACAGAAATAAAAATTAGAGAATATAAGCTGAAAATTAAATGAAATAGTAAAATATAATAAAATAAGGGAAATAATTGAATTGTGACATATAATAAAATTTTATTATAAACATAATGAGAATTTTATTATATTTCACTATTCCATTAATTCCCTCCTTCATACCAACCAAATAAGTAAATAGAATAATGATTCCATTGATAATTCAATTTCATTCATTCTCTTATTCCATTACTTCTTTCATTCCATTCCATCCTTATTCTACTCCGTTCAACCAAACGAGCCTTAAGAGACTAAGATTAATAAATATATATATTTCTTGCATTCTTTTTTATTCTTCATTCACACCTTTAATCCCCCAGTATTAATTTCCCTCTTTTGTTTAAATAAGTTTTAAATGATATATACACTATATGCAAATAATTTCATATAAAAAATGAGATAAAAAAATACCAACATAATAAAGAGTAAAAAATAACAATTAATCCACATGCTGATTGTTTTTTTAATTCGAGTGAAAATATTACTAAATAAAGTCTCATATTAAAACTTCCAAAAAATTCCAAAAAAAAAAAAAACTATAACTAAATGAAATATTTTATATATAAATTGTAATTAAATTTCACAAATAAAAAATATTTAATTTAGAATAATTTTAAATTTTAAAAAATCAGTAGCAAATTCTCTTTAAATACTAAAAAAAAAAAAAACTATAATAAACCATTATTTGATCTAAAAAATAATTGAAAAATAGAATTGAAAAATGTATTATATAAAGTAATAATATTTAATTCTTCGAATAATTTCAAATTTAAAAAATTCAGTACCAAATACTTTTTAAATACTAAAAAATGTGTAGCAACTAACTATTGATCCAAAAAGTAATAAAAGAAAAAGTGGAATTGCAAATGTATTACATAAAAAATTAAATACAAAAATCAAAATTTGTCCAAAATTGTAATTCTTTTAAAAGGGTTGTATGAGTAATTTTTTTATTGGATAGTTTTAATTAATTTTTTAATAGTATAGTAATAAGGAAAAATAAGTAATTTTATATTTAACATTAAACGAAGGGAGTGTCGAGATATTTTTCAAATGACGCGGAATATCATTTTAGGTTTTCCAAATCACAAGGGGCTGTTGTTACAGAAATTAGAAAGGAACGAATTTACCAAAATTTGCTTGGGTTGAGTCGTGGATTAAGTCACTCTCTTTAAGACATTTCGTGGCCCTGCCCAAGAACGTGCAAGCAGTGTAACAGCCCCGTCGTTCCAAGAATAAAACAGTTTAGAATCACTTTTATCTAGAACCTTCTTTGCACAGTAGAAGACCTGAATACTAAACACTTACATACTGTTCGAATAAACGAACAAACTGCTCGGAATACAACTTGAAAACCAAAATAAAAAATCGTATAGATAGATCGAATGATTCTGATCTGAACAAATTGATGGTTTGAAAAAAAAAAATTGATCGGGGAAGAGGTTGTTTGTTTTTCTTTTCTCAAATGCATATTCTAATTCTGTGTCTCAAAACAGATGAAGAATTGTATTTATAGGCAAGAAAAAACCTGAAACCAGATTAGAACGTTTGAAACCTTTGAAACCTAATCAGAACTTAATTCCAGAAAATAAAACGTTTTGAAAATGTCCAAAAAATTTATTTAATGAAACGTGAAACGTTTATAACAATAAAAAAAAACTTTAACCATTGCGTTTGGAAACGTTCATAATGTTTTGGAGACGGTTCATAAAAATAAAATTAATAGTTTATTAAATAAATTTTGTCCAAAATAAAATATATATAAGTGCCACCTCACTTCACTCCCGCTCGGCTCGGCCGGTGGTGGCAACACGCGCATGGTAAATCGATAGGGATGTAACTCCTCTCCCTTCCACAAAATGTGGGTACCCCGTGGGGCACACCCCAAGTATCCCACCTATCCACAATTATACTCCTCTAGACCATTTCTCCCAACCAATGTGGGATAAAAGAAAAGAGGAAAATTTTTGACACTTATTATTATTTTTATATCTTAATTAAATAAGTAAAAAATCATTATTTTCCAACAAGGGCATTACTGAATTTGCAAAATGGTTCATGATTGTTTTCCTTATAATTAATTATATGTAACTTATCAGTTCTTCCAATTTTCTCTCTTCAACCATTTAATAAAATGAGTTAATTACACTTTATCCTGTTATAGTTAGGCGGTTTTGTATTTTGCCCTCCTGTGACATTTACATCACCACTTTGTCCCTTGTGGTTAGATATTTGTTGTACTTTACTCTCTTTGTTTTCACTTTGCCGCCCTGTAGTTAGGCATACATCATGGGGTCAAGTGCAACAAAATCTAACCACATGGGGCAAACTAGCGACAAAAATACCACAGGGGGTAAAGTGCAAAACGGTCTAATCACAGAGGGTAAAGTATAATTAGTCCTAATAAAAATCTTTGTCTCCACGTATTACAATATTTTTTAATAAAATAATATAATCTATTAAAGGGCTATTAGATTATTTAAAAAAAAAAAAAAAATACGCTAAAATTTTTTAAAAGTCTTTTCAGGAGTTGATTTACTTTTTTCTGAAATTAAATATAAGTGATAATATTAATAGTCTTAAAAATTGACATTAACAATTTTATTGGATATAATTTTATTTTTATTTTTAATATTAAAAATTATTTTTGTTATGTTTTCATAAAATATATGGATTATAAAATTAAAGCATCAATTGTACGTTATGTTTAACATTCAAACAAAATTTATATATTAATATAATTTTTTTACTAGATTTGATGCAGGTCTAAAACTAGAAAATTAATAAATGTTAAAGCCCTTTAAGGTCGTTGAACAATCAATATAAATGAACTTAAAAAGAACTAATACACATGTAACTCTTAATTTTCTATCAAAATGTTGAAGTGATAAATATATTACGAACATTGATTCAATTAGTAAAAGTAATTAATTGATAGAAATTAGTGTGAGTTTATGGTATTGCCTGATTTTTGGAAAGAAATGGTTTCAATCACCTTCCCCTCTATCTTTGAGCAGAAGTATGACTGCTTCAAACAGTATTTACTAGAACATTAATAAAAAATAAAAAATAATTATTTGTCTTTAACGCCTGATATAACCATAAAACGTCACTCCTCAGTAATACTCTACGAATACCTGCAACAAACGTTAGTCTAGTGACATCGGTATAGTATTGGACAAAAATCCTCCAACCAGAGAATAAGTTGATATGTTCTAAATGAGAAAAGTTATCTATTCTAATCATCAACGAGATATATTTATACTGATTTTCATCCTTGATTCTTTTCCTGATTTTGGCTAGATATGGCCGAAAGAATCTATGCAGCAACTTTTAACTACTTTTGACTGGTATGTTGGATAGACATAACATACAATAGGCTTTACAGTTGCCCAAGTAGCTTTTCCACGGCCAGATTACTTACTTCAAACTTGGCCACAAACAGATTCAGACCTAGTTTCTTCTCCGTTTCCACTCATCAAAATCTGAATATCAAGGGATTTATGGGCTAGAATTCCTCCCCAATCATTTGCCCTCATAACTTCTTGACTTATTTCAAAAAAAATATGAGTTAGCAACATCGTCATAGAAGAACACTCTATAAGATTCTATTTCTTCTCAGCATTCATGCATCATTTTATATTTGCGGAATCTTCGTCCTTAGATATCTTACAAATATTGATGTGGAATCAAACAAAGCAATTCTTGCACCTGTCAAAGAAGCCAATCCTTTCTCTCTGTTGCTTCGTCAGAGAATCCTACCTCCAGCGGAAGATATATCATCTTCTGCAACCTCCCCCCCCCCCCCCCCCCCCCCCCCCCACCCCCCCAACAACTTGGGTGGACCATGTAAATCCAAAAATAGTATAATTTAAATTATACAATAGATATATAGATATACAGTAGATATAAAAAATAGTATAATTAAAATGATATTATTAAAATAGGTACAAAATTATTAAATTACTAAACTAAAATTATATTATTAGGTATATTACACTTTTTTTTTTTATTAAAATTTAATGAATTTCAAAATTCTACGTACAATACTTGTTTATCCAAATATATATATATATATATATATATATATATATATATATATATATATTTATTTATTTTTATTTTTTTTATAAAATTACATTATCAAATTCTTTATTTAAAATAGTTATTAAAATAAAAAATTTGTAAACGGTAGAATTTAGAATTTAGAATTTTGAAATATTCGTATTATATGTTAATTCTATATATAAAATTTAAATATGATTTTATTTATTTATGCATGTGCAGTCAATGGCAAAAGCAGTTGGAGATTGGTATTATGATCGAAATATCTTTCGACAAATAGATTGTCCTTACCCTTGTGATAAAACATGTCCAAACAAAATTTACTAGTCCAACACTCCTATGTATCACTTGTTTTATTAGCATGGTATGTTAAGAGATGCATGTATCTCTAACCAAATTATATATTATTTGAAGGGCGCTTACCACCCGCTTCTAAATTGGTGGTGTGAAAATTATCGAAAACTCAATTAATCTTTTTTTTTTTGCATCGATTACTCTTACAAACATTTCGTGAGCTAATTTGTCCCTATTAATGAATCGTTATGTTGGCCCAGTGAGCTACCCAAGAGATGGGTTAATTGGGTAGTTATAAAAGATTTAAATAAATTAAATCTATTGATCCCGATATTTTGATGGACAATTAAGTATTGATATGTTTTGTGGAACTAATGTATTTATTGAGTATTTCAATTCAAAGAGTTTCATTCACAATGATATCATAAAACAATTATGAAGGATGTTGAGACGGATATTAAAGAATATTGAAGATTTTGAAGATACTAAGTGAAAACAACTTAAATCCATTTTACTCTTAATGTATCCCAATTAAGATCACATACGACACAAAAATGATTTATATTTATGTGTGTTTTAATTAAGGTCTTAATTATTGTTCAAATATTTGCTCCAATGTGAAATTGAAAAGAAAAATTGGCCTAAGGAAAATTAGTGTTTAAAAATGAATATTAGTGTCAATTAAATTAATCAAGAAAAGAAATCGGTTAAAGAGTTTAAAATATCAAAGTTTGGAGTTAAAATAAATTGAGTATTGGGTGTTCCGGCAGTGATCGGTTAATCGACCATAAGGGAACGGTAAACCAATAGGCAAGGGCTGAAAAATGTGGAGTCTCTAAATCGATCGGTCAACTGACCAGGAGAGATCAGTCAACCGATGGCCAAAATGAAAACTCTATATATCAATCGGCCAAACGACCATCGATGATCAATCCACCAACCAAGGCCGAAAATAGGCCTGAGAAAGCATCGTGTATCGATTGGTCAATCGACCAGTATTTGAGAAATGGATTGGATACATCCTGTATTCATCGGTCAACCGATGGGCAGAGGTCGGTCAACTGACTGTGTTGTTACAGTTTTGAGGATTTCGAGGAAGTATTCCAAAAAAACTAGTCTTAACTAGCTGTTAACTAGCCATTTTTGAGATATCTGAGCGAGATATTTGAAGTGTTTCTCAATTTAGTTCATTTAATACTTCCTATCTATACGATTTGAGTTTGAGAATTAATTTGAGGACTAAATTGAATATTTTAAAAGTCATATTTAAGTAAATTGGACTAGGATTAAATGATACTGATATATGGGGTTTATATGTGTATTTAATTGTCATCTTTTGAGGAAACTACCTGTTAGATGGCCTGTTTCAAAACAGATTAAATAGACTTGCATTTTTAGATATCAATACATCACTTCCATCAAGAACTAAGTGTTCCTGAACTTTCTAAGAATTGTTATTATGAGATTATATCGAGAGATCACTTGTGAGATCATTTGTAAGAAAAGTTCTTGAGTTAAAGCGTTAGTATTTTGGCGTAACCGATCTAAGTTGTCTTGCGATTCAATTTATAATCTTTTGGTGTTATCCTGGTGAGATCTTTCCAAGCTTTTGATTTTTATTGTGATTTTATATTATAATTATTTGCTTGGTTATAAGATATTTGTGAAATCGTTTTTGAACTTTAAAGAACATAAAAATTCTTTTAAAATATTTTTTTTGATTATTTCATTACGTGCTTATTTTTGTGCTACCCACATGTATTATAATCAAATATTAAAATTCCTCATGTAAAATTTTATCACTTGTAAATTCTGGACATTAATTGAGTTTAATCTATTTAAGGTGGTAGAAGTTCCGAGTGGGAAGAAATTCATTAATTCTTGTAATTGGTGAGTTTGTGTAGATTAGATACTCTTGTGAGTATCTAGTCAGTGGTAACTTGGGTTTCAATCTTTTTGGAAAAAATGATTGAGGTTCAGTCTCTACCTAGTGGATAAAAAGTTTAGGTTACTCTTTTCCCTTGAAAAGGGTTAGGTTTGATTCTTCTTGATTAGAATTAAATTTGAGTGATTCTTCCTGATTAGAATTACATTTGAGTGAATTGCAATGGTTTCATCTTTACCGGTGAAAATAATATTTGGAGTGATTTGTGATGTTTGATTCTTAGCTTGGTAAAAGAATTAGGTTAGTTTTAGCCTGCAAAAAAATAAGGTTCTTCTTTAGCATGTGAAAAGAGAATTGTAAAAATTGATTTTGAGCTTATGAAAAAAAAATCATTGTAAGGGTTTGGTTTCTACCTGTTAAAGAGATCAAGTGGTTTTGTGGGTGCAAATCTCCATGGGGTTTGGAAGACTAGATTAGCTAAGAGTAACTTGGTGAACCAAAGTATATCCTTATGTGCTGCATTTTCTACTTTATCTATTTTTTGTTATTTGAGTATGCATCTAGATTTAATAACACTTATCCGGTGCCTTATAAAGATAATAATCGATTTAGAATAAATTGATTATTTGATTATTTAAGTGTTGAAAAGTTTTTATAACTACCAAATTCATCTCCCTCTTGGGTAGCTCACTAGGTTAACAAAATCTTTAAACACTTAATATATTAAATAATGAATTTATCATAAATTAATTATTATCTTGTTATGCAGTGGATAAATGTATTTAATCTAAGTGCACACCCAAACAAATCGTAAAGAAAATAAACAAAGAAAAATACCACAATATATCCTGATTCAGCAAGCTAACTTTGCCTAATCTGGTCCCCTAAACTCCACGGAGATTCATACCCACTAAAACCCAAATTTCTTTAAAGGTAGGAATCAAACCCTTATAATGATTCTTTTCACAGGCTTAGAACTAACCCTTACAATTCTTTTTTTATAAGTTAAGGAAGAATCCTATCTTTTTGCAAGTTTAAGACTAACATAATTCTATTACAGGAAGAATCACAACCTAATCCTTTTACTAGGTTAAGAATCAAATCTCACCACACTCCAAGTATCATTTTTACCGGTAAGGACGAAACCGTTATAATTCACTCACAAATAATTCAATTCAAGAAGAATCAAAACCTACTTCTTTTCAAGGAAAGAGAATAACCTAACTTTTTTATACTCTAAGTAAAGATCAAACCTTAACATTTTCCCCGAAAAATGTTGAAACCCAAGCTACCCTGACTAAATACAACCCAAATCGTATCTAATTCGCACAAACTTACCAAAAACAAAAAAATGAGTTTCTTTCCACGCAGAGTTTCTACTACCTCAAATAAAATTATACTCAATTAACGTCCCGAAAATTACTAGTGATAGAATTTAAGTGAGGAATTCAAGATCTGATATGACGTTTCTAATGATTATATTGCCTAGGGATTAACTTTTTTCACTTAAACATGTTCGTTTCAATCTAGTTTACATTAACGACATTCAAATCTATCCGACAATCTAGGTATCAAAAACTCACTCACTACCTTTCTTGAATGTGAAGTGAATCAATATAAGATTTCGTGTCAACGTCGAAGTCCCCTTCTCGCGTCTATACAACACTTGGTCACACGAGTCGTGCCTCAACCTCACGGATTGCACACTTTCTAATACCCTCCAGCGTCATTAGATCGTTGCATTGTGTTTAAACCCTAGTCCGAATCCGAGGTAACTTCTCTCAAGTGTCAAACCCCGTATTCTCAATATATCATAACAAGCATATAATAGTGGAATAACGGTAAACACAATCGAATACAATTGAACAACGGTTAACAAAACATCGATTTATTCAAAACACATTTTCATAAAGTACATCAAGCCCTAAATAATATATGTTTAGCTATACATGGTCATAACCCAATACTGAACTACAAACAAGCTAAACATGATCAAAACTACCAAAGGTTTAAGAAATAAGAAGAGAAACAAAGAAGAAAAGTCGTTATCTGAAGAACCAACGCTTCTACATCCGTGATTTCCACTCCGAGCTTGTTCCCTCTCCTTCAATTTGATGATCTCCTCCCTTTGGTATTTTCTTGGAGCTCTCAAGACTCCCAAACACGTGCCTAAGTGTTGGGGAAAAGAGGTGATCAAGTAGGGGTCCAAAATATCTCAAAAATATCAACAAATATCTTTGCCAATTGACTTCCCACCGCTGCAGTGGTGGGAAGCCAGTAGGTTCACTGACGCTTCACCACTACAACGGTAGTTTTTTGGTGGTAACTTTCTTGTCCAAACTCTGATTGAGGTGATTCAAAAACCTATGGAAATCTAAGACAAAGATATAAAACTTATATATTTTTAGTTTTTCCAAAATCGAACTGAAATACTAAAACAAACTACTATAACTAATTAACGAACTTAGATATTAAAAACGAATAAAAACACAAACAACGACATGTGAGTTTTGAATTCACCTATTTGACCAAAAGATTTTCCCTCAATGGCCCCCAGTCATATCGAGTTCAGGAGTAAAACGCACCATATAGTGTTCTAAAATTTCAACATTCAATACTGGTAAATACCATTTTAGATCCTGCTCAAGTGTATGTGCGAAAACTCAATTATATAACTATCCAACAACCAGATTGGATTATCCACCAATGAAACTCATGACTTAAACCATAGAGAATTAGGATATCCATATGCCTAACTGGGTTCCACTATCTACTAATGTAGGCTTGGAAATTCAAAAAGATCAATAGGACTTGGTTTGGTTTGTAACATTTGGCCAAGGGTATATCGGGAATATAAAACAGGTAAACGTTATTAGATCAATGATACCCAAGGCACATGCTTGGCACTCAAACACACTTGTACCCCGAAAGATCAATTCAAAACAACCCTGAACTATTAATTTAAAGCGTAGTACTCACTTGTCAAAAGAAAAAAAAAATAGAGCTATATTTACATATAGTTTTTTTTTTTTTTTTCTTTTTTTCTTTTTTAACAAAACCACACCCCTAAACTTATTTGATTTGTACAATTTCACGGGAGTGGAAAAAAAGAAAGAAAAATAAAGTGAGTACTCGAATACAAAACCAATCAAAAGTTCGCCCTAAACCCTACCGCTCACTTCAAGTACCATAAAAATTCTAACTTGATTTTACTCAAATTATGCCTTAGGTTTAGCGACAGTGGTTTGGAAAAAATTCAATTGACTAGGGTATTTGTTATGTGTTCAGAATTAAAATGACTTATAGGCTTCGACAGGGTAACGAGGGATAAACATATTACAAGGTAAGCTTCAAAGGCTCAAACGAATCAAAATGAAGGCCTAAATCATATCTCCTGAACTACTTCACCTAGGATTTCGCCTCAAGTTTCCCCCAATCAAGTTCTAGAATCCTTAAAATTATCATGAATTTGGCTAATGAATAATCGGTCTTAAATCAATTGGATAGTTATACATTGAATCTACGTGCTCGTGCAAATTAGGATCCACAATAACTTTTACAAAACGACATGTCAAACACACAGAAGACACATAAATGGGCATTATCGTTGACCTCAAAAAATAACCAAGGAATAATATCATCATCGGGTAATGGCCCAGATGAATGCAAAACTCAGCATACAACAACACATCTACAAACATAAACACATACTACACTAACAAACATGCAAACTATTAAACTAAATCTACATAACTAACAACAATTAAACATACTAAAATACTAAACATCACCCCTAAACTTGAAACGGTCAGTGTCTACACGTACCTGGGAGGCGAGAGAATCTCTTCGAAGTTAGCGATTATGGATCTAATTTATTTAAGACTTGGGTTGCCTCCCAAGAAACGCTTGGTTTATTGTCCTCGGCTTGACATGGAGAAGTGCTCGTCAAAGAGTGATTTCTGCCCATAGTAAGTGTCGTACAATACCACATATGGGGCTTGATTTTGAACGCCCTCAAGCTTGGCAAAATGTGGCATTGTTTGGCTCGTGCTTTCAACTTGATTCAGTTCTAGATTATGTATTTGGTTGGCCGAAATGAACGTTGCAAAAGGCAGATGATGACAATTGAGCCACATTGGATCCTCATAGATGTGATCTTCTTGGATTGGTGGTGGCATCAATATTTGGATCTCAAATGGTTGAGAATCACAATCGTTGATCCATGCTTGGGTCGTCTTCTTATTAGAATCATCGCCATTGAACTCACCCAAGTTTCTCCCACTCATATTCGGTTTCTCACCGTGGCTTTCACATTCAGATGTTACTTGTGTGTCTATTAGTGCCACCATTTCTTCCTCGATGTTAATGAAGCTAACAAGCTGACCGATTTGAGTCTCAAGAGACTTTATGGTCTTATAAATTTTAGTGTAGATCGTCTCAATTTTGTCAAGACGGTCCTTATGCTCATTAAGTCGGTCATTCGTTTCCCTCCAGAATGCTGAGTTTCTCCCATAAATTCAACGAAAAAATATTCCAGGGTAGGAGAAGATTCTACTTGTTAGTCCGGGGTGTAAATCTATGGCACCGAAATGGTGAAACTATCCCTCAAGCGTTGGTAGCTTGTTGAATAATTCCAACTCCGAAAATCAAACTTGGTTATGTCTTCTAACAACCAATAGGCTTCATCCGTGGTTAGTTGGTTGAAAGAGGTAGTACCGTTTCCTCTTTCTAGCCAAATTTTTGTTGCGGCTAATAACTCGTCGAGGAAGTTCAGTAGTTGGGACTCCATCGGGAAACGATAATTGGGGAACCGGAATAGAAAATCCTTATATCTGTCCCAAGCACAATAAAATGACTTGGAATCTCATTGAAAGAAATACAATAGCACTTGTTGATCTAACATCTTCAAGCACCTTACAAAAGGAACAAAACTACAAACAAAAATTATAAACAAAATAAATGCCTAAATTAAAATCAAGTTATTTACTCACAATATCAACAACAATCTAAAAATCAATCCCCGGTAACGGTACAAAAAAATTGTTAGCTGAATATTACGTCGCCACTTTCATCGCAAGTGTACGGGTCAAGTTTTATACAATAGTAAATGAGAAAGGTTGTCGTATCCATAGAGATTGGATTAAATTGTCACTAAGTACTGCGATTATCATAACCGAACTTTATTTAGGTGATAAAAATACGGTTTTTGTTTGCAGTACATACAATAATAAATTAACAATTAATTAAACGATAATACTAGATATATTATATGGGAATAGATTATCTAGGGATTAACTTCATTTACTTATACGTGTTTGATCCAATCTACTTTATATTAACGGTATTCAAATCGACCCGACAATCTAGGTATTAAAAACTCACTTACTACCTATCCCGAGTGTAAAGTGAATGAATATGCAACTTCGTGTCAATGCCGAAGTCCCCCTCAAGCGTCTATACGACACTTGGTCACATGAGTCTTGCCCCAACCTCACAGATTGCACACTTTTTAACGCCCTCCCAAGTCATTAGATCGTCATGTTGTGTTTAAACCCTAGTCCGAATCCGAGGTTTTCTCTTCCGAGTGTCAAACCTTGTATTCTCAAATCAACAATAATCCATATATATATGTTCAAACAACCAAAAATAAGTTAATAATAAAGAGAAAAATAAGGGAGAATAGTTGTTATCTGAAGGTGGAGTCCGTCAAAACCACTCCGATCTTGTTTCATCTTCTCCAATTGTGTTCTTCCTCTTTGGTTAGTTGAGAGCCATCATGAAACACTCCCAAAGTGTTCTAAAATATTGTTCTAAAACATGGGGAATAGATGGAATATGGAAAGAAACCAAAATATCTAAGAAAATATCTAAAAAACACTTTATAGCAGGGGTTTCACCGTTGCAGTGGTGGGATTAACCATTGCAGTAGTTGGTATGTCAGCAGGCTCACTACTGCAGCGGTGGGCTTGACCGCTGTAGCGATGGATAGTTAGTGGCTCTCTGACGTTTCACCGTTGCAATGGTGGATCTCACTGCTGCAGCCGTGAGCGGTCAGAAACATTCTGAGCTCTCTGTTGTTTCACCGCTGCAGCGATGAAACTACTGCTTTAACACTTCATCGATTTTTCACCGATTTTCTCGTTTTTTCGACCGTTTTCGCTCCTAACCCTTGTTTTGAACAAAAATAAATAAAAATATTAATAGAATACTCGAAAACTACCAAATTTAGTTTGAAAATAGATAGATAAATTTCACCTATTAAATATGGTGGCCGCTAATAATGCGCTACCATTTCCACCGCAAGCGTACAGATCAAATTTTAGTATAATGGATCTTTTGGTCGGGTATCGTATCCACAAGGATTGGTGTTGTTACTATCGAGTACCGCGATCGTCATAACCTGACTTTATCTAGACGACCAAAAATGTAATTTAATTAACTAATACTAATACTAATATAGCTTAATTTAATTTATACTAATACTAATATTAATATGAGATAGTTTTGAGAGAATAGGTTGTCTAGGGATTAGTTTCGTTTACGAATACGTGTTTAGTCTCGTTTTAGTTTATGTTAACGGCGTTCGACTTATCCGATAATCTCGGTATGTAAAACTCCTCCGCCACCTCTCCCGAGTGTAAGACGGGGGATATTACGCAACTTCGTGTCAACGAAGAAGTCCCCCTCAACATCTTAATGACCCTAGGTTGCATGAGTCTTGCCCCAACCTCATTGATTGCACACAAAACCTTAGTTCGTAAACTCCTTCGCCACCTCTCCTGAGTATAAGACTAAGGATATGACGTGACTTCGAATCAACAAAGAAATCCCCCTCTATGTCTTAACAATCTTAGGCAACGTGAGTCTCGCCCCAACATCATTGATTTCATGCATTGTGTTTATCTTATCAACAATCTTAGTTCTAAAACTCTCTCGCCATCTCTTCCGAGTGTAAGACAAGGGAATACGTGACTTCGAATCAATGAAGAAGTCCCCCTCAACGTCTTAATGACTCTAGGCCACGCGAGTCTTGACCCAACGTTATAGATTGTCCACAATTCTTACCCCGACCGGGTTATAGGATTGTGGCATTTGTTTATTCTAGTCCGAATCTGGGATTTTTCAAACCCTGTATTCTCGATATGTAAATCTAAGCAATATAAACAAACAATACGGCATACACAATCAACATAACAAAGAACAATCGCAAACAAAACACAAACTCAACTAAATAATGTTTTCATAAATTATATTAATAATCCCTATACAACCTATGTTTAGCCAATGACCATAATCATGTATACAATGTAAAATGGAGTAAACATGCTCAACAACTACGAAAATGAAGAAAATAAAGAGAAGAAACGAGCGACTTAGCCTATATCCAAAGAATTGGTGCTAGAACCGTCGAACGATCGCTTCCCTCTTCATCCCCCACCTCGGGTTGAGAGCTTTCCCTAAAAAATCCCTAAACCTAACCCTAAAATATGGCCTAAGGCCTTAGGGGCTAAAGAAATTAGAAGAGATGAGGAGAGAAGGGTATAAATAGGCCAAAAAAAATCTCAAAAACATCTAAACTGTGCTGAGACGTCCGCCTAGGCGGTGGGATTTTTGCCTAGGTGGAGGTATGTCGGTTAAGGGTTTCGCCTAGGCGGTGGAGTCAACGATGGACGAGGAATACATTCTGCTAGATTCCTGCCTAGGCGAAGGATTCTCCGCCTAGACGAAGGTTCGTCAGTGGCCTTTGGTCTTTCTCATCATCTTCACTGCCTAGGCGGTGGTCTGGACACCTAGGCGATGGGCCAGGTTGCAAAATCTTGTCGTCTTGCTCATTTTTCCACCATTCTACGACCGTTCTCAATACGAATTGATCGTTTACGCTCCGATTTCATACATTTTCACCCCATGAACCTGTGTTAATACAAAAAGAATAAAAATATATTAAAACATATAAAAATAACTATAAACATATTTGAAAACTAACAAATTCAGTTTGGAAATATAGGGGTAATTTACACCTATCAAAATACCCGCCAACTTGGAATTTTGCTAATCCTCGAGCAAAACACCCACGCAATAAAATAAACTACCACAACAATTAACGAATTTAATTACTAAAAATAAAAAACACAAATGAACTAAAAAAAATAATGTGTAAGTTTTGAAATTCATCTAATGACCAAAACGTTTTCCCTCATCTGCCCCAAATCATATCGATTTCAAGAGTAAAACGCACCATGTGGTGTTCTAGAATTTCAACATTCAATAATAGTAAGCGCCATTCTAGATCCTATTCAAGTGTGTGTGCGAAAACTCAATCATAAAACCATCCACAGATCAGATTGGATTATCCACTAACAGAGTTCATGACTAAAACTAAAAAGGTATAGGAAATTCATATACCAGATTGGGTTCCACTCTCCACTAATGTAGACTTGAAAATTCAAAAATATCAATAGGACTTGGGTCGGTTTTTCAAAAATGGCCAAGGGTATATCAGGAATATAAAAACAGGTTAACATTATTAACTTAACGATACCCGAGGCACAACGATATATCAGGAATACACACCTAAAATTATTTGATTTGTCATAATTTGACAGGTGTGGAAATACGATAAAAAATGACAAGTGAGTACTCGAATACCGAACTAATCAATAGTTCACCCAAAACCCAACCGCTCACTTCAAGTAGCATAAACAAAAGCTAACTTGATTTCACTAAAATTATGCCTTAGGTTTAGCGATAAAGGTTTGGAAAAAATCAATTGGCCAGGGCATTTGTTACATGTTCAGAATTGAAATGGCTAACAGGTTTCGACAGGGTAGCGAGGGATAAATGATATTACATGGTCAGCTTCAAAGGCTCAAGCGATCAAAATGAATGTCTAAATCATATCTCCTAAATTACCTCGCCTAAGATTTTGCCTCGAATTTTCCCCAAATCGGGTTCTAGAATTCCTATAATCATGAACTTGGCTAACGGATAATCGGCATCAAATCAATGGAGAGCTAGTACATTGAGTTTAAGTGCTTGTGTAAATTAGGATCCACAATAACTTTTACCACAACGAAACGTCAATCACACAGAACACACATGAATGGGCATTACGCATGACCTGATAAACAACTAGGGGATAGATTCATCATCGGATAATGGCCCAGATGAACTACAAAACTCAGCACACAACAACAACAAACATACTAAAAATATAAACATACTAACACTAAATAAGCATGAATACTGTTAAACAATAAAACATTTAAACTATATAACTAACAATAATAAAACATAATAGCATACTAAACATCACCCTCAAACTTAAAATGGGCAGTGTCCATAATGTCCCAACATCAAACTCAACAAATAGCATGCGTTAATAGTGATGAAGGGGGTTTTGAATATGTACCTGGGAGGCGAGACAATCTCGCCTCCGAGTGAAGTCGGCGGTAATAGATCTAATTTATTTGAGACTTGGGTTACCTCTCAAGAAGCGCTTGATTTATTGTCCTCGGCCTGACACAGAGAAGGCTCGTCAAAGAGCTGCTTCCGCCCATATTATGTGTCATACAACACTACGTATGGATCTTGGTTCAAAACGCCCTCAAGACTAGTGAGATTTGGCATTATTTGGCCCGTATTTTCAACTCAATTAGTTCCCATCTCGTGTGCTTGGGAAGCTTGAACGAATGATGCTAGAAGCGGTGGAGAACAATTGAGCGATATCGAATCCTCATAAATGTGATCGTCTTGGATCGGTGGTGGCAACACTTGTGGATCTCAAATGGAGGATAACCACAAGTGTTATCTTGTGATTTTTCATTGTCTTCAAACTGACCCAAGTTCCTCCCGCTTGTTTCCGATTCCTCACGGTGTCTTTCAATGCATGTGGTGTTTGTGTCTCTCAGTGCCACCGCATCTGACTCAGTCTCAATGAAACAAATGAGCTGACCAATTTTGAGTCTGAATAGACATTACGCTTGCATAAATTTCAGTACAGGTTGTCTCAATAATGTCAAGATGAACCTCATGCTCATTAAGATGATCATTTGTCACCCTCCAGAAAGCCTGATTCTCCCCCATAAATTCAGCGAACATTTCTTCCAAGTTAGGGGAACACTCCTCCTATTAGTTTAGGATGTCAATCCATGGCACCGAAATGGTGGAACTATCCCCCAAGTTGTGGTAGCTTGTTAAATAATTCCAACTCTGAAATCAAGCTCCGCGATGTCTTCCAGTATCCAATGGGATTTATTCGCGGTTAATTGGTCGAAAAATGTGGTACCGTTTTCTCTTTCAACCCAATTTCTTGTTGTGGCTTGTAACCCATCGAGGAAGTTCAGTAGTTGACACTCCCTCGGGAAACGATGATTTTGAAACCGAATAAGAAACTCCTTATATCGATCCCAAGTACAATAAAATGGCTCAGAATCCTGTTGAAAAAAATACAACAGTACTTGCTAATCTAACATCTTCAAATACCCTGCAAGAAAAATGAACTAAAAATAAAAATTATAAACAAAAGTAACGGAATATTACGTCGCTACTTTCACCGCAAGTGTACGGATCAAGTTTTATAGAATAGTTCATCAAAAAGGTTGTCGTATCCACAAGGATTGGATTAAATTGTCTCTAAGTACCACGATTATCATAACCGAACTTTATTTAGGCGATAAAAATAAGATTTTTGTTTTTTGGTATATACTATACTAAATTAACAATTAATTAGACTATAATACTAAATATATTATATGGGAATAGATTATCTAGGGATTAACTTCATTTACTTATATGTGTTTAATCCAATCTAGTTTACATTAATGATATTCAAATCTACCCGACAATCTAGGTATCGAAAACTCACTCACTACCTCTCCCAAGTGTAAAGTGAATGAATATGCGACTTCGCGTCAACGTCGAAGTCCCCCTCGAGTGTCTATATGACACTTGGTCACATGAGTCTTACCCCAACCTCACGGATTGCATACTTTATAACACCTTCCCTAGTCATTAGATCTTCACGTTGTATTTAAACCCTAATCCGAATCCGGGGTTACCTCTTCTAAGTGTCAAACCTCGTATTCTCAAATAAACCAAAATATCATAACAAGCATATTATAGAGGTAAAAGAACGGTAAACACAATCAAATAAAGATAAACAATCGTTAATAAAACATGATTAACCAAACAACGTATATTAGTAAACTACATCAATCCCATAGATAATCAGTTTTTTGCTCTTGGCCATAACCATATATTTGACAATAATCCATATATACATGTTCAAACAACCAAAAACGAGTTAAGAATAAAGAGAGAAACAAGGGAGAATAGCCGTTATCTAAAGGTGGCGTCCATAAAAACCGCTCTGATCTTGTTTCATATTCTCCAATTGTGTTCTTCCTCTTTGGTTGGTTGAGAGCTCTCAAGAAACACTCCCAAAGTATTCTAAGATATTGTTTTCAAATGTGGGGAATGGATGGAATAGGGAAAAAAAACTAAAATATATAAGAAAATATCTAAAAAAACACTTTACAGTAGGCGTTTCACCGCTACAGTGGTGGGTATGTCGGCAGGCTCACTGCTATAGTGGTGGACAGTCAGTGGCTCTCTGTTGTTTCACCGCTATAATGGTGGATCTCACCAGTGCAGCGGTAAGTGATCAAAAACATTTTGAGCTCTCTGTTATTTCACCGCTGCTATAGTGGCTTGACCACTGCAGCGGTGAAATTGTTACTTTAACACTTCATCGTTTTTCCACCGATTTTGTCATTTTTCGACCGTTTTCGTTCTTAACTCCTGTTTTGAACAAAAATAAATAAAAACGAATTAAAATATTACAAGAATACTCGAAAACAACCAAATTCGATTTGAAAATAGATAGATAAATTTCACCTATCATCGTATCCAAAGGGATTGGATTAAATTGTCGTTGAGTACCGCGATTGTTATAACCGGATTTTATCTAGGTGACCCAATTTATATTTTTGTTAATAAAATATACTAAAATAAATTAATTACTATAATACTAATATGACGTTTAAGGGATTATATTGCCTAGGGATTAACTTTGTTTACTTAAACGTGTTCGTTTCAATCTAGTTTACATTAACGGCATTCAAATCTATCAAACAATCTAGGTATTGAAAACTCACTCACTACCTCTCCCAAGTGTAAAGTGAATGAATATATGATTTCGTGTCAATGCCGATGTCCCCCTCGAGCGTCTATACAACATTTGGTCACATGAGTCTTGCCCCAACCTCACGGATTGCATACTTTCTAATACCCTCTTTGGTCATTAGATCGTCACGTTGTGTTTAAACCATAATCCGAGTCCAGGGTTACCTCTCCCGAGTGTCAAACCCAGTATTCTCAATATATCATAACAAGCATAAAATAGTGGAAGAACGATAAACACAATCGAATACAATTGAAATACTATTAACAAAACATCGATTTATTCAAAACACGTTTTCATGAATTACATCAAGCCCTAAACAATATATGTTTAGCTATACTTGGTCATAACCCAATATTCTACTATGATCAAGCTAAACTTGATCAAAATTACCAAAGGTTTAAGAAATAAGAAGAGAAACAAAGGAGAAAAGTCGTTATCTTAAGAACCGACGCTTCCACGTCTATGATTTCTACTCCGAGCTTGTTCTCTCTTCTTCAATTTGATGATCTTTTCCCTTTGGTATTGTCTTGGAGCTCTTAAGACTCCCAAAAACGTGTCTAAGTGTTGGGGAAAAGAGGTGATCAAGTTGGGGTCCAAAATATCTCAAAATTATCAAGAAATATCTTTGCACTGACTTCCCACCACTGCAGTAGTGGGAAGTCAGTAGGTTCACTGATGCTTCACCACTGTAGTGGTGGTCTTTTGGTCTTAACTTTCTCGTCTGAACTCTGATTGAGGTGATTAAAAAATCAATGGAAATCTAAGACAAAGATCTACAACGTCCATGTTTTGCGCTTTTCCAAAATCGAATTTCATAGTTCTCAAAAATGGATTTGAAGTTACTGCACTTATATCGACTTTGCATCTTTTCACTCATTTATTCAAAAACCTATAAAACAAAACAAAAACACATTAAACTAACAAAATTACTTGAAAACATACAAATATTTGAATCTAAAAGTACTTGATTTGTTGGTAAATAAACCACTCATCACTGAACATACCATCCATCAGGGAAGAGGCCACAACGGCCTAATACTTAAACAAAAGAAGGCCTGGTAGGGAGGCCTAATAATGGGTAATCAAAACCCATAGTGAAAAGGCCAAGAACAGGTCAATCCATGATCTCCATGTCCTCCATGCACGAGGAATATCGCAACTAACTAACTGTGCATATGCGAGATTACTGCCATATCCCATGCAAATAGGAAAGGATTGTGGTCATATCCCATGTGAATATGAGAGGATCGTGGAAAGGGAAACCTCACTAACAAAACAACACAAATTGAGAAGTCTATATAAAGGAAAGAGATCTACATATTATTTTATGATTGTTTCAAGTGCTTGAGCTTTCACCGTAAATAGACTAACTTATTTTCACATCAGAGGTTTTTTGGTCGACACCACACGAGTATCCCCTGGAGTGATCAGTTTTGCAGGTTGAAGGAGGAAGTTGTGAAGATTTTTAGCACGAGTTCAATCTTTTGCATGTGCTAGGCCTTTTTGCCAACATCATTTGGCCCTACCTATCAGAATCTGAAAAGGAAAGCTTATCGTCGTAACAATAAGGCAACTGCGAGCAAGAGAAGCAGGACCGAGCTGAAGTAGTAATGTTCCACTACTAGCCAACCATGAAATTCTTATAAAAGAGTCGGAAAAGGTTCATGCTAACCCTCTGCCAGAGGTGCAAGCCACTGATTCACGAATCGACACTTTGACAGGGAAAATATCATAAATAGTGGACGTGGTTAAATGGGTGGCGCACTAGATCACCAACAACACACCATAGCCCCGTCCTATTAATAATGGTTTGGGAGAAGAAGCGGAGTCTCCAATATCTTCATAAACACCGTCATAAAGAGAAAGGGTTGTTCAAGAAGATGCTAGAGACCAACTACCAGAAAGAAGGGTCTCAGTAGAATTGAGACCTTCAATTCACATCAATAGCCCAAAAATAGGGAGGATAGAGATCTGCCTTCGGATTTACTAGAAACGCTACTAAAAAGAATTGATGTGTCGTTTACCTCTGACATATTGGAGGTCCCACTTTCTGAGAAGTTCGACTCCACAAAATTCAAAAAATATGATGGAAAAATAGAGCCTGATAACCACATCCTCCAATTCAGACACGTTATAGCCTTGTATGGAGCAGGCAATTCTGCACTGTACAGAGCTTTCACCACAACCCTGAAGGGGTTGGCTTTGGAGTGGTTACACAAGTTGCCTCCTAATTCCATCTCATCATTCACGGACTTTGGGAAACAGTTCATTAATCGTTTCATAATCGGCCAAAGGTTAAAGAAAAGACTCGATTATTTGTTGGCTCTACAACAAGAAACATGAGTCCTTATGCCAATACATGAACCACTTCAATGAATAACTAACGTGTATTGAGGGTTGCGACACCAACCTCAACGTAAACTCATTTACTTTGGGGTTGCGCCATGGACGATTCCAAGACTCTTTTACCAAACATAACCCAAAGAGCATCACTAAGCTGATGGATAAAGCTAAACCCTACATGAAGCTGAAGGATGTCAAGTTTGTAAGAGAATTAAAGGTATCAACCAAAGATAACCCTAGGCAAAGCAAGAAATACCACACCAAAACAAAGGATCACAACTCAGACAGGCAAAAAGATCATCCCATAAGCTTAGGTTAGAGATCTGATGCACGTCAGGAACCAAACCTCCCAGGACTACGGATGCCAATCTCTAGGATTTTGCATGAAATCCGTTCGTCCGAGATAGTTTAGTGGCCACCCAAGATCTATACAAGGTCCAACAAAAAGAACAAGGCAAAGTATTGCGATTTCCACAAGGATTATGGCCATGACACAGATGACTACTGGGAGCTCAAAAAGGAGATTAAGCGACTAATTGACATAGGTCAGTTACGTGGCTATCTAAGGAGAGTTCAAGGGATAAGAAGAGGTCCAGAAATGAAGGTTGTCATAAAAATCATGATAAGGAGCACAAAGATGATGGCCTTGACAGCAATCTTGAAGTCATTTATATGATAAACACTACTGGAGAAATCAATTGCGAACGAGAGAAAAATATCTATGAGGCAACGTTGGAATGTATTTATGAAGAAGTAATGTTAGTGACTATGAAGCCAAGACCTATTGTCACCTTCTCTGATGAGGATTGCCAGGAATAATGCATCTACATGAAGATGCCCTGATCATAACCCTCTAGATCTCCAGTTTTGAAATAAGAAGAATCCTAATTGATACTGGCAGCTCTGCCACCATAATCTTTGTGAACACGTTGAAACATATAGGAGTGCCTAGCTCAGATGTTGGCTCAACTCTGATTGTTATGGTTGGATTCAACGGGAAACTCAGCTCTCCCAAAAGAAGGATCACCTTATCAGTCATGACTAACAAAGTAGAAAATAGGTACACCAAGATCACAGAGTTCATGGTAATGGACTCCTCTCTCCCTACAATGCAATATTGGGATGACTATAGTTACAGACAACGAAGGTTGTGGCATCAACGTTACACCAATATATTAAGTATACAAAAGATGGCGCAATTGCGATAATACATGGAGACCAGGTATCATCCAGGCAGTGCTTTGCAATAGCTATGAAGAGAAAGAAGAAGAAGACCTTATAGCATTTAAAGCCGAAGCATGAAGAAGCTCCACCGAATAGCTCAACTCAAGAGATTGATGATTTTATAAAGCACCCCAATTTTCTCCAACCTGCTGAGAAAGTACAGGGGATTACCTTCAAACAAAGAGGGCAGAAGCTAATGATAGGAGAATCCCTAAGGTAGACTGAGGCAGAGGAGATTAAGAAGTTGCTGGAGGAAAATCTAGACGTGTTCACCTGGGCTCCATAAGACATAAAAGAGATCAGCCTTGATGTGGCAATCCACTGGCTCGACATTTCCAGGTCTTACCCACCCGTTAGGCAAAAGAAGAGAACATTTAGCCCTAAAAAGTAAGAAGTGATTGAATATAAAGTACAGAGATTACTTCCAATTGGCCACATAAGGGAGGTGATATACCCAAAATATTTATCCAACCTTATTTTTGTTAAAAAATAAGAATGAGAAAAATGGATAATGTGCGTGGACTTTACCGACCTCAACCAAGCATACCCAAAAGACTGTTACCTGAGGCCAAGGATAGACCAAATGGTGGACGTAGTAGCAGGGCACAAACGGCTGACCATGATGAATGCTTATTCAGGCTATAATCAAATCCAGATGGAAGAGTATGATGAAGAATGAATGGCGTTCATCACTCCAAGAGGTACGTACTATTACAAATTAGTGCCTTTTGATTTGAGAAATGCAAGAGAAACCTATCAACAATTAGTGAACTGCATGTTCCAAGAAAAAAATTGGAGCAACCTTGGAGGTCTATATAGACAACATGTTGGTCAAAGGTTACAATAAGAAAGACCACCTGGGGCATCTGGAAGACGTTTTTGCTATACTGAGGAAGTTCAATATGAAGCTGAACCCAAAAAAATTTGCCTTTAGTGTGGCATCAAACAAATATTTGGGCTTTGTGGTTAACTAGTCAGGGATCATAGTGGATTCAGGGCAGATAGAAGCTGTCTGAAATATGAGGTCCCCCAAAATTGTCAAAGAAGTCCAAGTGTTGACCGAAAGGTTGGAGGCCCTAACCAAATTTATCTCCAAATTTACTGATAGATGTGATCATTTCTTCAAAATTTTGAAAGAAAGCAAAACCTTTCCGTGGGATAAGGATTATGAATTGGCGTTGTAATCCATTAAAGACTATTTGGGCTCAGTCAAAACGCTAGTCAAAGTAAGCCTAGGAGATGAGCTATATTTGTACTTGGCAATGACCTTAGTCACAATAAATGCAGCACTGGTAAAAGATCACCCAAGAAGACAAAGACCAATTTATTACATAAGCAAGTCACTAGTCCCAGCTGAGACTCGTTATACTAAACTGGAAAATCTTGCCCTGGCTCTAGTAACTTCAACTCAAATGCTAAGGTTGTACTTTCAAGTACAGGAGATCAACGTACTGACATGTTATCCCCTTAGAGCAGTAATGCACAAACCAAAGGACTCCGGATGTCTCATGAAGTGGGCAATAAAATTTGGTAAGTTCATCATCAAGTAGAAGCCTATAACTACAATTAAAGGGCAGGCCCTCGCAGATTTCATTGTTAAGCGGACTCCTCCAAGCAAAGTAGTAACGAAAAATAGAGACTACCTTGATCAGTCGATGGCACCGTGGAAGCTATAGGTTGATGAAGCCTCGAACATAAAGGGGTATGGTTTAGGTATAATCCTAGAAATATTCAAAGGGGATCAACTTGAAAGAGCCATGCAACTTGGTTTTCCAACCTCCAACAACGAAGAAAAATATGAAGCAATGACTATTGAGCTAACTCTTGCCAAAGGATTAGGAGCTCAGAATTCGAAGGTGATATCAGACTCACAACTGGTAGTCAACCAGATAAACAGAGTGTACATGATGAATGAAAAATGTTAAGCCTTTATGTGGAGAAAATATCATCATTACAAAAAAAACTACAAGCATTTTAAAATTGAAAAGACAATCGTTAAATCAGAGTATGGTATTCTGATCTACGACATCTTGTTAGCTAGAGATCTGAAGATCAATAAGAGTAGAGGCAACATCACCATACAAAGCTTGGGCTTGATTGTTATTTGTTGGTTGAACTAAGGATTACAACGATGGAGAAAGAACTGGATTAGAGATGAGATGGCTAGAAGAACTTGGATCTGAGCTGACTGTAGGCACCTCAGTCGCTTATGTAAGGGTTTCTAAAGGAGGCACTTAACCTTCGGCATAAGGCGCATCTCCTTCAGCATTAACACTTTCTCCCTCTTCAACAACAATACCTTCTCCCTTTGCTTCGTCCTCCAACTCTCTCCCCAAAAATGAGAAGTCAATCTTTGAATGCTTCCTTACTTCCAGGCCCTGGCAATGACGATAGCCCACCAACTGAATATTCTTTTCCATGGAGTCCAATTGTTCCCAAAGCTTGGTGGTTTTCTCTTTATTCTTCTTCATCCTCTCCGCCACCTCTGTCGTTAGCTTCTCTACTATCTGAATATGATTTGTAGACCTCTTCTCTAGCCCAATAGACCTAAGCTTTTCTTTATTCAACTCAATTAAAATTTGGATCTTCTCACTCTCTAGGCACTTAAGGGCATCATCTCCAACTTGGAGGGCATCATCTCTAGCCTAAAGGGCAACATCTTTGGCATGGAGGCCATCCTTCAAGAGATCTATCTCAGACCATGATGAGCTGATCTCTCCCCTCAGAGCAGAGTTCTCTTCCTTCAGAGTAGAGCTCTCCGCCTGGAACCTACTACTCTCTTCAAGTAATAGTTAGTTGCTCTTCTTTAGCATTTCACATTGTGCGTTCACAGCATACAGGTTAACTTCGAACTTTTATCTGGAAGACCTTTCCATGGCTAGATCAGTCTAAAGAGAAACTTTATGTTCCTGAAGAACACGAAAGTCCTTTTATGAGCAACTGGATTCAGTTAACTGATGCATGAGCTGAGTATCCAACTCAATCATATCATTGGAACTTCCTACCTACGTAGCTGCAAAACAATGGCAATTAATTAAAAACCTATAAAACAACTTAGGAAATCTAAAACATATCGAACAAAAAGTCAATTACCCAAAGGAGCACACAAACAAGGGTCTTGAAAAGCTCAACTTGGCTGCAACTCCCAATCTTGGCCCTGTTCTTGGCTCAAGACTGCTCGAATAAGGTCTTGATGGCATTTTCAAAAATCTCCTAGCAATTGGGAATCGACAGATCTATCTCCATTAATAGGTGGCATATTTGCTCATGTGACATGCCACAATTGCTTGGAGAAGCATACATCCTCTGATTGGAAGCAACTATTGTAGGGAGAGATTGTTGATTGCTTGTTGAAGTAGGCTCTCCAGCATGGGTAATAGAAATCCCAGGTGCACGGGTTACAAGTTTAAACCCCTTAATCTCGATGGGAATAAGAACTTGAGAAGAATGAACTGGCATAAAGACGACCCCACGGTGACATCTGCACAATGGTTGAGAATTATCGAAGTCATAATCTATAGGGAGAATAAGCCGAGGACGGGGAGCCATTGGGTGAGCTACAGTAGGCTGAACAACGGGCTTGGTAGTGGCTTAAGCAGCAGGCCTGAATAGCAGGCTGAGGTGTTGGCTGCCCAGATGGCCCAGAAGACTTCTTAGCTGGTGTTTTTATCTTCTTCCCAAGATGCACCTCATATAGATGTTTGAATCCAAACTCGTCCATTACTAGTTGAATGAAGGGGTTGGAAGTGAGAACTTTGCATGACCTCTTTTCTGAAACCAAGAGTCTCCCCAATTCATCCTCAACCTTAGGTAGCAAGCCTTTTCACCTATAAAAGATAATCCAAAAAGATGTCAAGACCACTAGTACAAAACTCATGGGTTCAATTGCAAAAAATATAAGGAAAGGGAAATTACTCGGGTAGTTAAAATGCTTCAGCACAACTGGAGGCTGACCTATTTCATCATAAGAAAACTCTCAATTACCCTTGAAGAAAATGAATCACCTTGGCAAATCTCCTTTCACCTCAGTAGAAAGATCGGTAAGGAATGAGAATCTCATAATGGTTGAGTAATAAAATCTCCTAATGTCAGAAATAGATTTAGGGAGCAAACACTCCTAATCATATCTATAGTAAGGGGTACATATTTCACCTAAGAAAACGTTATAGCTCCCATTATCTGACAAAAGCTATTGGGGGTTAAATAGGCTGGGATAATCTCTAATTAGCAAAGGAGTGAAATGAAGTATGAGGCCGTATTCAAATATCCACTCAAAGAGGCATATTTTATCATTTTTGGCACTAAAGGGGACGTTTGTCCTCGGATGGAACCCTAATAGAAATTGATGGGAGAATTCTATAATGTTCTCAAAATGGCTCACGTCATTCTTCCAAGAAAGAACAAGCACTATGATCTCTCCAGTTAACTAGGGAATCAGTGGTCGAAGGTGCATGGGTAGGCATCGTCTACTCCGAAAGGGGATTCGATAATGAACCAGCCTCAGCCAAACTGTTTGATGGACTCAACGACATTTCAAATCGAATAACAAAAAATCAAAAGAAGAATGTAAACAAACTACACAATATAAAGATTGCAAAAAGATGAGAACTTACGCGAATGGGAGAAGTGATAATTTGTTTCTCTTTTCTGAATCATCACAAAAGTCAGGAGGGCAAATTATATGGGAGAAACTCCCACCCATAACTAATAAAGACTTGAGAACTTTGGTGGGTTGAATCGGGTCATATGATCCAACCCGAAAGAAGTAACCCAACAATTATTTTAGCCTGAACATACCCACCCATCGGGGAAGAGACCGCAATAGCCCAGTACTTAAACAAAAAAAGGCCTGGTAAGGAGGCCCAATAATGGGTAATCAAAACCCACGATTAAAAGGCTAAGAATAGGCCAGCCCACGATCTCCATGTCCTCTATGCATGAGGAATATCGCAACTAACTGTCCGTGCATACATGAAATTACCACCATATCCCATGCAAATAGGAGAGGATCATGGCCATATCCCATGCGAAAGAGAGAGGAGCGTGGAGATTGGAGACCTCACCAACAAGACGGCACAAATTGAGAAGTCTATATAAGGAAAAAGTATCTGCATATTATTTTATGATTGATTCAAGTGCTTGAGCTTTAACCATAAACAGACTAACTTATTCTCACACCAAAGGTTCTTTAGCCGACACCACACTGGTGTCCCCTGGAGATGATCGGTTTTGCAGATTGAATGAGAAAGTTGTGAGGATTTTTAGAATATGTTTAATCCTTTGCACGTGCTAGGGATTTTTGGAAACATCAATAATGTCAATGTTATATATAACATCACTAAAATCTATGTACCTCTGTGACTGTTGAATATAATATCAAATGCAATAGAAATAACACCAAGTGATATTGATAATAGCACAAATTATATAAACGTGTTAAATGTAACATAACTTACTGATAAAGATATTTTGGATGTTGAATTTAATACTCAATTGTGTCTTAATAACGTATAATACCATGTTAAATGTAACACAAATTTGAAAATTGAAAATTCTGAAATTGCCATGTTTAATGTAACATGAATGTACAAATCCGAAACTGCTGAAAAAAAATAGTGAATGTGCTATCATTTTAAAGATCTTATTTAGACAATTATAAATTAATGTATAATTAGATCGTGAAAAAAAATGGGTACAACAATAACTATTTTAATTTTAATAAAATAATTTTGTTGTTATACCGTTACATATTGAAAATTCCAATCCCGCGGATCTTGTAAGGACAAATTTATCATGTAATTTTTGCGTTTTTTAAATTTGGAACTCAACTGTTCGAAAAATTTGTACACTGGAATTGTTTGGTTCATTTTCAAACAGTTGGAATCAATTGTTAATTTCATACTTAAATTGGGATAAACCAATAATTTTCTCTTATTAGAATTGTAATTGAAACATTGAAATTGTAGTGTGGTGTCAATGTAACCCCACTTTATTCCATATACATATTGCTTAATAGGGAAGAAAAAAAATATTAATTTGGTTGACAAAAGGAGAGGCTTTATTTCCTTGTCAACTAAGGTTTGACTCTCTTGGAGAGAACCCTAGGAATTAAATCTTGTTTTTAATCTTGAATGTACAAAGCTGATATAAGAAAGTGTGCCCTTAAGATTCCTAGGAAATGTCATTATTCGAGGTACGCGTAAGCTGAACTAGATAACACCTTATCAAAAAAAAAAAAAAAAAGCTAAGTCATACTTTACTCCTTTAAATTTGGATGTGTCTTTTCTAATTGGAATAATCAGCAATTAGTCTTATTTTTAGGGTGTAATCCGCCCTTAGTCCGTTCTCATTGTAAGTTCAGAATTAATTTGTTTTTATCTTCTGTTTAAGTCCCGTGTATGCTCACGTATGGTTTCTAGAGCATAAATATATATTAATTCTCATTGATTTCAAATCGTTAGTTGTGGTTTTTGAATTCTTCACTATATTAGTTTAAGTTTGGAGTTCTCTCGTATTCTCGGTCAATTTTTGCGTCGTCAAGCTAGGGTTTTGAAGATCTTGAATTCTCTTTAATTAGGAGGTTAACTAACAATCAACAAATCGATATTGTAAGTAACATCTATAATTTATTGCTCTGTTTTTTTGGTGATTTGATTATTGATTGTTAATGCTTTACAATGCAATTTGCTTAGATCTTCCAATTGTGATAGAAATTGATTATGTTCTTTGTAAATGATCTGATTAATTTATTATCGGATAATTAATTTTTTTTGCTTATAGGATGACATGTTTTGAGTAACGTGATATACATGTTGGATAAGAGCGATAAAATTTGTCTTTCGTTCTTTGGTAGTTGATGTTTTTATAGGATGTCTTTGATCTTTTCAGAGTTTTAGAGTAATTGTTCTTGATTTTTGTGATATATATGATTTATGTTTGTTATTCTTGTGTTTATATACATATATATATATATAGAGAGAGAGAGAGACAGAAAGAGAGAATTTTTTTGGTGCAAAAATTGTTACATTCTACTAATTTTAGTGTATGTTTAGTTACACTTTAGTTGTGTCTGTGTGTTTTTTTGTGTTCTGTATTTTGATTTTTAGTAATAGATGTGTTTTATACTTAGTTATGTGTTTTTTCATATATGTTTCAGCTATGTTTTTCTTGTAGCAATATATTTATTTAGATATAAGATATCAAACTTGGCGATTGCTCTATGCAAATACGATGATTGCAGTAGAATTGTGAAAATTGATAGTGAGATGAGTTTTGTTAGTTTCGTAGGAAAGATTGTCTATCGATGGAATTGTTTGTCATCAATTGCATTTGATATGCATTATTCTTTGCCTGGTTATCTAAATTGTATATTATGCTATCAACATAACTATGAAGGGCAATCCTATCATTCTTAGACACGGTTTCAGTGCTACATCTAGTGGGGGTTCAAGTAATGTAGTAGGTGGTGGTCTCAGTACATCAGGTGAATCAAGCTTATGTGTTGATAATGATGAGAATAATGATATGCTGCCTTATTCTTGGCGTCATGAGAAGAAGTACTTCCAATCTGCTGAGTAAGCAAAAGGTATTACTTGCATGGGGCAATATTTCAAAGGTAGGATAGAAGAATTTTGTAATGTCCTGAGAAACTATTCAATTAAAATTGGATTTAGTTACAAGTATAAGAAAAATGATTAGGTCCATATCACTGCATATTGTTCATTCAGAGATACAAGAGGTTGTAAGTGGTTTGTACACGGGCGTGTTGATCCTTTGAATGGATTTTTTAACATAAGGGAGTCGGTAAATGAACATACGTGTAGTGCGGCGTATAGAACTATGAAAAACAAAAGGATGAGTTCAAATGTTGTTGCTAGTTGTTTGTTGGAAGCGATCAAGGATAAACCTGAAACAAGACCTATTGATGTTCTTCATGAGTTCACAAAAATGTATGGTCTTTAGATTACATACAATCATGCCTGGCTTGGAGTTTTAAATGCGATGGATAGTCTTTTCAGGGATCATATATTTGTATATGATCAATTGAGATGGTATGCAGAAGCATGCAACAGAACAAATCCAAACAGTTACTTGTTGTTAGAGTACAAAGGTGGCACAAATCGCTTTAAGAATTTTTTTTTTGGTGCTTTCCATGGGTGTATTCATGTATTCGATCTTCTACACCCAATGTTATTCCTAGATGGGACATTTTTAACTAGTAGATACAAATGAGTTCTACTTGCTGCTTGTGATAAAGACGATAGTCAAGGTACATCAATTAACACATTTATTTTCATTCACAGTTACATGTATCTAATTTTATATATTAGTTTTGATGTTAGCTCATTTTTTTATTAACATGTCACTTTTATTTATAGTCAAATATAATATTAGTGACATATACCTCATTTTTAGTAACATTTCACTTTTATATTACAGTTTAACATGTAATATTAGTGACATGTTAATCTTATATTTCGATATATTTTTATTTTATACTTTTTATTTGTTATAATTAAATACAATATAAGTTTTTTTATGCCATTTTATTCATTCTATATATATATATATATATATATATATATATATATTGTGTAATTTTTGTATTTTTTTTATGTAATTTTTGGTTTTCTTCTTATACATGCATAAAAATTTTGATTTCATTGTTTTTTTATTTTTTAGGTATGTTTCCACTTGCATTTACAATTGTTGATGCTGAAAATGAAGATAATTAGTTCTGGTTTTTGGCACAATTGTCTCTTATATTACCTTCGGAACATGTTATAACATTCAATCTGATCAACATAACAGTATTATTCAAGGAGTTCAAAATATTTTTCCACATTGTTATCATTCATTTTGTTTACACCATTTCAAAATGAACATGAAAGCTACATTATGTGGACATACCAACAGAACGAAGTAATTTTTTGTGGGAAAATGGTCTAAGTGTACTTATGCAGAAACTCCGAAAATATAAAATATTACATATGAGAAAATGATTGTGAATGGGGTAAAGACATGTGCAGAAGTTTATGAAAGAGGTATCGAAAGAAAGATATAGTCAAGCATTTTTTCGAGGAACAATGTATAGCGAGATGTCTCCGAATTTGGCTGAATCTTTTAATATTTGGATTAGGAATTACAAGCATATACCTATTATTATGATGGTTGACAAGATAATGATTTCATTAATTGAACAAATCTATCAACAGAAGAATAAGTCATTACGTTTAAGTGGAGTTATATGTCCTCATTGGGATGTGAAATTATCACGGCATATAAGTGAATGTCTACCATGGTTAGTCAGTAAGGGTGTAGAAGAAGTTAATGAAGTGTAGTGCCACCCTTATGTTTATGTTGACCTAAATAAAAGAAGATGTTCATGTCAAATGTGGAAATTGAATAGTTTTCCATGTTCGCATGCATGTGCAACAATTATGAAAACAGGTTCACAATTATATGGGTTTGTGGAAGATTACTTTTACTGTAGTTGCTATCGTGAGAGTTACTCAAAAAGCATATATCCTGTGTCAAAAATGGAAAAACCTATTCTCGAACAGACAAAACCTATTATATTGCCATCTTTATCAAAAAGGCAAACTGGACGCCTGAAAAAGCAAAAACTTCATTCAAGGGGTGAGGTGAACTAGTGTAAGTGTGGTCGATTTGATCGAGTAGGTAGACACAATAGGAAATCGTGCAAACTTGCCTTTAGTTGAAGAACGTTTTTGAAGTTTTTTTATTTTCTTTTTTCAGCTTTCGGGGTTTTAGCCATGTGTTAGTTGATTTTTTCTGATTCTTTTTCAAATTGATTCAAATGAAATTTTAGTTACATATCACTAAAATGTGTGGTACAAACTAGTGAATCATATATGTGATTTTTTGTGCATTTTTTGACATACAACATATTTTACATGTAACTAAATGACGTATGTGTAAAACTAGTTGCATGTTTCTGGTTAGATATAAGGTGTTTTAGGGTTTTTTTGGTTATAAGTGGTCAGTCATGAACATCATTTTTTCACAAAAACAGAATGATCAATTACATTACAAAATACAAAATATATATATAAAAACATCTACATATATATAAAAAAAGTATTTTTTCACAAAACAAAATATATATAAAGACATAAAAACATAAAAACACAAATCATATTACTTTTGGATTTGTTTTGCGATAAGGTCCTTGTATAACTCGACTTCATATTTGAGGACTTTGTTGTCCATCTCAGTCCACTATGCTTGTCATAGTGCATGATCTCGTTCCTCCCTCATCTACTGATACTTCATCTGGGTTGAGGCCAGTTTCCACATCAAGTCTTCGATTGTCTTGCAGAAGTGGTTGCACTCCCACAAACATCTCTTCGTGTGAGTCTCAAACTTGCTTTCATTTTTTTAGCTCAACAAGTTTGTCTAGAAGATATGCATAGGAATGACGTCCGTTTGGTATTTATATTCAAAATCTAGATAGAACAATGATTACATCTTTTGGATACGAATCATTTTCTTGCATAGATAAACGAAAGGTTTTTTTTTTTTTTTTTTAAGACTTCTTTGTGCATATAACATCGAGCACATCAATCTGTACTAATTATTACCTTTAGCATGATTACATGTAACTAGAATCCATGCTAGTTAGAGATTCTAGGTACATGTAACTAGAAACATGTGCTTTGTATTAACTTTTTTAACTTTCTTTTTTTATATATATATTAATTACATATGAATCTATTATGATACCAAAATATATATATATATATATATATAGAAGTAATTATTACCTTTAATTAATTTTTAAAAATTATTTCTTATTTGATTACACATAAATACAAGTAATACTAGTTAGAGATTCTTGTTATTTCTAACTAGGAAAATGTGATTTTTTTAAAATTATTTAAATTTTCATTTTATTTAATTTTATCTTTTGAAGAGCATGAGATTTCTCACATAGATAAATGATTTTTTTTTTCTCTTTAGTACATATAACATCTATCACGTCATTTGCACCAGTTATTAGTTTTAGAATGATTAACTAGATTTAATGCCAATTAGAGATTCTAGGTATATGTAACTTGATACATTGTTTTGTATTAAATTATTTTTTTAATTACATTTGAGTATTCTATAGTAAAAAAACTAAAAAATATAAAAGAAATTAGTACATTTTAAATATTTTTTATTTAATTACATCTTTTTGATGAGCATGAGATTTCTTACATAGATAAACGAAAAGTTTTTTTAGACTGCTCTGTGCATATATCATCTCTCACATTATTTTGCACTAATTATTATCTTTAACATGATTATGTGTAACTAGAATCCATGCTAGTTAGAGATTCTAGGTACATATAACTAAAAACATGTCCTTTGTATTAAATTATTTTTTTTATATTAATTTCATCTGAGTATATTATGGGAAAAAAAAATCCTAAAATATAGAAATAATTATTATCTTTAATTATTTTTTTAATTAATTACACTAAAATACAAGTAATGATAGTTAAAGATTCTTGTTACATGTGACTAGGAACACGTGATTTGTTTTAAATTATTTTTTATTTAATAATATTTAAATATGAAGAGAATTTTTTGAGATGTTTCAGTGTATTTAACACCTTCCACGTTACTTTGCAGTGATGACGTAATGCTATTTTAGTGGCTTTTTACATGTCACTAGAAATATACAAGGGACACGTGTCATTTACTTACATTTGAGTATTTCTATTACATAAACAAATGGTGCAGCTAGAAACACATGTAATATTTTACTTAATTATTTTTGATTAATTATTTAAAGAAAGAAAGTCCAAAACATATATATATAGTTATTACCTTTAGTATGACTACATGTAACAAGAAGTGATGATAGTTAGACATTCTAGTTACTTGTAACTATATTTTTAATTAAATTATTTTTTTATTTAATTACATGTAATTTCAAGTAATGCTAGCAATAGATTCTTTCTTACTTTGTAACTACCAACATGTGTTTATGAGTTTTAGTTATATGTAATTGGATTAGTGTTTTTTTAGTGACATGTATCTAGAAATAAGGAAACATCAAATATATTACTACAAAATATGATAAGACATGTATCTACAATATGATAGTTAAAAAATAAATCCATAGCACAATTATACAAAACGAAATCATAAAAAACACATAAAAAAATGTTATAGACATGAAACGAAATTGTTCAAAGCGTAAAAATGAAATTAATCAAAGTAATTAGTCTAAGTAGGGGGTACATCATTCAGTTTTGCTAATAATTTTCTCGCTAAGTAATCATTCATTATCCAATATTTCTCTGGATCATGCAACAGGGCTTCGATAATCAATGCCCTCTCTCGTCTTATCTCATCCCTTGTGATGTTTGGATAAATTTGCTCCCCTAGTCATATTTCCTTCATGAAGTACATTACAAAAAATCCACAATCTTTGCTGTATTTTTAAGGGGAAAAATTAGTATTATCACATTAACAAGTGTAGCATAAAAATAATATTAAAAACTTTTTTTTTTTACCTTGTTGGAGCCTGTTGGGGAGTTTATTTGGCCCCGATCAACCTAGAATCAGACTTAGTTTTTGACATATGCTATTTTCGATGTTTCTTAATAAATCATTCGACAAACAATTTCTGGAAAAACAGATATAAATGAAACTATGTAAAAAAATAAAATAAAACAAATTTGTACTACTTATATCTTTTAACATACCAATCTTCTTGCATCTCTGAAATAGGAATCACCATCTCGTCTTTTGACTCTGGGATGCAATGAGCTATAAAATCTCCATGTGTTCTCATGTGTATCGAAAATTAGCAATGCCCAATGGAAGTCTGATGCACATCGTCCCGGAGAATTCATTGAAAAATGAATATATCTTTAATCTTCATTTAAAGATTTTTCTAGTTGCGGATAGAAATAATCTTGAAGAAATTTTGTTGATTTATCATTCATCATTTTCTGTATATTTTGATCACATGTTAGATATATTTTACTAAAAGATTACAAGTTTATAATATCATACAAAGACTGATGTGTTTTTTGTATTTTTGCCCACGTCGTGCTTATTGTGAAGAATGATTTGTTCAGCAAAATCTACTGCGTTAGACTAAGCCTTGCAACCTTTTGTTCTTGCCTCTTGAACAAAATTTCAACATACGTCTTTATAATCTACAAAAATAATATTATTTTCGTAACTTTAAATATGAGTAATGTAATAAATTTTGAATTTAGTGACATTTTAGTAGCACAAAAATAAAAAGGTTTTTGTAACTTACAATATTCAAAACCTTTGTTTCGACAAGCATGCCAAACAAATCACGTAATGAGACCTGGGCTTCTATTCCTTTACCACCAAAAACAAGACACCTAATGTTGACATTTTGTGTAATTAGTTTATGTAGTATAATATGAAGAACGAGTTAGTGAAACAAACAAATGTTACGTATAAATTAGTACCCTTATTTTTCAAGATCATAAATCTGCTCCATCAGTTGCCATTCATCTTCATCCAGGAATGGTGCAACTAAACTATTTAAGTATTTTAGAACATATACTTATAGGGAGGGCCATGACACATCATTTAACTGCTGCTGGATTATTATAATTCAATCAAATAGTTATCAACAGGTTTTCATTTATTGACTCAAGCCAAGCATACAAAATCATGTTGTCAATGTCTTCGATGTATTTCAACAAGCCATATGATATGAATTGTTCCTTGTTTGCATAAAAACTTGTTGCAAAGAGATGCATACATAGCAATCGAACTATGTCACTATTTTTTTGTGTTTGTGAGACCCTTTCTTTTTTCTTTAGTAAGATCTTTTATCATCCAAATAGTAAATCTCAAGACACGTTCCAATTTGTTTCTCATAACAAATAGCGATGACACTCTTGTCCCATAATTGCTATTGATGATTTCAATACTTGATGCCGAATATGAAGCGTATGTCACACGGTTTAAACTTAATGTATTTCCCACTAATTTTGATTGCATTCTTGTAGGGATTGAATCGAGCAATTATGTCAGTTACATGCCTCGAATATGTGATATATTGTGAACTTTTTAGTTACATGTTTACAGTATAGTAAATATTCTAAATTTTTTAATTACATGTCTTCGATATGTTGATATATTTCTATTAAATATATTGATGTATTTAGTTATGTGTCTCGAACTGTGTTAAATATTGCAAGTTTTTTAGTTACATGTCTCTAAGATGTTAGATACATGCTACTAAATATATTCATGTTTTCAAATTTCCGTATCATGTCTCGAATACATTTGCATGTGCATAATTACAGGTCATCTGTGTAATATTAGTTACACGTAACTATTTTGATGTAGAAAAAAGTTAGAATTACACATGTATTTTATACATAAATTACACATAATTACAGGCCATTTGTCTCTTTATGCTGTAAAGAGACAACCTATACTATTTTTTTTTTCGATTTTTGCGTGAAATGGTCATAATCTGTATGTTGAAATACTCTTCGTGCAATAGTAGTGGAAAATAGAGTAAAATCATGAAGAATGAACGCAAAATAGTCGTAATGGATTCTTTGCATGAATAACATTTTACCTCTTTTTTTAGCATAATGTGATTCTTCATCACCAAAAAACTTAGATATTGTGTTTATACTCGTCATTTTTGAAGAAGAACAAAGGTTTTCGGTGTATGTTTTCAAAGTTTTTGTGTAAAAAAGGAAGGTTGAGAGTTTTCTAGGGTTTGAGTGTAGGAGAAGACGTTGGAGAGACTTTCTGGCTGAGTTGAGTGGAACGATTTTTGTCATGTTGCCATGATGTTCAGAAATTTTGATCAATACGGCTATGGGCGCATGTGTTTGGCTTCAAGACCGCTTGACCTTTGGTTTCCATCTTTTTTAAATGCTGGGGACTAAAATGAATTGTGTAATTAAGGCTGGGACTTTTTTAGGGCGAAGGTAAGAGACTATCGAGTTAATGCCCCTATTCTAATTTTACCTACTATTTCTTTTTTAAATTTAATTGGGTGCAAAATTTGTTCAATTGTCCAGTTCGAAAAGAATTTACGTTTATCGCAGTAATGTGCAACCATAATAAAACTTCATAATACACTAACATGAGTTGGTCCAAGTGGAAGGGATTTGGACTCCCTTAAGCAATGTCTGGGGATTGAATTTTGGGAGGTTGTGTATGGAGAGTGCTCTGTTAGGAGAGGTGCCCGTTTCGACGCCCGACCAGTACCTCGAGGGATTAATCTCCGTCAATCATGGCGTGAGGATACCCTGGTTTACACCCAAAAAAAATAAGAAAATTTGGTGAAAAGTCCCATCCCATAAAACCATCACTCTGCGAGGTCCTATAACAATGATTTTTTAACACATGAAATAGTTCTTAGAAAGTGATTTTTTTAATCTTGAGATCTCTCAATAAGATTTCCAAAATAAAACTTCATAATACAAAGTGCAGTATAAAATTTTAATATATCATCATTTTCCCTTTGCATCGAAATAATAATCTCAATTAACGAAATTGGTATTCCAACCAATTAGGCCAATTTAACACAAAATTAGAAGTTTTGGGAGAAATATACAGAAATTGAATCATTAAAGTGCGATGTGTTATTGTTAAAAATATGGTATGTGCAAAAAAAAATAAAAAAAAATATTGGCATTCAGAATAGTTTTTAAACGCATTCCGAACATTTTTTTAAAGGAACGCCGGGATTTCCATATCATATCATAAATTGTCATGTGTAATTGTACCATTCAAGTACCACATAGCATTTAACTATCATACCATACCAGCACATATATGAATTTGTGATAAAAATTATTGTTGGCCCTGTAAACTATCAAAGAGGGGTTGAATTGGGTAATAATAAAATATTATTAAATAATTAGCACTTCAAAAAATTCAAATAATTAATTTTAACCTTAATTAATTATTATCTTTATAGCAACGGATATGTGTTATCAACTAGGTGCACACCCAAATAACAAAATATAAATAATATAAAGAAAGCAATACACCAAAAATTTATACTGGTTCACCAAGTTATATTTAGCTAATCCAGTCATCTGAGCTAAACGGAAAGTCGTATCCACTAATCATTAAGATTCCTTTAAACAGGTAGAAACCAAACATTTACACAACGATTCTTTTCGCAGGCTCATAATCAACCTTTACAATTTCCTTTTCCTAGGCATAGGAATAAAATTTTCTTTTTCTCAAGTTTAAGAATAACCTTATTTTTTTCTCAGACTCAAGACTAACCTAATTCTTTCACAAGCTAATAATCAAACCAAATTCTTTTATAGCTTGGGTTAAGAATTAAACATCACAATCACTCCAAGTATCCTTTCCCAAGTAAGGATGGAACATTTACAATTCATTCGCAATTAATCCTAATCAAGAAGAATTACACCTAACTCTTTTCAAGGGAAAAGAGTAATTTAACCTTTTTGTATTTAGATAAAGATCAAATCTTAATTTATTTACCAGTAGAGATTGAAACCCAAAATTACCCCAGATTAAACACTCCCAATAGTATCTAATCCGACACACAACTCACCAAGTACAATAAAATTGATAAGTTCTTCCCACTCGAAATTTCTACCATCTCAAATCAATTTAAACTCAATTAATATCCCGATAATTACTAGTGATAGAATTAAGTGAGAAAACAAAAATCTGATTATAAAAATAATATGGGTAGCACAAACTTAAGCATATAATCAGATTATCACACAAATCGTTTTAAAAGATTTTTCTATATTTTTAAAGTTCAGAAACGATTTCACAAGATCAATTATCCAAGCAAGTGATAATAATAATAATAATAAATTCAATTAAGAATAAACTTGGAACACTTTCACCAAAAAAAACATAAAAATCTGATTATAATAGATATGGGTAGCAAACAAATAAGTATGTAATAAGATTTTCACCAAAAATCGTTTTAAAATATTTTTGTGATTTAAGGTTCAGAAAACGATTTTATCAAGATCTTATCAATTAAGCAAATATAGAAAAATAAATACGCAATAAAAACTAATAGCTTGGAAAGATCTTACCAGGATAACACTGAAGAATTATAAATTGAAATGCTAGACGACTAAACTAGGTAATACTAACACAATCAACACTTTAACTAAAGAACTTCTCAACAATTAATCTTATAATTTGATCTCTCAAAACAATATCAAAATGATGACTCTTAGAAAAGCTTAGGAACTTAATAGTTCTTAATATTGTCTATTTTTTTATGTGAAATCCGCAGGTCTATATATAGGGAATTAAAACATGCCCTCCAACGGTTAGTTTTCAAATAATAAGTATCTAAAAAAACACCTATAGACTCCATATATCATTATATTTCATTTTAAGTATAATTTACTTAAATAAAACTTTCAAAACATCAAATTGAGTCCCTCAAAAAAATTTCAAATTCAAATCGATGAGATAGAAAGTATTAAAAGGACAAATTTAAAAACACTTTAATTTCATGAACCAAATCTATAGGGATATTTAAATAGGAGTATTATATCTTTAATATATCCATATCCCTAAGATCTCTCAATCAAGTAAACAAATAACGGCTAGTTTTTAAATAAATCCCAAAATTCCACAAATCCTGAAAGCCAACCATAAGTTTACCTACCAAAAGGTGTAGGTCGACCTCTCCATTCAAGATGTAGCCCAAGATCAAAACTCTTCGCCCATAGGTCGACCTACTATTCTTTGTCTATCAACCTGACGATTCAAAGAGTTTGACAAGTCGACCTCTCACTTTTGTCTGTCAACCTAACGATTCAGAGAGTTTGTTTTTTGGCCATGGGTCGACCTAGGAGTCAACCTAATGATTCAGAGAGTTCATTTAATTTTCATAGGACGACCTCTCACACACCACAAGTTGACGTAACAATTTAGAGACTACACAATTTCATCACCTTCTCATCGGTTGACCGGACCTTCTATGTAGGTCGATCGATCCTGCTTGAACACTTTTTCCTTTATTCAATTCTTCGATGTTTTTGCCCCTTTATCCGATTTCTTTTCTTGATAAACTTAACTAACACTTAAATTCAATTTTAATCACTAATATAACTTAAGTTCATATTTCTTCTTCAATTTCACATAAGAGCAAATATGTTTAAGTATTTAGGATCTTAATAAAAATCACAAAATTATAAATTCATTTTCGTGTCGTGTGTGATCGTAATCGGGATATATTAAAAGTAAAAATTAACCGGAGTTGTTTTCCCCTAAATTCTTCAAAATCTTTAGTCTCTTAACATCAATCATCTTTGTCGGTGTCTTTAGCACCCATTTAGCATTTTTTTCAACTTCTTCATGATAATATATTCACTGGATAATAAACTAAAACACTGAATAAAATCGTTAGTTCCATAAAAAATATCAACATTTAATTGTCCATCAAAATTTTAGGATCAACAATCTCCCTCTTTTTAATGATGAAAATTAACTTTGATATTTTTGTCAAAATAATATGTAACCACACTCCTCCTAAATTTGAGGACGGATTTTGAACTCAATAAAGCACAATCATGAAGAGAATCATAAAATATTCAACAAAGCACAAATAATCTTCTTAATAATTTCAAAACATGATAAATAATTAAAGCTCCTTCTTAAGATATTCAACAAAACAATACAAGCTCCCCCTTAAGATATTCAACAAAACATCAATAAATTCTCCCCCTTTGTTATCTCAAAAAGTGGGAAAGGAGAACCACAAATAAACACTACTCTAGGTAAACATCATTATGCCTAGCCATTTCCAAACCATGAATGATTTTCACAAACTGATATTCCTCTAAAGGTTTGGTAATGATATCAGTAAGCTGGTCGAAGGTATCAATATATTCAATAACAATGTCCCTTTTTTTTAATGTGATCACGAGTAAAGTAATGTCTAATTTCTATGTACTTAGTTTGTGAGTGTTATATAGGATTCTTACTTAGACAAATAGCACTTTTATTATCACAATAAATCAGGACTTCCTTTATACATATTCCAAAATCATTTAACTGTTGCTTAATATATAAAATTTGAGCACAACAGTTATTAGCTGCCACATACTCAACCTCAGTAGTGGATAAAGCTATCGAATTCTATTTATTACTTGACCAAGAAACCAAGGCATGTCCCAACAAATGACATGACCCACCTGTGCTTTTTCACTCAACTGTGCAACCGAAAAAATCAGCGTCGGAGTAATTTATTAATTTAAAATCACTCCCCCTAGGATACCATAATCCTAGGTCAGTCGTCCCATTTAAATATAATTTTTTTTTGCTTAACCGCAGTCAAGTATGATTCTTTAGGATAAGACTAAAATCTAGCACATAAGCAAATGATATACATAATGTTAGGTCTACTAGTAGTTAAGTACAACAAGGTACCAATCATACCTTAATACATTTTTTCATTAACGTTTTTACCCGTATCATCTTTATCTATCTTTGTAGCTATTGCCATGACAGTTTTGTACTCTTTAGGGCCATTCAAGCCATATTTCTTTAACAATTTCTTGGTGTATTTAGTTTGGTTTCTGAATATCCCTTCTTTGGTTTGCTTAATTTGCAACCCAATAAAGAAATTTAACTTTCCCATCATACTCATCTCAAATTCAACCTGCATTATCTTGGCAAACTCTTGGCAAATATCCTCGTTAATAGTTCCAAACATAATATCATCAACATAAACTTGTACTAATAGGATATTAGAATACGTTTGCTTAACAAATAGCTTTATATCGCAAGTATCCTTTCGAAAACCATATTCAATAAATCATCTTTTAATTACAAAACACCAACACTATGTGGATTATTATTATAGATAAATATTTATATAATCAAGTCTACTCAATCCATCAAAATAGACAAATTACTAAATTTAGTCAATATGTCTTTCTCATGATACCAAATAATATTAAGCTAATTCAAGATGCATAACATATCAGCTCAATTTAACCCATTTATATAAAAGATATATTCATGAGTAAGAGCACATTATACAAATGGTCCTATTAACATGCAACAAGTCATTTATAACACTTAGTGAGATCATCAACACTTGATTCATTTTCTAATTCACTTAACATGTTTTAAAATTAAACACATGATAACTACTTCGTATAAACACATAAAATCATGTTAATAAGCCTTAACTAAAAGTGATTCCAAGAATCACCATGCAAAGTTTCTAAGACAGCAAGTGAATACATCATATAAAACATGTCTTAGAAACTATCATCAACTTACCTATTTGGCAAGTCGGGAATCTCTCTCTTTAACAAATTTAATAAATTTAAACCGCGAGGGGTTAGGAGTACCTTTTATATTTTTCGGGGTAATTTTACTTTTTACCTCATTTGTACTGATGATTACTTTGAGTGCACCATTTCTCTTAGACTGCCTGTATCCTCTCAACCTTTGATTATTGTCATTTAATTTTCTGATACTTCCATTTGCACATGTCACTTGTGACTTCCTGGTGATATCCTATCTTGGATTTGATAATTCCTTTTTAATTTCATGTTTCGCTTGTGGCTTCTTTGTAGTTTCACATTCCGATTTGGTGCATCTTTTCGCTTTGCACGCATCGCTTGTGAATCTTTAGTGACTTCTTGTTTTGGTTTTGATATAACTTTTATGTTTGCTCCTTCGGGTCCACTTTCAATATTATGTAATTCTGCACAAGATATTTCAACAGTTCTAGTGGCCTAGTAGAATACCCAAGAGGGGGAGTGAATTGGGTAATTAAAAATTTATCAGAATAATACTTCAATAAATCAAATAATTAATTTTAACCCTAAATTAATTATTATCTTTATATCATAGCGGAATTAAATAATCAACTAAGTGCACACCAAATAGGAAAAATAAACAAAGTAAATATTGCAGTATACTAGAGATTTACACTGGTTCACCAAGTTACTCTTGGCTAATCCAGTCCCTATAGCCCCACGGAGAGTCGTACTCACTAATACTCAAGATCCCTTTAAAGGTAGGAGCCAAACCCTCACAACGATTCTTTTACAGGCTCAAAATTAACCTTTACAAAATCATTTTCACAAGTTAAGAAAGAACCTCTATTTTTTACAGGTTAAAGAATAACCTAATTCCTTTTAACACTAAGGTAAAAGAATCAAAACCTTACCAACACGCCAAATATCCTTTTACCCGGTAAAGATTGAACCGTTACAAAATTCACTCAAACTCAATTCTATTCAGGAAGAATTACTACCTCAATCTCTTTACAAGAAGAGACTGAAAATTGACTACCCTTTGATTAAATACCTCCAACAGTATTTAATCCGTCACACTACTCACCAATACAAATTGATAAGCAAAATATCTCAATCGGAGTTTCTACCACCCTAGATAAATTAAAACTCGATTAATATCCCAAATCTAGTGATAGAAAGTGTAAGATTGAAAATCTAAATTTAAATAAAATATGAGTAGCAAATAATTGAATACGTAATCAGATTCAAAAAATTGTTTATAAAATATTTTCTTTGACAAATAATCAAAAACAATTTCTAAAAATAAATTTCCAAATTTAGACAAGTAATGCACAAATAAACAATAATTGAAAATATCTCACCCGGAATCCATAAAAAAATAAATAAATAGCATGATGTTACTTTAGATCCGATAGCAGCAAAGATTAATAGCCAATGATTCAAGATCGTCTCTTATAATAGCTCACAAATTCAGTATGATAACTCTTAGAACAACTCAATATGATTTCTTAATCTTTTAGCTCACTTATCTTTATTCATGATAAATGAAATTCGCAGGTTTATATATATGGAAAATAAATCAGCTCTCTAACGGCTAGTTCCCATGTATCATGATACTTAAATGCTCTCTTAGACCCCATATGTCATTATGAATTCATTTGGTTCAATTCATTTAATTATAGCTTTTAAAAACTTTCAATTAAGTCTCCCAAATATTTCTCAATCTCAATTAATTATAATAGAAATAATTGTATGTACCAAATTGAGAAATATTAAAATTTAATGAATCAAATCAATAGGATTTAGATATTAGGTGAAGCATATCTTAAATATGATAATATCCCTGAAATCTCTCTCAAATCCCAACAAAAAACGGTTACTTTTGGATATAATTTCAGAATCAACAGTATCCTAAAACAGCGCCCCCAGTCGACCGGTCAAGCGACTGCCCAATTCAGGATGTAGCCAAGCTAATGTTGTTGCGTTCATTGGTTGACCTATCTGTCGACTTGAAGATTCAGAGAGTTTGATTTACCTTCACCGGTCGACCTACCTGTCGACTTAGAGATACATAGAATTCATCTTCCCTTGGCCGGTCGACCTACCTGTCGACTCAGAAATACAGAGAGTTCATCTTCTCTTGTCCAGTTGACCTACCTGTCGACTTAAAGATACAGAGAGTTCATGCTGTTTGGTCCGGTCGACTCATCAGTCGACTTATGTCTACTGGATCTCTTTTCTGAACTCGTTTTTAACTCTTTATTTTTTACGTTTTCACCCATTTAACTATTTTCTCTTCTAAATTAGCTCCAATAATTTCTTAAATTCTATTTTAGTCAATTATAAATATTTCTTTTAAAACACATAGGAGCAAATAATTTCATCTTATCAAAACACATATGAACAATAAAATTTTTTTGTACCGTGTGTGTTCCTAATTGGGATATTAATAGTTGAAATTCACTGAGTTGTTTTCCCAAATTTCTTCAAACTCTTAATTCTTCATCATCATTGACATCATCATTTAGCATCCATTTATAATTTGTCATTGTATTTTCATTACAGGAACTTAATTAACTGAAACACTTGAACAAACCATTAGTTTCATCAAAACATCAACACCTAATTGTTCATCAAAATTTTAGGATCAACAAGTTTTCTTCGGTATCCATTTCATTTTGGATCCGTCCTTGTTAGATATAAACTTAGGGTTCCTAAATGGACATGATACTTTCAAATGTCCAACTCTGTTGCAATAATAACATCTCAAGTTTGATCGATTACCATAAAAAGAACGAGTTGTAGAATAAGAATCATTTCTAACAATATCAACAAAACTGTCACTGGCTTGTGATGAAGGATAAAATAATAAAACATATCTACTTTGCTTAGAAAAAATATTTTCAGAATCTCTCGAAACAGACTTAAGGTCAGATTTTTATTTTTCAAAATTATTCTTAAGTAGATCGATTTTATAAACAAAATCTAACATTTGCTTAGAAATCGTATCAAGATTATTTTTTAAAACTCTGTTTTCCTTTTCAAGAGAATCCACTTTAGAGAGCAAATTATTAATTTCAAAGACAACATCCGAAAATTCTTTTATACCACAATAATCATCCAAATACACTTTAAATTTTCGGACACTTTTTCCACCATTTTCAAAAGAATCGATTTTTCTTTTTAAATTCAAGCTCTCTTTAGCAAAAAGTAGTGTAAATGAAAGTAATTTTTTCAAAATAATATGGATATTTTCATTATCATAATATCTATCACTACTCACTAATACCACAAGAATCATACATGACATTAACATATAAAGATCTATCACCATCAAGAGAAGATACACAAAAAACATCATCCATGGTGTGTGCACGTGACCGGTTTAACTAGGATGTTAAGTCTAATCGAGCTAAAACTAACTCTGATGCCAATTGTTAGGCCAGTGAGTTACCCAAAAGGGAGGTGAATTGTGTAGTAATAAATAAATTATCAAATAATTAACACTTCAAAAAATTCAAATAATTAATTTTAATCTTAATTAATTATTATTTTTATAACAGCAGATATGTATTATCAATTAGGTGCACACCCAATCAGGAAAATATAAATAATGTAAAGAAAGTAGCACACAAAAAATTTATATTGGTTTACCAAGTTATTCTTGGCTAATCTAGTCCTTCGAGCTCCACGGAGAGTCACACCTACTAATCACTAAGATTCTTTTAAACAGGTAGGAACCAAACATTTAAACAATTATTCTTTTCACAGGCTCAGAATGAACATTTACAACTTCATTTTCCCAAGCTCAGGAATAACATTTTCTTTTACCCAAGCTCAAGAATAACCTTATCTTTTTCCTAGGCTCGAGACTAATCAAATCATTTCACAAGCTAAGGATCAAATCTAATTCTTTTATACCTTAGGCTAAGAATTAAACATTACCATCACTCTGTTAATCCCGAGATTTTGATGAACAATTAAATATTAATATTTTGGTGGAACTAATGTTTGATCAAGTGTTTCAGTGATTTAAAGTTTCTGTAATGAAGATGTCAAATTAAATGAATGCTAAATGAAGATATCAAATGGAATGGATGCTTAATGAAGATATCAAGATGATGAAGAAGTATTAAAAGTTTGAAGAAATCAGGGAAAATAACCCAGGTAAATATTAACTCTTAATATCCCATTTAGGAACACACACATGGCACAAAATGAATCTTATCTTTTATGTGTGTTTTTGTTAAGTATATTTATTTGCTCCTATGTGAATTAAAAATAAATATTTTTGAATGACTAAAATGGAATATGAGAATATTAGTGGAGCTTATAATGGATAAAGGGGCAAAATCATAAAAGAAAGTAGGTTAAAAACTAGATCAGAGAAGTGATTCAAAATGAGGCAGTCGACTGAGGAGTTGACCAGAGAAGGAAGATGAAATATCCTGAATTGAAGAGTCGACCGACTGGTCAATCTATGAAAACATCTACACTCTCTGAATTTGCAAGTCGATCTAGCGGTCGACTAGTAAAAGCATGCTAAATTCTCTGAATCTGCGAGTCGACCAAGCGGTCAACCTATAATCGTTGCGGCGATGGTTTGGCTGTAAGCGGCATTGGGCAGTCGACTGAATGTGCTGGTTCAAGATATTAGGATTTGAGAGAGATTTGAGAGAGATTTAAGGGATATTATCTATATTTAAGATATGGTTCGTATACTAATTAAATCCCTTCAATATGGTTCATTAAATATTAATGTTTCTCAATTTGGTAATTAAAATGGATTCTACACTCATTTATTTTGATTGAGAAATATTTTGAAGATTTAATTGAGAGTTTTAAAAGTTGTTATTAAGTGAAATTGAACCCAAATGAAGTCTTTATGTTATAAGGGGTCTATAAGAGTATTTTTATTGTCATGACACTTGTAAACTAACTTTTAGGAGGCTAATTACATATGCCTTTATATAGACCGGCGAATTTTCTAAGTAAAGCTAATCATTCTAAGAGATATAATCACTTTATATCATTTTGAGAGAGTTTTTATAAGAATTATCATTCTAAGTCATTGTGAGCTGTTCTAAGAGTTATTCTAATAATCAACTGCGATCAAGTTTTGCTAATATCGGAATTGAAACTACATTATTCTAATCATTAATATTGTGAATTTCGGGTGAGATCTTTCCATACTGATTATTGTTTGATTATTATTTTATATTTGGAAATTGATCTTAGAAATTATTTTTTAATTTTTGAAGAAAATATTTTTTCAAATAATTTCTTGAATCTGATTATGTGCTCCAATTTGTTACCCATATCTTGTTAAAATTAAATTTATGTATCTCGCATATTTCTATTACTAGTTAGGATATTGATTGAGTTTTTATTTATCTGGGGTGGTAGAAACTCTGAGTAAGATTTAATTATCAATTTTTGTATAGGTGAGTTGTGACGGATTAAATATCATTGGGGATATTTAATCAAGGGTAGTAGAGTTTTAGTCTCTTCTTGTAAAGAGATTAAGGTAGTGATTATTCCTGGATAAGAATTGCGTTTTTGTTTGGAGTGATTTTGTAATGGTTCAATACTTACCGGGTAAAAGGATATTTGGAGTGTTTTGGTGAGGTTGTGATTCGTAAGCCTTGTGTTAAAAAGAATTAGGTTATTCTTTAACTTGTAAAAAGTAGAAGTTATTTCTTAGCCTGAGAAAATAAATTTGTTTTGGTGAGGTTTTGTTACTTTCTTAATTTGTTTATTTTTGTTATTTGGGTGTATACTTAGATTAATTTTAGTTCCGCTGTGATATAAAAATAATAATTAATTTAAGCATAAAACTAATTATTTGATTTATTCAAATATATTTTGATAATATTTTTTATTACCCAATTTACCCCCACTCTTGGGTATTCTACTGGGCTAACACACTCCAAGTATCCTTCTCAAGTAAGGATGGAAAATTTACAATTCACCCACAATTGATCATAAACAAGAAGAATTACACTTAACTCTTTTCAATGAAAAAGAGTAACCTAACATTTTTGTACTTAGATAAAGATCAAATCTCAATCTCCTTACCAGAAGAGACTAAAACCCAAAGCTATCCCTGATTAGACACTCCCAATAGTATCTAATCCGACACACAACTCACCAATTACAATAAAATTGATAAGTTTTTCCCACTCAAAATTTCTACCACCTCAAATCTATTTAAACTCAATTAATGTCCCGATAAATACTAGTGATAGAATTAAGTAAGGAAACAAAAATATAATTATAAATATAACACGGGTAGCACAAACTTCAGCACATAATCAAATTATCACACAAATCGTTTTAAAAATAAAATAAAATTATGCTTTTAAAGTTCATAAACGATTTCACAAGATCAATTATCTAAGCAAGTGATAATAACAATAATAAACTCAATTATAAATCTAATTATAATAGATATGAGTAGCACACAAATAAGTATGTAATCAGATTTTTGCCAAAAATCGTTTTAAAATATTTTTATGTGATTTAAGGTTCATAAAACGATTTTATCGAGATCTTATCAACCAAACAAATATAGAAAAATAAATACGCAATAAAAACTAATAGCTTGGAAAGATCTCACCAAGATAACACCGAAAAATTATAGATTGAAACGTTAGACAGCTCAACTCGGTGACAACTCGGTGATGCTAACACAATCATCACTTGAACTCAAGAACTTCTCAATAATTGATCTCCCAATTTGATCTCTCAAAATAATATCAAAATGATGACTTTTAAAAAAACTTCGGAACTAAATAGTTCTTGATATTATTTTTTTTTTTTTTATGTGAAATCCGCAGGTCTATACATAGAGAATTAAAATAAGTCATCCAACGGCTACTTTTCAAATGATAAGTATCTAAAAAACACATATAGATCCCATATATCATTATACTTTATTTTAGGTATAATTTACTTAAATAAGGCTTTCAAAAATTTCAATTAAGCCCCTCAATTTTTTTTTTTAACTCAAATTGATTAAGATATAAAGTATTAAAATGACCAATTTGAAAAACACTTTAATTTCATATACCAAATCTATAAGGATATTTAAATAAGAGTATTATATATTTAATGTATCCATATCCCTAAGATATCTCAATCAAGTAAACAAATAACGGCTAGTTTTTGAATAAATCCCGAAATTCTACAAATCCTGAAACCCAACCATAGGTTGATCTACTAGAAGGCATAGGTCGACTGCCCGATTCAAGATGTAGCCCAAGTCAAAAACTCTTTGCCCATAGGTCGACTTACGATTCTTTGTCTGTCGACTTGACGATTCAGAGAGTTTGACAGATCGACCTCTCACTTCTATCTGTCAACCTAACGATTCAGAGAGCTCCTTTAATTGCCATATATAGGTCGACCTCTGACACACCACAAGTTGACCTAACAATTCAGAGACTACACAATTTTATCACCTTCTCATCGGTTGACCGGACCTTCTATGTAGGTCGACCAATCTTGCTAGAAAACTTTTTCCTTTATTCAATTCTTCGATGTTTTTGCCCCTTTAACCGATTTATTTTCTCGATAAACTTAACTAACACTTAAATTCAATTTTAATCACTAATATAACTTAAGTCCATATTTCTTTTTCAATTTCACATAGGAGTAAATATGTTTAGGTATTTAGGATCCTAATAAAAAACACAAAATCATAAATTCATTTTTGTGTAGTGTGTGATCGTAATCGGGATACACTAAGAGTAAAAATGAACTTGAGTTGTTTTCCCTAAATTCTTCAAAATCTCCCGTCTCTTAACATCCATTATCTTGGTCAGAGTTTTTAGTATCCATTTAGCATTTTTCTTAACTTTTTCATGATAATATCTTCACTAGAACTAATAAACTGAAACACTCAATAAAACCGTTAGTTCTGTAAAAAACATCAATATTTAATTGTTTATCAAAATTTTAGAATCAACAATTGTTTATCACTTGTTCGCGTAATTTTTTTCCCCTCTTACTCAACCATCTATTTGTAACAATATATAGTCAATCAAAATTAGGCGTTAATCTTATCAGAAGTCTATTTTATTTTCTTTTACAAAGTTTCATTATGTGGTGAAAATTCATTATAATTTTTTGCTTATGCAATTATAGAAATTTACGTCACCTTTTTTTTCGCCACATCGAAAATTCATGGCATTTTCTTTTTATGTTATGCTAAACATTAATTGCATTGTTCACCACCTTCCCCCAATCAATTTTCTAGATCCCCCAATGTTCACCATCATCGCCACTGAACACCACCATCACCATAGTACAAATCACCAAATAAACATAAATTTGGAATTTTCTATATCTAAAGCACAGAAAAAAATAGAGATATCAAATAAATTTAAAAAACATTAAATTTACAAATCTATAACAAATTCCAGTAAAATTGTATAATCCACAATAAATTTCAGAATTTTTTATTTGTTCCTCTTCTTTTCAATCTGAATTTGTAAAAAAAAATCTAAAATTTTCTACATTCAAAATAGAGAGAGAGAGAGAGGCCTTCTAATGATGATGGTTGCCTTCGGCATGTGAGGAAGAAGGAAAAAGAAAGAAAAATCGTGACAGTGTGAGATAAAAGAAAACAAAATAAATAAACAAATATGGGAATCGATATTATGTGATGATAATTATCAATAATGCAACCAAAGTACATAAATAAACTAAAGATACAACATATCAGTTCATTTATTTTTTATGAACCTTGTGAAAAATCCAAGACTATCACTGTAATACCCGTAAAATTTAAATTTTTAAAAATAATATCTTATTTAAACATAATTTATATGTTTTTTGATATTATTTTATATATTGTGAAAATTTAAGAGTATGATTGAATATTTGTTGATTTCTAAAAGTGATAAAAATATATTCTTTCTTATATATTTTTATTTTTATTTGGTGGGGTAAATGTAATAGTTATATTTTTTTTGTATTTGGGTGTGTATAAAAATGTTTATAATTATATTTTTATTTGTGTGCGCATAAAAGTTCATGTATATATATATATTATTTGTGGTTATATAAAGATTCATATATCTAGGAGTTTATAAAGATTTATATAATTATATTTTTCATTGGAGATGTTCAAAGCTTGGTTGGTTATTTCGAGAGATAGTAAAAGATGGAAAAGAAAGAGAAAATACAAGGGAAAAAATGACAGGCCAAATGAAATTAAAAAATAAATAAATAGAAACATGAAGGCTTAAGCCTATATTAAACATCTTTTTACCAATACATTTCAAGTAGTTTATATTAGACCAAAAACTCCTATTAGTCAGATTTTATGTATCGTTTAATACAAGATTCAAAAAACCCTGATTTTCAGCAGACAAATTTTCCCTTGCATGATAGAGATTGAGAGTTTCAATATTCAATAAAATTATTTTATTAAAATCAAAATAATTAATGTTGTACATATTTTTTTTTCACAATCTAATTATATATTTAGATTTGTCTAAATAATATCAAATTCACTATTTTTTTCAATAGTTTCAGTTTTTATATTTATGTTATATTTAACATGATACTTCTACAATTTGTTAGTTTTCATATTCATGTTACACTCAACATGATATTTCAAGAATTTTTAGTTTTCATATGTTACATTTTAATATCCAAATCACCTTTATCAGTAAGTTATGTTACATTCAACACGTATATAATTTGTTTTATTATTAATATTAATTAATATTATTTTTTATTATATTAGATGTTATAGTCAACAATCAGGTGGGCACACAAAATGTAGTGGTGTTTTATATAACATTAATATCATAGATATTATTATATATAACATCCACATATATCCCAATTTAAAACTCTAAAAAAAAAAAAAATTAACATCAATTACCGAATGTTACATTCAACATTAGGGTCACATGAATTATAAGATGTTACATGTAACATTTACATGAAATACATTTTACAACTCCAAAAAAAATTATTAATATCTCATTTTAAAGATGGCGATCCCCTGATAATTATTGTGTTAAAAAAATAATTTTCAACAAATAGATTTGTGATAAAAATTCGCATGTTTCGTGTTCAACTATTTTGATTGGAAGTTACCAAATTTGTTTTCACGTGTTTAAAAGTAATTAAAACTGAATTATAGTGCCGCATATATTTACCAGATCTGATTCGCACATATTAGACGTTAAAATTTCATTAAATAAGAGTATATTAATCCACAAAACGGCAAAAGAAGTGATCGATGCAAATAAAACCTAATAGGTTAAATTGGTAGTGTCCACCTTAAAAAAAGACCTCCCCGCACATGCCTCAAAAAAATAATTCTTTAAAAAAATAAAGAAAATTAGATTAATATTATTTTACTAGTAAATAAGTAGTTAAGTACATTTATTTTTATTACAAAGTCATCTATTTATTACTATATAAATAAAATAAAATAAAATAATAATAATTCGCAATCGCACATCCCTTTAATATTAAAAATATGTTCAACTAAAATTTTATCATTCCATTAAACATTAAATAATAATATCAGTTTAAACATGTAAAACTAAAATGATTATAATATTAATTAATTTTTTTTTTTTAAATATATTCAACAATCCAAATAATAGATAGTTAACTCACATAAATAACATTAAAAAATTATTATCTGATACAAAATATTTTGTCGAACACAATAAATATAAAAATAAATTTATATAATTAAATAAAATACACGTATAATTATTCCAAAACCATGTTTAATGTGGATCTAAAACTAGTTATAAATTAAATTCTAAAGAAACCAATGAAACACTACAAGGAGTTTCTCTACTCAATTACATGTAATCATTTGTTAGAATTGATAAGCCAAAGAAAAATGAAATACAGCTCAGGTAAACAAAATCATCGGTCTCGAGCCTTCGGCCTTTTCTATCTACAGGCGGATTACTAGTAAGCAAGAGCTATTCGACTCGAGCCTTGGAACTTATTTGTTAAATTAAAACTAGTTTTTGACTCGCGTATTGCGTGGGTTTAGAAAAAAAATTATAATAAATTTTTACTTTTAAAATATAAAATAAATAAATATCATTTGGTTATTTTTGATATTCAGAAACAAATGCATAAATTTTAGAGAGTAATGACATTTTATAAATATCGAATATGATTATAATATTAAAAATTATATAAATAATCATAAAAGTAAAGTAATATTTCTATAAATTAACTTTTACTAATATACTAAAATAACAAATAAATAATCATAAATTAAAATTAATTTTATCAAGTCAACAAATTCTAATTTAATTATTTTAAATCGTATCTACTTTGAGTCGAAATATTTTTCGAATCACAATTATTTTTTAAATAATTTAAAACGTATATTTGTTTATTAATTAGAAAAAAAATATAATAAAACTAATTTTTTACTCAGTTTTTACTCGCGTATTGTGCGGGTTTAGAAAAAAAATTTATAATAAATTCTTACTATGATATTCAGAAACAAATGCATAAATTTTAATGAATAATGACATTTTATAAATATCGAATATAATTATACTATTAAAAATTATATAAACAATCATAAAAGTGAAGTAATATTTTTCCAAATTAACTTTTAGTAATAGACGAAAATAACAAACAAATAACCATAAATTAAAATTAATTTTATAAAATTTTTCAAGTTTACAATTTCTAATTCAATTATTTTAAATCGTATTTACTTTCTTGTTGAGTCAAAATATTTTTCGAATCACAATTATTTTTTAAATAATTTAAAATGTGAATTAGAAAAAATAATCATATATTTATTCATTAATTAAAAAAAAATTAAATTAACTAAAATAAAATGAAATAAAATTGAGTGCGACCACGTATTATTTGATATTTAAAATATATAGATAAGAACAAAGACACATTTTTAACTTTATTAAAATTTTCTCTCTCCTCTTATTTTTAAATTTTAAACTTGTTGAAAAATCCTCCCCATAATAAAATCATAGCCCCTCCTTGTTTTTTCTTCTCTTGTTTTGATTTGTTACAATAATTGCATAAATATATACTTACATTTGTGGTCCATCAAGTCAGTTGAGTCAGCATCATTTTTCCTTTAAAACGTCTACCTCCAACCTAAGTGGTCCATCACGAAATTTGTACGATGTTTGCATGGGAAAAGATAATATATCCAAATTAAAAAGAAGGATTATTTGCCCATTGCATCATATGACAATTAATTTATTTATTTCTTATTTTTGACGGACAAAATATATTTAAAATATATATATATATATATATATATATGATATGATATGAACGGTGGGTTAATTAAATAGTCAATTTCTAATAATATAAAAAAAAATAGCATTAACACAAATTGACAAACTAAGGTATCTAGATTCATTTCTTCTACTTAGGATAGCATTGTCTTATATATGTTGAAAAATGAACCAATTTTTTATTACAAATTGAAACTTCTGGTGTAGAAATCTAGTTAACAGTCGCAATTGGCCCGGTCAAAGCCCAGATGGATTTTCTGTGCTCAAGTGGAGATCTTGCGTATGGTGGGTGTTGCTAAATGGTCAATTGGTCAAAGTCCTTGTAGTTCAAGTTCGTACAAGCACAAAGACCGGTTGGGGTGTGCCCAGCGAAATCCATCTAGCGAGAGAATAACAGCTCGGAAAAAAAAGAGTGCAGTATTGACTTAAGTAGGAATTCTCGTAACATTTGAAACATTTATTAACCGCTATTTATAAGAGAGGAATCGGATTAGCCCCTGCAGATTTAGGACTCTAAGCGCGGTCAATCAAAGTAATTCGGCACGTCCCTAATGAAGAGATGCATGATATAACGTAGGCCAATGGGCCTTATGGTTTGGCCCACCAAGAGAAGCCCACGTAGTAGCCCAAAGGATCAGGAAATGGGGATGCCTACAGGCATACATAAGCTCAGTTGGTGACCAGGAGACTCTACCCAATGACCGCTGGGTGGTGGCCAAACTGAGTAGAGGCGAATACCCTAACTCTTGTCGTTGGGCGGTTGGCGGACCGGACAGGGTGCGCTGGGTGGTACAATCAGCCTGTTTAGCGAACACTAAACAATAAATGGGGCTTTCTGTAGCGCAGTTAGTGGTCTGTAGTGGATGGTGGAAATATCCCTCATCAGTTTCCCTCACTCTTGAGCGACGAAGTACAAAGTATTGGGGAATAGAAGTTGCTCTGATCTATGTTGGTTACTGTGGAACGACCTGGAGGTTACACACAGGAGGTGATTGCCTGGCGTTTACTAGCGACGAATGGCAGGAACCGTTGGGATGATGATATGTGTCCCCTTGTCACATCGGGCACGTAGATCGAGAGCTTCTAGGTCGTTGGATTCTGAATCTTCATCTTTCACTCCCCCTTCAATCTCAATATAGAGGGGGTTCCGGAGCCTCATTTGTTACTTTGCATTCCTTGAGATTGCTAGAGTCCTCTAGAGCAAGTACCATTTGTAAGGTAGTATTTTTTACTCTCTTCTTACTCTTCGCTATGGCTTGGGCAGCAATCACCCTCTTCTCTTTGTGTTTTTTTAATTTGAGCAAAGGGGCCACATCATTGGAGACGACCCTCTCTCAACCTTATCAGCGAGGTGGGCGATCACCGGATTTTAGGAGGCTACTATTTATTTGCCCCCCGTTAGCGTGCTCCTGACTAGTGGCACGGCTCTAACTAGTACGTTACTGGAGAGGGTGGCTGATAGATCTGGTAGGGATGGGAGAGCACGTTCTTCTTGGGACCTGATAGTCAGCTGCGGACCTAATGAGTTTTCGATGGCTTAAATCCTTGAGTGGTGCCCTTAGCTCCCCATGCTCGCATGACACCCAAGAAGTCGCAGGGCACTGTCCGCTATGAGGTATCCCGAACGAGCCTTCTTTGGAAGTCGAAGTCCATTATAATTGACGATTTGATAGAATCCCAAAGTACATATACCTTTAAGAGCACTATGCGTATGTTATTGTCGGACCCCAATGACCAGGCACACAGAACACTGCCAAGGCACATAGTCATCTATCTTGACCAATTGAGGTCAGATCATTGATTCCCGTTGCACTGGTGCATCCAAGTTGTCTGTCAGTCGATGGGTTGTGTCCGTCACAACTCGCTTCGAACATTATCTGCTTGTTTGTGTTGGCACACATCATTTTCTTGGTCGAGGATATCACCTCAACCACCAAGTTTTTCTAGGGGTTATTCTTTGCTAAATCACTACCCAATATAGGGGTGGTACTACATATTATCCAAATCATTATTCATGGCCAGCATAGATTCCTCTACGCAGAGATGGAAATAAATTTTTTTTTTTAATCAGTAGAGAAGGCAATGAGTTCGGCCAGGGAGAGAGGCACCTCACCACCCCCGTCTAGCGGGAGTAGAGCCAACTGGTAAGAGGGTGATCCTGGTTTGTCATTGATCATAGACTGCAGCTTGTTTCTAATCATCATTTTCTTTTTCTAGGAAGTGAATGAGAAGCCTAGAAAGCTAACTACACTTACCACAAACCTCTTCAACCTTCGCGATCAAGTGCTCTATACGAAGTTCTTCAATTCCAAGAAGTTAGTCAAATCTACTCTATTCGATATTCAATTTTACCTTTTCCTATTACTACCACCTTTCTTCGTTTCAAATAGCCCAGAAAACAGTAAGTCATGCTCGTTGGTGTGTCACTTTCTTTAACTTGTGGTTTGTGTTGACCAACTAACACTCTTGTACTTATTCTTCTTTTGTAGACATGAACTAGGCTGCCATAGCCAAGAATGTCGTAATGAGTGGGAAAAAAATCCAGAGGCTACTGTCAACCAACCAGGCTATTCCGTCGGCCGCTCTAGCCGTCTCCCAGGCACCCTCTCTGCCCTGGATCTCCATTCTGGAACTGGTTAGATACCAGCAATGGCAGCCCTTATCCCAAATTGTGGAGCCTTCCCTCGATAACCAAAAAGATAAAGAGAAAATGATGGTCGAGGAAAAGGTTACAAAAAAGAAACACAAACATAAACGCCCCTGGTATGAGGGGGTCTCCGGTAGAGCATGATGAGGACAACACCTTCTTCGGGGCCCTAAACACCAGTGTTCCAGTTAAGTAATGCCTTTTCGAGAATCCAGAATACGTACCCAACTTCATAAACCATAGGATTTGTTGGCCCAGTAGAATATCCAAGAGGGGGGGTGAATTGGGTAATTAAAAAATTATCAGAATAATACTTCAAGAAATCAAATAATTAATTTTAATCATAAATTAATTATTATCTTTATATCATAGCCGAATTATATAATCAACTAGGTACACACCAAACAACAAAAATAAACAAATTAAATATTGCAGTACACCAAAGATTTATATTGGTTCACCAAGCTACTCTTGGTTAATCCAGTCCCCCGAGCCCCACGGAGAGTCGCACCCACTAATACTCAAAATCCCTTTAAAGGTAGGAACCAAACCATCACAACGATTATTTTACAAGTTCAAAATCAACCTTTACAAAATCCTTTTCACAGGTTAAGGAAGAACCTCTACTTTTTACAAGCTAAAGAATAACCTAATTCTTTTTAACACTAAGACAAAAGAATCAAAATCTCACCAACACTTCAAATATCCTTTTACCCAGTAGGTATTGAACTGTTACAAAATTCACTCAAAACTCAATTCTATCCAAGTAAGATTACTGCCTCAAACCAGCTACCCTTTAATTAAATACTCCTAATAGTATTTAATCCGTCACACCACTCACCAATACAAATTGATAAGAAAATTATCTCACTCGGAGCTTCTACCACCCTAGATAAATTAAAACTTGATTAATATCCTAAATCTAATGATAAAAAAGTGTGAGATTGAAAATCAGATTTTAAACAAAATATGGGTAGCAAATAATTGAGCACGTAATCAGATTCAAAAAATTGTTTATAAAATATTTTCTTCAATAAAGAATCAAAAACAATTTCTAAAGATCAATTTTCAAAATTAAACAAGCAATGCAATAAAGAAAGTAATTGGAAAAATCTTACCCAGAATCCACATAAAAAATAAATAGGGCGATGTCACTTTAGATCCGGTAACAACAAAGATTAATAACCAATGATTCAGGATCGTCTCTTAAAATAGCTCACAAACTCATTATGATAACTCTTAAAACAACTCAATATGATCTCTTAATCTTTTAGCTCACTTCTCTTGATTTTTTTTATTTTTTATTTTTATATATGGGAAATAAATCAGCTCTCTAATGGCTAGTTCTCATGTGTCATGACAATTAAATACTGTCTTAGACCTCATATATCATTATGACTTCATTTTAGTTCAATTCACTTAATTGTAGCTTTTAAAAACGTTCAATTATGTCCCCTAAATATTTCTTAATCTCAATTAGAATATAATAGAAATAATTTCATGTACCAAATTGACAAAAATTAAAACTTAATGAACCAACTTAATAGGATTTAAATAATAGATAAAGCATATCTTAAATATCAATAAATCCCCTAAATCTCTCTCAAATCCCAATAAAAAACGGGTACTTTTAGATATGATTTCGGAATGCACAGAATCCTGAAACAGTGCGCTCAGTCGACCGACCAATCAACTGCTAGATTCAGGATCAAAGATGCTACGTTTATCGGTCGACCTATCTATCGACTTGGAGATTTGGAGAGTTTGATTTACCTTCATCGGTCGACCTACTTGTCGACTTAGAGATACAGAAAGTTCAGTTTCTCTTCACCAGTCGACCTGCTTGTCGACTTCGAAATACAGAGAGTTTATGCAGCTTTATCTGGTCGACTGACTAATCGACTTATATATGCTGGATCTCTTTTCTGAACTCGTTTTTAACTCATTCTCTTTTACATTTTCGCCCCTTTAACCATTTTCTTTTCTAAATAAGTTCCACTAATTTTTTAAATTTCAGTTTAGTCAATTATAAATATTTGTTTTTAAATACACATAGGAGCAAATAATTTCGTCTTATCAAAACACACAAAAATAATAAAAACTTTTTGTTCTGTGTATGTGTTCTTAATTGGGATATTAAGAGTTGAAATTCACCTGAGTTGTTTTTCCTAATTTCTTCAAACTCTTAATTCTTCATCATTTTTGACATCATCATTCAACTTCCATTTATAAATTTGTCATTACATCTTCATCACATGAACTTAATTAATTGAAACACTTGAACAAACCATTAATTCCATCAAAATATCAATACTTAATTATTCATCAAAATTTTAGGATTAACAATCTCTCCCTTTTTTTATGATGACAATTAATTTTGATGTTTTCTTCAAAACAAAAATATAACCATACTCCCCCTGAATTCGAGGATGAGTTTTATAACTCATTTAAGCATCATAATGAAGATTTCAAAAAATATTATCAATAAAGCACAAAAAAATACTCCCCCAATTTAAAAATACTCCCCCTTAATAAAATATTAACTAATTTCTCCCCCTTTATCATCTTCAAAAACAAAATTTAGGGAGGGGGGAACACACACAAACTTCTACTCTAGGAAAATATTATTATGCCTAGCTATACCCAAACCACGAATGATTTTCATAAAATGATCTTCGGCTAGTGGTTTGGTAAAAACATCAGCGAGCTGGTCGGAGGTATCATTATACTCAATAACAATATCTCTTTTTTGAATGTGATCACAAATAAAGTGATGTCTAATCTCTATGTGCTTAGTTCGTGAGTGCTGTGTAGGATTCTTACTTAGACAAATAGCACTTTTATTATCACAAAAGATCGGGACCTCCTCTATACAAACTCTAAAGTCATTTAACTGTTGCTTAATATATAAAATTTGAGCACAACAGTTACCAACTACTATATATTCAGCCTCAGTAGTGGATAAGGGTATTGAATTCTGTTTCTTACTTGACCAAGAAACTAAAGCATGTCCAAACAAATGACATGATCCACTTGTGTTTTTTTGCTAAACTTTGTAACTGGTAAAATCAGATTCGGAGTAACTTACTAATTTAAAATCACAACCCCTAGGATACTATAATCCTAGGTCAGTCGTCCCCTTTAAATAACGAAAAATTCGCTTAACCGCTGTCAAGTGCGATTCTATAGGACAAGACTGAAATCTAGCACAAAAACAAACACTATATATAATGTCAGGTCTACCAGCAGTTAAATACAACAGGATACCAATCATACCTCGATACATTTTTTCATTAACGTTTTTGCCCCTATTGTCTTTTTCTATCTTTCTAGCCATTTTCATGGGAGTTTTATACTCTTTAGTTCCTTCTAAGCCACATTTCTTTAACAGCTCCTTGATTTATTTAGCTTGGTTTATAAATATCCCTTCTTTGGTTTGCTTAATTTGCAATCCAAGAAAGAAATTCAACTCTCCCATCATGCTCATTTCAAATTCAACCTGCATTATCTTAGCAAACTCTTGACAAAGATCCTCGTTAGTAGATCAAAAAATAATGTCATCAACATCCACTTGTACTAATAGGATATCAGAATCAGTTTGCTTCACAAAAGTGTTATATCACAAATACCCCTTCAAAAATCATTTTTGATCAAATATCGGCTAAGTCTCTCATACCAAGCTCTCAAAGCTTATTTGATCCCATACAAAGCCTTGTGAAGTTTAAATACGTGATTGAGAAATTTATCACTTTCAAATCCCGGGGGTTGTTTCACATAAACTTCTTCAGCTAGAAAGTCATTTAGAAATGCACTCTTTACATCCATTTGATATAGCTTAAAATTACGTGAACATGCAAAAGCAAGTAGCATTCTAATTGCTTCTAGTCTAGTAACAGGAGCATAAGTTTCATCATAATTAATTCATTCCTCTTGATTATAGCCCTGTGCCACTAATCTTGCCTTGTTTCTTATTACCATACTAGATTCATCCTTTTCATTTCTAAAAACCCATTTAATACCAATAACTGGATGAAAATTAGGTCTCGGACTAAGACACCACACTTTATTCCGCTCAAATTGAACTAATTCATCTTGTATTGTGGAAATCCAAGATTCATCAATTAACGCCTCATTTATATTTTTAGGCTCAATTTGAGATAAAAAAGTAAGATTAATTATATCCCTAAGAGAAGAGCAAGTACTTACCCCTTTTTCGAAATTACCAATGATTTATTTAATCGAATGTCCCGGTACTGTCTTTATAGCTCTTGGTAAAGTCAAATCCTTTTCCTTAGGTTCCTTTTCTTGTTGGGACTGTTTAGGTACAACATCACCTTGGTTTTGATTATTTAAAATACCTGCATAATCATCATCCAAAACCTTTCTCGACAAACATGGATTAGCTTCCTCAAAAACAACATGCATTGTTTCTTCTACTACTAAAGTATGTTTATTATAAACTCTATAAGCCTTACTGTTAGTAGCATATCCAAGAAAAATTCCATAATCAGATTTAGTATCAAATTTACCAAGATTATCATTGTTATTCAAAATAAAGCACTTGCATCCAAAGACTTTAAAATAGAAAATATTAGGAGTCTTACCATTCTAGATCTCATATAGGGTTTTGTTAAACCCTCTACGAATTGATACTAGATTTACTACGTGGCAAGCGGTACTTACTGCTTCGGCCCAAAAGTAGGTTGGTAAACGATTTTCATTGAGAATCGTTTTGGTAATCTCTTCAAGTGTCCTATTCTTCCTTTCCACTACACCATTTTGTGGTTATTTTGGTGTAGAAAAGTTGTGAGCATAATCATGCTCATCACAATAATATACCACTTCATTATTCTTAAATTATCTTCCTCTGTCACTATATCGATAATTTTACCCTTTGTGTTGTCTTCGAAAGTCACATGACCTCCATCTTTAGGTGTCAAAGATGTAAATTTTTCCTTATCTCCTGTCATGTGTCAAGAACAACCACTATCCAGGAACCATTTGTCCTTACTTAGTGATGCTTTTAGAATAACCTGCAAGGAGAACCTCAAATAGTTCCTAAGTGGTACCCAGCCTAAGTGGATCCAGTCTTATTAGTGGGGACAATTTTAGTTTCTTTTGGAACCCAAACTTGTCTATAGTTAGATATTTTAGCAAAACATCTACGAATAGTATGCCCCACAATATTACATTTAAAACGTCTAACAAGATCCTTGGTTTTATAAAGGAATTTATGAAAATATTTTTGTTTAAGATTTTTCTGAAATCCAATACTGGTTTTATCAAAAACTCCACGTGAAGTTCCAAAAAGAATTTTTAAGTTATTTTCACCGCCGGTGAATTTGAGAACAATTGATTGCAAATCCATCAATTTAGATTTCAATTCATTGTTTTCAGATTCGTAGTTTACCACTTGCTTATTTAATGTGCTAATTGTACTTTGAAGGGCATTTATTTTAGAATACTGGTTTATATAATCATATAAAAGTTCTTGATAAATATCAAATAATTCATCAAAATTTAAAGGATAAGAACTTAAACATTCAATTACCTCACCACCAGTGGCCATTAATGCCAGCATGGGCGTGTCTTCACTATCCAAATTTTCTGAGCTACTTGAATCAGTATCATCCCATGTAGCCTTCATGAATTTCTTCTTACTCTTCTTTGCTTTCTTCTTTTCTTTGTTCTTCTTTTCCTTTTCTTTATCATTCTTCGGTTCGGGACAATCGTTTTAAAAGTGACCAGTCTTACGACAGTTGTAACATTCCACTTTAGATATGTTGAGGTTTCTTCTCCCACGGAATATGCGCCGAGTCATTCTTCTAAAATTATTTGTGAGAAGTTCTACATTTTTCTCTTGCTCACTATCAAGACTTTCATCATCACTGTCATCATCTTCTTCAATTTTTTGAACTTTTAGCGCTAAGAATTTCCTCTTGCCATTTTCAGTATCATCCCCATATCCTTTAACCACTGATTCATGAGTCATCAAGTTGCCTATGAGATCATCAATTTCATATTTACCAAGATCCTTGGCTTCCTTGATTGCCGTCACCTTTGACTCCCATATTTTTGTTAAGGACCTTAGGACCTTTCGTGCTCTATCCTCCATGGAGTATGGTTTTTCGAGTTGACTCAAGTTGTTGCATATATTGTTGAAGCGAGTATACATCTTATGAATTGATTCATTTTCCTCCATCCTAAATAACTCAAATTTTCTCATAAGAACGTTGATTTTCGACTGCTTCACTTGACTTGTCCCTTCGTGGTTAACTTGTAGCTTATCCCATATCTCCTTTGCACATTTGCAACCTAAAACTCTAGAATATTCATTAGCATCTAAAGAAAAAAAGAGAATATTAATAGCTTGAGAGTTAATAGAGAGTTTCTGCATATCGAAAGCAGTTAGCTATTCCTTCTTCTTCTCAACTCCATTTTCCATTGGAATAAACGGACCATCCTCGATTGTTAGCCACACATCGTAATTTGTAACCTGAAGAAAGGCTATGATCCTGTCTTTCTAGAATGAGTAGCTTTCACCTGTAAGCAAAGGTGGTCGATGCATAGACTGTCCCTCAACTAGTGTGCCTATTATTTGGGCAATGTGATCTTTGTTAGCTAAAAATATCAAGTTAAACCAGCTCTGATGACAATTGTTAGCCCACCGGAATACCCAAGAGAGGGGTGAATTGGGTAATTAAAAACTTATCAGAATAATACTTCAATAAATCAAATAATTAATTTTAATCCTAAATTAATTATTATCTTTATATTATAGCAGAATTATATAATTAACTAGGTACACACCAAACAACAAAAATAAACAAATTAAATATTGCAACACATCAGAGATTTATACTGGTTCACCAAGGTACTCTTGACTAATCCAGTCCCCTGAGCCCTACGGAGAGTCGCACCCACTAATACTCAAGATCCCTTTAAAGGTAGGAATCAAACCCTCACAACGATTCTTTTACAGGCTTATAATCAACCTTTAAAAAATCCTTTTCACAAGCTAAGAAAGAACTTCTCCTTTGTACAAGTTAAAGGATAACCTAATTCTTTTTAACACTAAGGTAAAAGAATCAAAACCTCACCAATACTCCAAATATCCTTTTACTTGGTAAGGATTGAACCGTTACAAAATTCACTCAAAACTTAATTTCATCCAGGAAGAATTACTATCTCAATCTCTTTACCGGATAACCTTTAATTAAATACCCCCAACAGTATGTAATCCGTCATATTACTCACCAATACAAATTAATAAGCAAATTATCTCACTCGGAGTTTCTACCACCCTAGATAAATTAAAACTCGATTAATATCCCAAATCTAATAATAGAAAAGTGTGAGATTAAAAATCAGATTTTAAACAAAATATAGGTAGCAAATAATTGAGCATGTAATCAGAATCAAGAAATTATTTATAAAATATTTTCTTCAATAAAGAATCAAAAATAATTTCTAAAAATCAATTTCCAAATTAAACATGCAATGCAATAAAGAAAGTAATTGGAAAGATCTCACCCGGAATCCACGAAAAAAATAAATAGAGCGATGTTACTTCAGATCCGGTAGTAGCAAAGATTAATAGCCAATGATTCAAGATTATCTTTTACAATAGCTCACAAACTCAGTATGATAACTCTTAGAATAGCTCAATATGATCTCTTAATCTTTTATCTCACTTGATTTATTTATTTTTAATATATGAAAAACGCAGGTCTATATATATGGAAAATAAATAAGCTCTCTAACGACTAGTTCCCATGTGTCATGACAATTAAATGCTCTCTTAGACCCCATATATCAATATGACTTCATTTTGGTTCAATTCACTTAATTATAGCTTTTGAAACTTTCAATTAAGTCCCCAAAATATTACTCAATCTCAATTAGAATAGAATAGAAACAATTTCATGTACCAAATTGAGAAATCTTAAAACTTAATGAACCAACTTATAGGATTTAAATAATAGATAAAGCATATGTTAAATATCAATAAATCCCTTAAATATCTCTCAAATCCCAACAAAAAATGGTTACTTTTAGATATGATTTCGGAATGCACAGAATCTAGAAACAGCACCCTCGGTCGACCGACCAGTCGACTGCTAGATTTAGGATTAAAGTTGTTGCGTTCTTCGGTCGACCTATCTGTCGACTTGGAGATTCAGAGAGTTTGATTTACTTTTACTGATCAACCTACCTATCAACTTAGAGATACAGAGAGTTTAGTTTCTCTTCACTGGTCGACCTGCCTATTGACTTAGAGATACAGAGAATTCATGCTGCTTTGTCCGGTCGACTGACCAGTCGACTTATATATGCTAGATCTCTTTTCTGAACTAGTTTTTAACTCATTCTCTTTTATGTTTTTGCCCCTTTAAAATAAATTGGATGAACATCCCCCCAAACTTAAACAACGCAGTGTCTACACTGACTGAGCAGCGAACCCAATTTCAATATATAGCATTCATGAGAAAATATTGGGTTTTGAACACATACCTAGGAGATAAGACATAGAAGTCGCACCTCCTACTGTCCACCTGGGGGAAAGTCATCGCCACCACTATCGCGTCGGAAAAAAAAATTGTGGCTGTTGCAAAAGATACGACTGCAATTGCAGCATAGGCGAATAAGCGCTCATATCAATGTCGAGGCGCTCGCAAATAAGTATGGACTTGATCTTGTTAACTTGTATATTGATCTAGGAACATCCCGAGCTCGGTAATTCAGAGATTCGAATTATATTTCTCTTGGAGAAGAAAACGATTATCAAGCTGGAGCTCCTAGAGCTCCTTATAGATACTCTCCAAAGTGACCTCACCGCGGGCCTCAGATGGCCCCGCCTCTTCCGATTGAGGCCCTTTCTTTTCTCCTGTTTCTGGCTCTCCCACCCTTTGCGCTCCGTCTTTCCACATTCGATTTATCATAGCAAGATTAAGCGTAACGATTGGGGGGACAAGGGCTATCCCTGATTACTGATACACTGGCCTATCGGAATAGGTCAGTCAAAAGCAAAGGAAATGGAAGACCGACCTTTGTTGTATTGAAGCATAAGGAATAGAATAGTATATCAAGTAGACAACATTTATTGGCTTGCCCGTCTGAGTCGAGTATAGCGTCATGGCCATTTCTTTAGAAACGTCCGATAAGTGAGATATCGGGAGAAGGCTTCCGTAAACAAAATAGTGCCAAATTTTTGGGGATTGGATTGAGAAACAAAGCCAGAAAAGTGGATAGGCCCGGCCTTGTGTGACCACTGGACGTTTCTTGAAGTGATGGCTCAGATCACAGTGTCCATGCTCGGATCTCTGCCCCAATATAGTTCGTCAGTGGGTGTCGGGGCCGCTAATCACAAAACTTCATTAAGGAACTCAGGACTGAACGAGATGAGGCTAGTTTGGACCCTTGTTCGGTTATCATTTACCTCAGTGATATTTACATAGAACTCCCGCACTAACGCCATCTCGCCCCAGGGTGGTGATTTGCAAAAACGTTCCCAACCGCGGCTTCGGATCACATCCTGAAATTCCACCAAGAGACTATCTAATTGTCCAAATCCCCATTATCAAATACATGTTCTTTTTTGCTTAAAACGGTTGAAATGCTCCTCATCTTGTTTGGAAACAAACCGGGCGGAATCATAGTCAGCGGCGGCACCCCCAGCGCAAGAACTCGAACCTTCTCCCCTGGCCCTCTTTGATGCGGATCGCTTAGTCATGGATCCTATCAATCACAATCACAAAACACAGTAACCCAATCATATATGAACAATGAAAAACAATCCCCTAAATCAACACCGTCAAGAACATGTTATAATCTCAATACGCACACACCACTCGCAACGGATTCAACAAAATTTCAATAATGTAGCATGCAATTTTGTATCACACAATGTAGAAATCCATATAAATCATGTTCATCACCAAAAATCAAATCGAAATCCCATAGATAAAGAAAATCGCAAAAATGGGGTTCAAGGGTTTAGGGCATAATCCAAATTCAATGATTCTTGATATAAATATGCAAATTAACCAAATATTTCAACATATAGATGAAATGTAGGATCAAAAGTGCTTACTTGTTGAAACAATCCAGTCTAAACAATTGAAAATGGGTGAAATCGCACCTTTTGTTCCTTAAACCTTAGGATTCGAAAATAGGGTAGAAATCCATTTTTGGATGATAATTCGTGGTAGAAATCACAAATTTTGTAAATGGAATGATGGATTGGAGGGTTAGAAACAGATTAGGAGAATGAAAATAGAGAGATTTGGGGTTTTAGGGGTAGTTGTGGCGGTTTAAATGAGCGAGATGGTTTTAATCGAATAGAGGCTTCACCGCCTCGGCGGTGGAGCGCCTTTTTTAAAACATTACAAACTGTTGTTTCACTGCCTCGGTGGTGAAGCATTTTGCTAAAAACCTTACATCTTGTATTTTCACCGCCTCGGTAGTGAGCTGTCTGCTAGATTTTCATGTTTTCTTCAAGTTTTCACCACAAGACTCCACTCCACACGCTTCCACTTCGATAGATCAACGATTTTAATTATGAAACACATCCCCGTGTATCCACACTCCTCAATTCACCTTCAAACATGCTCCGAGATCATTCCGGCCTCCAAAAAGTAAGTAATAGCAAAAGTCGGACAAGATCATACCCTCGGTTTCATATCAAAAAGTGCTTGATTTACCGTCCCTAGCTGGATTTAGTGAATACCAAGATTAGTCGTCAACGAAGGAGATACTCTCTACAACTCGTTCTTCATTTCTGAAGTAATGTTTGATCCGCTCCTATTGACTCAGAAAATTCGCCCGTCATCGCCTTCCAATTCGACGGAGCCGAATGGAAATACATGCTTGGTCTAGAATGGTCGGAACACTGGGACTTCAACTTTTCAGGAAAGATCCTTAGCCATGAATTGAACAATAAAACTTGCTGACCTGGGCTAAACTCTCTCCTCTCGATTTTCTTGTCATGCCACCTCTTCATCTTGTCTTTGTAGAGCTTAGCATTTTTATACGCCTCATTCTGGAATTCTTCCATTTCGTTGAGTTAGAGGAAACGTTATTCACCTGAAGCTTTGAGATTGAATTTCAATTTCTTTATTGCCCAAAAGGCATGGTGTTCCAATTCTACTGGTAAGTGACACGCTTTTCCAAACACCAACTGATAAGGTGACATGCCGATTGGTGTCTTAAAAGCCGTGGGATATGCCCACAGTGTATCATCCAACTTCACCGCCCAATCTTTGTGATTAGAATTAACTGTTTTCTCCAAAATGCTCTTGATCTCCCTGTTTAATACTTTAGCTTGGCCGTTTGTCTACGGATGGTACGGCAACGCCATCTTATGCCTCACCCCATATTTTGTCAGTAAAGTATTGAACATTTTGTTACAAAAGTGGGTTCCTTCATCACTAATTATGGCCCGAGGTGTCTCGAACCGCATTATGATATTTCTTTGAAGGAACTTAAGAGCCACTTTGACATCGTTTGAAGGCGTCGCCACAGCTTCGACCCACTTAGACACATAGTCCACCGCCAGTAGAATATACTCCTAACCTAATGATGATGGAAATGGTCCCATGAAGTCTATACCCCATACATCAAATAGCTCAATTTCAAGAATAAAAGGTCACTGGCAATTCATGCCTTCTTAAAATGTTACCCACCCGTTGGAATCGATTGCAAGTTTTTACAAAAGTATATGCATCTCTAAATAATAATGGCCAGTAAAAACTTAACTGAAATACTTTTACGGTCGTCCAAGTCACTCCAAAGTGGCCACTACAAGGTGAAGAATGGCAATGATAAAGAATACTCACCATCTCTTCCTGCAGAGCATATCGCCGAATCACCTGATCAGCATACTTCTTGAATAGCAACGACTCGTCCCACATATAGTGCCTCGAATCGAACAGGAATTTCTTCTTTTGGGAACTTATAAGATCCAGTGGTAACATTTTGCAGGCTAGAAAATTGATGATATCCGTAAACCACGGAAGTGTAATGTCAATTTTGAATAACTGCTCATCAGGGAACACCTACGTAATACATGACTCATCACCGACATCCTCCTGTACCAGCCGTGACAAATGATCAAGAACAACATTTTTACTCCATTTCTTATCTCCTATATCCGCATCAAACTCTTGCAACAAGAGAATCCACAAGATTAGACGTAGTTTGGCATCTTTTTTGATGAATAAGTACTGGATGGCAGCGTGATCCGTATAGATGATCACCTTATATCCTATAATATAGGACCAGAACTTATCGCTTGCAAAAATAACTGCTAACATCTCTTTCTCGGTTGTAGTGTAATTCTCTTGTGCATCATTCAACGTCTTGCTTGCATAGTAAATCGATCGAAAGATCCTCTCCTTGCATTGGCCTAAAAGCGCTCCAACCGTATAGTCGCTAGCATCGCAAATTATTTCAATTGACTCGTTCCAATCTGAAGCAACTATTATAGAAGCCGTAATCAACTTTTCCTTCATTGCATTAAAAGCTTTCAAGCAAGCTTCATCAAATTCAAATGAGGCATCTTTCTCGAGTAAGTGACACAATGGCTTTACTGTCTTTGAAAAGTCTTTAATAAAGCACCGGTAGAAGCCGGCATGCCCTAAGAAACTTCGGACTCCTTTCACATTCATCGGAGGTGGAAGTTTTTCAATTGTTTCAATCTTGGTTCGGTCTACCTCGAGCCCCTTCGAAGAGAATCGATAACCCAAGACTATTCCTTCTTTAACCATAAAATGACACTTCTCCCAGTTGAGAACCAAGTTTTTCTCTTCACAACGATCGAGAACAAGCACAAAGTTGTACAAGAAATGATCAAAGAACAAACCAAAAATTGAAAATTCATCCATGAAAACCTCCATAATGTCTTCCACCATATCCGAGAATATTGCCATCATACATCGTTGGAATGTGGCCGGTGCATTGCAAAGACCAAATGGCATACGTCGATAGGCAAACGTCCCATACAGGCATGTAAAGGTCGTCTTCTCCTGATCTTCGGGTGCTATGGCTATTTTACTATACCCCGAGTAGCCATCAAGAAAATAATAATGATCATAGCCAACAAGACGATCAAGCATTTGATCAATAAATGGAAAAGAAAAATGATCTTTCCTTGTTGCTTTGTTCAATCTTCGATAGTCAATACGCACTCACCACCCAGTAATGGTTCATGTTGGAATAAGATCATTCTTCTCATTTTCACAACCGGCATGCCGCCTTTCTTTGGAACCACTTGCACCGGACTAACCCACTCGCTATCAGATATAGCATATATAATTCCAGCTTTCAAGAGCTTCAATACCTCTGCTCTAACGACTTCTTTCATTGCCAGATTTAGCCTTTGTTGATGCTCAATGGAAGGTTTGAAGGAAACATTCATTAAGATCTTGTGCATGCATATTATTGGGCTAATTCCTTTAATGTCGGAAATAGACCACGCAAAGGTGGATCTATGCCGTTTTAGAATTTTTAACAACTTGTACTCTTCCTCCTCCATCAAGGATGATGATATTATCACCGAATTGGTTAAATTCTCGCCCAAAAAGATATACCGAAGGTGATCCGATAATTGTTTGAGTATTAATCCACCGTGAGGCGGATTGGATAGTTTGAGAGAACTAACTTCTTCATCAATCATATCCACATGAATCGAATCCTCTACGTATTCAGATTGAGCCTCCATAGCAAGAACGTAGTCCACAACACCAACTTTCGTGGTTGAGCCCTCTTCACCAAAATCCCCCATAAATAAGGAATTTATGAGTGTATGCTCCAATGGATTCATATCCATATTTTCATGAAAGAATTTCCTCACACACGAGTCAACAACATCTACTCGGTTGCATTTAGGATATTCATCAGGAAAGTTCATAGTTTTGAAAATGTTGAACTTTACCTCATCTTCATTAACTCGCAACGTCAAATTTCCATTATGCACATCAATTAAAGTCTTTCCCGTTGCAAGAAAAGGTCTTCCAAGCATGATTGGAATCTTCATATCCTCCTCTATTTCTAGCACGACAAAGTCCACCAGGAAAGTGAACCTGTCCACCTTCACCAAGACATCATCAATAATCCCTTTCGGATAGGTCAACGATTGGTTCGCCATTAGAAAAGAAATCGTGGTCAGCTTTGCATTACCAAGCCCCAACTTCCGGTAGACAAAAGATGGCATCAAGTTGATGCTATCACCAATATCACATAATGCTTTGTCAAAATAAGATTTCCCAATAGTACACGGAATCGTGAAACTACCGGGATCCTTCAGCTTTTCAGGCAATTTTCTTTGCAGTATAGTACTACATTCCTCTGTTATTTTCACCGTCTCGTATTCTTCCAACTTCTTTTCTTTCTTACTATGTCTTTTAAGAACTTTTCATAGTTAGGCATTTGTTCTAACGCATCCTCAAATGGTATATTGATTTGTATTTTCTTGAAGATGTCAAGAAACTTTGTAAATTGTGAATCCAACTTCTTTTTTTGGAATTATTGCAGATAAGGTAAAGGTGTGGTTAGAATCGGCGGATTGTCCGGGAATGTAATCCTCCTCGGAATCAGTTTGGATCTTCTTTTTTCTCTTCCACTTTCTCTTATTTCTTCTTCTCTTTTTTCTTCCCCATCTTTTCTTCATTCTTCTTCTCCTTTCTCTTATCAACTTCTTCCTCCATATTTCTCTTTGGTTCATTTCGGTTAACACCATAGCTTACCCCCAGCTCTTCCTCCATTGGTTTTATTGCTTCAACCTCTTTCCCGCTTCTCAATGTAATAGCCTTGCATTCCCTCGGGTTAGTTTCTATGTTGCTAGAAAACTTTTCCTTAGTCTGCTCTTGGATCACACTTGCAAGTTGTGCTATTTGAGTCTCCAATGATTTCACAGTAGCATTTGTATTTGTACATGTGGTATCAGTAGAGTCAAGCCCGTCTCGTGCTTGTTAAGCCTATTTTGTGTCTCACGTAATATTATTTGCGTTTCCTTCATGAAAGATCTCATCATATCTTCTAAGTTCACCTTTTGATTTAGAATTGGAGGTTGCTGTATTTGACGGTTTTGTTGCATTGGATAACCTTGAACTTGATTTCCATAACCGAGAGGTGGCCGCAACGTGTTCTGATTATTCCCATATGAAAAGTTTTCATAGTTGCAAAGTCCAGGATGATAGTGACTCGGAATATTGGCCGTGGGCTTGAAAGTATAAGCCCGATTGTTGACGAAGTAACATTCTTCGAATCACTATCCACTCTGGGTTGAGAACTACTTACGACGTTCTCCGTTTCACGACTTGAAGAAGCATCTTTTGTTGAGAAGATAACCAATTGATCCGAGAGTTTAGATACTTTGACCAATAAGGTAGCAATATGATCGGCCTTTTTAATTGAAGCTACCTTTCTTCCCGTGTTCCTCTCGCTCGGCCATTGGTAATTATTGGCCACTATTTCCTCCAACAGCACATTTGCTTCAGCAGGTGTTTTGGACCATAAAGATCCTCCCAAGGCAGCATCAATTATAGTCTTTGTTTAGCCATCCAACCCATTGTAAAAGAGTTGGATTTGAAACCAATCTTGATACCCGTGTTGAGGGCACCGACACAATAGATCCTTAAATCTTTTCCGCACTTTGAACAGTGGCTCATAGTCACTCTGTTGAAATTGTGCTATCTCGTCTCTGAGTTGAGAATTCTTTGAAGGTGGGAAAAACTTAGTAAGGAACCTTTGAGCAAGGTCCTCTCAAGTGTTGATACTTCCAGGTTTAATCGATTGTAACCAACCCTGTGCTTAGTCACGAAGTGAAAATGGAAACAACCTCAATCGTATTTTGATAGGTGTAAAATACTTACGTATTTCCCAACCGATTTTGTTAGTTTTCGAGTACGTTTGTAGTTATTTTTATGTGTTTTAATATGTTTTTATTCTTTTTATATTAAAACAGGTGCATGGGGTGAAAATGTATGAAATCGGAGTGAAAACGATGTGATCGAACCAAAGCGGATGAAGTTACGGTAGATAAATGAACAAGGAGGCGACATTGTGAAAGAATCCCACCGCCTAGGCGTTCAGACCTCTACCTAGGCTGTGAAGATGCTGAGAACATTTCCAAGTCCACCGCCTACTTCTTCGCCTAGGCGGTCACCAAACCTGCAAAGTCGGTATAGGTGTTGTAACTTCAAGGATATTTTGGACTATGATTCAATTCGATTTTAGAAACACTAAAAACATGGAAGTTGTATATATTTTTCTTAGATTTTTATAGGTTTTTGAATCACCTCAATCGGAGTTTGGATGAAGAAATTACAATCAAACCAAAATGCAAACCTGCAGTAACTTCGCCTAGGCGAAAATCCGACAGAAAGTTAACCAACCTAACTTCGCCTAGGCGAAAATCTCTACGCAGAATAGATATTTTGTAGATATTTTTTGGCCTATTTAAACCCTTCTCTCATCCTTTCTTCGATTTTCTTCAGCTCCTAAGGCCTTAGGCCATATTTTAGGGTGAGGATTAGGGATTTTTGAAGGAGAGCTCTCAACCCGAGGTAGAGGATGAAGAGGGAAGCGATCGATAGACAGTTCTAGCAGCTATTCTTTAGATATTGGCTAAGTCGTTCATTTCTTCTCTTTGTTTTCTATATTTTGGTTGTTGTTGAGTATATTTATACCATCTTACATTGTATACTTAGTTATAGCCATTGGCGAAACATAGGTTGTATAGGGATTATTAATATAATTTATGAAAACGTTGTTTAGTTGAGTTTGTGTTTTGTCTGCGATTGTTCTTCGTTATATTGATTGTGTGTGCCATATTGTTTGTTTATATTGCTTAGATTTATATATCAAGAATACGGGGTTTGAAAAATCCTGAATTCGAACTAGAATAAACGAATGCCACAATCCTATAACCCGGTCAGGGTTTAGATTGTGGACAATTGATGACATTGGGGTAAGACTCACGTGACCTAGAGTCGTTAAGACATTGAGGGGAACTTCGGCATTGACGCGAAGTCACGTATTCCCTCGTCTTACACTCGGGAGAGGTAGCGAGGGAGTTTTAGAACAGAGATTGTCGATAGGATAAACACAACGCGACGATCCAATAACCCGGGAGGGAGTTAGATTGTATGCAATCAATGACGTTGGGGCAAGACTCACGTGGCCTAGGGTCGTTAAGACATTGAGGAAGACTTCTTCGTTGACATGAAGTCACATATTCCCCTGTCTTACACTCGGAAGAGGTGGCAGAGGAGTTTACGAACTAAGATTGTCATATAAGTCGAACGTTGTTAACATAAATTAAAACGAGACTGAACACGTATTCGTAAACGAAATTAATCCCTAGACAACCTATTCTCTCAAAACTATCCTATATTATTATTAGTATTAGTATAGATTAAATTAGGCTATATTAGTATTAGGATTAATTAATTAAATTCCATTTTTGTCACCTAGATAAAGTTGGGTTATGATAATCGCGGTACTCGATAGTAACGACATCGATCCCTGTGGATAAGATACCCAACCAAAAGGTCCACTATATTAAAACTTGATCCGTATGCTTGCGGTGAAAGTGACAGCGCTTAATTAGCGGCCACCAAGTTTTTGGCGCCGTTGTCGAGGATTGGAATGAGTGTTACTTTTGATATTGGGTGTAAATAACTTGATTTTAATCTAGGCATTTTTGTATATAATTTTCGTTTGTAGTTTTGTTTTTGTTTTCGGCAGGATGCTTGAAGATGTTAGATTGACAGGTGCTTTTGCGCTTTGATCATTGAATATCTCTCCAGTCTTGAGGGCATGTGTCGGGTCGAGGACATTAAACCAAGCGCTTCTTGGGAGGCAACCTAGGGTCACAAATAAGTTAGATACATCTCCGTCAATTTGAGTCAGAGGCGAGATCCTCTCGCCTCCCATGTATGTGTTCTAAACCCCTGTCTTCAATATCATGCTATATACTGTCATTGGGATCGCTGAGGGCTCATTTTGGACATCACCTGTGTTGAGTTGGTGGTGATGTGTAGTATGTTTTAGTATGTGTATATGTTTTTAGCATGTTTTACTGTTTTTATCGTGTGCATGCTTGTTTAGGATTAGTTTGTTAGTTTAGTTGTTGTTTTGTGCTACATTTTGACGTCATCTGGGCCTTTACCCAATGATGACCCTGTCCCCTGATTGTTTTGAGGTCGAACGTAACACTCATTCATGTGTGTTCTGTGTGCTTAACGTATCGTCTTAGTAAAAGTTATTATGGATCCTAAATGCATGAGCACGTAAACTCAATATAGTACTATCTTATTGATTTGAAATCGATTATCTGTCAATCAATTTTATGACAATAGGGATTCTAGAACTTGATTTGGGGGAAATTCGAGGTGAAATCCTAGGCGAGATTGTTTAGGAAATATGATTTAGGCATTCATTTGATCGCTTGAGCCTTTTAAGCTTACCTTGATATATGTTTATCCCTCGTTACCCTGTTGAAGCCTAATAGCCGTTTCAATTCTGAACACTTAACAAATACCCTAGCCGATTGAACTTTTTCCAAACCTTTATCGCTAAACTGAAGGCACAATTTGAGTAAATCAAGTCAGCATTTCGCTACTTGATATGAGCGGTTGGGTTTAGGCCAAAATTGTAATTGGTTCGGTATTCGAGTACTCGCTTGTCGTTTGTCGTTCATATTGTTTGCACATTCCTAAGGTTATAAGAATTCGAATACGTTTTGGGGTGTGTTACTTAATCATTTTTGCACACTCTTAAAATTGTAGAAATTCGAATGAGCTTGGGGGTGTGTTAAAAAAAATAATAAAATAAATAAATAAATAAAAAATAGTTTCTTTTTGACATGACAAGTGAGTACGACGTTCTTAAATGTTTGTTCAGGATTGTTTCTAATTAAACTATGGGGTTTCGAGTGTGAGAGTGCCAAGCGATGTGCCTCAGGTAACGTTAAGTTAATGACGTTAACCTATTTTCTATTCCAAAATACCCTTGGCCATTATTCCAAAACCGAACCAAGCCCTACTGATCTTCATGAACCTTTGAGCCTACATTAGTGGAGAATAGATCCCAAGTTAGGCACATAGATTCCCTATACCTTAAAGGTTTTAGTCATGATCTTTATTTAGGGATAATCCCATCTAATAAATGGATAGTAGTATATTAATGTTTAATCACACACACTTAAACAGGATCTAGAATGACACTTACTATTTTTAAACGTTAAAATTCTAGAACACCACCTGGTTTGATTTATGCTTGAACTTGATAGGATTAGGGCCGAAGAGGGAAAAATCTTTCAGCCGGTAGATGATATTCAAAACTTTCACTTTTTTGTTTTTAGTGTTTTTCGTTTATAGTTTTTAATTTCATAATTAGTTTTTATATTTTCTTGTATTATGTGAGTGTTTTACTCGAGAACTAGCAAAATTCGAAGTTTGGGGGTATTTGATAGGTATAAAATACTTATGTATTTTCCAACCGGTTTTGTTAGTTTTCGAGTATGTTTATAGTTATTTTTATGTGTTTTAATATGTTTTTATTCTTTTTGTATTAAAACAGGTGCGTGGGGTGAAAATGTATGAAATTGGAGCAAAAACGATGTGATTGAACCAAAGCGGATGAAGTTACGGTGGATAAATAAGCAAGGAGGCAACATTGTAAAAGAAGCCCACCGCCTAGGCATCTAGACCTCCGCCTAGGTTGTGAAGATGCTGAGAACATTTCCAAGTTGACCGCCTACTTTTTCGCCTAGGCGGTCACCAAACCTGCAAAGTCAGTACAGGTGCTATAACTTCAAGGCTATTTTGGACTACGATGAAATCCGATTTTGGAAATACTCAAAACATGGAAGTTGTAGATATTTTTCTTATATTTCCATATATTTTCGAATCACCTCAATCGGAGTTTGGATGAAGAAGTTACAGTCAAAATAAAATGCAAACCTGCAATAACTTAGCCTAGGTAAAAATCCGGTAGAAAGTTAACCAACCTAACTTCACCTAGGCGAAGTTTCCTTCGCCTAGGTGAAAACCTCTACGCATAATAGATATTTTGTAGATATTTTTTGGCCTATTTAAATCCTTTTCTCCTCATCTCTTCGATTTTCTTCAGCTCCTAAGGCCTGAGGCCATATTTTAGGGTGAGGATTAGGGATTTTTGAGGGAGAGCTCTCAACCCGAGGTGGAAGATGAAGAGGGAAGCATCGGTAGACAATTCTAGCGGATATTCTTCAAATATTGGTTAAGTCGCTCGTTTCTTCTATTTGTTTTCTATATTTTGGTAGTTTTTGAGTATGTTTACACCATCTTACATTGTATACGTGGTTATGGTCATTGACTAAACATAGGTTATATAGGGATTATTAATATAATTTATGAAAACGTTGTTTAGTTGAGTTTGTATTTTATTTGCGATTGTTCTTTGTTATGTTGTTTGTGTGTGCCATATTGTTTGTTTATATTGCTTAGATTCACATATCAAGAATACGGGGTTTGACAAATCTCAGATTCGGACTAGAATAAACGAACGCCACAATCTTATAACCCGATCGGGGTTTAGATTGTGGACAATCGATGACGTTGGGGCAAGACTCATGTGACCTAAAGTCGTTAAGACGTTGAGGGGGACTTCGGCATTGATGCGAAGTCACGTATTCCCTCGTCTTACACTCGGGAGAGGTGGGGAGGGAGTTTTAGAACGGAGATTGTCGATAGGGTAAACACAACGCGATGATCCAATAACCCAGGAAGGAGTTGGATTGTGTGCAATCAATGACGTTCTGGCGAGACTCACGCGACCTAAGGTCGTTAAGACGTTGAGGGGGACTTCTTCATTGACACAAAGTCCCGTAATCCCCTGTCCTACAATCGGAAGAGGTGGCGGAGGAGTTTACGAACTGAGATTGTCATATAAGTTGAACGTCGATAACATAAACTAAAACGAGTCTGAACACGTATTCGTAAACGAAACTAATCCCTAGATAACTTATTCTCTCAAAACTATCCCATATTAATATTAGTATTAGTATAGATTAAATTAGGCTATATTAGTATTAGTATTAGTATTAATTAATTAAATTCTATTTTTGTCGCTTAGATAAAGTTGGGTTATGATAATCGCGGTACTCGATAGTAACGACACCAATCCCTGTGGATACGATACCCGATCGAAAGGTCCACTATACTAAAACTTGATCCGTATGCTTACGGTGAAAATGGCAGAGCTTAATTAGTGGCCACCATATTACATCCTCTGCAACACCGTTGATCTTTACTGTATCACAAATCTCCATAAATGTAGCCAAATGGACATTTGGGTCCTCATGCAGACCATTTGGTTTTATTGAACCATATTGATTAGGGTGGGCTTTAACTCATAGTTCTTATCCTGGATCGGCTACCTCCGAATTCCATAGTAGTTGTTGAACATAACAGGCCGATAGTAGTCTCTAAGCACCCGTTGTTAAACTTCCTGCTCCGGTGGCGGCTGCGGTAGTGCCTGCAGATCCTGCGGTTGTTGCGACATATGTGGTATTTGATCTTCTCCACCGTCAGCCATAGTGTGAGCTTGGCTTCTTCTTTCTCTCATTATCCTTGTCAAAGTACGCTCGATCTCGGGATCAAGAGTAAAGAATTCCAAACTTTTACTACGTCGCATGTACTACTCGATCACAACAAATGAAACAAATTAAAAAAAATAATGAATTGAAAAATAAATAAAACAAAAGAATTAAATGGATTAATATTCAACTACTTGGTCACAACATCAACCAATTCAAAACACCGTTCCCTAGCAACGGTGCCAAAACTTGGACGCGACCACTTTTTCACGTCTTAATATACTCACAAGTGCACAAGGTCAAGTTTTAATATAGTGGACCTTTTGATTGGATATCCTTCTCTGGGAAATGTGTTTGATTAATTGAATACCGCGATTTGCATAGTTTTATATTATCTCGACGATTCAAGAAATGTTTGAGTTTCAATATTTAAAAACTAAGTTAATCTAACAACTATTACGTTAATTCTAATTAAATGGATTACCTAGGTATTGATTTCATTCACTTAATACATGTTTGACTTCATTTTATTAACAATAACGGTGTTTATCCTATCCGACAATCTAGGTATCTCAAACTCGCTCATTACCTCTCCCGAGTATAAAATGAGCGATTATATGATTTCGCGTTAATGTCGAAGTCCCCCTCTAGTGTTTTATATAACACATAGTCACATGAGTCTTGAACCAACCTTATGGATTGCACACTTTCTAACGCCCTCCCGGGTCATTAGATTGTCGTGATGTGTTTTATCCTAATCTGAATCCGGGGTTACCTCTCTCGAGTGTCAAATCCCACATTCTCAAAACTAACCTACTAGGTGTAAAATACCTATCTACGTCTAAACCAAATTTGATAGTTTTTGAGTGTTTTATTTATATTTAATTGCATTCTAGTTTAATTTTAGTTAATTCAGGTGTAGGGACACAAACAAACGACAAACAAGCGAAAACAGTAGGAAAACGGTGATGAAACATTGAAGAAACAAGGTTTCAAGATCACAGAAGCCACCGCTGTGGCGATAAGAATACAGAGAAGTTCTGAAAATACATAAAGTCCCAGCGTTGCGGCGAGAAGGCCACGGCCGCGGCGGTAAACGATTAGAGAGTTGGGAGACAATCCCACGGCAGTAGCCGTGAACCCACCGCCGTGGCCGTGAACGATCATAATGTAACTGACTTAACCCATCGCTGCGGCCGTGGGCTCTGCACAGCAAAATAGATATTTTGAGATATTTTGAAACCTTGTGCCTATTAATATCTTTTCTCCCACTTCCCTTAAGACCTCTTGGATATTTGGGAGACCCCTTGCACCGTAGATAATTTAGGAGTAGATTATATTAGTTTTAGGAAGTGTTATTGGTCAATTCTTGAAGAGCTAAAAGAGGAAGTTCATCAATGAAGAAGAGGAAGCTCAGGAGGATCATTCTTTGGCAAAAGTAGATCACTCCACTTTAAGATTTGATTTTTCTTTCCTTGTTCTATCTTTGTATCTTAATGTTTTAGTGTGATTTCCTCTTGGTTTAATGTTCTAATAGCCAAGATCATGTTAGTTTAGTTAGATATTAAATAGGGTTAGATGTAATTCATATAAATACATTTTTGGTTGAATATAAGTTAATTTTAATGGTTCATTATCCAATACCAATTGTGTTTACCGTTATTGCATGCTTATTAAGCTTGTTACGATAAACCAAGAATATGAGGTTTGACACTCGGGAGAGGTAACCCCGGATTCGGACTAGGGTTAAACACAACGCGACAATCCAATAACTCGGGAAGGAGTTGGAAAGTGTGCAACCCATGAGGTTGGGTTAAGACTCACGTGGCTATGTGTTTCGAGAGGCATTCGAGGGGGACTTCGGCGTCAACACGAAGTCATGTAGTCGCTCGCTTTTTACTCAGAAGAGGGAGCGAGTGAGTTATAGATATCGAGATTGTTGGATGTGATAATAACCATTATTGATAACTAAACTAAGCCAAATAAGTACTAAATGAATGAAATCAATCCCTATTTAATTAGTGTAATTAGAACTAATCCTTAGGAGTAATTTTAATTAGTTTAATTTAAATATTAAATTGAATCATCAGGATAATATGAGACTATGTAAATTGAGGTACTCAATTATTCACACTTTTCCTATGGACACGATACCCAATCTTAACTGATCTACTATTCTAAAAGTTTGACCTCGTATGCTTGCGAGTGTAAGTAGCGGCGTATTCACGCGCTACTAAGTTTTTGGCGCTGTCGCCAGGGAAATTTGTGAATTTTAAGTTGATATTGCGACTAAGTGGTCGAATATTAATCCTAACATTTATTTTGTTTTATTTTTAATTTTTATTTTTGTTTTATTGCTTTAGTGTGATCAAGCCGTGCAAGAAACGATGAAGAAGATTGGAATTCTTAATTCTCAATCTCTAGATCGATCTTATATTGAAAATGATAAGAATAGAGAGGAGAAGCTGACTTCAATTCATGATCTTGATCCGACTGAGCATTTGAGCACAAATTCCTTTTCTATGGGAAATTTTGGTGAAAAATACTTAGCAACACGATAGTCTAGATAGGGTTGGTAAATAAAGCGCATTTTTTTTTTATATGAAACAATTCTTTTTGATATGAAAACGAGGGCAAGATTCCGCCCAATTTTTGCTATTTATTTAATTCTTTTTGGGGCCGGAATGGTCTCGGAGCGTGTTTGGAGGTAAATCTAGGAGTTTGGATAGTTAGGGTTATGTTTTGTATTTAAAATCATTAAAATAGAGAAGTGGAAATGAGTGGTGAGGAGTTTTGTTGAGGAAAGTGAAGAAAATTCAACAAAACCCCACCACTGCGGCGAAAATCCAACCGCCGCGACGGTGAAACTTCAGGATGGGCTCATTTTCAATAAAATGTTTCACCGCCGCGGCGCGAAATCCATTGTCGCGATGATGGAACGTCAGTAGCTCATTTAAAAAAAAAAGGCTCTATCAGCGCCGCGGCGGTGATCCCAGAGCCGTGGCGGTGACGCGTCTATTCTTTTAAAACAAACTTCGCCCCTTCGAAGAAAAACTCACGCCCACTTTTCTAAAACTCAAAATCTTTCAAACGCAACCCTCCAAACCATTTCCAAACCCTTCAAAATCATCCTTCTAGTTAAAAAAACATTGATTTCCACCACGAAATCAACCTCCAAGAATCAGATTGAGCCACCATTTTCGAAAAATTAGGGTTTATGGAACGAAGGTGTGAAACCTTCAATCTTCAATCGTTTGGGCACCATTTCTCAACAAGTAAGTGTTGATGCTTCTACATTTCATATATTTGTTGAAAAACTTTGATTGATTTGCAAGATTATATAAAAAATCATTGGATTTGGAATGTGCCCTACCCCTAAAACCCCCATTTTTCGCGATTTTCATTTTCTAAGGGATTTTGGTTTAATTTTTGGTGATAACCTTAGTTGATATGGATTGTTTAATTGTGTGAAACAAAAATGCATGCTACATTGTTAGTATTTTGTTGAAATCGTTGCAAATGGTGAATGTGTATTGAGATAAAGCCTTGTTCTTAATAGTGTTGATATAGAGACTGTTTTTCATTGTGCATATATGATTGGATTTGTCTTATTTATGAATGTGATTGCTAGGAACCAGCCTAAAAGAGTTTCTTTGAATAGGGAAAAGGGTGAAGGATTGGGGTCGGCTCCTGATTTCGATTCCACTCGATTCGTTTCAAAGAAAGTCGAGGAGCATTTACTTAAGCATCAGTTCATCAAGCTGTGCATAAATAAACAAGGATTTGGGCCCTTGAAAGATCTCTCGGCAGAAATTCAAAGCGTTATTCAAAGCTGAGGTTGGGAGGATTTTTGCAAATTGCCTCCCCTCGGTGAAGTTTCCGTAGTCCGGGAGTTCTACGCAAATGCCACTAAAGCTCAACAGAACTGGACAAAGGTCCGAGGCAAGATTATCCTCTTCAGTCTTGAAAAAGTGAACGAGGAATTGGGAGTGGGACCACCACAACCTTTTCAAGAGCCATATGAGAGGTACATGCCAAGTATGGAGGACATAATCCGGGCCCTTACTACGGGCAATGTCCAATGGACCATCAAAGGGCCGGATTAAGCAAATTTTCCTGCCAGATTCCTAAATCCAGTGCCTAAGATATGACACCATTTCATATGTGGTAGCCTGATCCCAACCTCTTACTTTTTGGACGTGTCAAAGGAGCGGGCTATTGCGTTACATTTCAAACAGTGGGGAAAACCGCTTGACGTCGGATCTCACATATATTCTTCGATTCTACATACCGCGAGGACAACCAAAGGAGGCCTACCTTTTCCAAACTTACTCACGGAGTTGTGTCGGCGAGCCAGGGTGGTGATCCATTGGGATAACCCATTTTTTCCAATCAATGCCCTCAATGCAGCCATTATTGCAAGGATGTCAAAAGGGAGCGCTCAAGGCCAAACTTTGGGAGAAGCAGAAGAGGATGAAGAGCAAGCAAGAGATGAGGTAGGGCCTTCTGGGGCCCCAGCTCCCGAGACACCCGGACGAGCCGGATTCGACAAGGAGCGAGTTTACCAAAAACTCTAAGATCTTCAACAAGGGTAATACGAGCTATGGACTTACCAAGACCAATATGGACGTTATCAAGATCAAGTCAATCGGCTTACGTGCGAGCACTTCGGCATCGATATGCATTCTTTTTCGACTATGTCGCCGGTACCGCCGCACTTTTGCAACTACCACAGTTTTTTTTTCGACGTGAAAGTGGTGGTAATGATCCTTCCCCAAGTGAACAGTAGGAGGTAAGACTCCTTTGTATTATCTCCTAAGTATGTGTCTGAACCCAGTTTTCCATTTTCACATGCTATATTCAGTTATTGGGTTCGCTGCTAGACAGTGTGGACACTGCCATGTTTCAGTTTGGGGGTTGTTCATCCATTTTTGTGTTTTTGTAGAAGAAGGATGAACCATTATTTTTTGAACAAAATGAAAAAAAAAATGATGTACAGAATTATGTTTATGTATTTATTTTATTGTTTTAATTAACGTTTTAGTTTTTAATTTCCAGTTCAGTTTAATCCTTATTTTGCATGTGTAGTTTTTAGATTAGTATGTATGTTAGTATTAGATTTAGTTTAGAATCGTGTATGTATGAAGTTGTATTTGCATGTTTAGTTGTTGAGTTCATTTGGGCCAAGTCGAAGATGAGAATTATCCCCCAATTGCATATTGAGGTCGGGGGTAATGTCTTCCATGTGTGTTTTGTGTGCTTAACATGTTGATTGGGTAAAAATTATCTCGATCCTAAAATCGCATGACATTTGGACTCAATGTATAATAATCTGAACAATTAGACGCCGATTATTCAATATGAAGTTTATGATAAAAATGAGGAATCTAGAACTTTATTTGGGGGAAACTTGAGGCAAAATCCTAGGTAAGGTAATTTCGGAGATGTGATTTAGGCCGTCATTTTTTTCGCTTGAACCGTTGTAACTAACCTGAAAAATTTCATCCCTTATTTCCTCTATCGAAGCCGATAACGTAATCAATTCTAAAAATGTTCAAATACTCTTTTCATTTAAATTTTTCCTAAACCAATGTCACTAAGCCTAATTTTCAAATTAAGTAAAATCAAGTGAGCGGTGGGGTTTCGATTAAATTTTTATTGACTCGGTATTAATATATTCACTTGTCACTTTAGTATTTCTTTTTACACGCTCCTAAAATAAGGTTGGGGGTGTGTTTCTACCGTTTCTTTTTGCATATTCCTAAAATTTTATAAATTCGAATAAGTTTGGGGTGTTTTTCTCTAACTTCTTTTTGCACACTCTTAAAACGGTTATTATTCGAATTAATTTAGGAATGTGTTATTAAAAAAAAAACTACGTGAATAGTGTTTTCATTTTCTTTTCTTTTGACAAGTGAATACACACGATCTACGTTTCTTATGCAGAGTTGTACTCTAAAAGTGTGGGGTTATGAGAGAGGATAGCGACAAATGATTTTTCCTTGGGTATGGATCAATTAAACTGATTATCTATTTTCAATTCTAGTGATACCCGTGAATGTTCTCCAAAGCCAAACCAAACCTTATTGATCTCTGTGAATATCTGAGCCTACATTAGTGGATAGTAGACCCCAATCAAGCGTATGGTTTTCCGGAATCCTTAAACGGTATACATTATGAACTTAACAATTGAATAATCCAATCCGGTATGTGCGTAATTATGCATTTGAGTTATTACACACACACATTCAATGGATCTAGAATGGTTTTTATTGATATTAAATGTTGAAATTCTAGAACATCACTTGGTGTAGGTTATTTCCCGAACTTGATCAAATTTAGGGATGTTGAGGGAGGAACAAATTGGTTCTTTCAATTGAACTTTATATTTATATGCATTTACTTATTTTTTGTTTCAACTTTTTCATTTTTAGTTAGTTTGTTTAGTTTAGTGTGAGTGTTTTACTCGAGGACTAGCAAAATTCCAAGTTTGGGAGTATTTGATAAGTGTAAAATACCTATCTACTTCTAAACCAAATTTGGTAGTTTTCGAGTGTTTTATTTATATTTAATTACGTTTTAGTTTGTTTTTAGTTAATTCAAGTCTAGGGACGCAAACAAGCGACAAACGAGCGAAAACGGAGGGAAAACGGTGATGAAATGTTGAAGAAACAAGGTTTCAAGATCACAGAAGGCACCACCGCGGAGAAGAATCCACCACCGCGGTGGTGAGAATGCAAAGAAGTGCTGAAAATATAGAAAGTCCCACCGCCGTGGTGAGAAAGCCACGGCCGCGGCGGTAAAAGATCAGAGAGTTGGGAGCCAGTCCCACGGCCGCAGCCGTGAACGATCAGAATGTAACCGACTTAGCCCACTGCCGCGGCCGTGGGCTCTGCACAGTAAAATAGATATTTTGAGATATTTTGAAAACTTGTGCCTATTAATACCTTTTCTCCTACTTCCCTTAAGACCTCTTGGATGTTTGGGAGACCCCTTGCACCGTAGATAATTTAGGAATAGATTAGATTAGTTTTAGGAAGTTTTCTTGGTCAATTCTTGAAAAGCTAAAAGAGGAAGTTTATCAATAGAGAAGAGGAAGTTCGGGAGGATCGTTCTTTGGCGAAAGTGGACCACTCTACTTCAAGATTTGATTTTTCTTTCCTTGTTGTATCTTTGTATCTTAATGTTTTAGTGTGATTTCCTCTTGGTTTAATGTTCTAATGGCCAAGATCATGTTAGTTTAGTTATAGATTAGCTAGGGTTAGATGTAATTCATGTAAATACCTTTTTGGTTGAATATAAGTTAATTTTAATGGTTTGTTATCCAATCCCAATTGTGATTACCATTATTTCACGTTTATTATGCTTTTTACGATAAACCGAGAATACGGGGTTTGACACTCAGGAGAAGTAACCCCGGATTCAGACTAGGGTTAAACACAACGCGATAATTCAATAACTCAGGAGAGAGTTGGAGAGTGTGCAATCCATGAGGTTGGGTCAAGACTCACGTGACTATGTGTTCGGAAAGGCGTTTGAGAGCGACTTCGGCATCAACGCGAAGTCGTGTATTCGCTTGCTTTTTACTGGGAAAAGGGAGCGAGTGAGTTATAGATACCGAGATTGTTGGATGTGATAATAACCATTATTGATAACTAAACTAAGCCAAATAGGTACTAAATGAATTAAATCAATCCTTATTTAATTAGTGTAATTAGAATTAATCCTTAGGAGTCGTTTTAATTAGTTTAATTTAAATTTTAAATTGAATCGTCAGGATAATATGAGACTAGGTAAATTGTGGTACTCAATTATTCACACTTTCCCTGTGGACACGATACCCAATCTTAACCGATCCACTATTCTAAAACTTTGACCTTGTATACTTGCGAGTGTAAGTAGCGGCATATTCACGCGCTACCACAACTCTAATACCTTAACAAGCATATTAAAATTGTAATAAAATGGTAAACACAATCGGATTTAAAAAAACAACCATTAAGGTAATATATATTCACTCAAACATGTATTTACATGAGTTACATCAATCCCTAGATAATATTTATCTACCCTACCATGATCTTAACGATACACATATTTAAAAAAGAAGGATTCATCATCATTTGATATAAAAAGTTAAGTTACAAAGATAGAAACAAAGAAAGAACGATCGAATTTTTAAGTGGAGTGGTCTACTATCGCCAAAGATCGATCCTAAAATGATTCCTCTTCTCCAAATGTTGAATCTCCTCTTTAAGCTCTCAAAATATGCTTAAGATCATCTATCACAAGTGTGGAACCATCCTTCGCAAATGGGGGAAACAAGGGTTTAAATAAAAGGCTTAAAAATATCTAGAAAATAGATATTTTTTACACAGAGAGACCGCCTCGACGGTGGTTCACCGTTACGGCGGTGAGTTAAGTCGGTTAGCTTCATCGCTGCAGCGGTGAACCAAAAAATGAAACTCTAGGTTTTCTTTCACCGCCTAGGCGGTGAAACAAAACCTATGCTCCCTAGACTTTCACCACCTCGGCAGTGAGACTGGCATAGCTCACTGGACTTTCACCGCCTCGGCAGTGGCTTGACCATTGGGGCGGTGACTTCTGTACAATTCTCCCTGCATCTCCACCGCCTCGGCGGTGGGTTTGCTATCATGAAACCTTGTTTCTTTCACAGTTTTTTCACCGCTTCGCTTTTTTGTTACTCAATTACGTCCCTACACCTGATTTACATTAAAAAAAAAAAAAAAAAAAAAAAAAAACAAATAAAAATGCCATAAAATATTACTAAAACACTCAAAAACTACCAAATTCGGCTTAGAAGCATATAGGTATTTCAACCTATCAGTAACCCTGAATTCAGACTAGGGTTTAAATACAACGCGACGATCTAATGACCCGAGAGGGTGTTAGAAAGTATGTAATCCGTGAGGTTGGGAAAAAACTCATGTGACTAAGTGTCGTATAGATGCTCCAGGGGGACTTTGGCGTTGACGCGAAGTCACATATTCATTCACTTTACAATCGGGAGAGGTAGTGAGTGAGTTTACAATATCGATATTGTCGAATAGATTGGAATTCCTTTAATGTAAACTAGATTGAAACGAACACATTTAAGTGAACGAAGTTAATCCCTAGACAATATTTTCTCATAAACGTCATACTAGTATATTAGTATAATTAGTTTAATTAGTTAATTAATTTAGTATATTATTTATAAAAACCTATATTTTTATCGCCTAAATAAAGTTAGATTATGATAATTATGATACTCCTCTACTCAGATTGCTTTGTTGGCGGATGACCTGTCCTCCACTCAGAATTTTCTCCATATGTCGATGTGCGTAGAGTCATTCCCACGGTGATCTAGAGGGACACCTAGCCCATTGATGGGATAATATTACTCCCGAAATCAACCAGGAGGACTTCATGGCCTATAAGCGAGTCAGACCAATCTCCATTTTATCGAAAGCCCACTTGAACAAGATGTCTTATAAGCTTCACCATCTAACAGATTTTTTACTATCTTAAAATAGTTGATCAGGACGATGATCACCAAGGCATCATAGTGGGGCACGTGGACTCCCCTAAGATCATCTTGGTTGAGGAGATAACGTTATACGAGGTGATGTTAATGATACTTACCTCTTACACATCTGTATCGATCTTCTTTTTCACCTCGTGCTCATGTGTCTTGCGTGAAGATGAGGTCTATTTTTCTTAACTGAAACTACCATGGATAACGTTGATCTCTTATCTATCCTTTGAGAACCTTTGTCATTGACGTCCTATAGTTTGGGTTGTTGCCTGTTGCGACTTTCTCACCTTATCTGACCTGCTTGATGCTCGTCCTGGTGGCCATTTATTTCTTTCTCAACTTTGTCCTCACTCTTGACATAATTTCCGAAGTACCATATCTGGATGAGAGCCACAATATTGTCACGGAGCTAAAGCAACTCTTTATGGCGTTTAGTCCCTGTGGAATTTAAAATGCTTGTTCATTGATCACTCCATGGGTTTTTCTCTCAAAGGCGGAGTGGTGAAAATAAGTCTCTCCTAGAGTTCTCTGTGAAGATCATCACCACAGAGGCAGTGAGCGATGCTAAGTCTTGAGATTGGTGCCCTAGGGGTGAAAAACGTCTCTACTCCCTAGGCAGAGATCCTAGACTTCCTTTCGCCTGTAACATTTTCGAGCGCTGAGCTCTGTTAGTGTATTCTTGCTCATTCTTACGCTTTTTTCTTTTGACTATTTTTTCTCTCCCTCCTAGTCATTATTAGTAGATTGGCATTATGGAAGTGGATACAGTAGTCTAGCACCTGATCTAAGTTGTCGGGGAATTGGCACAGAGGTTATACGAGAGCCTTTGGTGATAGAGCCCATTTATGAAAAAATAGCTACCCTATTAGAGAGCTTATTGCAAGCATTTGCCTCCTGGTTAAACCAGAAGACATACTCCCCCAATTGTTCACCATCATCCTGTTAGATTATGAGGATGTGAGTGATGATCTTCGGCCTTCGTCGCAAGCAGTTAAATCAACACAAGAACATCTGCTTGAATTCACATAAAGTAGCGATGGAATCGAGTAAGAGGCTTTGGAACCATGTCTTAGCTGCACCCGAGCAAGTGAGCAGGAAGGATTTGCACCTCATGGTCCCATCATAGGTGGTGATCTGAGAATGCACAAAGTGGCAGGGCATTACATCTTCAAGCACCTTATCGATGAACAGTGACCACACCTCAGCATTGGGCCCCTAAGTTACTCTTTATTCGTGAATCTCTAGGAGGAACACCTTCATGTTAGCTAGACGGTACTCCATTGTGCCATCTCTTGGGGAGTGTCAGTTTTCTGTATACATGTGGTTGTCCACTAGTTGGATGTCGTGGTAGCATGAAGGCGGTGAGTAGGAGTAGAACTACAACTAACGTCGAGCCCACATATAAAATCTCTCCATAAGACTCGGTGATCAATCCTAAGTGCGTTGTCATCTCGGTGGAAAAGAATGGGATCTTGGTGTTGTCGGGGGACCACTCTCTTGCACTTTGTACTCAAGATCGTGGGGTTGTTGATGATCCCTAGGCGCGTGCCCGTTCAATAATATCACCTTGTCCCTTGACTATTGTGTACATTTTCGCACCCTTCGAAGTGAAGAGACAGTTTTCCCTCCATGGGGGCCGACAGCAAGTGAGTGAGGAGCGCCCTGATGCAACCTTGCAATAATCCAAGCTATCGCTCCAAATTATCTATGTAAAAGGCCTTTGCGGCACCCAAGGTTTGTCCCACAAAGAGGCCAGAAGGCAAGGTGGTAGGGCCTGTCTGGCCAGTAGGAGGTAGGTGGTCATTAGCGGCGATGGCCTACTATCTGATCTATGGAACGAGGACATTATTTATTTTTTCTCTAGGAGGTTGTTTGTTCTGTAGATTGTTCACGACCTAGTTTATATTTCTTTTCAGATTATCTGACCATACCTTATAATCACTAAACCTTAGCTAATTAGGGATGGATTTTCAAAAGGAGACTTTTAGTAGTGCTCCCACATATGACGCCAAACTATTAGTGCCGAAATATGGTTAACACCCTCATTTTGTCTAGTTATAGTCTAGGTGGATTTTTTGTGCTTAGGTAGAGGTCTCATGTATGATAGGTGCTGCCAATTAAATGGTTAATCAGTCAAAGTCCTTGCAGTTCAAGTTTGTACCTGTAGAAAGACCTGCTGGGCTACACCTAACAAAGTCCCTCCAACATGAAAGTAAGAGTTTATATGAAAAGAGTACGACATTGGCTTAGGTAGGAATTCTTGTCATACTTGGAGCATTTATTACCTGCTATTTAACGGGGAAGAATCGGATTAGTCCTGTATAATTAGGGCTTTGAGCGAAGTCAATTAGCGTAATTTGACGCATGGCTAATGAAGATGCGCATGCCCTAACTTAGGCAAATAGGCCTTGCATTTTTGCCCACCAAAAGAAGCACATGAGCTAGCCTAGAGGATCAAGAAGCGAGGCTTAGCCCATGGACGTGCAGGAGCTCAGTTGGTGACTTGAAAACTCTGTTCGGTAGTCGTTAGGTAGTGGCCGAACCGGACAAGGAAGGGCCTCTAGGTTGTGATTAGACGTGGTGAACCTCTAGGTGGTGGTGGAATTGGAGGGGGCACTTGGGCGGTCCAATCAGCCTGTTCTGCGAATGCTGACCGATCAATGGGGTCTTCTCGGGGTCCTATCTTGCCACATGTAGAGCACTGATTGGTCTGTGGTGGTCAATGGAAATACCCCTCATCAGACACCATATCCAAGACTTGTTTAGCCAATAATAATAATAACTAATTTTGAACCATATTGTAAAATATCTATACCGAGTTTCTAAATATTTGTTGCACAACAACATTTGCAAAACTAAACTATAATGAAGTAATTACTACTATGCAGTAACGTTTATATTACATATCGATGGTGTAATAACTTTTATATCACATACCAATGGTCATATTAAGAATAAAATATGGAAAACAAATATTCAGTCATATCTAAAAAAATAAAATAAAATTATGCACAACAAATATTTACAATTCAAATGTCGTTATAAAATCCCATCATGACACTCTAGGCGGACACCCTTGCCGTTGGAAAAACATGTTGTCAAATGTCTTTCTCGCTGGAAGAACCTTACTGCCAAGATATACTTGCCGTTGCAACACTTGATCTCCACCGAATCGAAGTACTCACTTGACAATGAAGTATTTTCCAACTGAGAGTAATATGAATAAAAATGAAAAATTAAATCAATCAAAATTCTTCCATTTCTGATACTTATTCATGTTATTTAAGCAAATGATTTCATTTTTTAACCTATGTTATTGTTTCCATTTTGGTCTTACAGAATATGAATATGTTCTTCTTTATCAGCCAAGCGTGTGCTATGTGTGTTTTGCTAAAATGGTGTTAACCTAAAAAATTCTTAAAATTTTGCAAATTATAAAAATAGGACTGCTCTACCAATTGTGCCTGATAGTAATGTCAAATTAGTAATTCTGCCTATGTACATAATTATATTAAAAGGTCACATTAATTCATTATTTTACTATTGAAATAAAGTACAGCAGGTTCAATTGAGACAAAAAAAACTATAGGGATTGATTTACAATTTAGGATAAAATACAAGGTCTATTGTAACAAAATTGCAAGTATAAAAGCCTGTGGGTATCTTCTCCAACATAGCATGTGATTACTTAGAAATTATTAACATCAAAAGAAAAATGGAGGTGCTTATTTCAAACTGGTCCGATGTCAAATCCTTACCCGAAAGTTATGTCTTTCCGCCCGACCGAAGACCCGGAAACAAACCCGTTCCTACGTGTAAGGACATCCCGGTCATTGATCTTGGGAAAATGGACGGTCGTGATCGTGCTCTGGTCATCCAGGAGATTATGGAAGCGAGCATGGAATATGGATTCTTTCAGGTTTTCTATTTTCAGTAGTAGAACCAGGGAAAACATGTTTATGTTATGACCCAATATTAATTTATTTTGGTTTTTGGATAAAAATAAAATTGTTCATTATATGACCCCCAATAGTTAAAATTGTTTATTTCAGAACAGAAACGGAAAAATTAGAAAAGAAAATAGTAGATTGTCCATGAAGTTATTTATAATTTTTTATTTTAATTTTTCAAAATTTATTTTGTAGTGTTTCAAGTAAAGTTTTAGTCGTTCAATTATTGACTTAATGTTAATTAAATGTAAAATTTATATTTGATATCATAGTCAATATTAATTAAAATATTGATAAGAACTAATAACAAGTTAATAAAAAATAAAAAATAAATTGTTCTATAAATAAAATTGTTAGGAAATCTCAAATTATTGATGTGGGATAAAAATCTAACACTCGCTCTTAAATGGAACCTTCGATTTGCACGGATGATTTGACTATAAGAGAATAATGAGAAATTTGTAACCCCTGCCTTGCATTGATGATTTGACTACGAGAGAAGAGAGACGAATTTCCGTAATCTTAGCTCTAACACCCAGAGACGAATTCCCGTAATCTTAGCTCTAACACCATGTTAGAAGCTTCCAACTGAAAACCATATGGTGACGAGTTGAGTAACTCTTTGATTTATATGATAATTTGAGAACTCTCAAATAATCGATGTTGGACAGAAGTCTAACAAAAACAGTTAAGAAAAGATGTTGGATAGGAGTCTAACAAAAACAGCTGAGAAAAACACTATCAAAACAGTTAAGAAAAGATGTTGGATAGGAGTCTAACAAAAACAGCTGAGAAAAACACTATCTTGATGTTGGGACACAGTTGAAACACTGAAATACAAATAAGAAGAAGTGAAGGGGTAAAAACTGTAATTAAAAAATGGGGGCTTGAAATGGTAAACATCATGTTGATGTTTTGCATGCATGAACAGGTAATAAACCATGGAGTTTCGGAGAGTTTAATGGATGACACAATGGAAGTGTACAAGGAGTTCTTCGGGATGCCGGCAGAGTACAAGTCAAGCTTTTATTCGAACGACATAAACAAAAGCTGCAGGCTGTACACAAGCACGTTGAGCTATGACAAAGAAGAGGTTCATTACTGGAGGGATAATTTCACTCACCATTGTCATCCCCTCGAAAAACACCTCCAATCTTGGCCTCAACGACCACCTAGATACAGGTTTATTTAGTGTTTCTGTTCCCAGAAGAATTGGAACACAAATTTTGAGAACAATTTTATTATGTTTCCTAAACAATTTTTACTAAAAATCTGGGTGCCTAAACGATTTTTCCCCATATTTTTGTTTCTTTGAAATTTTGGAACAAAAATGAGAAATTTGGCAATAATTATGTTCTAAATTTTGCCTAAAATCTGTTAGCAGATCCAACAAAACAGTTTTTTGCACTCTCTATTTTTCTAGGAACATAAGCACTAAGGTGGCATTTGGTTAGTGTTTTTGTTTTTCTGTTTCTACTTACAATAAATTGGGATCAAAATTTAATTTCCGTTCTTAAGTTTTTTGGGAATAGAAACATGTTTGGTAACAACAATTGTCTCGAAATTGTTTCTTTTAATTTATGACAATATAAACAAGAAACACGTTTGTTTGCAATATTTTTTTTCTTCAAATGTATGGTGGCCGGCCCGATGGCGGTGGAAATAGTTTTGTGGGTATTAAGAAAATTGAGAAGTGGAAGAATGAATCATGAATTGATATTATACGAAAGAGATACAGAGATTACAACGTTATACACACGTATTTATAAGGGAAGTGAGGGTTAGGGTAAAACCCTAATAGGCCAAATAGGCCAAGCTCATTATTACATTAACATACCCCCTCAAACTAAAGGTGGTAAGTAAGAGGTGAACTTGAGTTTGGAAACCAGAGAGTGAAAGCGTCCGAGTGGATGAGCCTTAGTGAAAATATCTGTTGTCTGATCGGCAGAACTGATGGATTGTAGACGAACCATATTCTGGAAAATGTGATGACGGATGAAGTGACAATTAGTTTTGATATGTTTTGTACGCTCGTGGAATACATCATTGTGAGCGATCCGAATAGTACTCCTGTTGTCATAGTGCAAGGTAGTGGTAGTAGGAGAAGTGATGCCCATGTCAGCGAGTAGCCATCGAAGCCAGAGAAGTTATTAAGTTGCATCAGTCATGGCATAATATTCAGCTTCAGTACTAGAGCGAGCAACCATAGTTTGGTTTTTACTACACTAGGAAATGAGAGAATTACCCAAAAAGAAACAGTAACCAGTGGTTGAACGTTTGTCGGTAGAGTATCCGACCCAATCGACATCAGAATAAGTTTATAAAACGGGAGTAGACTAAGTTGAGAAATGAAACTCATGAAATAAAGTACCCTCGCATACCGAAGAATGCGAAGAATAGCCGAGTAATGGGTGGTCCGAGGAGCGGACAAAAACTGGCTGATCTGATGAATAGCATAGACAATGTCAGGGCGAGTGACAGTAAGATATACAAGATTTCCAACCAGTTGGAGATATAGAGTGGCATCCTGAAGTGGTGAACCATCGAGTAAGGTAAGTCTGACGTTCTGCTCGAGAGGAGTAGTGACAGTAGTTAAGTTAGTGATCCCAGCCTTGAAAATGAGATCCGAGGCATACTTGGCCTAAGAGAGAAAATGTCCATCAGAAATAGATGAGACTTTGAGGCCAAGAAAATAGGTGAGCACACCAAGATCCTTCATCTCAAATTAGCCACTAAGGAACTTTTTGAGTTAAGAAATACCACGTAGATCATCTCTAGTAATAACCATATCATCCACATACAGTAAAAGAAAGATAATACCGTTGGCAGTATGGCAAATAAACAGAGCCGAATCATGAGCACTCGGTGTGAACCCAAACTGATGAATAGTAGTACTGAATTTGGCAAACCAGGCACGTGGAGCTTGTTTCAAACCATATAGAGTACGGCGAAGGCGACAAACTTTATTTCAAAAGGCTGCCAGGCCGGGAGGGGTATGCATATATACTTCCTCAAGAAGATCGTCATTGAGAAATGCATTTTTGACATTCATTTGAAAGAAAGTCCATTTTCGAATGACGGAGACGACAAGTGTACAGACAAATGTTTACCTCGCCACTTGAACAAATGTCTCTTTATAGTCAATACCATATTCTTGAGCAAATCCCCTGGTAACAAGTTGAGATATCGTTCAACAGAGCCATCAGAAAGCGTCTTGATCTTAAATACCCATTTGCACCCAATATGAATTTTTCTAGGGGGCAGATCAACAATATCTCAGGTATGAGTTTTGGCGAGGCCTTGAAGTTCTTCGTCCATTGCTTTCTGCTAAAGAAGATTAGTACTAGCCTCCTTATAGGATTGAAGCTCATGTAGATGAAGTATGGTAGAAAAACAATGAAAATTAGAAAGGTAATGTGGAGGATGAGTTACCCTGGTAGAGCGGTGAGGGTGATTTGGGGCGTGGGTATTAACCGAAGGTGGTATAAGATCATCGACCACAGGAGAAGTCTCAGGCATGGTTGCTAGAGTAGGAAGGGTGAGATCAGCGAGTGGTTCTAGAGTGAGTGTAGCTAGTAGTTCTGAGATGGACTCAACATAAGGTTTAAGGCTAGGCTCAACTGGTTGTGCTGGAGTTGACTCAACAGTAACTGGAACTGTATTCTCTAGAAATAACTCAATGGATAGATTAGTAAAAAATCTGGAGTTGGTGAGGGTTGACATGTCAAATGATCGTAAGGAAAAAAACATTTGATGTTCCAAAAAATAACATGTCGCGAGATATGAAAGGTTTTAAAAATAGGATCCCAGCACCGATACCCTTTATGTTAGATGCCATATCCAATAAAACAACACAGATAGCCATTGGTTCCAGTTTGTTGTGTTCATGTGGTTTAAGAATAGCAAAACAAGTGCAACCAAAGACTCTGAGTTCATAACAATCGGGAGGTTTACCGAAAAGATGCTCAAATGGAGACTGGTTTTGGATTATAGTAGAAAGGACACGATTTATTATGTAAATAGCTGCAAAGGCAGCATCACCCCAATAACACTCAAGACATGATCAAGAAAGGAGAAGAGCACGAACTGTGTCAAGAATATATCTATGTTTGCGTTCGTCTTGTCCATTTTGTTGGGATGTACTAGGATATGAGCGATGGGGGAGCATGCCATTTTTGCAAAGCAGGTTAAGAAAAGCACGATCCTTGTATTCCATTGCATTATCTAAGCGGAAAACTTTGATATTTCTAGAAAATTGGGTTTGAACTATTGAAGAAAACTCAGAATATATTTGGAATAGTTTGGATTGACATTTCATAAGGAACTACCATGTATATCGAGAGTAGTCATCCACAAAGATAACAAAGTAACGACAACCACCCATTGAGATATGAGGAGAAGGCCCGCAAATATCAGAATGAATTAGATCAAAGGGTACAAGGAAAATAGACTGACTCTCTTTGAAAGGTAGGGCTATTTGTTTTGCAAGTTGGTAATGGATACATTTGAAAGACTTATGCTGAACTAAACCTAACTTACTGCTAGAGATAAGCGATTTGAGTCAGTTGGATGAAGTGTGGCCTAAACGACCATGCCAAATTTGGGATGGTAAGAGAAACATGGATGGTTGTGGAGATAAGGATGAGGAAAAAGATATTGGTAATGGTGGTGAGGTTGCACAGGTTGATGAAGGGATATTTGGTTGTGGTGATGGTGGAGTTGGAGATGGAAGGTGTAAACTGGTATGTTCAAATAGAAGTCCAATCTTACGATTGGTCACAAGAGTTTCTATTGTCCGAGGATCTTGCACACGACAACCACTATTAAAAAATATGACTTCAAATCCCAATTCACAAAGTTGTCCAACAAACAAAAGCTTTAAGGTGAGTTTTGGAATCAAATGCGTATTAGGAATAGAAAAATAGGAAGTAGAAACTGACCCGGTATGTTTAATAGACATTTGAGAACCATCTGCAATATGAATACTAGAGATATTAATTGCCGATAGTTTGGTTGAAAATATATTGGGATCAGATGTCATGTGATTATAACAGGCAGAATCAAATAACCAAGAAAAATTACCTATAGTAAGTGAGAGAGTAGGGGAAATATTTGTACCAGTTTTAGAGAAGATATAAAGTAAGAGTGAAGCCAAATCTACAATAGACAGTGTAATAGTGGTGGAGGAAATATCTGAACCCTCTTTGGCATTAATAATGAGCGAAGAACCCATAGACATCGGTGTTGAACCTGGAGAAAAAACTGTTACGGATGAATAAAAAATACTGAAATTGTCCAGAAATCGATATTGAATCTTCAACTACTGGGTAAAAATCAGATGAATTGGTGTAGGAACCACACGGATATAACAGAAAGTGTATTTTGTAAGCCTCAAATCACAAAATGAAGACCAGAAACAGAACCGGAACGTCAAAAACCTCAAGAATCGGTTTAAATTTAAAGAAAACTGGTCGAAAATGGGCTAAACTGATCAAATAAGGAACCTTGAAGCAAACCAGATGATGTGGCGGTCAACGGATGACGTGGCGCTGAGTTGGTGCTTTACGTGGTGCTAATTCTCGCTGATTGGGCGTTGACGTGACGCTGACTGGGCGTTGAGGTGTCGATGTGGTGGCACTGACTGGGCAGCTAGGGCTGACGTGGCAGCAACCAAGAAATCAGAAAGGAGGCGCGAGCGTGGATCTGACCCGAGTTGAGACATGAACCTTCTGTCCATGCCTGAGAACACGTGAGGGGTATGATGGCCTTGATTTTTTCTCTGTTTGAATCATCTCATCGAGGTGGTTCCGATGGTATATGATAATATCGATTTGGAGCTCTAGTTGAGACGATAGGACCCAAAATCCTAGACGATGAATTATGGTGGTTCTGCAGGCTGTTTGATGCGCGTGACGACGCGTCTAGGCTCCGGTGGCAGTGAGTTTGGTGGTGTTATGTTCTTCTTTATAAGACGAAGACAGTAGTGTGGTGGTGTTGATACCAGAGTGGTAAGAAGACCTGTAGCAACAACCAAAATATTGGGAGAATAAAGGTGGCGGCAGTGGAAGCGTCAGGGTTGCAAAAAATTTATTGGGAACGGGTCCAGAAAAAACTTGTGTTTAATATCATATTAAGATAATTGAGAAGTGGGAGAATGAATCATGATGTGATATTATACGAAAGAGATACAAAGAATACAATGCTATAAACAAGTATTTATAAAAAAAAGTGAGATTTAGGGTAAAAATCTTAATGGGCTAAATGGGCCAAACTCATTATTACATTAACAGTGGGGCCGAAGTAATGAATATTTTTTTTTGTTTCTAAGGTTGTTATGAATTTCTTGAAATATTCCTAAATTGCTTCTAAATTTTTGAGAATAAAAATATGTGTTAATATTTTTCTATATATTAATTCTAAAATTTCAGAAGGGAGAACCCAAATCAAAAAACAGAAAAAGTAATCAAACGGGCCTAAATAAACCGACCGAAGACAGTGACAAGAGTCAGGTGTTATGTGAGGGTGGTCATGGCTCCTCAAGCTATAAAATAATCATTTGGTTCTTTTATGTTTTTATAATTTTTAAAAAAATTACTAAATTCTCTTCTCTAAGATAAATAATTTTATATATTTTGATTCCTCCTCCAGTTGGAGTTCTTTACAAAATAAATATTTAAAAAAAAATAAAAAATTCTGACAACACGTACGTTTAAACTTAATTACAAACCTCCAAGTATCCCGGTGTTCTGAACCCGGGATCATACAATTTTTTATTTTTATTTTTTAATTTGATGGTCCCACTGTTAACAACACCAAGACCAAAGAAAGGGGCCTCACCAACGAAGAGAGAGAGGAGAGAGAGAGCTGACCCTCATGTTTGGTCCCGATGTTGTTAATACCGGGAGCAAAAAGAGGGGCTTCCTTCAACAAGAGAGAGAGGAGAGAGAAAAGCAAGTGGGTTCATTTTTTAAAAAATATTTTTGACATTTTATACCCCTAAAGTTTGATCATTATTTCTTTTAATTTTTACTCCTTTTTTTTTTTATTTAGTTTTTTATAAAGATATTTTGTGAGAAATGTTTTTGGCACTTAAACTAAAAAGGACATGGAATTAAATTCATGTATTGAAATCATAGTCAAAATTAATTAAAATATTAATAAAAAAATTAATAGTGGTGCATATGACAAATAATTATTATTTATTTGTTTATGCAGAGAAGTTGTGGGTGCATACACAAGGGAGGTAAGGAAATTTCTGTTGAACATATTGGATCTAATTTGTGAAGGTCTGGGCCTCGAAAATGGATACTTTGAAGGTGAGCCCAGCAAGACCCAACTGCTGTCCGTCAACTACCATATTCCCTGCCCCGACCCGGCCCTGACACTCGGAATGCCCGAACATTGTGACCCGAATCTGATAAGCATGCTGCAGCAGTGTGAAGTGCCTGGCCTTCAGTTCTTCCGGGATGGCCAGTGGCTTGGCGTTGAGCCTCTCCCCCATGTACTCATCGTCATCCCCGGTCTCCAACTAAGGGTATGTTTTTTAATTAAAACTTTAGGCAGCGTTTGGTAGTGCCAAAATGAATTTTTTAAATTGATTGATTTTTTATTTCAATTGGAAGAGAAAAAAAATCTTATATTTAGTGGAGTGATAAAATAAAGAAAATATTTTCATATATATTGCTAATGTAAGGGCTTGGCCAATTATAACAAAACCCTAATCCCCACTTCCCATATAAATACTTATGTATGGCATTGTATTCTTTGTATATTTTCTCATACTATTCAATATATCGTTCAAGTTCTCCACTTCTCAATTATCTTAACATGGTATCAAGAGCAAGTTTTTTCTAGACCTGTTCTCTCTAAACATTTTTTTTCGAAACCCTAAAACTTCTGCCGCCGCCTTCGCTTTTCTCCCGTGATTTTCGTCACTGTTATTAGCTTCATCACCACTCTGGTATCAACAACCACCACACCGCCATCTTCGTCTTGCAGAGACGAACACAACACCACCAAAATCACCGCCAACGAAGTATCAACGCACCCACACGCGCCTCCCACAACCTATAGTACCCCTAAACTGCGCCGTCTCGGCTTTTGGACTCTACTACCTCAACCAAAGCTCCAAATCCATCTCACAATATATCGTCGGAACCGTCTCGATGAGATGATTCTAACTAAGCAAGACCTATCATTGTACGACACTGAAAGCACCCACATGCGTGGCCCAAATTTTTGCTCCCGATTTGCCTCAGATCCACGCGTCTACTCACGCCATCTTGGATTTTGGGCTCTATCTCCTCAACTAGAGCTCGGAATCTATCTAATAATATACCATCGGAACCGTCTCAATGCGATGATTCCAACGAAGCAAAAATCAAGGAAATCCGATGTGGAACATGCTCTCATGGGCGGTTCAAAGTTTCTGCGTCGACTCCCTCTCAAATCTCATGCGCCTCCTGCTTCCTCGAATCGGTTTAGGCCTTTTTTTACCGGGTTTCTATGAAGTTGGACCGGTTCCTAGAATTTTTTGGTGTTCTGATTCTGTTTCTGGCCTCCGTTTTGTAATTTGAGACTCACAAAATATACTTTCTGTTATATCCGTGTGGTCCCGACACCAGTTCACCCATTTTTCACCCGGTCCTTGAAGATTCAATATCGGTTTCTCAATAATTTCAGTATTATGGATTTATCTGTGATCTTCATTTCATCAAATTTGGATCATATAATATAGTTCTCTTTATATTATTGATTCAGTTCATCGCAGAGATTTGATCGATTCAAAAAGCTCTCAATCGGTTTGTTTACAAGTGTAGACCGGTTCCTAAACAATTTCAGTATTCTGAATTCATCCATGACAACAGTTTTTTCAGATTCAACAGCGATGTCTATGGGTTTTTCGCTCATTATCAATGCCAAAGAGGGTTCGGATCCTTCCTCCACTACTATTACCCTGTCTATTGTAGATTTGGCTTTCACTCCTGCTCTATATCTTCTCTAAAAAATGTACAAACCTTTCCCCTGCTCTCTCACTTACTGGAGGTAACTATTCTTGGTGTTTTTATTCTACTTGTTGTAATCATATGACATCTGATCCCAACATTTTTTTAACCAAACTCTCCGCTATGAATATTCCTAGTGTCCATATCGTTAATAGTTCTTAAATGCGTGTTACCCATACCGATCCAGTTTCTACTTCCCATCTTTCTGTACCTGACATATATTTGATTCCGAAACTCACCTTAAATCTATTGTCTGTTGGACAACTTTGTGAATTGGGATTTGAAGTCATATTTTCTAATAGTGGTTGTCGTGTGCAGGACCCTCAGACAGAAGAAACTCTTGGGACTTGTCAAAAGGTTGGACGCCTATTTGAACTTACCAGTTTGCACATTCTATCTCCAACTCTATCACCACCACAGCCACATGTCCCTTCATCAACCTGTGCAACCTTACCACCACCGCCAGTATCCTCTTCTTCATCCTCATCCTTATCTCCACAACCATCAACGTTTCTCTCACTATCCCAAATTTGGCATGCTCGTTTAGGCCACACTTCATCTAGCCAACTCAAATCGCTTATCTCTAGCAGTCAATTAGGTTCAGTTCAGTATGAGTCTTTTAAATGTATCTATTGCCAACTTGTAAAACAACCAGCCCTACCTTTCAAAGAAAGTGAGTTTATTTTTCTTGTACCCTTTAATCTAATTTATTCTGATATTTGGGGGTCTTCTCCTCATACCTCGATGGGTGGTTGTTGTTATTTTGTTATCTTAGTAAACGACTACTCTCGATATACATGGTTGTTTCTTATGAAATATAGAGCTAAACTATTCCAAATATATTTTGAGTTTTCCTCTATGGTTCAAACACAATTTTCTAGAAATATCAAAGTTTCCTCTCAGATAATGAAATGGAATACAAATATCGTGCTTTTCTTAACCTGCTTTACAAAAATAGCATGCTCCCTCATCGCTCGTGTCCTAGTACATCCCAACAAAATGGAGGAGCTGAATGCAAACATAGACATATTCTTAGCACAGTTTGTGTTCTCCTCATTTCTTTATCATGTCCTGAGCGTTTTTAGGGTGATGCTGCTTTCACAACCGTCTACAATAAACTGTGTTCCTTTTGCTACAATCCAAAACCAGTCTCCATTTTAGCCCATTTACGGTAAATCTCTCGATTACTCTGAACTCAGAGTCTTTGGTTGCGCTTGTTGTGTTCATGCTTGTTTTGTCATCTCAAACTACATGAACATAACAAACTGAAACCAAGGGCTCATCTGTGTTGTTTTACTGGATATGGCATCGAACATAAAGGGTATCGGTGTTGGGATCCTATTTCTAAAACCCTTCGTATCTCGCGACATGTCGCTTTTTGGGAACATCAAATATTTTCTTCCTTACGGTCATTTAATATATCAACCCTCACCAACTCCAGATTCTTTACCAATCCATCAATTGAGTTATTTTCAGAGGATATAGTTCTAGGTATTGTTGAGTCCACTCTAGCACCACTAGTTGAGCCCAACCCTACCCCTTATGCTGAGTCCACCCTAGAACCACCAGTAGAACCCACTTCAAAACTACTAGTTGATCTTACCATTCCAACTCCAGCGACCATGCCTAAGACTTCTCCTATGGCCGACGATCTTATACTACCTTCCTTTGAGACCAAAGCCCCAGATCACCCCCGCTGCTCTACCAAGGTAACTCATCCTCCACATTACCTTTCAGATTTTCATTGTTTTTCCACTATAGTTCACCTACATGAGCCTCAATCCTATTAGGAGGCTACTACTAATCCTCTTTGGCATAAAGTAATGGACGAAGAACTTCAGGCCCTTTCCAAAACTCATACCTGGGATATTCTTGATCTGCCCCTGGAAAAAAACTCATATAGGGTGCAAATGGGTGTTTAAAATCAAGACACTTTCTGATGGCTCTGTTGAACAATATAAAACCCGACTTGTTGCCAAGGGATTTGCTCGAGAATATGGTATTGACTATGAAGAGAAGTTTGCTCCAGTGGCGAGGCTAACATCTGTCCGTATACTTTTTGTCGTCGCAGCCAATCGAAAATGGACTCTTTTTCAAATGGATGTCAAAAATGCATTTCTCAATGGAGATCTTCTTGAGGAAGTCTATATGCATTCCTTTCTCGACTTGGCTACCCCTCGAAATAAAGTTTATTGCCTTTACCGTGCTCTATATGGTTTGAAACAAGCTTCACGTGCTTGGTTTGCCAAATTCAGCACTACTATTCATCAGTTTTGATTCATACCTAGTGCTCATGATTCAGATCTGTTTATTCACCATACTGCCAAGGGTATTATCATTTTTTTACTGTATGTGGATGATATGATTATTACTAGAGATGATCTACGTGGTATTTTTTAACTCAAAAAAATCCTTAGTGGCCAATTCAAGATGAAAGATCTTGGCGTGCTCACCTATTTTCTTGGCCTCGAAGTCTCATCTGGTTCTGATGGATATTTTCTCTCTCAGGTCAAATATGTCTTGAATCTCCTTTCCAAGACTGGGATTACTAACTCAATCATTGCCACTACTCCTCTCGAGCCGAACGTCAAACGTACCCCACTCGATGGTTCACCTCTTTAGGATGCCACTCTATATCGCCAATTGGTTGGAAGTCTTGTATATTTTACTGTCAGTCGCCTTGACATTGTCTATGTTGTTCATCAGGTTAGCCAGTTCTTGTTCGCTCCTCGGACCACCCATTACTCGATTGTTCTTCGCTTTATTCAATATGTCAAGAGTACTTTATTTCATGTGCTTCATTTCTCAACTCAATCTGCTTCTGTCTTATCAGCTTATTCTGATGTCGACAGGGCCGGAGACCCTACTGACAGATATTCAACCACTGGTTACTGTTTCTTTTTGGACAATTATCTCATTTCCTGGTATAGTAAGAAACAAAAAGTGGTTGCGCGCTCCAGTATTGAAGCTGAATATCGTGACATGGCTGATGCAACTCAAGAACTTCTCTGACTTCGATGGTTACTCGCTAACATGGACATTTCTCCTTCTACTGCCACTACCCTGCACTGTGATAACATGAGTGCTATTTAGATCACTCACAATAATGTATTCCACGAGCGTACAAAACACATCGAGACTAATTTCCACTTGATTCGTCATCACATTCTTCAAAATACGATTCGTCTACAATCTGTCAATTCAGCCGATCAGATAGTAGACATATAACTCCCACTTCTCTTATAAATACTTATGTATAACATTGTATTCTTTGTGTCATTTCTCATACTATTCAATATATCGTTCATGTTCTCACTTCTCAATTATCTTAACATGTATATCACGTGCTGAGAACAACTTATTTTTTCATCCTAAGTCATTAGTAACTTGGGATAAAAACCGATATAGAAGTTGTGCAATTTAACAAATATCAGGGTCAACATAGACACCCACCCTCTACTTTAGGGACCAAAACGAAAATTTTCCCTCTTCAAATTCTTATTTGGTTGTCAAACTATCAATTTGGCACCTACCACTCCTAGGTAACTTTGGCCTTAACCACACATTTAAAAAATACAAGTCACTCTCTTTAATCATTTTTTTAAAAAGACATGAATGTTCTTTTCTTTTCATTTTTTTTTTTTTGAAAAGACATTAATGTTCTTTTCTTATTTTAAAAACAATATTTATTATTTTTTTCTTTAATTATTATTATTATTATTATTATTATTCTTTTTTTAATTTTACTAGTTGTAAAAATATATATTTTTATCCCTAAAATAATTACATTTACCCCCTCTACCCCACCCTTCCACCACCACTGCCCCTTCCCCATCCACCGCCATCGCCGCCTACCGAAATAATCTTCTCCTTCTTCTTCCTCTTTCTTCTCTTTATCTCTCTCCCCAGATCCGTCACGATGAGATCCATCGCGACAGATCCGAGGAGAGAGAGAGAGAGAGAAAGGAAAAAGAAGAAGAAGAAAGATGAAGGAGGAAGAAAATTTCGGCGGCGTCCAGTGAGTTGTGGTGGTTGTTCCAACGGGATGGGGGTGGGGGAGGGTAGATTTTTTTAATTTGTTAAAAATAAGAGGATGAAAAATATAATTTATTTTTAAAATAAGGATGCTAGTGTAAAAAGATAAAAGAGATAAATATTACAAGATTTAAAAGAGATATTTATGTAATTTATTTTTAATTATTTAACTAATTGAATGTTGTTTGACTATAATAACGAGGGGGTGACTTAAAATTTTTTAAATAACATGAGAAGTTTGTAATTTGGACAAAATGACGAGGAAGATGAATGATATAATGGACCAAAAAGAACATGATTTATCAACAGATTGAAACTTTCAAAAGATTCTACTTTTCATTAGAATATTTAATGATGCATATGAATTGTCTTGATTAGGAGTAAACTTAAAGTTGACTAAGAAATGTAGGGCCTGTTTGGTAACCATTCTCATCCAATCTCATTCAAGTGGGATGGGATAGGATGGGATGAAAATTCGGTTGAGTAGAATCGCGTTTGGTAACGACATAATTTTATTTCGTTCTGGGAACAGAATCGCATTTGATAACGAACAGAATTCCTATCCGAAAAAATTAGGAAAATAATGAAAAATCAATAGAAAAAAAAATCAAAATCGATTTCGAGAACTATAATTCGATTTCAACAACAAAATCTATTTTGATTTTTTTTTTAATGATTTTTTTAGCAACCGAACCCTAAATCGAGGACAACAACCCAACCCTAAATTGTTGACAACAATGAAATTGAAATCATAATGGAAATCGATTTTAATGACGAAATCGAAATCATTCCAGCAATGAAATGCAACCATAATTCAACAATCGATTCTAGAGAGGGAGACAGAGAGAGAGGCGATGGCGATGGTGATGAACAAAGAATAGAGAAGAACGGAGAAATTGAATCCTAATTTCGACAATCGATTGAATCCAGGAAATGGGTTGAGCCCCTATAGATGTCCATATCAATGCCCAAATTGATATCTACTTGCTCGCGATGTCTGAAATGGACAGAAACTCTGCTTTGTCTCATTTTAAAAATACTTGCAAGCGTACGAATCAATTGTAGCACAGATTGACGGAAATACTTGCAAGCGTACGAATCAATTGTAGCACAGATTGACGGAAGTAAGGTCGATCTCACGAGTATTGTTTATAGATAAACTTAACCTATCCAATTTAATTTAATTAAGATGATATTGATTTTGTGATTAAGAAAAAATGAGAATGATTCTTGATTTTGGGATGAAAATGGGAACGGAAACAAAATTTATCAAACGTTATTCTAAAACAGAAATCTCAAAAATTTGAGAATGGGATGGGATTTTTCGGGATGGGAACGGTTACCAAACACGACCGTGACTTCCGTACTTTGAGAGCTAGGTATGAATTTAGGTGAAACTCAATGAACTATAATTAGTAGTAAACTCAAGGTGTTGAAAGTGTAATTTATCCCTTTTTATTTTCGGTCATCTTTGATCATCTTCCTTTTTATGCGTTTTATTACAATGGAGTTTCAGGTTATCAGCAATGAGAAGATGAAAAGCCCCAAACACCGAGTGGTGACTCACCGGAAGGAGCCTCGGACCACCATCGGAGCCTTCCTAATTCCACCGCCGGAGTACTCCATCCAACCGGCGGCGGCGCTGGTTGGTCCATCCAATCCCCCAATCTTTAGAGCCTTCACTTACAAAGAGTTCTTCGGCACATTCACAGGCAGAAAATGCGACGCCGAAGCTGCGCTCGAATTTTTCAAGATTCAGCCATGAAAATGGAAATGATTATGCTCATTAATCGTTGTCTACGGTTTTAAAGACTGAAATAATAATGTGTAATATATATCGTGTTGTGTATTTGGGGGGAGGAGGTATTTGCTCTGGTGGGGATTGAAATTGTAAATTTATTTGGTTAATTGTGTGTTTGAAAGCATTGAACGATATTGGTATTTGGTGAGAGCATCTCAAACCGTTGTTGGAGACGTGACATCTTTTATTTTAACATTTTTGAAGCATAAAATAACTCCAAGAGATGTTAGATAATGTATGCTAAAAATGACAAATTTTCTCCCTTAGCTATATTTGGCTCATGTCACACTCTTAACCAAAAAATGGCAGGGCCTCTCTCTCTCAATTGGGTATTAATTTTCTTTTAATTGTGAATATGAGACTTACTTTGATTTGGTTTGGTTTAATTAGGGTTGGGTGACTTGGGTTTAGATTAAGTTTTGTTTAATTAAGTTTAGTTGGGTTGGGTTTAATTAGATTTGATGGGGTTTAGTTTATTAATTTTATTTTATTTGTGTTATTTTAAGATTAATTAATTAATTTTTAATTAAAGTAATTAATCAAATGTATTCATTAGATTCAAACTACATGAAAAAAATAAAATACATAATATTAATTGAAATTGAAATAAAATAAAATAATAATAATACTAAAAATTTAAAATAAAAAACGAAATAGATTTAGAAATTAAAAAAATTTAAGAATTAAAAAAATTATTTTTTAATTTTAATACAAAAAATGCATTCTAAAAAATGGCACACCATCTTTACTACATCTGTTGTATTACATATCCAAATCAAGGTGTGTTATACTAATATTGATGTGCGTATATATTGGGCAAATGGCACAACAAATTTGGCCAAGCTCTTGGAGATACTCTGATAATATGAATCTCTCTTCATCTTTTTTTGATATTCATATATTGATTGTTGAATTTAACCCCATATATTTATAGTTCGTTTGAATTCAACTAATGAATTAAATGTTGAAATTATGAGTTGAATTTTGACAGGAGTGGAATTCCTGTCCACTAACCTTGTAGTTATGAAGAAATTCGATGGTTGGGTCTAATTGCGGGCCAACCCGAATTCAACATGGAAATAATTTAACCCATCTAGCAATTGGGTCAACCTGAGAAGCAAGAGGCCCAACATATGCATTGCGGTCTACCTACGGTAGCTAGTATGAACCGATTAGAACGGTTTAATTAAGTGAGCAAAGTAGTGGGTTCATCATGCAACCTCTCTCAGCCACGTTACTAATAAAATGAGGAATGGGGAGGTAATATGAAGTTATAGATATAAATACGAAAACAGGATTAACATACATTTTCATACTTTCAGAACATATTAACGTATTCTCAAGCCAGAGAGTCTTTGGCCAATACCACGTTGGTGTCACCTTAAACTTTTCCCTTGTTGCATGTGTTTATTTCTTAGGGGTAGACTTTCTATCAATATAATTTGACGGCGGTTGTTGAAAAAGAGCAAAACAAAATCGTTTACCTCATGCCGCAACTCAGATTGAGATGAGAAACTAGCAACAACATCATTACAAACAATGTGAAGGATGACCTTCCAGAGAATCACCTTTTGGTCGAGGAGATTGCAGCCCTTAACCAACAAGTTCGAGAATTACGAGCTTTGATGGAACAAATTGTGGAAGTCCAGAAGAAACAATTGAAGATGCCTTCACCTAAAAAAACAAAAACAAAAATCCAACCTAGATGAAGAGGCGAATTCATTAGAATTACCACTAAGGCCTAGACAATTAAATGAAGGCAGCAAAAAATACCCACAAGAAGACATGGTCTCGCATCTTAGAAAAAACAAGATCGTAGAAGATTTTCATCTAGGAAGAAAATAGGTAGGGGAAAAGTTTGAATCTACCATCTCAGGAAAGAAATCGAAGCAAAAGAAGAGATATGTTGCCGAATAACACAATTTTGACGATCTGGAGGCCCTCTTGGGAGCAACGTAGCCGTCTTTCATGACAAATTTGATGGAGGGGCCATTCCTCCCACAAATTTGATCCTGTCAAACTCGACAAATATGAAGAGAAGGCAGATCCAACTAACCACATGCATCATTTCAGACACATAATAGCTCTCTAGTCTAGGATGCAGTAGATTCTAAGTTGTGTAGGGCTTTCACTACTATGTTCAAAAGTTCAGTCATGGAATGGTTTTATAGCTTACTATCATGTTCGATCTCGTCTTTCATATAGCTTAGGAAATGCTTTATTTGTCAGCATTGGAAGAAAGGAGTGAATTATCTCCTAGTACTCTGCCAAGATAAGAGGGAGACGTTGAGGCAATACATCATATGTTTTAACAAAGAGCAAACCTAAATCAAGGGTTGTGACTTGAAACCCGCTATCAACGCCTTTACCTTTAACCCGAGATAAGGATGTTTTCAAGATTCACTAACAAAGCACATCCCACAGAACATGACCAAGTTGATGGAGTAAGCAAAGCCACACATGAAGTTAGATGACACACAGGTTGCCCATGAAGGAAAGACGTCTAACAACGAAACTGATGAGATGAGTGAGAAGGAACTGACGAGGCAAAGGAGGAAATGTTGACCTCTCCAAGAATGGTTCGAGAAACACTAAAGGTCAATAATTAGTATCTTGAGCCATCACTGCCAAGACAAAGGATGCAAATCTTAAGAATCTTGCATGAGATCAAATCATCTGAGAAGGTGAACTTGCCATCAAGAATCACTTCAAATCCAAACTTGAGAAATAAACGAAAATACTGCAATTTCCACTGAGATCGTGACCACAATACCAACAATTGTAGAAATTTGAAAAAAGATATCAAGAGGTTATTGGAAAAGGGACACCTCAAAGGATATCTTCGGGAACAACAAAGGAAGAGAAAAATAGAAGAAAATGACCAAGTAGAAAATGAATGCGACAAAAAAAGAAGGGATAATAATATAAGCAAGTTGCTTGATATCATTTACATAATACACAGCAACAGTCCCCTGACAAGAGAGTCAAATCGAGCTGAAAAGCCTAAATCTCAAGAGGCGACTTTGGAACAAGATGTCGGAGAAGTGCTTGCAGTGGCTCCTAGTACATAGCCGCCTTTGACATTCGATAATGACGACCATAGGAGAATTGTACACCTGCATGAGAATGCTCTCGTAATTACTTTATAGATCTCAAGTTTCATGTCAGAAGAATCCTTATTGAAACTATAAGCTCTGCGAATATCATGTTTGAAGAAACATTTATACTAATGGGGATCCCTAGTTCAGACATTGATTCAACCTAAACAGTGATAGTGAATTTTAACGATGACCTAAGCTCACCGAAATGAAAGATCACACTATCATTTGTCATCAATAAAGATAGTTGTAGGATCACCATAACAACTAAATTCGTGATAATGATCTCATCTTCCCCTTATAATTCGATTTTAGATCGACCCTGGCTATATGTTATAAAGGTCGTGGCCTTAATATTTTGGCAGTGCATCAAGTACCCCGTTTTAATTGGAGTTTCAGTTATTTGAGACTATCACGTAGTCTCAAGGGACTGCTTCGCGGTGGCAATGAAATGAAAGAAAAATTCCCATTGGTAACCCTAGGAAGGGTAAGACAACACATCTTCCCTTGATGAAGTGGAAGAAATGACCGATTTTTGGGAACACTTAAGTGTGCTCTAGTTGGATCAATGAGTTGAAGAAATAAACTTTTGTCAAGGCAAGAAGAAACTGTATATCGGATCAACCCTGAGCACCTTGAACAAACAACAACTGTCTCGTTTGCTTGAAGAGCATTTGGACGTGTTTGCTTGGGCTGCTGAATATATATAAGGTATCAAGTCTAGCATCGTCACATATCGGCTGGATATGTATCCAAGTCGTACCCATTAATGTAATAAAAAATAAAAGTTTTCAGCCCTGAGAAAGAAGATGTCATCAAAGTATATGTCAAACACCTACTTTAAATCAAGAACCTACGAGAAGTCAAGTATCCCAAATATTGGCCAACCATGTGCTGATAAAGAAGAAGAATAACAAATAGAGGATGTGCGTGGACTTCACCAAGCTCAACCAAGCTTGTCCCAAAGATTTCCATCCTATGCAGAGGATAGACCAAATAGTGGACTCAATATCGGTCAATGACCTCCTCGACCTAATGGATGCCTACTTAGGGTATAACTAGATCAGGATGGATCCCGAAGATAAAGAGGGAACAACGTTATTATCCCCAGAAGAACTTACTTCTACACAGTAATACCTTTCGGACTGTGAAATATTGGGATGACTTATCAACTCTTCATCAATAGGATATTTCTAGGGCAGATCAATAGAACCATGGAGGTTTATATCAATAATATCATGTTAAAATCTCTGAGAACGTTGATCACTTGGCCTACTTGTAGAAGACTTTCAACACTATCAAAACGTACAATATAAAGATCAATTTGGAAAAGTTTACTTTTGAAGTCACTTACGGAAAATTTCTTAGATTTGCGGTAGATCAACACAACATCCAAGTTGACTCGGGATAGTTAGAAGAAATCAAGGTCATGACGTCCCTAATTAGAATTAGATAAGTACAAGTTATTATAAAATGATTGGTTGTGGTGAACATGTTCATATCTAAATTCACAGATAATCTCCATAATTTAAAATTTTGAGAGAGAACAACAGCTTTACTTGGACATTGGAGTGTGAGGATTTCTTTCAGGTCATCAAGGAGTACCTAGGCTTTGTGAAAATATTAGCCAAAGCGATGCCAGGAGAAGATATTTACCTATACCTAGCAGTGTCACCAAATGTAGTTTGGGAAACTTTGATAAAGAAGGACTAGAACGACTTGTTTTCTATGTCAACATGTCATTGATGGTATGAACAACAGTAAGAGAAGTTTATCCTTAGAAGCGCTCTATAAAAGAGAATAAAATGAGTTGCGCAAGGATAGTTTCTAGGATATGTCGATGTTTACATTCATCTCAACCATTTTGGGCAGAAGAGTAATAGCACTATCTGTGGGAAAGTGTGCGATATTTTTGAAGGGTGGTAATGAAAGACTAATCCTTGTATTCCATGGCATTGTTAGATTTAAAGATTTTGATGTTGTGGAAAATTTGAATTTGAACCATGGCAACAAAATATGAATAAATTTGGGGTAAATCGGAATCCATAAGGTATAGCAAGGTGTACCAAGAGTAGTCATTGACAAATATGACAAAATATTTAGAATCACCCATTGTGGTAGAAGGCAAGGGTCCCAAACATCAAAGTGGAGTAAGTTAAATGGTGCGAGAGAGACTGAGTCACTAGTAGAAAAATGTAAGATATATTAGTTAGCTTGTTGCCATGGAAGACAATCGAGATGCTCAATATAGACAGGTCCTGATTTTCCACTTGAGTCTAAACTGTATATATGTCCAATGGATATACGACCTAATTGAGAATGTCAAAGGTTGAAAAAAGACGAATCGGGTGATGGTGATAAAAATGGTGGTGGTGGTGGCAGTAATGAGGATGCTGGGGGTGATGGTGATAATGATGATGATGATGATGATGATGATGGCGGTGATGATGGTAGTAGTGGTGGTGATAGTGATGATGGTGGTGGGATTGCACATTTGGATGAAAGGACAATTGGTGGTGGTGGAGATTGGTTTGGAAGGCAGAGGCTACTAAGATCACATAGACGTCCAATTTATGACCAGTCTCAAGACTTTTGCCTGTCTAAGGATCCTACACATGACAATAAGTATTCAAAATTTTTACTTCAAGTCCCAAATCGCAATGTTGTCTAACAGATAAAAGATCTAAAGTAGGTTTTGAAATTAAATACGTATTAGAAACATAAAAATGTGAAGTGAAAATCTCACCAGTATAATTGGCACGCATATGATAACCATCAGTAGTATGAAAGGTTAGAACATTCATAGAAAATGGTTTTGATGAAATTATTGGGATCAGAAGTCATATGGTTACAACACGTATAATCAAAGAACCAAGAAAAAATATATGTAGTAAGTGAACATGTAGGGAAAACGTTTGTACCAGAATTCGAGCTATAGTGTTTGAATAATGAGGCCATATCCCTAGAGATGGAACTATGGTGGAGGCAAAATCAAAATCCTTATTGGCAGCAAGAACGACTGATGAATGATAACCCTTGAACATCATCATTGAATCGGATCACCAATATATAAAAAAGTATATCGTATGATGTGATTCTTAAAAAATAAAGGTCATGGATGGACTGAAACTACCAAAATTATCCAGGAGCTGGTTTAAGATTGTGAAGAATCGATTGATGAACCCTTGAATCAATTTTAAACACTATGATGAACCGAATCAGCAATAAAGAGAAGTATATTGAATTATTCGAATTTTAAATAAAACGAGGTCATAGATGGATTCAAAATGTTAAAAATTTTCACGAAATGATTTTGTCCTTCAAGAACCGATCAAACAAAAGGCGAATCTGCCAAAAAAAATAATATTATTTTCAGCTAGTGAACCGGTCAACCAGGCAAGTTAACCAAAGATGAGGTGGCACTGACTAGAGACAATGTGGAAGCTAATTAGGTAATGCCATGGTGGTGACGAGACATAGTTAACATGTAAGTTGAGCAGCTTCGTGGAAGACGTGTCTGATGATGTGGTAGAAACAAAACAAGGTGGTGCTAACATGGTACTTGAGGCTACAATTCAAGAGTACTGACGTGGCATTCTAACTGAGTTAGTTGGTGACGTAGCAACTGACGTGCCACTGACGTGGATTTCTCAGTGGCACGTGATAGCAGAAAGATAAAATCTTAAGGTTACGCCTACAGGCGTGTTAGGCATGCTATGGCGATGATTTTGGAGTTGTTTTCTACGTTTCGTTAAGATGATTTGAATAGTATGGTGGGTGTGGATATCTGAGCATCGATGAAGCCTATAGAAGTCAATGAAGATAACGATAGTGTTGGAACGCTATTATAGCGTATGGAAGCACGTGAGGTAGTGGCTAGGTTGTGCTCTGGTGGTATTGGAGTAACCGTTAAAGGCGATTCGGGTGGCTGTGTCCGATATATTGTTCAGTGAGTGGTGGTAGAACATACTAGAGGTAGCATGTAACAATCCGGTTTTCCAAGGCCACCACGCGGTTTTTCTCTTTGGAGAATTAACATTACATCCGAATGACTAATATTTAATTCTATAAAAAACAAATAAGAGAAATTTTACAACTACGGCGATAATTATATTTATTAATATTTAATTTATTTATTTCTTATTTATTTAAAAAAAATGTCTTGATTATTTCTCCAAGCAAAGGTAAAAAAAAAATCGTGATAAAGGGACCAAAGGAAGATCGTCGCCAACTTCAGGGAAAGAAAGCGTGAAATAAGGACTCAAGTTCCACTGGAATATTGCTTGATTAGATTAATTTCATTAACCCATGGTTGCAATTGAGACCTTTACTCCATATATAGACAGAGAAAGTAATCTGGGAACTAATATATTAAGCGAATGACGAAGAATATAAAAATGTTAATAATTATAATTATCGATTTATCGAATCAATTTTACAGCCGTAAATAATAAATAAAATTATTCTAAATTAATTAGAATTTCAATTAAAATTTCTATCGCAATCTCGTTATCGCCGGTCATGCAATCGAAGTTGTGGGGTTGTGAGTTACTGCTCAGTAGAACTTATACCCCTCTAATACGTGTATTTAATTAATACAACACATAAAATACATAGGCATGATTTTCACATAATTATAATTATTTTATGCGAACTAACAACTATAATTCACAGACAATAATAACATAAATTTCATAATGGGAAAATAAATACATATATTAAAAGATTTATAAATTTTACTTGAAATCCAAAGCCGAAATCTGCTCAGGATTATCTTTCTCATACCAAAACATAGTAATCCTTTAGGTACCAAAATATATTAACGTACACACACACACATATATATATATCTTCGTATATCTGTGTCCTGAACTTCCTATATATATATATATACACACATATATATATTCACCCATATAAATAGGCTTAATGATCCTCATACTTATCACTATTATTATTATTATTATTATTATTATTATTATTATTATTATTATTATCAAGACTTGTGAATATCACACACGTACACGTGTAACTAGGGATGGTTATGGGCCTGGAGGCTCAATCGGCCCGCCCAGTCCGACTCGATTTTTTTAGGGCTTGGGCTTGGTGTTTGAGCCCATGGGTCGGGCTAGGGCCTAAAGACTAAGGCCCATTCATTTTTAGGGTCGGGCTAGGGATTGATCATTTTTGTTTGGGGCCGGCCTGAACCTTTTTAAAATATAAAAAATATATATTTTATATATATATCCATAGAGAAAGAGTTGAGGGGCCATTTTGTAATTTTTAATTTTAGCTAGATAATTTAGCAAACCCTAATTTCATTCCTCTCATAGAGAGAGAATTGAGGGGCCAATTTGTAATTTTAGTATTTAGTTTTTAAATTTAAAAAAAAAAAAAAATTATAGGACCGGGCCTAGGCTTAATTTTTTTTTGTAGGGCCGGGCTTGGGTATAAAATTAGAGCTCGATCATTAGGCCGGCCCGGCCTAGGGCCTAACATTTTTGTGTAATACCCTAGTCAAAACCCGGCCCGGCCCATGACCATCCCTACGTGTAACCATTTTTCCCTTGTTTTTTTTCCCCTTTAATTCACGGCCACAAACTTGATTCCTCAATAGTTGAGGATTAAAAATTACACTCAACTCCTATAATTATAAAGTAATTCATATTAAATCCAATAGTTACATTTATCTCCCCAAAATTATTAAATATTTATTATAAATTTTCATAATATACAAAATAACCCGAGAATATTACACTTATATAAAATAATATTTTCAAAAATATAAATTTCTAGAGTATTACAATCTATCCCCCTTAAATAAATTTCGTTCTCGATTTTTTTGTTCAAATAATAATTTAGAATCGCATCGCACAGTCATATTAGTCACATTCGATTCTAGAACAATGGTTCTCAGTAGCCCATATTATATCCAACAATCTATGGACAAAGTGCATTTCGGTCGGTAATACCTAACACAGATAACCAATTGCCAAGGAATCTTATGTTTCTAAATGCCTCTACTACGTTATTCTGATAAAAATAGAAATAAATAATAATATATCTTTAAAATATTACGATAGTCCCACTGGATTGAGTTTATCTCAATTCCAACATATCTACGACTTCAATAATTTTTCACTTGACTTGATTTTTCAAGTCCACTGCCATATCTCATAACCAACATTTATCAAATCTTATCCAACATTTCAAGTCAATATATTACAACAACCAGCATCTTAACCAATAGATAGCCTAAATTCCTCGTGGATTGTCCCGTACCACTAAAAACAATCATCTCCAATATCCATATTAAAATTCCAATTTAATTGCATAATCTCGTAAATTCCTTCATAAATATCAAGCAATCCAAATTTCAAATAATAAATTTTTCGCAATGCATCAGAAAACATGTAAATGCTTCTCAACTACATTAATATGCCTCAAAATATATAAATACTTCTTAATCTCATAAATACGTTTAAACCACATAAATATGTTTCAAAACACATGAAAACATTTCAAACTATATAATTACGCCTCAAAACACCCAAATACGTCTCAATTATATAAATATATTTCAAAATACATAAATACAATCAAACCACATAAATACATATCGAAACATATAAACACGTCTTAACCATATAAATATGTATCGAAACACATGAATACATATGAATCACATAAATACGTGTTAATCTCATAAATACATCTCGAAATACATAAATATATCACAAACCATATATCTGGAAACACGTAAATATGTCACAAACACATAAATATGTCTCACCCACACAAATACGTTTCAAACACCTAAATACGTGTCAAACGATAAAAACCCAATACATCTCAAATCATATAATTACGTCTCCAAAGCCACATAACATAACGAGTTCAATACTGAATTCAACATTCACGTAAAATGTATATAAAAGTATTACATAAAGTCCCAAATCGAATTTTTACCACACCAATTAAGCTCAAAAATCCAATTCAACATTTCCAAGTAACAATTAGCTTCCACTAGTCTCATAATGACCCTATGCCCTGACCCCAACTAATGGTAGTAGTGGACCAATATTTATCTAAATCTTTTATCGTTGTACTGTCTTGATAATATAAAAAAAAAAAAAAAAATTATGGATCAAACATTTTTATCAAAATTCACTTTCTAATAAAATATAGTCATACTGGGCAGTATCCAAATCCCAACAAAAATTTCATCTTAACAGAACAATCAAATTTAAATCAACTAGTCAACTCACTTGTATATAATAAATAACATTCTTCCTTACTAGCCATATGATCGTTTATCTCACGATCGGGAGTTATAACGGTACTGTAACCTATCCAACTATGTCATCTAAGGTGACTATCAGTGTTAGTGTCATTTAATATCTCTAATGGTAGGAGCAACCACCCTACAGGACTTACTTGACAGGTAACAATATATATCTACTTTGTATGATTTGTCTGACAGGTAATAATATATATCCACCTTGTAGGACTTGCCTGACAGGTAACAACACATATTCACCCCGTAAGACTTGTCTGATAGATAATAATAAATATCCACATCTCCTAGGATATGCCCTCTTGACGAGAAGACAACTATGACATAGTCGGATAAAAAAAATCGTTTTTCACATTTAAAAATTTATTTGATCCGCATAACGTTATAAAATCGTCCATTTTAATAAACCCCCCCTTTTTTTCCACGTTTTAATACGAAAATATAATTTGACAATTTATATAGAAGACAATGCACACGCTATCTTCATAATATCAAAAGAATTTATGGATCAAGTATATTTATCAAACACTATTTTTTAAAATATAATATAATATAATATAACCATACACCAAGCCAGAATGAAATTCAACTACTACCATCATAATAAAATGATACTTTTAAGTCAACCAATCAAATTATTTTGATATATAGTAAAATATCGCAAACAAATTTTCCTACTAGCCATATGATCATTTTACCTTATAATTGGGAGTTACAATAGTACCATAACTTGTACAACTATGCCATCTAAGATGGCTATTAGTGCCAAGGCTATTTAATATCTCCAATGGTAGGAGAAACCACCCTGTAGAACTTGCCTGATAGATAACAACATATATCCACCCTACAAGACTTGCTTGATAAGTAACAACATATATCCACATCTCGCAGGACATGTCCTCCTGACGAGAAAACAACTATGGCATAACAGGATAATAAAAATTATTTTTCACTTTTAAAATTTTACTTGATCCATTTAATATCATAAAACTGTCTATTTTCATCAACACTTTTAATTTTCAACTTAATACGAAAACATAATTTGACGATTTATATAGAAGACAATAAATATCTTTAAGTCAATGCATGCGAATACAGACCAAACCCTAACAACACATGGGTACACAGTGCCAATCCACCAAAAAATATAACGGAGATGTCAATGCATGTAAATATAGACCAAACCCCAATCCTCGCACATATGTGTAAACTCCATAGTACAACTTCTATTCCTGTAGGCTTGCCTATATCACACTACAATTATTTCATTAATGGAGGTAAAGCAAACAAACAAGTTTTTAATTATTATTATTATTATTTGTATATCATATAATTATAAGTCCAAAGTTACACAACCACAAAAATTCACTCGCCACAACCTTCTTCAAGTGAAAAGTCCTTCTCAAAGACAAACAACAACTAACATACTAAAAATCAATCAAACACAAGTTCTTACAAAAATGCATACAGTTTATAGAGGGAAAAAGGTGAAGAATATATAACTACATAGAACATAAGTCTGAAGTCAAGCTAGGGAAATCTAGTGAAGTAGAAGGCTTTTTATTGTACAGCCCAGGGTTGAGGAAAAAATTTAGGGTTCGCCCCCTCTATATTCCCAAAATGTTGCATACCTAAACCCCATAATTTTTTTGTAGGAACCGCTATTTAAAAACCACAAGAACAACATTACCTGAGAATTGCTCTCGGTTTCATTCCTATGATCAAAAGCATGGGAAAGCAAACAACAATTCTAAGTTATTTTTCATTTTATTTATTATTTTTAAGTATTATTTCACTCATTATTAGTAATGGGCATCATAACCCAAGTTTAGGACAGTCATAAACCTGCTCTGATACTAACTGTAATGACCCGATTTTTTAGGGTCGCTACGCGATTTCTCCCATTAAAGAATTAACACTACATCCGAATGATCAATATTTTATTCTATAAAAAAAATCCTAGAAATTTTATAGCCACAGTGATAATTATATTTACCAATATTGATTTTTTTTTTCTTTTTTATTTAAAACATATATTGATTATTTCTCCAAGCACAAGTAAATAAAAATTGTGATAAAGGGACCAAAGGAAAATCGTCGCTAATTTCAGGGGAAGAAGGCGTGAAATAAGGACTCAAGCTTCACTGGAATATTACTTGATTGGATTAATTTCATTAACCCATGGTTGCAATTGGGACCTTTATTCCATATATAGACAGAGAAAGTAATCTGGGAACTAATATATTAGTGGCGAAGAATATAGAAATGTTAATAATTATAATTATCAATTTATCAAATCAATTTTATAGCCGTAAATAATAAATGCAATTATTCCTAATTAATTAGAATTTCAATTAAAATTTCTGTCGTAATCTCATTCTCGTCGGCCCTGCAATCAAAACTGTGGAATTGTGAGTCAACGCTCAGTAGAATTTCAACCCCTCTAATACGTGTATTTAATTAATACAACACATAAAACATATGGGCATGATTTTCACATAATCATAATTATTTCATGCGAACTAATAACTATAATTCACCGACAATAATAACATAAATTTCACAATGGGATAATCAAATACATATATTAAAATAGTTTGAAATTTCAGTATTATCCTTCTCGTACCAAAATATATTAGTGTATATATATATATTCATCCATATAAATAGGCTTAATGATCCTCATTCTTATCACTATTATTATTATATTATTATTATCATCAAAACTTGTGAATATCACACATGTACACGTGTAACCATTTTTTTCCTTGTTTTTTTTTTTTCTTTTTCTTTTTCCTTTAATTCACGGTCACAAACTTGATAACTTAATAGTTATTAAGGATTAAAAATTACATTTAACTCTTATAATTATAAAATAAATTATATTAAATCTAATAATTATATTTATCACTTCAAAATTATTAAATATTTATTATAAATTTTCATAATATACAAAATAACCCGAGAATATTATAGTTATAAAAAATAATATTTTTTAAAAATATAAATTTCCAGGGATTTGGGAAGGAAAGTAGGATGCAAAATTTTAGTAAGAATACAGTCAGAAAAATTGGCTTTGAAGGAAAAACATAAGACGATTGTATTAATATGTGCGAAAAATATGAATTATGCATAGATGTAAAGAAGGCCTCTATATAGACAGTGATTAGGCTTTAACCTAGTGGACCTAGGGTTTAATTTAATGAGCGAAGATCCGTATACATATATTAACAAGTTTATTATATTTTATATTGTGTGTTATATATGTTTTTTTTTATTGGGGGGGGGGGAGGAGGTATTTGTTATGGTGGGGTTGAAATTGTAAATTTATTTGGTTAATTGTGCTTTTCACCGATTTGGTATTTGGTGATAATATGAATCTCTCTCCTCTATCTCTCTCTCTCTCTCGTCATTTATTGGTTGTTGAATTCAACCCTATATTATTATAGTTCATTTGAATTCAACTAATGATTTAAATACTGAAAGTATGAGTTGAATTCTACTATACCGATTTGACCTTGGCAAGAACTCAGATTCCAAAGAGTTTTTGTTTTTGCCTTTTTGACTTTTATCTGAAAAATTACAGGACATTTTTGATGGGACAAATCTATCCCGGTTTTGTATAATACTCCTTGTGATAGGAAATAATTTTTAAATCTATATGACTATTGAAAAAGAATTCTTTGAAGGAATGATAAAAGAATCATTTATATAATTGTATTTTTACTTCTTTTTTAGTGTAGCCTTATAAGTTTGGAGAAAAATATTAAATCCCTATCAAACAAGATTAGTAGACCCGTTTTTATTATTAGTTGCCGAGGTGCCAAATACATATATATTTTTTTTTAAACTGTTTGCAAACCCTATTTTTGTTGAGAAGAAAAAATATTATTTATTAAAGAAGAACGACTTTGACAAACTTTTTTATACCATGACAAAGAGAAAATATGTAGCAAAAAAAATAGGGTTGGGACTGCCACTCCCGTTTTCAAAATATGGGACTAGTGGTGTGCAGTGGATTGGGTCAACTCGCCCAAACCACAACAGTTACACCGAAACACAAACAACCCAAGTAACCCACGCATTATTGAGCGGTTTACGGTTCAAACTAGTTCAACCCTCATAGTATTAATTTAGTCCGCGATTTTAGCCCAAACCGCCCCAACTTGCTCATTGCCCACCCAGAGTGTATACTAAATTTGTAGGTTTAAACTTTATTATTTACGTTTGTAAATTTTTTAATTTTTTTTTTTAATTTTTAAACTTTTTTTTTTGTTTACAAATTATACTATTGTTTTTCTTTCTTGTTTTTGTGTTACTGTAATTTTGTGACAATTTTTCTACAAATTTTAATAATGTAACGATTTTTTTTAACAATATTTATTATATTTCAAGGTCCAATCCAAAAATACTTGAGTAATTCATGGTTCTCATTAACCCAACTTTCAAATAGGTCAAATCTGCACTATTGGGCAGCTCATGGTTTAAACTAGTCAACATGCGCATTCTAATCAGCCCAAATCTACATATTATTAGACGATCCACGATTTAAACTAACAAAATTTGCATAGTATTGATTTGGTCCATAATTTTGGTCCAAACCGTCCGTACCCGCTACCCACACTTAAATGGTACTGCCACTCCATTTTTTGTTACTCTTCAACCCGTCCCAAGACTCCAAATCCCAAGACTCCAACTGCCTTGAGATAGAACGTGGGGACGTTTTGCTTTTTAAGGACACTAGTCTTCATTACGCTCAGGATAATTTGTTCAGGATTGAAGATCCATCTAAATGAGGGGGTGCCAAACACAGGGCAGTTCCGTATTTTTCAACGGGGTACCTAGGGGCCCGTCCAGGACTTGGGAGATTAATATCCTCATTGAACACAAAGAACAATACATTTTTACGGCTTAGTTTTTGTAGCATCTTTTAAAAGGAGTTATGAGTTGTTCGGTGATATTTATTTATTTATTTATTTTTTATTTTTTAAAAGAAACCACGAACACAATTTATTAGAAAAAAAATAAATTACATCTTAATATGGGAGAATCCCCTGTGATCATCACGAAATTAGGAACTAATGGAAGACGGGTCTTTATGCTCGTCATGAAAATGAATACTGGTGGGAGCAAGAATATTAGTTAAGGCATCCGCCACATAGTTACATTCACAAAACACATGAGAAATGTTAATATCAAAAGAATGAAACCATAATTGGAGAAAGAGTCAAATGTGATAAACGGACCAGTCAGGATAGTTATTTCGGACAGCCATAACCAAACTCTTCGAATCACACTCGATAACAAGCAGAAGGAGACCTAACCGGATGTCATGTTGAAGCCCCTAAAATAAACCATGCGTTTCAGCGAGGAAACTGGTTGTAACCGACAGTGGTAAATAGAAAGCGAAGCAAAACCGGCCAAGATGGTCTCTAATGATTCCACTACAACTGGCACGCATGGTGGACCGTTTCAACGCCCCGTCAATGTTCTACTTGAAGACACCATTGGGGGGGGCGAGACCAATGACAAAGGGAGAGAGCACGAGTGATGGGTGGACGAATCACAAAACCCAACAAACTGAGCGAGTGAGTACCAAACAGAGAAGAAGACTGCTTGTAGCTCAAACTCCTATTAAGATCTTATAGCCACGAATGAACCTTGAAGAAAATTATGTCTGTATCCATCGGAATATTATTTTGAAATGCTTTATTTCTCGCCAACCAGATTTCCCAAGTAATAAGGGAATGGACCATATTCCTCGAAGGAGCAGAATTGAGAAGGACTCTTCAAAATATGTCAACAGTCTTGGATAGGCTGAATGATGTAGGGGACCTTGAATAAAGCACTGTAACGCTTCCAAACATTGCTAGCAATACATTCAGTAACAAAAAGATGAAAAGAATCGCAACACCTGCAACTAGAGGAAAGGCTGATGTCGAGCTTCTGAATGTTTGAATCAACGGGCACACATTGTCTCATCATTTTCTAAGAGAAAATCAAGATTTTAAGTGGAATACAAAACTTCCAAAGAGTCGAGAAATGGGGAAGGGGCTGATCTACGCCAACTATAGCTCTCCAGGCAGACTTGGTTGAGAAAGATTAATCTCAACTCGGGGTCCAAATGAGCCTATCCAGGAAGCTATTGAGAAAAGGTTTTCCTTGATCCACATACTAAACTTCAGTATCGTCAAGGTCAATATTCCTCCAATCCTCTAGAGTGGTACGGGTAGCTATATTGTTCAAATTCGCCGTAATAATCAAATCTCGAGAAAGGATCCCTCGACCCCAATTATCATGCCAAAAGTAAAACCAATTTGCCATTTCCAACGAATCAATGAGAATTCTCCAAAAAAGGATCTCTAACCTCTAATATGTCCCTCCAGAGATGGGAACAACTAGAGTTAGCAATCCAAAAACAAGGAGGCAGACATTTTGTATATTTTTGTTTCATGAAAGAACACCAAAACGAATAACCAGTCAAGAGATTCCAAAGATGTTTCATAAAGAAAGCCTTTTTTAAATCCATAAAGCTACACAAACCCAGGTCGCCACGTTCCTTACTAGCGTAGAGAGAGCACCAAACTATCCAATGATGATGATGAGGATTACCGACCGAACTCCAAAAGAATCTAGCAATCAAAGATTCCAATTCTGAAAGAACCTCTTTATGAACGCAACTAGAAGCTAACAGGTGAAGGGAAAAAAAAAGACAACACACTTTTAATAAGTACTAGTTTTCCACCTAGAGAGAGAAAGTGTGCCTTCCAACCTTCAATACGCGCCGCCACTTTCGAGAAAAGGAAACCATGGTCTCGGGCCTTCACTTGATCGTGAGATAAGGGAAATCCAAGGTAAGTGCACGGAAGCAGCCCCTAAGAGAAACCAGTAATACTTCCAATCAATTACTTCCTAACTGAGGGGTAATTCGGATGAACGTAGAAGTTGCTTTTTGGAAGGCTAATTAATTCGCCTAAAACACGTTAGTAATCCTCAAGGACACGGATCAGATTTCTCAAGCTAGTAACACTGCCATTACAGAAAATGAGAGTGTCATCATCAAATAAAATATGAAAAATAATCGGACAACTTCTTTTTGAGATAAATGGAGAAATCCGTCCATTGTCGACGATACTCATAATGTTACGACTCAACACTTCTTCGGCTAAAATAAATAGGAGATGGGAGATAGGGTCTCCTTGACATAAGCCTCTAGAAGCCTGGAACCAACCCTTATAAACCCTCTGAAAAGCAACAGAAAACAAGACATTCCTAAAATAATTTTTGACAGTATTAAGGAAAGCCTCACAAAACTCAAATCTTCTAAGAACCTCAGTAAGAAAGTTATAATCCAATTTGTTGTAAGCCTTCATCATATCTAGCTTAAGCATGACATTCCTTCCCTAAACTTCCTTACCCAAGTCCTTGATAAGATCATAAGCCAAACCAATAGCTTTCGAAATAGCCCGGCCTCGCACGAAACCATGTTGTTGATAAGAAATAACGCTGGGAAAAAGGACGGAAAGACGAGTAGCTAGAGCCTTAGAAAAATTATTATAGCAAATAATACACAGACTTATCGGGCGAAAATCTTTCAAGGCCGTTGGTTGTATTTTTTTGGGTATAAGTATGAGAATAGTGCTCGATAAAGAAGATAGAAGTCTGTTACCTTTTAAGAAATAATTTGCTGCATCAAGAAGGTCGGTAGACACAACCTCCCACGCCATTTGGAAGAAAGCTAACGAGAATGAATCCAAACCTGGGGCCCCATTAATAGAACGTGAATACGTCGCTACTTTCATCGCAATTATACGGGTCAAGTTTTAGTATAGATTGAGAAAAGTAAGAGTTGTCGTATTCATAGGGATTGGTTAAGATTATCATTGAGTACTGTAATTATCATAACCTAACTTTATCTAGGCGATAAAAATATATTTTTTATAAATAATATACTAATATAAGTTAATTAATCTAATTATACTAATATAGTGGTATGACGTTTATGAGAATTTATTGCCTAGGGATTAACTTTGTTCACTTAAACGTGTTTGTTTCAATTTAGTTTACATTAACAACGTTCATTCTATCCGACAATCTCTATATCGAAATCTCATTTACTATCTCTCCCGAGTGTAAAATGAATGAATATGTGACTTCGCGTCAACGCTGAAGTCCCACTCGAGCATCTATACGACACTTGGTCATATGAGTCTTGCCCTAATGTCATTGATTGCACATTTTCTAACTCCCTCCCGGGTTATTAGTTCATCGCATCGTGTTTAAACCCCAGTCCGAATTCGGGGTTACCTCTCCCGAGTGTCAAATCCCGTATTCTCAATATATCTTAACAAGCATATAAATATGAAGAAACGGTAAACACAATCGGATAAACACGAACAACCATTAACGAAACATAGATTTATATAAACGACGTTTACATAAAGTCAATCAAGCCTAAGACAATATATGTTTAGCTACACATGGCCGTAGCCCTAAATACAACTAAATACAAGCTAAACATATTAAAGCAAACAACCAATCGAAGAGAGAAAGAGAGAAATGAGGAGCCTAGCCGTTATTCAAAGATTCGCTGCTAAAACCTCTCCGAGAATGCTTTTTCCTTCTTTGCAACGTGATCTTTTATTGGTCGAATAACCTTGGAGCTCTCAAGACTCCTGAAAACGTCAACCCTTTTGTTTGGGGAGAATAAGGATGATATTTATAGGAATCAAAATATCTCAAAATATCCTAAAATTTCTAAACTGTCTGCAGAGTGATCGCCATGACGGTGGTTTCACCGCTGCGGCAGTGGGCATGTCGGCTAATTTCACCGCTGCGGCAGTGAAGATTCAGTAAACTCTATAGACTTTCACCATCGTAGTGGTGGCCTGACCGCTGTGGCGGTAAGATTTCTGCACTCCCAGTACTTTCACCGCCGCGGCGGTGGGTCTGCTGCTTTGAAATCTTGTCTTTTTGCTCATTTTTCCACCGGGCTCGCTTCGATATGATCGTTTAAGTACCGTTTTCATCCCTTTTTACCCCGAACACCTGATTCATAACAAAATAAATAAAAACATATTAAAATGCTATAAAAATACTTAAAAACTAATAAAATTGGCTTGGGAATAAATAAATTACACCTATCAAATACCCCCAAACTTAGAATTTTGTTAGTTCTTGAGCGAAATACTCACATTAAAATGAGAAATACAACTAAATTAAATAACATGAACAACCTAAATATAAACAATCTAAACATAATGATATGTGAGTTTTTAATTCATCTATCAACCAAAACATTTTTCCTCAACAACCCCCTAATCATATTGAGTTTAGGTGGTAAAACGCACCATATGATGATATACAATTTCGACATTCAATAATGATAAACGCCATTCTATATCATTTCAACGTGTGTGTGCGAGACTCAATGATATAACTATTTAATAATTGGATTGGATTATCCACCAACGAAACTCACGACTTAGACCGTAAAGGACTAGGATATCCATACTCCTGATTGGGTTTCACTCTCCACTAATGTAGGCTTGGAAGTCCAAAAAGATCAATAGGACTTGGTTCGATTTTGAAACATGGCCAAGGGTATATTGAAAATATAAAACAGGTTAACGTTGTTAACTTAACGATACCCAAGGCACAACGCTTGACACAAATTCACTCTCGAACTCCCATAGATAAATTGGAAACAACTCTAAACAAACATTTAAGACCAACGTACTCATTTGTCAAAAGAAATGAAAATTGAATTATATTTATATTTTTTATTTTTATTTTTACATACCACGCTCCCAAACTTATTCGATTATTAAAATTTCATGGGTGTGGTTAAAATGAAAGAAAAATGATAAGTGAGTACTCGAATACCGAACTAATTAAAAGTTTGCCCTAAACCCTACCGCTCACTTCAAGTAGCATATATGAATGCTAACCTAATTCACTCAAATTGTGCCTTCAATTTAGCGATATACGTTTAGAAAGAAGTTTTATTGGCCAAGATATTTGTTATGTGTTCAAAATTGAAACGAAAAATTAGCTTCGATAGGGTAACGAGGGATAAACATATAGCAAGATAGGCTTTAAAGGTTCAAGCGAATCAAATGAATGTCTAAATCACATCTCCTGAATAACCTCACATAGGATTTTGCCTCAAGTTTCCCCTAAGTCAGGTTCTAGAATCCCTTAAATTGTTATGAGTTTGGCTAATCAATAATCGACCTCAAATCAATTGAATAACTATATATTGAGTCTACGTGCTCGTGTAAATTAGGATTCACAATAACTTTTACCAAAACGCATTGTCAAGCACAGAGAACACACATGAATAGGTATTACCTTTGACCTTGAAAAACAACCAGGGGGTAATATCATCATCAGGTTGTGGCCCAGATGAACGCAAAACTCAACATGCACCAACAACAACACAAACACATTCTACACTAAACAAACATGCACACAATAAACTAAATAGTATTTAAACATACTAAAATACTACACATCACCTCCAAACTTAAAATGGACAGTGCCCTCAACGACCCATCAGCGATCCCAATGAAAGCATAAAACATTATAATGAAGACAGGGGTTTAGAACACGTACCTGGGAGGTGAGAAAATTTTGCCTTCGAATCAAGTCGGCGGTGATGGATTTAACTTATTTTTTACCATGGGTTGCCTCCCAAGAAGCGCTTGGTTTATTGTCCTCGGCCTGACATGGAGAAGTGCTCGTCAAAGAGCGGCGTTCACCCATAGTAAGTGTCGTACAACACTACGTATGGGTCTTGATTCAGTACGCCCTCAAGACTGGTAAGATTTAGCTCTGCTCGGCTCGACCTCTCAAGAAGATTCTTTACCGGCTCATGTGCTCGGTGGGCATGAAAGAGCATTACTAATGGTAGCGAATGATAAGTGAGCCGTATTGGATCCTCGTGGATGTGATCGTCTTGGATCGATGGTGACATCACTATTTGGATCTCCAATGGTGAAGAATCACAATCATCAATCCATGCTTAGGTTCCTATTTCATTCGAATAATCATATTTGAACTCTACTAAGCTCCTTCTGCCCGTTTCCAGTTCCTCGTGGTGGCTTTCGATGAATGTGGCTTGTGTGTCTCTTAGTGCCACCACTTCTGACTTAGCCTTAATAAAGCAGATTAGATGACTGATTTGCGTCTGAAGAGACATTACGATCGCATCGATTTCAATGCAGACCGTCTCGATATTATCAAGATGATTCTCATGCTCATTGATCCTATCATTCGTCTCCTTCCAAAAAGTCTGTCTCCCCCATAAATTCAGCTAACATTTCCTCTAGGGGGAAAGACTCCACATCTTGAACCAGAGTGTCAATCCCTGGTGCCGTAGTGGTGAAACTATCCTCCAAGCTATGGTAGCTTGTTGAATAATTCCAACAGTGATAATCATAATCGGCCATGTCTTCCAACAACTAATAGGCTTCATCCGCGGTTAATTGGTTGAAAGAAGTGGTACCATTTCCTTTTTCAACCCAATTTCTAGTTGCGACTAATAACCTGTCGAGGAAGTTTAATAGTTGACACTCCCTCGGAAAATGATGGTTCGAAAACCAGAACAACAATTCCTTGTATCGATCCCAAGCATAGTAAAATGGCTTAGAATCCTATTGAAAGAAATGCAAAAGTACATGTTGATCTAACATCTTCAAGTACCCTACAGGACAAACAAAAACAAAAGTACAAACAAAAAAAATGCCTAAATTAAAATCAAGTTATTTACTCACAATATCAACAATAATCTAAAACACAATCCCTAGCAATAGCGCTAAAAACTTGGTAGCACGTGAATACGTCGTTACTTTCATCGCAAGTGTACATGTCAAGTTTTAGTATAGATTGAAAATAGTAAGGATTGTTGTATTCACAAGGATTGGTTGAGATTATCATTGAGTATCATAATTATCATAACCTAACTTTATCTAGGCAATAAAAATATAGTTTTTATAAATAATATACTAATACTAAGTTAATTAATCTAATTATACTAATATAGTAGTATGATGTTTATGAGAATTTATTGCCTAGGGATTAACTTCGTTTACTTAAACGTGTTCATTTCAATCTAATTTACATTAACGACGTTCATCCTAACCGACAATCTTTGTATCGAAATCTCATTCACTACTTCCCCCGAGTGTAAATTGAATGAATATGTAACTTCGCGTCAACACCGAAGTCCCCCTCGCGTGTCTATACGACACTTGGTCACATGAGTCTTGCCCCAGCGTCATTGATTGCACACTTTCTAACTCTCTCCCAGGTTATTAGATTGTCGTGTCATGTTTAAACCCTAGTCCGAATTCAGGGTTACCTCTCCCAGTTCGTAAACTCCCTGGCTACCTCTCCCGAGTGTAAAACGAGGGATATAACGCGACTTCGTATCAATGAAGAAGTCCCCCTGAATGTATTAATGACCCTAGGTTACATGAGTCTCGCCCCAATGTCATTGATTGCACACAATCCAACTCCCGATTGGGTCATTGGATCGTCGTGTCGTGTTTATCCTATCGACAATCTCAGTTCTAAAACTCCACCGCCACTTCTCCCGAGTGTAAGATGGGGAAATACATGACTTCGAGTCAACAAAGAAGTTTTCCTCAACATCTTAACAACCCTAGGTTATGTGAGTCTTGCCCCAACGTCATCGATTGTCCACAATCCAATTCCTTCTCGGGTTATTGGATCGTGGCATTTGTCTATTTTAGTCCGAATCCAGAATTTGTCAAATTTTGTATTCTCATAACATCATTCTAAGCATAATAAACAAACAATACGGAAAAGACAATCAAAATAACGAAGGACAACCGCTAACCAAACACAAACTCAACAAAACAACACTTTTATAAATTACATTAATCCCTAGATAAAAACCCATTTAGCTCATGGCCATAGCCGATTATACAATGAAAAAACTAAACATGCTCAAACAACAATCCTAAGTTAAGAAATAAAAGAAAGAACAAGAGAAACTTAGCCTAGTCTGAAGATTTATTACTAAAAACGTTTCGAGATCGCTCTTCCTTCATTGCAATGTGATCTTTTCCTTAGGATTTGCTTGAGCACTCCCCAAAACCTCTCTACTATCCTCCTAAAGTCTATGGAGGTGTCTTGGCCAAATGGAGAGGAGATGATGAGAAAATAGGATCGAAATATCCTAAAATACCTAAAATAATATCTAATCTAGCGCAGAGGTGACCGCCTAGGCGGTGGAACAACAGTGAGTTTATGCTTGATTCTGCACTTTTTCCACCTAGGCGGTGACACACTTTCTTGTTTTAGCTATAACTTCTTCGTCTGAACTCCGATTGAGGTGATTTAAAAACCAATGGAAAGATAAGAGAAATATATACAACTTACAATTTTTGAGTTTTTCAAAATCATATTAAATCATAGTAAAAAATAGCCTTTAAGTTAAAATACTTGTACCGGTTTTGCACATTTTCACTCGTTTTTCACCGTTCTTGATCTGATTTGATCGTTTTTGATCCGTTTATATACCTTTTCATCTAAAACACCTAATCTAGACAAAAATATATAAAAAAAAAAATTTAAACGTATTAAATATACTCAAAAACTAACAACGTTCGGATTGAAAATAGATAGGTAACTTACACCTATCAAATACCCCCAAATTCGGAATTTTGCTAGTCCTCGAGTAAAACACCCATTCAATAAAAGAAAATATAAAAACTAAAAATGAAAAACACGAAAAAAAAAATATGTGCAAGTTTTGAGTATGCCAAACGAAATATCCCTCATCGGCCCCCAATCCTATCGAGTTTAGGCATAAAACACACCATATAATGTTCTCGAATTTCAACATTTATAATAATAAATTCCGTTATAGATCCTTCTAAAGTGTTTGTGTGTGTTTAAAACTCAAATATATAACTGTCTGTTAATCGGATTGGCTTATCCACCATATAAGCGCATGATAGAAAAAACCCGAAGGTATAGGGAATCCATAGGCATGACCCGGGATTTATTCTCCACTAATGTAGGCTTGGAAGTTCAAAAAGATCAATAGGTCTTGGTTCGGTTTAAGACAAATGGCCAAGGGTAATTTTGAAAGAGAAAACGGGTTAACGTCGTTAACTTGACGTTACCCAAGGCACATCGCTTGACACTCTCATACTCAAAACCCCATAGATAAATTTGAAACAACCCTGAACATATATGAAGAATGACGTACTTACTTGTCAAAAAGAAACAAAAATTAAAATCGTATTTACATTTGATTTTTTTTTTTTTTTTTAACTAACACACCCCTAAACTTATTTGATTTTTACAATTGAAGGGGTGTGTGAAATACAAACGAAAAACGACAAGTGAGTACTCAAATACCAAACTAATTAATAGTTCGCTCAAAACCCAACCGCTCACATCAAGTAACATTTGCAATCTACTACCTTGATTATCTCAGATTGTGCCTTCAGTTTAGCAATATAGGTTTGGAAAGAAGTTTTATCGGTTAAATGGTATTTGTTAAGTGTTCAGAATTGAAACAGTGTTTAGGTTTCGACAGGGTAACGAGGGATAATAATATATCAGTGTAAGCTTAAAAGGATCAAGCGAGAAAATGAATGCCTAAATCATATCTTCTGAACTACCTCGCCTAGGATTTCGCCTCGAATTTCCCCCGAATCAAGTTCTAGAAACCCTAATGTCATGAATTTAGGTGATAGATAATCGTTTTCAAATCAATTAAATGGTTATATAATGAGTTTTCATGCTCATCCAAGTAAGATCTATAATAACTATTACTAAAACATAACGTTGAGCACACAGAACATACATGCATGAGTTTTACGCTCAACCTCAAAAAACAACCAGGGGATAGACTCATCATCGGGTAATGGTCCAGATGACGTCAAAACATAGCACATAACACAACAACTATCCTAAACAGACATGCACACGTAGAAATAATAAAACATACTAACTAAAACATATACTAAAAACATACTACACATCATACCCGACTCAAACAGGAAATGCCCATAATAACCTAGTCAGCGATCCCAATGACATAATAAAGCATTATAATGAAGACTAGGGTTTAGAACACATACCTGGGAGGTGAGAGACTCTCGCCTCCGAATCAAATCGGTTATGATGGATCTAACTTATTCTTTTCCTTGGGTTGCCTCCCAAGAAGTGCTTGGTTTATGGTCGTCAGCTCGAGACGCTGAAGTGCTCATCAAAGAGAGGCTTCTGCCCATAGTACGTGTCATACAACACCACGTATGGGTCTTGATTGCCAACGCTCTCAAGATTGGCGAGATTTGGCATTGTATGATCCGGACTTTCAATAGGACTTTCCACCGGCTCTTATACTTGGTAGGCATGAAAGAGCATTGCTAATGGTGGCGAATGACATGTTAGCCACATCGGATCCTCGTAAATGTGATTTTCTGGAATCGATGGTGGCATCCCAATTTGGATCTCTAATGGTGACGAATCACAATCGTCAATCCATGCTTGGATTCCCGTCTCATTCGGATAAACATAGTTGAACTCTCCTAAGCTCCTTCCGCTCGTCTCCGGTTCCTCATGGTGGCTTTCACATGATATGGCTTGTGTATTTCCCAGTGCCACCATGTCTGACTCGGCCTCAATCAAGTAGATTAGCTGATCGATTTGCGTCTGAAGAGACGTTACAGTCGTATCAATTTAAGTGCAAATCGTCTCAATGTTGTTGAGATGATCCTCATGCTCATTTAGCTGGTCATTCATCTCCCTCCAAAATGTTTAAGTTTCCCTAATAAAATTAGCGAGTATTTCCTTCAGGCCGGGTGAAGACTCAACGTATTGGTTCGGGGTGTCAATCCATGGTACCGTAGAATTGCAACTTTGATAATCAAAGGCCTCCATGTCTTTCAATATCCAATGGGTTTCGTCCGCGGTTAGTTGGTCGAACGAGGTGGTACCGTTTCTTCTTTCAACCCACATTCTAGTTGCGGCTTGTAACTCGTCGAGGAAGTTCAGTAGTTGACACTCCCTCGAGAATCCGTGATTCGGAAACCAGAGTAGTAAACCCTTGTAATGATCCCAAGCACAGTAAAATGACTCAAAATCCTGTTGAAAGAACTGAAAAGTACTTGTTGATCTACTATCTTCAAGCACCCTACGGGAAAAGAAAAACAAAAACTACAAAGAAAACAAAATTATACACAAAAGAAATGCCTAAAGTAAAATTCGGTCATTTACTCACAATATCAATAATAATCAAAAAGCCAATCCTCGGCAAACAGTGCCAAAAACTTGGTAGCGCATAAATACGCCGCTACTTTCACTCGCAAGTATACGAGATCAAGTTTTAGTATAGATCGGGAGAGTGAGGGTTATCGTGTCTATAAGGATTGGTTTTGACTATAATTCAGTACTGCGTTTATCATGCCCTAATTTTATCTAGGTGAAGATAAATTGAATAAAATTAATAATACTAATACTAAGTTAATTAAACTAATTAAATTAACTATACTAATACTATTATGAGATGTTTAGGGAAAGTATTGGTTAGGGATTAACTTTTGTTTACAAAAACGTGTTTGGTCTCGTTTTAGTTTATGTTAACGGCATTTGACTTATCCGACAATCTCAGTTCGTAAACTTCTTCGTCACTGATAGGTGTAAAATACCTATCTAATTCTAAACCAAATTTGCCAATTTTCGAGTATTTTATTGAAGTTTGAATATCTTTTTAGCTATTTTTATTAGTTAGGAGTAGGGACGTAAACAATCGGCAAACTGAGCGAAATGGTAGAGAAAAGGGTAGCCAAAAGATAAAAAAAAAGAGGTTTCAAAGAACAGCGCAAATCCGCCTAGGCGAAGTTTCCATCGCCTACGCAAAAATCCATTAGAAACTTGCAAATGTTGAAATGTTGAAATCCACCTAGGCGAAGTTTCCACCGCCAAGGCGGAAATCTGTCAGAAGGTTAAAAGCGCTGAGAAGTTGAAATCCACCTAGACAAAGTTTCCACCGCCTAGGTGGAATTCTGTCAGAAGGATGAAGGGATGAAATGTTGAAATCCGCCTAGGTGAAGTTTCCACCGCCTATGCGAAATTCTGTCAGAACGCTGGAAGTGCTGAACTGTTGGAAGTGCTGAACTGCTGAAATCCGCCTAGGCGGAAATCCATCAGAAAGAAAGAAGATCAAGAAGTTAGTCCTCCGCCTAGGCGAATAAACCATCGCCTCCGTATTTTGCAGAATAGTTTAAAATATCTGTTTATATATTTTTGAACCCCTTGGCCTATTTATACCTCTTTCCCACATCTGAAAAAGGTTGTTGATGAACCCTAACCCTAGTAGAGAGTTCTTAAGGTATATTTTGAAGATTAAGAAGGAGATTCATCATTCGAGCAAGGAAGAATCACTTGCGGACCGATCATTAGCGACAGTAAACCGTTTCACTTTCAGATTTGATCGTTATTCTCTTGTTTTTATCTTTGTAATTACTTTTTCATATCTAATAATGTTGAATCCCTCTTATTTTGTATGGTATATAGCTAAGATCTTGTAGTATTAATTAAATGTTACTTAGGTGTAGTTGAAATCATGTAATTGTTAAGTTAAAGGAATTAATGTTACTTTAATGTGTTATTTGTTTAAATCCAATTGTGTTTACCATTATTCTTGATATTATGCTTGTATTGATAAACCAAGAATACGAGGTTTGACACTTGGGAGAGGTAACCCCGGATTCGGATTAGGGTAAATACAACGTGACGTTCTAACGACCCGGGAGGGCGTTAGAACGTATGCAATCCATGACGTTGGCTAAAGACTCACGCGACCTAGGGTCATAAAGGCGTTGAAAGGGACTTCTTCATTGACACGAAGTCGTGTAATCCCCCGTCTTACACTCGGGAGAGGTAGCGGAGGAGTTATCGATACAGAGATTGTCGGAATAGATAAAAAACCATTATAACTAACTTAATGAAGTCAATTATGCATTATGTGAAAGAAATCAATACCTAAGTAATTAGTGTAATTAGAACTAACCTAATAGTTGTCGTTTATCTTAGTAGATTAATTAGAAAAAAACAAATTTTGATTAGTCGAGATAATATGAAACTATTTAAATCACAATACTCAATTGAATTACACATCATTCCCAGTGGAATGATATCCGATCTTACAAGATCTATTATATTAAAACTAGACCTTGTATACTTGCGAGTAGTTAATACCGCGAGGACGATGGTGTGAATCCTCGCGCATGCAAGTTTTTGGCGCCGTTGCCGGGGATGCAAGGTGTTTTTCAATTGATTTCATATTGTGATCAAGTAGTTGAATATTAATCACGATAATTCTTTTGCTTTTAATTTCATTCAATTCATTTGTTTATTTGATTTATTTATTTGACTTAAGCAGTGCATGCAGCGTAGTCAACGCATTGGTAAACAGAAAGAGGAGAAAACTACCGCTATGGCCGGGGGACGTGAAAATGTTTCACAACCACCGGAGCCGCACGTACTTCAGCCTCCGGAGCAGGAGAGGCCACAACGAGTCCTTAGGGACTATTATCGGCCACTAATGCTGGATAACTATTCAAGGATCCGGAGGCAGTCGATCTAGGCAAATAACTTTGAGTTGAAGCCTGCCTTAATTAACATGGTTCAACAAAACCAATATGGCGAGAATCTTCATGAAGACCCCAACGTCCACTTGGCAACCTTTCTCGAGATTTGTGACACTGTCAAGATAAATGGAGTTGCCGAAGATTTTATACGGTTGAGGTTATTTCCGTTCTCTTTACGAGATAGAACAAGGGGTTGGTTTCAGTCAATCCAACCGGAGAGCATTAATACTTGGGAGGACCTTGCACAAAGGTTCCTCACTAAGTTCTTTCCACCTTCGAAGACTTATCAACTCCTAGGTGAGATTGCGCAGTTTTGCCAGAGAGACTTTGAGCCGTTGTTTGAGGCATGGGAGAGATTCAAGGACTTATTGAGAAGGTGCCCCCAACATGGGTATCAAGATTGGTTTCAAACCCAATTATTTTAAAACGGGTTGGATGGACAGACCAGAACGATAGTTGATGCAGCCTCAGGGGGATCGTTGTTGTCCAAAACCCCTACCAAAGCTAATGCATTGTTGGAAGAAATTGCGGCTAACAATTATCAATGGCCGAATGAGAGGAACACGGAAAGACGGGTCTCTTCTATCCAAGAATCTGACCATATTGCAACGTTATCGGCCCAAGTGTCCAAGCTCTCAGATCAATTGGTCGCCATGTCGACAAAAAGAGCTTTGTCGAGTAAAGGGGAGGAGATAGCATGAAGTTGTTCTCAATCCGAATTGAATAATGAGTTCAAGCAATGCCATTTTCTAAACAATCGTGCATATTCTTTCAGGCCCGCTACCAACATTCCAACTCATTACAATCCTAGACTTTGTAACCATGAGAACTTCTCATATGCGAACAATCAGAACTCTTTGCGGCCACCTCCGGGATATGGAAATCAAGCCTCGGGATATCCTATGCAATCCAATCGTTAAATGCAACAACCACCAATGCATAATCCAAAATCAAATTTGGATGAAATGTTGGGTTCATTTTTGAAGGAGACTCAGACTATGATGCGTGAGACGCATAACTGGTTGAACAAACATGAAACACGGCTTGACTCTATCGATACCACTTGTACAAACACCAACGCCATAGTGAAGGCTTTAGAGACTCAAATCGTGCAGTTTGCTAGATCCATCCAAAAGCAAAAAAATGGAAAGTTTCCAAGCAACACGAAAACCAACCCTAGGAAATGCAAGGCGATTAAGTTGAGGAGTGGAAGAGACGTAGAGGTGAGCAAGCCTATGGAAAACGAGTTGGGAGTGAGTCATGAATTTCATCATGATGAACCAAGAACAAGTGCGGAGGAGGAAGTTGAAGTAAAAATCGATGAAATGAAGGAGAAGCCAAGTGAAGACTTGAATGAGGAAAATAACCAAGAGAAAGTTGAGGAGAGAAGAAGAGATGAAAGGGTGATGCCGGGGCGAGTAACATTTTCAGAGAATCCACCGATTCTAGTAATCTCATTTCCATATCCTCAAAGATTCCAAAAGAGGAAGTTGGATGCCCAATTTGAAAAATTTCTTAAAATTTTCAAGAAAATCCACATCAACATTCCTTTTGTGAATGCATTGGAACAAATGCCCAACTATGGAAAGTTCTTAAAGGACATCATGACAAAGAAGAGAAAGTTGGAGGAGTACAAAACGGTGAAGCTAACGGATGAGTGTAGTGCAATATTACAAAGAAAGTTGCCTACTAAATTGAAGGATCCGGGTAGTTTCACAATTCCGTGTACTATCGGAAAATCTCATTTTGATAAGGCTCTTTGTGATCTTGGGGTGAGTATTACTTTGATGCCTTCTTCCATTTATCGAAAGTTAGGACTTGGGAGTGAAAAGCCGACAACGATCTCTTTTTAGATGGCGGATCGTTCGTTAACCTATCCTAAAAGTATCATTAAGGATGTGCTAGTGAAGGTAGACAAATTCATATTTTCGGTGGATTTCGTTGTGCTTGAAATGGAAGAAGATAGAGAAATCCCGATCATCCTAGGAAGACCTTTCCTTGCAATGGAAAAGGCCTTGATTGATGTGCATAATGGAAATCTAACATTAAGAGTGAATGATGAAGAGATAAGGTTCAACATTTTTAAAACTATGAACTTTCCGGATGAACCTCCCAATTGCAATCGAGTTGATGTTGTGGACTCTTGCGCGAGGGAGTTCTTTCTTGCAAATATGGAGATGGATTCGTTAGAGAATACTCTCACAAATTTCTTATCTATGGGGGATCTTGGTGAGGAAGACTCTACCACGAAACTTGATGTTGTGGACTACGTGCTAACTTTGGATGCTCAATCGAAAGACGTAGAAGATCCTATTCATGTCGCGGAGGTTGAAGAAGTTGAAAACTCTCCTGAGAAATCAAATCTGCCTCACGGTGGATTATTACTCAAGCAATTACCAGAACATCTTCAGTATATCTTTTTGGGAGAGAATTCGACCGATCCGGTTATAATTTCATCAACTTTGATGGAAGAAGAAGAGAGTAAGTTCCTGAGAATCTTGAAGAGGCACCGATCCACTTTTGCTTGGTCTATATCGGATATCAAAGGATTTAGCCCTTTGGTTTGCATGCATAAGATTTTGATGAAGGATGCGTTCAAACCCTCCATTGAACATCAACGGTGGCTAAATCTGGCTATGAAGGAAGTGGTGAGAGCGGAAGTGTTGAAGCTCTTGAATGCGGGAATTATATATGCTATATCCGATAGTGAGTGGGTTAGCCCGGTGCAAGTGGTGCCCAAGAAATGAGGTATGACGGTAGTGAAGAATGATAAGGATGACCTTATTCCTACAATGACCATTACGGGATGGCGTGTGTGCATTGATTATAGAAAGTTGAATAAGGCGACGAGGAATGATCATTTTCCTCTTCATTTCATTGACCAAATGCTTGATCGATTAGCCGGATATGAGTACTATTGCTTTCTTGATGGCTATTCAGGTTATAATCAAATAGCCATTGCTCTAGAGGACCAAGAAAAGACTACTTTTCACATGCCCTTATGAGACGTTTGCTTATAGACGTATGTCGTTCAGCCTTTGCAATGCACTGGCAACCTTTCAATGGTGTATGATGGAAATATTTTCTGATATGGTAGAAGAGAAAATAGAAATCTTCATGGATGACTTCTCAATCTTTGTGTCGTCTTTTGATCACTGTATCTACAATCTGGCGCTTGTTCTTGATCGATGTGAGGAGAATAATTTAGTTCTAAATTGGGAGAAGTGCTACTTTATGGTTAAAGAGGGGATCATCTTGGGTCATCGAGTCTCTTCCAAGGGGCTTGAGGTAGACCGAGCAAAGATTAAAATGATTGAGAAGCTTCTACCACCGATTAATGTGAAAGGAGTTGGACGTTTCTTGGGGTATGCCAGCTTTTATCGGCGCTTTATTAAGGACTTCTCGAAGACGGTGAAGCCGTTATGTCACCTTCTTGAGAAGGATACTTCATTTGAATTCAATGAGACTTTCATGGAAGCTTTTAAGGCAATAAAGGAGAAGTTGATCACGGCTCCAATAATGGTCGCTCCGGATTGGGAGATGCCATTTGAGATAATGTGCGATGTGAGTGACTATGCCGTTGGCACGGTGTTAGGCCAACAGAAGGAGAAGATCTTCCGATCAATCTATTATGCAAGTAAAACATTGAATGATGCCCAGGAGAATTATACCACGACTAAGAAAGAAATGCTAGCGGTTGTCTTTGCTTGTGATAAATTTTGGTCTTATATCATTGGGTCAAAAGTGATCGTCTACACGGATCACGCGACTATCCGGTACTTATTTGCAAAGAAAGATGCCAAGCCAAGATTGATAAGGTGGATTCTTCTATTGCAAGAGTTTGATGCTGAAATAAGGGATAAAAAGGGGAGTAAGAACGTTGTTGCCGACCATTTATCAAGGTTGATTCAAGAAGACATTGGTGATGAGTCTAGCATCACAGAAGTGTTCCCTGACGAACAACTATTTTCAGTTGAAAATACACTTCCTTGGTATGCGGACATTATGAATTATCTTGCATGTAACGTGTTACTACTTGAGTTGATGGGAGCCCAAAGGAAGAAATTTCTTTTTGATGCAAAGTATTATCTGTGGGACGAGCCATTGCTATTTAAGAAATGTGCTGATCAGGTGATCCGGAGATGTGTTCCGGAGGAGGAAATGGCTAGTATTCTCTACCATTGCCATTCATCACCTTGTGGCGGCCATTTTGGTGCGACTCGGACAGTATTGAAAGTACTTCAATCAGGTTTTTACTGGCCTTTTTTGTTTAAAGATTCATATACATTTGTAAAAACTTGTGATAGATGTCAAATAGTGGGTAACATATCGAGAAGGCATGAATTGCCATTGACGTCTATTCTTAAGCTTGAGTTGTTTGATGTGTGGGGCGTAGATTTCATGGGGCCATTTTCGCCATCATTTGGCATGGAGTATATTCTGTTAGCGGTGGATTATGTTTCTAAATGGGTCGAGACCGTAGCAACACCTACCAATGATGCCAAAGTGGTTTTAAAGTTCCTTCAACAAAATGTCATGACACGATTCGGGACACCTTGAGCCTTAGTTAGTGATGAGGGAACCCACTTTTGTAACAAAATACTAAGTGCTTTGTTGGCAAAGTATGGGGTTAGACACAAGGTGGCGCTACCATGCCACCCACAGACAAATGGCCAAGCTGACGTTTTAAACCAAGAAATCAAGCTAATTCTGGAGAAAACGATTCATAATAATCGCAAGGATTAGGCGATGAAGCTTGATGATGCTTTATGGGCGTATCGCACAGCTTTTAAGACACCGATCGGCATATCGCCGTATTGATTGGTGTTTGGGAAAACGTGTCATTTGCCCGTTGAATTGGAGCACCGTGCATTTTGGGCGATTAAGAAACTCAACTTTGACCTAAAACCTTCTGGTGCGCAACGTCTCCGCCAATTGAATGAAATAGAAGAATTCCGGCACGAGCCTTATGAGAATGCCAAGCTTTATAAAGATAAAACGAAAATGTGGCATGATAAAATGATAGTTCGGAGGGAGTTCAGTCTGGGCCAACAAGTTCTATTGTTTAACTCAAGGCTAAGACTTTTTCCCGGAAAGTTGAAGTCCCGGTGGTCTGGACCGTTTCGGATCAAGCATATTTATCCATTTGGTGCTATCGAGTTAGAAGGCGAAGACGGACGAACTTTCTAAGTCAACAGGGAGCGAATCAAGCACTACTTCAAGGATGAAGAGCGAGTTGTGGAAAACATCTCCCTTATTGAAGGATAGAGCCGGAATTCATACACGTCCATGCTAGGGACGTAAAACCAAGCAACATCTTTTGATATGTCATCGAGGGTAACGAACATTCTCAACTTTTGTATAAATTACTTTTTGGAGATCGTATTGATCTCGGAATATTATTTTTTTGTGGTGAATTGATGAGGCTAGATACTTAAGATTGAATTGCATGCTAAAAATCGTTTGAGGAACGAAGTGGAAGTAAAAGGTGTAGAGAAAAAATATGAAAACTTGAAGAAATCCAGCCAAAGTCCACACTGGCGTAAATTCGCGTAGGAGGAAAAATCACCGCCTAGGCGAAAATTGGACAGAAGGCTGAGAAAACATACTGGCGTAAATTCGCCTAGGCTGAAAAACCACCGCCTAGGCAAAAATAGGAAGAAATAGTCTGAGTTTCTACACTGCCGTAGATTCGCCCAGGCGGAAAAACTACCGCCTAGGCAGAAAAATAAAGAAAGACTGAGTTTCTATACTGGCATAAATTCGCCTAGGCGGAAAAACCACCGCCGAGACGGATTTACAACAGAATCAAGGGTTTCACACTGGTGTAAATTCACCCAGGCGGAAAAACCACCACCTAGGCGAATTAACATCAGAAGGTTTTTTAAAAAGCAAAAGGCGCTACTTCGCCTAGGCGGAAAAACCTCCACCTAGGTGAAGTCATGATAGCCCTGTTTTAAAACGCAGCAGTCCTCTTCGTAAACGGCACTTCCCTCCTAAAATTTTCAAGAAACCTCCCAACTTCACCATCCCAAATCCTTTCCTCCCTTTAAAGATTCATCCTACATTGCGACAAACTTGGATTTCCACCAAGAATCTTTATCCAAACGTTGGATTCCTCTTCCCATTTTTGAAAATTTAGGGTTTAAACGGTGAAACAGTGCGAGATCGCCATCCTCAAGTGATTTGATCAAAAAATTTCAACAAGTGTCAATGATCCTATTTTTCATTTAATTGTTGAAATATTTGCTTCATTTGCTCATTTATTTAAAAAATCATTGGGTTTGGCTAGAACCCTAGACCCCTTTAAACCCTAGATTACGTTTTTCATGCTATAAGGGATTTAGGAATGATACTTGGTAAACCCTATCATGTTTTTGTGTAGATACACAATGTGAATCATTTATTTTAGGCTATATTGCGACAAAAATGTGATTTGGTTTTGGTTGGTGGGATATCTTGTGAATTTTGTATTGTTTGGTTTTGGTTGGCATATGTTTGATAAAATAGGGCATTGTGTGTTCACTGACAAGGGTTTGAATTGCGTGTTCTATTGTAATTATTGTGGTTGGTGTTGTGATTGTGATTTATAGGCAAAATGGCAAAGCGTCGGGCATCCAAGCAACCACGAACGGAAGAACCTTCGGCTGCCTCGGATTACAACTCTCTCAAATTCGTCTCCAAGCAAGACAAGGACCATTACAATAATCTTGAAAGTAAGTGTCCCGGCATTCGACAGAGAGGGTTCAGACCTTTGCATGAACTCCTTGAAGAATTCAAGAGCGTCATTCAACATAGAAGATGGGAACAGTTCTGTGCTTCACCCCCACCAGGGGAGTTGGCCCTGGTACGCGAGTTCTATGTAAACATTACCGAGACTAATGGATTTCAGACGAGGGTCTAGAACATTCCAGTTCTCTTCAGTGCGGACCACTTCAACGAGTTGCTTGGATTGACAGGGCCGAAAGACTCCCGAGATTTATCTGATGCTGCCACACCGACAATGAGTGCGGTAATTCAAGCCTTGACAACGGATAACGCCCAGTGGAATAATACATGGCAGGGTCAGGCCATCTTCAAGATGCGGTTTTTGAAACCAATCCCCAAGATTTGGCATCAATTTATCTGCGCCAATCTGCTCCCTACCTCCCATGTGTCTGATGTTTCCAAGGAGCGAGCGTTTATGCTATATGGAATTGATAGAGGGATGCCCGTCAACGTCGGTTGGCATATTTATTCTTTACTAATTCATACTGCCAGGACAACGAAGGGTGGCCTTCCTTTTCCCTCATTCCTCACCGCTCTCTTTCTATGTGTTGGAGTTCGTGTCATGTCCACAAGCCCCTTTCCACCTATAAAGCCTCTCGATCTTTCAATGATTAACAGATTGTGGAAGGGCGGACCAGCTGAGGGAGAAGAGGGTCTTGAAGAGGAAGAAGCTGGCCCTTTGGAGCCACCGACTCCCACAACCCGCCGCTACCAACTCACCTAGATTTCACGAGATGTCCGTAGTCTCCAATCCGATATGAGCCACCTCCAAGCTAATTTTTATCGGATAGAAAGCTACATGGATAACTACATTCGGCAAAAAGATCAAAATCAACAAGTTTTATTTGAGCACCTCAGAATCGACATGACGCGTTATACGCCCGTGCCGCCTTTCGAGATTGATGAGCTGCCACCGCCATCTCCTCCCCAATGAATGGTAGGAGGTTAGACTTGTATGTCTTCCCTCCTAGGTATGTGTCCGACCCAGTTTTCAATACATATATTTCTATTCTACTATTGGATTCGCTGCCTAGGTAGTGAGGACACTACCTCGTTCAAGTTTGGGGGTATATGATATGCAAGCATGTAGTTTTTTTTTTTTGGGGGGGGGGGGGGGGGGGGGATATGAAGGATGACAATTTTTTGATGTAAATGGGACAAAATTCTTTTTGTGGACAAATTTTTGTTTATAATGGTATTAATGTTAAATTTTTGTAAATTTTGAAATTCTTTTTGTTATGCATGTGTAATGTTTAGCTATGCATGTGTAAGGATCATTAGCATAAGTAATATTAGTTTGTAGAATTAGAGTAGATATGTTAATGAATATAGTTGTACGTGCATGCTGAGTTTTTGAGTTCTTCCGAACCATGTCTAGATGATGAAAATTACCCCCTAAATTGCATATTGAGGTCGGGGGTAATGCTATTCACGTGTGTTTTGTGTGCTTAGCATATAGATTAGGTGAAAATTATTTTGATCCTAAATCGCACGATCACATAAACTCATTGTATAATTAGTTGAACGATTTGACGCCGATTATTCAGTAATAAGTTCATGACAGAAATGAGGAATCTAGAACTTGATTGAGGAGGCATGAGGCAAAATTATAGGTAAGGTAATTCCGGAAGCATGATGTAGGCCTTCATTTTTATCGCTTGAACCATTTGAAACTAACCTGAAAAGTTATTCCCTCGTTCTCCTGTCGAAACCATAAAGTTTTCACTTCTGAACTTGTTTCTATACTTTAACCAAGTAAATCTTTCAAAACTATTGTCGCTAAGAATAAAAGTGAAAATTGAGTGAACAAAAGTAGCATTAGATTATGCTAACTTGAAGCGGGCAATCGGGGTTTCAGTTTAAATGTTTTTGGTTAAGTATAAGAGTATTCACTTGTCAATCCTTTAGTTGTATTTACACGCCCCTAAAATTGTACAAAATTGAATAAGTTTGGGTGTGTGTGTTTTTTTTTTTAAAAAAAAAAAAAAAAAAAAAAAAAAAAAACAAACTAACAAACCACTATGTGAATATAGTGTTTAATTTCGGTTGTTGTGACAAGTGAATACAAGTTTACTTAATCTTCTTCAGGGTAATATCTTCAAAGATAGGGGGTTATGAGAGAGATATAGCGACAAGCGTTTGTACCTCGGGTATCGTTAAAATTTTAACGTGTTTCTATTTCTACGATACCCTTGGTCGTTCTCCAAAGCCAAACCAAGCCCTATTGATCTCGGTGAATGTCCGAACCTACATTAGTGGATAGTTGAGCCTAGTCAAGCATATAGCTTTCCTGAATGTTTTAACAAGTTAAAGTCATGACCTTATTCATTGAATAATCCAATCCAGTGTTTGATTAGTTATACATCCGAGTTCTCACACACACACACATTTCAATTGGATCTAAAATGATTTTAACTGATATTGAGTGTTGAAAGTCTGGAACACCACGTGGTGTGTGTTATTCCTTAACCGGATCTGATTACGGGTTGATGAGAGAAGAATCGCATGGTTTCTTTGATTGAACTTAAATCTCACAGGTGTATACTTCTTATTTGTTAATGATTACTTGTCTTTAGTTTAGAAATTAGCTAATTAGTGTAGTTAGTGTTATTTAGCATTAGGGTGTTTTGCTCGAGAACTAGCAAAATTCCAAGTTTTTGGGTATTTGATAGGTGTAAAATACCTATTTAATTATAAACCGAATTTACCAGTTTTTGAGTATTTTATTGAAGTTTGAATATCTTTTTAGCTGTTTTTACTAGTCAGGAGTAGGGACGTAAACAATCAGCAAACTGAGCGAAATGGTAAAAAAAAGGGTAGCCAAAAGATAAAAAAAAAAAAAGGAGGTTTCAAAGAACATCGCAAATCCGCATAGGTGAAGTTTCCACCACCTAGGCGGAAATCCATCAAAAAGTTGCAAATGCTGAAATGTTGAAATCCGCTTAGGCGAAGTTTCCACAACCTAGGCGAAAATCCATCAGAAGGTTGAAAGCGCTGAGAAGTTGAAACCCGCCTAGGCGAAGTTTCCACCGCCTAGGAGGAAATCCGTCAGAAGGATGAAGGGCTGAAATGTTGAAATCCTCCTAGGCAAAGTTTCCACCGCCTAGGCGGAATTCCGTAGCGTTCTGAACTATTGGAAATGCTGAACTGCTGAAATCCGCCTAGGCGAAATTTCTACCGCCTAGGCAGAAATCCATCAGAAAGAAAGAAGACCAAGAAGTTAGTCCTCCACGTAGGCGAATAAACCATCTTCTAGGTGGATTTCTAACCGACTTAAACTCCACCTAGGCGAAGATTCTACCACCTAGGCGCATTTCGCAGAATAGTCTAAAATATCTGTTTAGATATTTTTGAACCCCTTGGCCTATTTATACCCCTTTCCCACGTCTGAAAAAGGTTGTTGATGAACCCTAACCCTAGTAGAGAGTTCTTAAGCTATATTTTGAAGATCAAGAAGGAGATTCATCATTCGGGCAAAGAAGAATCACTTGCGGACCGATCATTAGCAACAGTGAACCGTTTCACTTTTGGATTTGATCGTTCTTCTCTTGTTTTTATCTTTGTAATTACTTTTTCATATCTAAGAATGTTTAATCCCTCTAATTTTGTATGGTACATGACTAAGATCTTGTAGTATTAGTTAAATGTTACTTAGGTGTAGTTGAAATCATGTAATTGTTAAGTTGAAGGAATTAATGTTACTTTAATGTGTTATTTGTCTAAATCCGATTGTGTTTACCATTATTCTTGATATTATGCTTGTATTGATAAACCGAGAATATGGGGTTTGACACTCGGGAGAGATAACCTCGGATTCGAATTAGGGTAAATACAATGTGACGTTCTAACGACCCGGGAGGGCGTTAAAACGTATGCAATCCATGACGTTGGCTAAAGACTCACGTGACCTAGGGTCGTAAAGGCATTGAAGGGGACTTCTTCATTAACACGAAGTCGTGTAATCCCCCGTCTTACACTCGGGAGAGGTAGCGGAGGAGTTATCGATACAGAGATTGTCGGAATAGATAAAAAACCATTATAACTAACTTAATGACGTCGATTAAGCATTATGTGAAAGAAATCAATACCTAAGTAATTAGTGTAATTAGAACTAACCTAATAGTTGTCGTTTATCTTAGTAGATTAATTAGAAAACAAATAAATTTTGATTAGTCGAAATAATATGAAACTATTTAAATCACAATACTCAACCGAATTACACATCATTCCCATTGGAACGATATCCGATCTTATTAGATCCATTATAGTAAAATTAGACCTCGTATACTTGCGAGTAGTCAATACCGCGAGGACGATGGTGTGAATCCTCGCGCGTACAGCCACCTTTCATGAGTGTAAGATGAGAGATATAATGCGACTTCGTGTCAACGAAGAAGTCCCCCTCAACATCTTAATGACCCTAGGTCACATGAGTCTCTCCCCAACGTTATTGATTGTAGACAATCCAACTCTCGACCGGGTCATTGGATCGTCGTGTCGTGTTTACCCTATCAATAATCTCAGTTCTAAAACTTCACCGCCACATCTCTCGAGTGTAAGACGGGGGAATACATGACTTCGAGTCAATGAAGAAGTCCCCCTCAACATCTTAACGACCCTAGGTCACGTGAGTCTTGCCCTAACGTCATTGATTATCCACAATCCAATTTCCTCCCGGGTTATTGGATCGTGGCGTTTGTCTATTCTAGTCCGAATCCGGGATTTGTCAAGCCTCGTATTCTCATAATATCATTCTAAGCATAATAAACAAACAATACGACAAACACAATCAAAATAACGAAGAACAACTGCTAACCAAACACAAACTCAACAAAACAACACTTTTATAAATTACATTCATCCCTAGACAAAAACCTGTTTAGCTCATGGCGATAACCGATTATACAATGAAAACTAAGCTAAACATGCTCAAACAACAATCCTAAGTTAAGAAATAAAAGAAAGAACAAGAGAAATTTAGCCTAGTTTAAAGATTTATTGCTAAAAGAGTTTCGAGATCGCTCCTCCTTCGTTGCACCATGATCTTCTCCTTAGGATTTGCTTGAGCACTCCCTAAAACCTCTCTACTATCCTCCTAAAGTCTATGGAGGTGTCTTGGCCGAATGGAGATGAGATGAGAAGAAAATGGGATCAAAATATCCTAAAATATCTAAAATAATATCTAATCTGGCGCAGAGATGACCGCCTAGGCGGTGGAACAGTAGTGAATTTATGTTTGATTCTGTACTTTTTTCGCCTGGGTGGTGACACACTTTCTTATTTTGGCTGTAACTTTTTCGTACGAACTTCGATTGAGGTGATTCAAAAACCAATGGAAATCTAAGAGAAATATATACAACTTCCAAGTTTTGAGTTTTTCCAAAATAGGATTGAAGCATAGTCAAAAATAGCCTTGAAGTTACAACACATGTACCGGATTTGCACATTTTCACCATTTTTCCACCGTTCTTGATCCGATTTGATCGTTTTTTTATCCGTTTACATAAATTTTCACCTCAAACACCTAATTTAGATAAAAACATATTAAAACGTACTAAACATACTCGAAAACTAACAACGTTCATATTGGAAATAGATAGGTAATTTACACCTATCACCGATGCTCCCTAGAATTTTGCTTCCAATAAATCTCTTAGTTGAGTGAACATTTATTATATTCCTATGTAGCTTTATCCAAGTCCAAATTAATCCTCTCATCCCAATGATCTTGGAGAGTCGAATCTAAGCTCTCTATCTTATCCTTCCAAGTGTCGATCGCCACAAAAATAATCCCAAAGTCATTCGCATTCCAAGACTTTAAAGCCAATTGAGAAACACGCAGGTTGATACTTACCCGGACAAGCGGATTAGCATGAAAGGAGGTCCAATTGGCCTGAATGACATCCAAGAACCCATGATGATTTGCCCACATACGTTGAAAACGAAAAAGACAAGGCCCATTATAAGTTAGGACCGAAGAATGAAGGATAAGCGGACAATTTTCTGAACTAGCCCGTTCAAGATGGGTCACGCTAGCATACAAATTAGTACAAACCCCCAAAGAAGTCAAAATTCTATCAAGTTGAGACTATTGACGAGTGAGACCATGATAGTTATTACAAAATGTGTACATAGAACCTGTGAAAGGAGGCTCCACCAAACCAGCCACTTGGATGCAATCATTAAAGTCTTTCATGCTACGCAAAGAAGGTGAAATACGCCCCAATTTTTTTGAGTCATTACGAACAATATTACAATCACTTCCCCAAATAGTAGGAAGGGTATTGGTTGACATGAAATCAAGTAAATCATCCCATAATTGCCTTCTCTCCAGCGGAAAACAACTATCATACACCACTACCACAACTAACTCAACATTAAGCTAAGCTATCTTACAAGCGATAAATTGTTTATTAAAGTGCAAAATTCGGACATCTAAGCAGTCTTTTCACAAAACCCAGATTTTACCACCATACTATTGATTAGAAACATCGCAACGAAGGTTAATGACCCTTCCAATCCTTTGAATATTTGAGTCATCGATCTAAGGATCAATGACCACTGTAAAAGAAACTCTTGAACTTTTAACTATTCTTTCTAAACGAGAGATTGTGGTAGGACTTCCAATGCCCCTACAATTCCAAAACAGGAAAGCGTTATACATTATAACGTAAATTTGGACGGATAACTCTCCCAGACATTCTAGGAACCTGGCCCACAATACCCAAGTTTGCATTTCTCCATTTCTTCTTCTTGACCAGAGTGAAACCTTGGTCATCCACCTCCTGTTGATCTGTAGAAAAACCCAACATAGTAGGAGACATGTTTGTAGCACGCTCATCATCCGATTTAGAGCGACCAGACTGACTGGCCAAATCTACATTATTCGCCACTAAGATTGCCAACTTATATGGAGAATGGAGATCCCCCTACTGCTTAACGACTGTATGCGTAATCGATAAATTTGCATTAGAAGGAATCGCAGATTCTAGCTCTACTCTTTGCACTGTGTCCCCCCTATAATCATGAAGTTTTAATATGCGAAGTCTCCAACGATGGAGTAGTGTCGTTAACCACTAAAGGAGAAGTATCCTTAGTCACCACTGAAGTATCAATAACTACTTAAGGAGTAGAATCTTCAATAACCACTACAGGAGTAATGTCCTTTAGAATATCCTTGGGATCAATGGGATGGATTTCACCTTCTTTCAAAATGGACCCACTTGTAGAAGTTAAAGGGTTTATATCAGAGGGTTAGTCAGCAACCACTTTTTTAGCCATCTTTCGAGCTTCTCTTTGACGGTGTTTCCGTGCGTTCTTTGTATTAGAGGGTTGGGTAGTTGCCTCTTCTTTAGCGCCTCTACCTCTGGATGAGATCCAGGAGCAGGTGCATCAGATTTCTTCCTAATATCCAGATGCTTACACCTATAATCCACGAATGCATGTCCTTGAATGTTATAATACGAACAAAAGGACGGAAGTTTTTCGTACACAATATATTGAAAAAAACCTTCTTGTTTACTAATCCATACCATAGACAGTAAAGGTTTCGCAAGGTCTAATTCAATACAAACCCTAGCCGCCTTTAAACGAGTAAGCGTTAAAGTAGTTGTGTCAATAACCACCACCTTACCAATCGTACTGGCTATGGCCTTAAGGATCCTGAGAACAAAATAGTTCACTAGAAGTTTTGGAAATTGAATCCGTATAGGTAACCGACGCATCATGCTTTGAATTAAATGCCTTATTCCAATGACAAATACGGTAGTAGAAACCCTTAATAATATTAACCTCATAGGAGGGAACTCGTAGCAAATTTGACTCATCCATGAACCTGATCATGAAGGTTCGAGAGTCCATGAGCCCTATGGAATAAAGACCTGTCAAACCCCATTAATTTTTTATGCAAAATTGAATTTCCTCCAAAGATGGACGACCATAATTGAATTTCAAGACAACCGCTTGATCAAATAGAGCCTCCGATTGGGTAATTGTGTTAGGAGAAAATGATATTATTGGTGAACCTTCTCGAGTATAAGCCCTTAACTCAATCTCAATAGTAGGTAATGAAATGGAACTCGTCAAAGTAGCAGCATAAGATCTAATGAAACCGACTCTATGATCCTTGATATTCTCTGCCTGAGTTGTGGTGATTTGATTTGGCTCTGCCATGATAGCAACGAAACCAGCGGATCTAAATCATCTCACTTTAGCAATCGGAGTTACGAAACAGCATCGAATCGATAAAGCCCAAGCGCCGATCATTCCAGAAACCGAACACTCAGATCTGCGCCTCGACGACAAACTAGCCATGCTGCTGAAGCTTCACCGCTTAGCCTGCAACCGACTGAGAATGGAGCCCAAATCTCCACTGGAGATGCCTCAAATATGACAATAAGACCATATTCGAACACGCAACATCCCAGAACAGAGCCCCGACGAAACCCTCAACCAAAAATTGCCCCACGTTGAAGAACCTCTACCACCAAGCCAAACAATCTGCAGGGCCGCGATTGGATGCGATGAGGGTTGGAAGGGAAGGTGTGGAATGAAATCAGTGAGAAATGGTAGCGAAGGCGGTGCGGCAAGGGGAGGCGGCGACTTTTCTCTCTCTCTCTCTCTCTTTTAATCAAAAAGTTCTTCCCTGAGCAGTTTGGTGAATTTATTAAAAAATCGTTGCTAAAAATGAGAAGCGCACAATGATCATTTGGTAAATATTTGTGTAGAAACATTAAAAGACTACTAAATTACAAAAATCGACATGTTTTATTTATTTATTTATCTGTAATATTAACTAAAAACAAGAAATATAAAAAAAAAAATGTATTAACTTACGATTAATATTTAAATTTTCAAATGAAAAAATGGGAAAAAAATAATATTATGAAATATAAATTTAAATATCTTACACCTTGCAAATAAAAAATTAAAATATCATTAAAAACAAAAATTAAATATCATTACATAATAAAAAAAAAAAAAAAAATAAGTGAACTCTTGTTATAAAATTTTTTATTAATTAAATAAACTCATTTTGGTTTTTAAAAGTATTATTCACCTTTAAAAGCAACCCAAAAGAAGATAAATTTACTTGGATTTTTTTTTTTTTATTTAAAAAAAAAGAAAAAGAAAACATGAATATTGAGCAGGGTCATGTACTAAGTCAAACTAAGCCTGTGAATAATGCACTTATTCAACCACAATTTTTTTCAATGCTCAAACCAAAAAAAAAAAAAAAAAAAAAAAAGAAAGGAAAACACAATTTTTTTAACTTTATCCCAATTGATAATTTTTTTATTTTTTTTTTCAGACTTTGGAGAAAGCGGATTTTCGGACCTTATTACAATGAAAACTCATTTGTGTTCTACTAAAAGATTGGAATTTCGTACACAATTTTTTTTTTTTTATTATATGCTAAATTGTTATTTATATACTACAATTGTATGAGGAAACGTAAAGATGAATAATAACTTTGGGTATAAAAAAGCAAGACATTGCATGAGATTACACAACAAAATATTGATTATATAAATTAATATTAATCGACATTTAGTGTAACAACTCACAATTAACAATTGAAAAATGTTACTTTAAGTGAGACTAATTTGTTAAAATCTCAATATCAAATAATATATAATTACTACCCCTTCACTAAAATCATATAAAATGACAAAAACATATCAATATTTATTGTAATTATTGTGTTGAAATTTTTAATTAGGCAAATTTGATACAACATTAGGCCTATTAAAACTTAAAGGTTTGAAGTACAAACTACTCAAAAGTTTAAGGATGTAAAATATGATTTTCTCTTTAAGATACATTTTAGATGGCTGGAACATGGTGAGTCAGAAAGAGAGAGAGAGAGAGAGAAATGAATAAATTAAAATTTAAAGGAAATACTTACACTAAAAATTAAACAGTACATATGTCATTGTTAGTAAGGCACGTAGTGGGCCCATTATAGCCAAAAATTACTAATATTAGTCACGAGTCTATAAAAGTAAAAATTTAGTGGAGGCCACTGCCCCCAATGAGCCTCACATGCATGCATCGGCTTGTGGGTAGGGATGGTAAAAAAAATAAAATCGATAAGCAACTGTATCAAATAATTTGGTTTTAAAATCAACTAAATAATTTGGTTTTAAAATCAACTAAATGATTTGGTTGTGCTTACAGTTTTGAAATTAACAACCGAAACGATTTTAATTTTAATTTTGAGATAATAATCGTAAAACCAAATCACGAAACCGAATTACGAAATCGATATTTTAGATATATTTTTATAACATATATATTCTCACTTTTTTATATATTTATAGTTTAAACCATAACACATATATATATGGTTTTTCAATTTGATTTGGACACTTTGATTTGTATTATTGTGACGACTATTTATCGTTGTATTTTAATTATGGTTAAAAATAACAATTAATAGTTTTGTGCTTTGATTGTTTTTTAGAATTTATATTTTATATTTCAATTATGTTTTTGTTTATATATAAAAAAATAACAGTCCGTGATTTCGCGTTTTTAGTTTTGTTTTTTTATAAAATTGAAAAATCTTAAATGGTTTTATGATTTTGGTTTTGGTTTTGTATAAATTTAAATGGTTCGGTTTTAAAACCGTTTACAAAAAATTGATGATTTTGGTTGTGGTTTTGGTATGAGATATGTCTAACGGTTTTGGTTTTGGTTTTGGTTTAATATGAAATCAGATCGAAACCAAACCATTAACATCTCTACCCATGGGGGCACCCAACCCTGTTTCTCCTGCTACTTATTTTTTCTTTCTTATGGTATAAACGGGTCTTCCAACCGTTTTTCTTTCACAACAAAAATGGATTTGATGATCCCATTTTTCTGAAAAATAAATTAGGACGAAAGGTATCCAAGAATCAAAGAAGTACAGTTGCGTTAGGTCGCATTTAGCCCGCACAACTACTGCGCGGAACTAAAGTTCCTTGCCACCCCCCGCAACCAATAAAATCAGCTCTACCAACTTTATATCAGATTTTTCCCAGACGTATAAGACTACAATAAAACGTAGCAAAAATATAATTAGTAAATGAAGAACTCAATAATAAAAATATAAACATTTTTATTATATAACCTTCTATTTTTAACTTTTAAATATTTTCATCCTATCTAAGGATTAATTATCAATATTTCAGTTAAGATTTCACATTTTATTAATATTAACTCAATAGGTTAAATCTAGTTGATGAAGGACAAAATTATTCGAATGATTAAAATATACAAACAAAAAATCGAAGATAAAAATTTATAAGGACATATGTTTTGATAAAAATTAATTATGTGCTAAAAAAATAGTAAATGCTGAATTTTATGAAATATTGTTGACTTGATTGAGTAATTTTTTTTTTTAAATATTTATAATTTGAATAATTTTTTTTTATTTTTATAACTTTTATATTTTTAGTGATTTGTTTGGAGAACAATCTTCTAGTATTTTAAAAAATATAAACAATATGGTCATAGAAAAGGTCAGTATTGTTTTAAGATTGTCAGCTAATTTTTGCAATTATCCATTTTCACCGATTTGTTGGTTGAATGTACAATGTTTCTTCTTATTCTTAAGCATTCTTTATCATTTCTTAACATTTTTTTGTTTATTTTTAGCACTTCCTTTTTCTTTTCTTTTCTTTTCTTTTTTAATGTATTTTTGCAATCCAGAAGAACAAATTAAATAGACGTGCAAGGCGTTATTTGGAAGTACAGATTAATTTAAGAGCCGCTCACGAGGGGAACCTTTTTTTTTTATGGAACCTACCAATTCAACCCATTAGGTTTTATTTACACGGATCATTCTTTTGGCATTTTGTGGATCAATATACCCTTATTTAATGAAATTTTAACTTCCTAATGTGCGAATCAGATCTAATAACTTCCTAAATATATGCGGCACTATAATTCAGTTTTTGTTACTCCTAAAGACGCGGAAATAAATTTGGTAACTTCCAATTGAAAAAGTTTAACACGAAACGTGCGATTTGATCATGAATCTATTATTGAAAAAATATTTTTTTTACACAATAATCATTGGGGGATTCTCCTATTTAAATGAGATATTAATAACTGTTTTTTGGAGATGTGGATCGTATTCATATGTAACATCTTATAATTCGTGTGACACTAATGTTGAATGTAACATTCAGTAATTGATATTAATATTTTTTTAAAAATTTTAAATTGGGATACATGTGGATGTTATATATAACATTAAAATCACTACATTCTGTATTACCCGTGAATGTTGAATATAACATCCGATGTAATAGAAAATACATTAATTAATGTTGATAATAGAACAAATTATATGCTTGTTGAATGTAGCATAATTTACTCTGTGATTTTGATGTTAAATGTAACACGTGAAAACTGAAAAATTCTGAAATTACTATGTTGAATGTAACATGAAATATGAAAACTAAAAATTATGGAAGTACTATGTTGAATGTAACATAAATGTGAAAATTGAAACTAATGAAAAAAATAGTGAATTTGACATAATTTTGTAGATCTTATTTAGATGAATATGAATATATAATTAGAATGTGAAAAAAAAATGAGTATAATAATATTATTTTGATTTTAATAAAATGAGTTTGTTAAATATGGAAACTCTCAGTCCCTATAATCTTGCGAAGTATAATCTCGTGAAGGGAAAATATGTCTACTGAAAATAAGGAATTCCCATATTTGGTATTAAACAGTGCATATAATCTGATTAATAGAAGTTTTTGGTCTAATCTAAACCACTTGAAATATATTGGTAATAAGGTGTTTAATATAGGATTAAGTGGTAATTTTTCCTTAATTTAAAAGCATAAAAATTGAAAATAATCAGCATTTAAAAATCTATTTTCATGTATTCGTGAGTTATAATTTGCTCCTTTTAGACAAGCCAATTTAAACTAGAATCATGAAGGTTAACTAGCTATTTTGAGTGTTTTTAAGGTTTACAAATTAAACACCAAAATATAACATTTCATAAATTGACTTATTGTGCAATGGTTCAAATGATCCCCTGATCTCGAGGATCACACAATGAGAAATAAGTTTGACATTCGATTCTTCACTCCTCACAATAATACTTGCAGGAATTCTTGCACCAGGAATTTGATTCTCGACGAAGAACTTCTAGCATGAGAATAATATTTGTTGGTAGAAGTATATTGTTAATTTGAGTTTAGAGAATTTTTGGACTTACCTGGATTCTCTCAAATTCCTGATATTTATAAACATTACTTGGTGGGAAATGATAGGGGTATTGGGTAGAAACAACATTGCCTCATGCATGAAGCCTCACACGTGCGGACATGAGTTGCTTGACCCTTTCGGGTTTAGCTCGCCTTTGGCCCATGTGTAGACACGTAGACCATTTTACCCCTCATCAAGTTCAATTCTCAAATAGATGGACAATCACACAACCCCTAAAGATTTGGAAGCAAAAAATAAGATGCTTGAGAAAATGCTACATGTTGAACTGAATTACATACAACATAGACTTGGTTCGCATTTATGCTAGAAGAATTAACTCCCACTCCATGTGACGAAAAATTAACACAATAGAAGTCATTGTAGGTTATGCGTCTATACTGGCGCGAAATGTTGTAACCCAATTGGCTCTTGTACAGGCTTCCTTCGAGCTACCCGACAACCCTAGCGCCATAGGTTATGCTAATTAGGGTATCATTCCTTGTCCAATGTAGTTTCGCAACCAGTGAGTTTCATTGCTTCATCACTAATTGATGAGAACATAGTTTTATATATGATAATGAAATCATGACAAGAATTGGGGAAAATAAAAGGAAAAAAAGGACGAAACTGTTTCAATATGTAGTATTTATTATTTACCAGTATGGTTGAGCTTAATTTCCTGCATCTTTGTCCTGTGTAGGTTTAAAGTGCTAATTGAGCTATATGGCAAATTTGTTCATGATCTCGTAATGGAGAATGGAAGCAGAATCCCAAAGGAGCTTCTTTTATTAAAAGAAGACGAGGAAGAAAAATGATATGGCAGGTTACAAATCTCCATTCTCGGCCTTAATTAATGACAGGAGATTTCGTAACTTTTTTAACTTATATAATAATTTAGAAACTCTCAAGTAATCAATGTGGATTAAGAAAATAAGAATCTAACTCCCGGCCCGTAAGTGTAATTTCCGATTTGCATAGATGATTTGACTCCAAGTAAATGTTGAGAATCGTATAACCCCATCTTGCATGAATGATTTGACTTCAAAGAAATGAGAGGTGAATTTTCATAATAGTGATTTTGATATCATGTTAAGAGATTTGAACTTAAAATCATATGGTGTCAAGTAGATTAACTACTCTAACTTATATAATTTTTTGTCTAACTCTCAAGTGATCGATTTGGGACAGAAATCGAAGCACAAAGAAAACACAGTGCATGATATATGCATCTGCTTTCGACCTCAACGTATTCTTTTTCTTCAAAATAAGTGAATAAAACAATGTGTGATGATTATATATTAAAAAAAAAAAAGGAGAGCAATGAACATTAGTGAGACTGGAATCAAAGAATGCTAACAGAAATTTAGGGTGTTCTAATTTCCTTTTCTCTCAGGCCTCTGCCCCTGTTGATCAACAAGAAGCTCCTCCAACAACTCATTATCCAAGTACTCCAACTCGATCACTTGATTTTCCGAAGTTGAAGCAGAATACGACGAAGAAGCACCGCATCCGGGCCCAGGTCCGGGCTCGGCGTTTCTGTAATGCCCGTCATTCGGGAAGTTGAGGATGGCTTGGTGGCCTCTAAAAGCGTAGGCGGCCCGGTCATAGGCTCGGGCCGCATCTTCGGCGGTGTCGAACGTGCCTAGCCACAACCGAGCGCCGTTTCGGGTCGGGTCGCGAATTTCCGCCGCGTACTTGCCCCAGGGCCGCCGGCGTATTCCCCGGTACTTTCTCTCTCTTGTTCCTCCCTTTTCTTCTCTCTCTGTTTGTTTACCTCCTTGATTCGTGTCCATGTCTGTGTTGTTGTCTGAAACCCAAAACCCTAATCTTTCCGAAATTGTCAAAAATGGTGGCAACGAACAGGGACGTAATAATTTTTAGACATTCGTGCATGTCTAATTGTGTGTATATATAGACACACGCACCCGCATGTGTGTGTGTGAGAGAGAGAGAGATAGAGAGAGGCAAATTTATTCGGTCATATCTGACGGGTTGAATTCGTTCAGAGGTGTCATCCGTGAGGTCCCTAGGGAGGAAACTTCGATGATGTTGTGATGATGGCAAAGCAAAATTTCATTTTTTCCATGTTTTTAAGGTTTTTTTTTTTTTTTTTTCCCTTTTTTTTAAAAAAATAAAAAAATCTGAGTCAGCCTTTTCGTTATTTATGACTTGGTGACGAGGGCAAAAGGGTAAATTAGGGAAAGGGAAAAATTAATAAGATAAAAAGGTACATGCACTCAGAATTAGAAATGATGTGTGGTCTCCCCACCATAGTGCAGGCGGCGGCGGCGGCGGCCCTCTTGGCTTTGTCCATGTGCCACCGTGATTGCATATAGAGCCCGTCGCTTTCATGTTAATTTTCTTTCTCTAGACAGTAATTTATGGGCTAATACCCCAAACACCCCGTATATTTTTCAATGGAACCAAAGGAACCCCTATAATACTAAAACCTCTTGAAATCTCCCTTGTAATATGTTTTCAACCAAAAATGAAGATTCCGGAAAGACCCAAGCCTCTGCAATTCGATTTTCTCTCTCCTAATGGAAATCGGACGATCCGTATGATGATCTGAATAAAGTGACAACAGTCGATTTCCTTGTTGATCTCTAACCCATGTCCTACCTCTTGAATCAGTTCTCTCGAGATGAAGAATTCGGATCAAGTGAAAACAGTTGATGATTTGGATTTTTAGTCTAGCCATTTGATTATTGTGTATGCTCTATTTCTTGAGCTTCATTAATGGAGTTATGAGCATGGGTGGACGGTGGGGTGGGGTGGGGTGGATGGCGAAATTCCAGTGGTGTGGTGGGATGCAGTGGGCAATAAATGTAAATGTTCAGAAAAAAAAAAAAAAAATACGGTACAAAATATATTTTTAGTTATAAACTGTGAGTGAATTTTTATAAAAATAAAAGAATAAATTTTTTTTTATTTTATTTTTATTTTTTATTTTTTAAATAAGTCAAGTATTAATGTCCTTTTACAAGAAAAAGTTAGTCAAATGGAATGACTGGTATTTATAAAATAACAGAAAAATTATCTGGTTAACTGCAAAAAAACATGAGAGGTAAGTAGTATAAACCCTTACGCTACGTTTGGTACGCTGAAATGAAATGGAATGAGTGTGGTATTGAAATGAATGTGGTATTAAAATGGAATGGCCATTACCATTCCTATATTTGGTGACAAACATGATTAAACATGGTATTAGAATGATCATTATCATTCCTACGTTTGGTTACAAAATACATTAAACATAGTATTACAATGACCGATAAATAAAAATAAAATAATATTCTTAAATATTTAAAAAAATTAGAACAGAATTTTGGGAACATAATAGAATTATTCATAGACACCAGACACCAAATAAATGTCACCTAGGTTGTCCTTTAACCCGACAAACTAAAGGGTTTGGAAGTATTTTCGTGTTTTTATTTCTCTTTTTTCTGTTCCCAAAAAAAACTTATAAATGAAACAATAAAAAAAAATGATTTGCTTATATTCTGATTTTAGGATTTTGTTGTAAAAATCCGAGAACAGAACAAAGCAAATTTTCTCTTATTTTACTAATTATGTTTCAATCATTTTATAACACACTTAAGATATAGAAACACCAAATCTCACTTATGCCTTACTTGTTTAGTCTTTATGTTCTTATAAAATTGGGAATACGAATAAATATAAGGGAGAAAAGTTGTTTATTGTAAATTTTATATCTATTTTCCAGGTTTCTTGAAACAAAAACATAAATATGTTCCCAAATTTCTGTTTTTGTTTTTGTTCCCATATTTCTGTTTTTATTCCCATATTTCTATTTTTGTTCCCATATTTCTATTTTTGTTTTGTTCCCAGATTTCTGTTTTCGTTCCCAGATTTCTATTTTTTTTTTTTTGCCAGATTTTGTTCCCATATTTCTGTTTCCGTTCCATGTTTTCTGGGAACAGAAATATGAAAGTAATACAACCATATTTTTGTTTCTGTTCTCAGAATTTTATTTTCTGTTGTGAAAAATACGGAAACAGAAGTATAGGCCCTTCTTCTTATGTAATTTCTCATTTCATTTGGGATTAGATAATCCTTGGATTATCTAATACCTTATTTAATTTGAGATTGACTAATCCCAAGAGTTGTGAGATTAATCATTACTTGAGAATGTGAATGAAAACCAATCCCACCAACCAAACGTAGGAATGGAATGGTCATTCTCAATTTCATTCCAATTCCAAGATGAATCTCATGTACCAAACATGACCTTAGGTGGCGTTTGGTACGCGAGATTCAAGATGGGATTGGAATAGCCATGGGAATGGTCATTCAATTCTTATGTTTGGTAAATAGAATTTAATCTCTTTCCCATTAACAAGGAATTCATAATCTCACAAAGCATGTGATTAAGTTTTAATCAATAATTGGCCAAAAAATGAGACTAAATACAAAACAAATATTTGAATTCGAATAAAATTTAATTAAATTAACTATTATATCGTTGAAAATTCAATTAAATTGTTATTTTACCTTTTGATGTTATTCCAAAACCACATGTAATCTTTTTTGTCACCAAACATAGGAACGATAATGATCATTCCATTTCATTACCATACTAATTCTAATCTTATTGTCATTCTATTCCTTTTCGTTCTATTCCAGCGTATCAAACACAACGTTATAATATATTATGTTTACATCAGCTAACACCCCTTCAACTAAAAATAAAATATTAGTTTCCTATTTTGTCATTTGAAAGTCAACTTATATTTTGTTTTCCCAAAATTCATTTTATCCAATTTATTCAAAGACTAAATTACCCTAGTATAAAAACTGAGGGTCCAAAGTAAAATATATTATTTTAGGGTATATATTGTAATTAGGGATGGTCATGGGCCCGCCCAAACTTCCCAATCCATTGTCTTTTTTTTAGGGCTTGAGTTTGATTTTTAAGCCCATGTGCCGGACTAAGGCCCCAAAATTTAGGCCCAGTCATTTTTAGAGCCAGACTTGGGTATGATCATTTTTTTTAGGCCTAGTCCAACCCAATCATTTATTTTTTATTTATTTTTATGAAAATTAATATTGGTAAGTACTAATTATTATGTATGAATATATTTTATAATTTTAATTTTTTATTTAAGTCATTCTTTTTTAAATTATAAAAAAATTATAGGACCCGTCCAGACTTAGGGCTAAACTTGGGTTTGAAAACATTTGTTTAGGGCCAGACTTGGGCATGATAATAGGGCCCGACCATAAGGTCAGGTTGAGCTCGGGTTTACCCTTTTTTTAATATCCTAGGTAAACCCCGACTCATAACCAGCCCCAATTGTAATTATCCTTTTGTTTTTCTTCTTTATCTTCTTACTGTTCCCTCTCTAACTCCATGCCCTCTACAACTCCATGGACGAATCTACTCTACAACTCCATGGATGAACTTGTAGCCACTAACACTATGATTGTAATTAGGGCCACCAACACCACCAGACTCTGTTACCTAACTCTGCCATCCCTCTCTCTCTCAAATAGTTTATTAGCACTGTAGTACACCACCAAAGTTCATCTCTGCCAGGAAGTACAAGAGCAACGTCTTCGTCACCGCTTTACTCTAATTAAGCTATATTCGTCGCGTTACACAACCACTCTGATACTGCACCTCCAGAACCGTCGCTCCACCTCTATCGTCGATCCCCACCTTCCTCATTCCTAAAGCCACAACGCTGAACCCAAACCACCATCCTATACTTGAAATATTGGGAATTGTACCAAAATTATCGATGCACCAACAAATGTATCTGAAATTCCCAAATCTGTACTAAAATATCCATATCTGTACCAAAATATTTGTGGGTTAATTGTTGTTGGCTGCAGTAGTGGTGCGTGGTTGTTGCTAGAAACGGTTGTGGGCTCGTCACATATCTGTAATTTTTCCTTCGAATTTACAATTTTAGTGATGGTAGAGATGGTGGTTTCCATGGTGGTCGTTGGATTTCGGAATATGGGGGTTGGCAGTAGAAGGTGGCCGATGTCGTGGTTGGTGGTGGATGGTGGCCAGTATCGAGGTTGGCGGTGGAAGGTAGCCAGCATCGAGGTGGGCGGTGGAAAGTGGTTGCTGTCTGAGAAGACAAAAAAAAAAGTTAAAAAAAATATAAAGCAAAACTACGGAGTTTAGGTTTTTTTGGAAGACATAAATGTAAATGATTTTTTTTGCCAAATTTTTACTTCAAATAAAGTTGAGGACAAAAGAGTTTTTTATTTCATTTTTCATAGAGGGGGTTCTCGTGATATTTCCATAGATTCGAAGGTAGCAGTGGAATGTTAAAAAATATCTAGGAATGCCTATTGTATTAACTAAGGGTGTGCAACAGACCAGGTCAACCCCCCAAACTCGTTTAAACTGCAAATATGCCTCAGCTACCTACATCACTACACTTTCACTTGACACCTATCGTAATAATAAATGACTCGTCTTGCCCTGACCTTCGCTTGAATTCTCAAAACTTTTGTCACTCTATCCCCGCAGGGGTAGAGAACCTGTCGTTGTCTTGGCTTTACTGTGCTACCGAAGGCTCTAGGAAAGTCGGAATAGGAGAGCACTCATCTTGGGGGTGAGCTTACTACTTCGATGCTTTCAATAGTTATCCACTCTGCACTGTCCTAACTTGAACCCAAACTAGGCTAGAGCAGTGTGTAGGCAAATAGTTCGTTGTCACAGGTTTGCCCAACCTGCCCGATGCTTACCCTCAAATGACGTCGTTTAGGGTTATATATATATATATATATATATGCGCAACCCTAACCCTAATCTCTTCGTTAGACATCTTTTGTTCATTCTTCTAAAGCCTTCACTGCCTTTTCATTCTTTTAACCTTCGCCGCTTGACAGCCTTAACTCCACGCCATGCCCACCACGCCGTTATTTTTTCTTCAATTTCTTTTCCCGATATCCATCTTAATGATGGATTTAGTTTTTTTAAGGTTGAAATTAGAAATCAAAAGCCATTTTTTTTTGCCTTTGTTCTTTTTTATTCAAACGAATCAAACCCTATATTGATAATGCACTCGTATCTGCGCCCTACAAGTTCGAAGAGAAAGAGAAATGTTATTTTCTTGTTCGTAATTTGTATGACGAGGTTTTTACGCTCTCGCGTATTGACTACTTGCAAGTATACGAGGTCCAGTTTTAATATAGTGGATTTTTAAGATCGGATATCATTCCACAGGGACGGTGTGAATAATTGAATACCGCAATTTTCATAGTCTCCTATTATCCAAACGATTAAAGAATTATTTTAAATTAAACTAATTAAAACTAAGCTAAACTACAATAAGTGTGTTTACCCTAACTAAGTTGATTACCTAGGGATTGATTTTGTTCACTTAATACATGTTTGATTTCATTTAGTTAACAATAACAGAGTTTAGGTATCCGACAATCTCGGTTCATAAACTCCACCACCACTTCTCCCGAGTATAAGACGGGGGAATACGCGACTTCGTGTCAACGAAAAAGTCCCTCTCAATGTCTTAACGACCCTAGGTCACATGAGTCTTGCCCAAACGTCATCGATTGCACACTTACTAACGCCCTCCCAGGTCGTTAGATTGCCGTGTTGTGTTTATCCTAGTATGAATTTGAGATTACCTCTTTCGAGTGTTAAACCCCGTATTCTCAAATCCAACCCTAATACCTTAACATGCATATTAAAGTTGTAATAAAATGATAAACACAATAGGATTTAAAAACAAACAACCGTTAAATAAACATATATTCCATCAAACAAGTATTTACACAATTACATCGATCCCTAGTTAATATTTATCTAATCTATCATGATCTTGGCCATTGAAACATTAAACCAAGAGGGATTCATCATCATTTACAATAAAACATTAAATTGCAAAGAGAGAAATAAAGAGAGAAAGATCAAATCTTAAAGTGGAGTGATCCACTGTTGCCAAAGATCGATCTGCTAATGTATCATCTTCTCCGGATGATGAATATCCTCTTTGAGCTCTTCAAGATTGGCCAAGGATCACTTCCTAAGGGTTAGGGATGTTCAAGCCTTTCTAATGGAAGTGGGAGAATGGGTATTTATAGGTGCACGACTTCAAAATATCTGAAAATATCTATTTTGCTGTGTAGAGTTGACCGCCATGGTGGTGGGTAAGTCGGTTAGCTTACTGCTGCTGCAGTGGGCCAAAATCTTAACTCTATGATCTTTTATCACCGCGGTGGTGGGACTTTGTGCTGAAAATCCCCTTGTCTGCATTCTTACCGCCACGGCGGTGGATTTCTCGCCGCGGCAGTAGGTCTTGTGATCTTGAAACCTTGTTTCTTCTTCATTTTTTCATTGTTTCCCACCGTATTCGTTCGTTTGTCGCTTGTTTGCGTCCCTACACCTGAATTACATAAAAGCTAACAAAAACGTAATTAAATATTACTAATTCACTCGAAAACTACCAAATCCGGTTTAGAAGTAGATAGGTTATTTCAACCTATCATAATCGTCGATATGTTCTTGTTTGAATCTTAGATGTGTTCCATTGTACGTGTTAATGTATTATATGGGCTTGACCCACGTGGTCCATTAGGGCAAAACTCTAGCCCCCACTTCCCATATAAATATGTGTATATCGTTAAATTATATTTGTATCACTTTTCATAATATCAATTCATGATTTTTCTCCCACTTCTCATTTATCTTAACATAGTATCAAGTTTTTAAGTCTTTCTTGGACCTATTCTCAATAAAATTTCTATAACCCTAACGTTACCGCCACCGCCCTTATTTTCTCAAGACTTTCGTCGCTATTGTAGGCTTCATCTCTACTCCAGTATTAACAATCATCACACCACTGTCTTTGTCTTGCAGAGACGAACCCAATACCATCAAAATCACTGCCACTAGAGTCTAGATGCGCCCTCACGCGCCTCCAACAGCCAACAACACTTCCACCCTTCGCCGTCTCGGATTTTAGGCTCTACTGCCTCAACTAGGACTCCAAATCTATCTTACGATATACCATCGGAACTGTCTCGACGAGACAATTCCAACTAAGTAATAATCATCATCGTACTACTCTGAACGTGCCTACTTGTGTGGCCCAAAAGTTCTGCTCCCGATTCGAGTCAGATCCACGCGCATGCTCGCGCCGTCTCGGATTTGGGGTTCTATCTCCTCAGCCAGAGCTCGGAATCTATCTTATAATATACCATCGGAACAATCTCAACAAGAAGATTCCAACAGAGAAAAAATTAAGAAAATCTAATGTGGAATGCACTTCCACGCGTGGTTCAAAGTTTCTACGTTGACTCCCTCTCAGATCTCATGCGCCTCCTACTTCCTCGGACCGATTCATGCTTTTTTTTACCGATTTTCTGTGAAGTTGGATTGGTTTCTAGGATTTTTCAGTGTTCTAATTCTATTTTCGGACTCCATTTTGTGATTTAAGGCTCATATAGTATACTTTCTGTTATATCCGTGTGGTTTCTACACCGGTTCTCCCGTTTTTCACTCGGTCCTTGAAGGTTCAATATTAGTTCCTAGACAATTTTAGGATTCCAGATCTATCTTTGATCTCCATCAAACAAAATTTGGATCATACATTATAGTTCTCTTTATATTATTAATTCGGTTCAACACGGAGATTTGATCGGTTCAAGGGGCTCTCAATCGGTTCTTCACGAATATAGATCAGTTCTTGAATAATTTTGGCATTCTGAATCCATCCATGACAACAGCTTTCCTAGGTTTAATAGCAATATATATGGGTTTTTCGCTCATTTTCAATGCCAAAGAGAGTTTAGACCCTACCTCATCTACTGTCACCATGTCTATTACAGATTTGGCCTTATTCCTCCATCATATCTTTTCCAAAATTGGTACTGGTACAAATCTTTCCCCTGCTCTCTTACTTACTATAGGTAATTTCTCTTGGTTCTTTAATTCTGTCTATTGTAATCACATGACATCTGATCCCAATATTTTTTAAACCAAACTATCCGCGATGAATATCCCTAGTATTCATACTGCTGATGGTTCTCAAATGCCAGTTACACATACCGATCAGGTTTCTACTTCCTATCTTTCTATTCCTGACACGTATTTGATTCCAAAACTCATCTTAAATCTCTTTTCTGTTGGGCAACTTTGTGAATTGGAATTTGAAGTCATATTTTCTAATAGTAGTTGTCGTGTGCAGGATCCTCGGACAAGAGAAACTCTTGGAACTGATTGTAAGGTTGGACGCCTATTTAAACTTATCAGTTTACACTTTCCATCTCCAACTCCATCATCACCACAACTAAATATCCCTTTATCGATTTGTGCAACCTCACCACTACCGCTAGTATCCTCTTACTCATCTTTATCTCCAAAATCACCAGTGTCTCTCTCACCATCCCAACTTGGCATGCTCGGTTAGACCACACTTCATCTAGCTGACTCAAATCGCTTCTCTCTAGTAGTCAGTTAGGTTCAGTTTAACATGAGTCCTTCAAATGTATCAATTGCCAACTTACCAAACAACCAGCCCTACCTTTCAAAGAGAGTCCGTCTATTTCCCTTGCACTTTTTGATCTAATTCATTCTAATATTTGGGGGCCTTGTCCTCATGCCTCGATGGGTGGCCTTCGTTACTTTGTTATCTTTGTAGACGACTACTCCCGATATACATGGTTGTTTCTTATGAAACATCGATTTGAACTATTCCAAATATATTCTGAGTTTTCTTCTATGGTTCAAACCTAATTTTCTAGAAATATCAAAGCTTTTCGCTCAGATAATGCAGTGGAGTACAAGGATCGTGCTTTTCTTAACATGCTTCGCAAAATGGCACGCTCCCCCATCGCTCGTGTCCTAATACATCCCAACAAAATGGATGAGCCGAATGAAAACATAGACATATTCTTGACATAGTTCATGCTCTCCTCATTTCTTCATCATGTCTTGAGCGTTTTTGGGGTGAGGCTGTCTTCGTAGCCGTCTACACAATAAACCGTGTCCCTTCCGCTACAATCCAAAACCAGTCTCCATTTGAACGCCTTTTTGGTAAAACTCCTAATTACTCTGAACTCAGAGTCTTTGGTTGCGCCTATTTTGTTCTTCTCAAACCACATGAACACAATAAACTTGAACCAAGGGCTCGTCTATGTTGTTTTCTTGGATATGGCATCGAACATAAAGGGTATCAGTGCTAGGATCCCTTTTCTAAAACTCTTTGTATCTCGCGACATGTTGTCTTTTGGGAACATCATATGTTTTCTTCCTTATGGTAATTTAACATGTCAACCCTCACTAATTCTAAATTCTTTACTGATCCATCCATTGAGTTATTTCTAGAGGATATAGCTCTAGTTACGGTTGAGTCTACTCCAGTACCACCAGTTGAGCCTAGCCCTACATCTTATGTTGAGTCCATCCTAGAACCACCAACTGAACCCACTCTAGAACCACTAGCTAATCTCACCCTTCCAACTCCAATGACCATGCCTGAGACTTCTCCTATGGTTGATGATCCTGTACCGCCTTCCGTTAACACCCACGCCCCAAATCATCATCGCCGCTCTACCAGGGTAACTCATCCTCTATATTACCTTTCTAATTTTTATTGTTTTTCCACTATAGTTCATCTGCATGAGCCTCAATCCTATAAGGAGGTTAGTACTAATTCTCTTTGGTAGAAAACAATGGACGAATAACTTCAGGCCCTCGCCAAAACTCATACTTGGGATATTGTAGATTTGTCCCCTGGAAAAACTCCTATTGGGTGCAAATGGGTGTTTAAGATCAATACGCTTTCTGATGGATCTGTTGAACGATATAAAGCTTGACTTGTTGCCAACGAATTTGCTAAGGAATATGGTATTGACTATAAAGAGACATTTGCTCCAGTGGCGAGGCTAACATCTGTCCGTACACTTCTTGCCGTCGTCGCCATTCAAAAATGGACTCTTTCTCAAATGGATGTCAAAAATGTATTTTTCAATGGCGATCTTCTTGAGGAAGTATATATGCATACCTCTCCTAGCCTCCTGGCTACTCCTCGAAATAAAGTTTGTTGCCTTCGTCGTGCTCTATATAGTTTGAAACAAGCTTCACGTGTCTGATTTGCAAAATTTAGTACTACTATTCACCAGTTTGGGTTCACACCCAAGTGCTCATGATTTGGCTCTGTTTATTCGCCATACTACCAATGGTATTATCCTTCTTTTACTATACATGGATGTTATAGTTATCATTGGAGATAATATATGCGACATTTCTGAACTAAAAAAGTTTCTAAGTAGCCAATTTGAGATAAAAGACCTTGGCGTGCTCACCTATTTTCTTGGTCTTGAAGTCTCATTGGGTTTTGATGGATATTTTCTCTCTCAGGCCAAATATGCCTCGGATTTCTTTTCCAAGGCTGGGATCACTGACTCAACCACTGCCACTACTCCTTTCGAGCCGAATGTCAGACTTATCCCACTTGATGGTTCACTTTTTCAGGATGCCACTTTATATCTCCAACTGTTTGGAAGTCTTGTATACTTCACTGTCACTCGCCCTGACATTACCTATGTCGTTCATCAGGTCAGTCAGTTCTTGTCTGCTCCTCGGACCACCCATTACTCGGCTGTTCTTTGCATTCTTCAGTATGTTAAGGGTACATTATTTCATGGACTTCATTTCTCAGCTCTATCTGTTCCCGTCTTACAAGTTTATTCTAATGATAATTGGGTCAAAGACCCCACCGACAGACTTTCAACCACTGGTTACTATTTCATTTTGGACAATTCTCTCATTTCCTAGCGTAGTAAGAAGCAAACTGTAGTTGCTCACTCCAGTATTGAAGCTGAATATCGTGCCATAGCTGATGCAACTCAAGAACTTCTCTAACTTCAATGGCTCCTCACTGACATGGGCATCTCTTATCCATCTGCTACTACCCTACACTGTAATAACAAGAGTGTTATTCAGACCGCTTACAATGATGTATTCCACGAGCGTACAAAACACATCGAGATTGATTGCCATTTCATCCGTCATTACATTCTCTAGAATACGGTTCGTCTACAATTCGTCAGTTCAACCGATCAGACTACAGATATTTTTACTAAGGCTCATCCACCAAGACACTTTCACTCTCTGGTTTCCAAACTCAAGTTCACCTCTCACTTACCGCCTTGAGTTTGAGGGGGGATGTTAAAATATTATATGGGCTTGACCCACGTGGCTCATTAGGGCAAAATCCTAGCCCCCACTTCCCCTATAAATATGTGTATATCGTTATATTATATTTGTATCATTTTTCTTAATATCAATCCATGATTTTTCTCACTTCTCAATTATCTTAACAGTACGTAATCGTAGATCTATTCTTGTTATCTTTTTATGATTTTCATTCTGGTTTTTCAGTTTAGTTTAGTTTAATAGGTTTTTTTATTTTAGTTTGATGCGCAACTAAATACTGTGTTCATTTTCTGTGTTCAACTAAATACTATGTTGGTTTTAGTTTTATTTTATGTTCGTTTTATGTTCAACTAAATCCGAAAATGATATATATTGTGTTCATTTTTTTTTGTTTTTAATACATATTATCATTTTTTGTTAGAATATCCAATCCTATTCCGAAAATAGTATATACTGTGTACAAGTATTTGCCTCAAACTTTGACTGGACTCGTGGATTTTGTGTTCATGTTTTGTTTGGTTTTGTGTTCATGTTTTATTTTATTGTGTTTTTTTATCCTCAAAATCAAATTTGATTTATAGGCTCTTACTGATCGGAAAATGATATATACTTAGTTTATATTTTGTTTTTAATACAGCTTATCATTTTCTGTTTTTAATTCATTCTTAATTTTTAATTTTTGAATTTTTATCTTTACCTCTGTCTTTCTTTTTTTTTTTTTTTTTTTTTTTTTTTTTTTTTTTTGGATGATGCACCCTAAGGTGACCGATGAAGTGAAATTAGACATCTAAAATAAGGAAATAAAAATTGTTACTTCCCCCTGAATGTGAGGTACGTAAAAGAAAAGTATCTAAAGTATGGGATCATTTTTATAGGATTGAAATTGAGGGTGAACCGAAAACATCATGTCAATATTGTAAAAACAAATTATAGTGCTAATCCAAAGATTCATGGTACAAGTAGTTTAAAAAACCATTTGCCTATTTGTCCTAAATATCCACAAAGAACAACTTAATGGGCAAGCAACATTTGGTTTTAAACTTAAAAATGATGGGGAAGAGGGTGTTCAACTTGTGTCATTAAGTTTTAGTCAAGAGGCCGATATAAAGGCTCTTGCAGAGATGATCATAATTTATGAATCGTCTTTTAGATTTGTGGAAAATTATGGATTTAGGAGGTTTTTGTAATGTTTTGCAATTGAAATGGTTAAATATTCCTTCTCGATGTACAATAGCTCGCAATATAGTCAAGATTTTTTATGTTGAAAGAGAATTTATAAAAACAAAAAAAATTAAAAGATCGTAGGGTATCTTTGACTATGGACACATGGACGTCTATTCAGAATTTAAATTAAATGTGTTTGACATGTCATTTGCCAGATGATGATTGCAAATTCCAAAAAAAAAAATATTGAATTTTTGCATTGTTGACAATCATAAGGGAGATACTATTAGTAAGAAGATTTTGAAATGTTTGCTTTAATGGGGAATTGAGGAATGTTTCACTTTAATGGCACATAATGCTAGTTCAAATTATCTTACTAATAATTTAAACAAAATGTGACAAAAAATTAGAAAGGTACAAGTTTAGGTCATGAGCTTTCATATGAGATGTTATGCTTACATCTTAAATTTGATAGTGGTGGAAGGTTAAAAGAATTAGATGTTTCTATTCGAAGGGTTGGTGGAGTTGTAAGATATGTAAAATATTAGCTTAGTTGACTCCAATATTTCTTGAATTGTGTCAATATGTTGAAAATTGAGTCTAAGAGTCTTTTATGCCTTGATGTGCCAACATGGTGGAATTCCACCTACAAACTATTAGAAACTACTGAGAAATTTGAAAAGACATTTGAAAGATCAGACGATCAGGATCCTACATTATGTTTTTATTTTCCTGAAAATGATATGAGTGATATAATGGAATATTCTCATAATTAGAAAGATTGGGTAAGATGTCGTGCATTTGTTAATTTTTTTTTAGACCTTTTTGCTTGGTACCAAAACATTTCTCTGATACTTTGTATGTCACTTCGAACTTGTTTTTTGATTAGATTTTTGCAATCTCAATCACAATTGAACACTTAATCCTTCATAAAGATAATGGGGTGGTTAAAATAACGTTGAATATACAATCAAAATTTGACAAGTACTGGAAAAATTGGGACAAGATCAATGTTATTTTGTGTGTGGTGGTTTTGTTGGATCCAAGGAAAAAGGTTTCGTATCTCCAATTCTATTTTTCTAATATGTATACTATTGAGATTGCAAATTCATTGATTGAAAATGTGAACATAACTATAAAGATATTATATGAATGTTATTCTTACATGGAGTCAAGTTAATTGTTTCCCAATTTGAGAGGTTTACAGAAGGAAAAATGGATATGGGAGACAAGTTTGAGCTAAAAAGTATTTAAATGAATTACTTGAAAGGAATGAAGATCAAAGTTTTGATATTTTGGGTTGATGGAAGGTTTATAGTAGTATATGTAAAGTGTTGTCTTTGGTTGCTCATGATATATTGGTTGTTCCTATGTCGATTGTGGCGTTAGAGTCGGTGTTTAGTATAGGGAGACGCATATTTGATCTATTTCGTAGTTCATTGTCCCATCAAATGGTTAAGTGTCTTGTTTGTATACAAAATTGGTTGTTATCTTTAGTCCCAATATTTCTTTGCAACATAATGAATCAGGTTGATGAATTTGAAAAAGATATCGAATCAGATTTGCATTTTCTAAGTTTTTTGTTTTATATAATTCAATTTTTAATTATTTTATTGTTCATAATCTTGACTCTTGAGATGAAATTTACTAATTATTTGATTAATTCATGACATTGACAAGTTGTAGATCAATCAGATTCAAGTTTAACAAATGGACAATCAAGCACACTTACGATTTCTTGAACATGTGGTAAATTTATTTTTATTTTTATTTTCTCTATTTGTATTTTTAATTTGGTTTATTAATGTCAATGCATTTCTATATTTTTAGAGTCTACAAAGATTCTTAGGAACTATTGTTATGAGATATTTGATTTATTAATCAATTTTTATTTGGATTGTAATAGTAACTAGTAAGTTAGTTTGAAGGTTTGGACTCTAATATTTATGTTTGAAGTTTTTTTCTTCTTCTTGTGGTGATGATTTTTAGGTTTAGACTTTTAATTTTTTTCTATTCTACTTTTTTTTCCTAATCAATTACATAATTTAAATTAGAGATTTATTTTTATATTTATTTTTATTTTATTTTTTCATGTTTGCATTAGTGTACTGCTAGTTAAACATTGTTTGGACTTAATAAAGAGATGAAAATAATATAAGTTGACCCATGAAATTAATTTGAGCCCAACCCGATTAAAAATTGTAATGGAAGCGAAATATATAAATCTAACTAAAAAAAAAAAAAAGCCCAAACAGAATTAAACGGGTTGCCCATAGTTTTAATCAGTCCAAGCCAAGCTTTTGTGGGCAGCACCAACCCGAAGTACAAGGGTGGCCCATGGCTGCAAATAGACCAAACTAATTTAATTCGGTTTAGGCTGTGGGTTTGGCCCAATCTGCCTGACGCGCCCCAATTTTCTGAAGAGGAAAAGAACATTAAATAATAATTAAGCTTAAGGAGAGAGGATTTTTTTAAAGCGCTGATTTGTTCAAAAAATATATTTAGGCCGTTTTAAAAAATAAGGAGTCGCCACCTAAAATTAGGTTTAAATGGTGTGCTAGGTCACCGAATTTTTAGAAAATAATTTAAAAGGTCTAAGTCAAAAATTGACTCCAAAAAAAAGGGTCAAACCAAAGATTAATTTAAAGGATCGGGGGTCACGTTCGGGGATGGTATTAGGCAACCCAAGATGCCCATTCGAAAACGGTACCTTATGTCCAATTAAGTCCAATTAATTTAGTCCAAGTGTTTTATTTTATTTTGAAATCATTCTTTTCTTATAAAATCTTTTTGGTATTTTCATAAATAAGGTGGAACAACTTTTTAAATTTTTTGGAATGTCACCCCGGTATAACCTCTTATTGAATATTAAAGATTCGATAAGGATGGTCCCCGGGGGGTATTTATATATGTTTGCTAAAGACTTCTTTACTTTAAATGGAAAAACTCAAATAAGTGAATAAATATGAAAATATGATTGTAAAAACTAAAATTATATGAATTTATTTTATATGCAAAAATGACCAACAAAGAACTAAATGGTTTAATTTAAATATGTCAATGCAAACTGCTATGAATATCACGTGAATTAACTTGATTCTATGTGATAATGATTTAATTATAACAAAAAATGTAAGTGGTGCATGTGTCGTGATTAGCTATGAAAAAGTAACATGGATTTATGAAATTAAAAAAAAAAATATGTGTAGAAAAAAAATGTGTGAGTGATGAAAATGTACTAAACATGCCGTTTAAATAATGTAAGAAATAAACATGCTAAGTGGATGCAAAAAATGTCTATTTTAAGTTTGCCCAATTAATTTAAAGAAGTAAAATTTCCTCAAATTCTATGGTTATGAGAATCGATGGGGGGTTCGCGGAAACAATTTAGTTGAAATTAATCTTTTTGAAACTTAAACGAAATCCCACAAAAAATCTACCAAGGGAAGAGATTTTCTAAAACCATTCGTTTCAAAATTCCACTCAGGTCGGGGAATGGAAACGAGGCCACAAAAAACTCTCTCACAATTTATCTAATCTTCGGATTCAACTTAAGGTTCGTAAGGATTAATTCAAAATAATAAAAGATTTTATTATATTTTTTTATGTCTTTTTTATTTTTTATTTTTATTTTTTAGGGTTTTGATAAGAAGAATAAAATAAAAATAAAAAATAAAAAATACAGAAAAATACAAAATAGAAAAATGCAGCAAAATAAATAATAAAACATCCTTCACCTAACGCTCATAGTTAGATTTAAGCACAAAAAACCCACTCTAATATTTTCATCGGATCATCGGACGACTTGTATTTTTAGCTTTTCCTCTTTATTACAATAAAATTAAAAAATGTAGAAAATAAAAAATAAAAATAAAAAAAACAGCGAGATACGGGTGTCCTTGTCTAAACGCTCAATGATTCAAATCGAGAATGGAGAACCTTATCCTGACGTTTTTCATCGAGTCATCGGACAAAAAAAAAAAAAAAAAAAAAAAAAAGAAAAACTCACGGGAATTTAAATTGTGAAGAGAATAAAAATAAATTGAAAAAAGAATTAAAAGTCAGAAAACATACCTGTTTTAGGCCAAGAATCCCGATACCTGGACTTTTCTCTCACGTAGACAACTTTCTAAAAGGGTTTACGATGAGAATCACTCTCTAAGGATTTTTTCTTTCAATTTCTGAATGTCTCTGAATGGTTTCTCTCTTAATTTTTGTGTGTCGAAACTATGAGGAGGAGGGTCTTATTTATAGGAATGATGTAGAGTGAAAAATCCTAGAAACCCTAGGAAACCTTAGTCCTAATTTGACGAGAAAAAGGAAACAAAGCTTAAAAGGAAAGGGAAAAGAAAACCCAATCCCATTTTGACAAGGAAACCTTTTCTTTTCCATTTTTTTTTTCAGTTTTTTTTTTTTTTCATCTTTCTTTTCTTTTTTTATTTTTTCTTTTCTTTTTTCTCTATTTTATTTTTTATTTTTTTGAAAATAAAAATAAAATAAATTTTAAAATAAAGTATAAAATTTTGCAAGACAGTAAAAATGTCGTGTCTACACCGCCTGTTGCCTACTCCTAGTATTAACCCATAATTTGTGCTTTCTAATTTTCCATGAAGTCGACATCGCGTAACTTAGTCTTGATCAGTATGCCAACAGAACATTCATGTAACATTACATATCATTTGGAATGATTTTAGTACTTAATTGTTGGCCGGAAGATCCTAAGAGGGAATTGAATTGGGTAATTATAAAAATTTAAGCAACAAATTCAAATTAAAAATATCAATTTCCCTAATTGATTATTATTTTGTTACAAAACGGAAATATATTTAGCTAAGTGCACACCAAAACAAATAGAAAAATAACTAATGCATCACACAAAAATGTATCCTGCTTTAGCAAGCTAGTCTTACTTATGTTCAGTCCCTCAAGCTCCATAGAGATTTACAATCCAATAAATCCTGATTTCTTTTCCAGGTAGGAACCAAACACTTATAATTCTGATTCTTTTTGCAGGCTTAAAATCAACTTTTACAATCCTGATTATTTTCACAGGCTCAGAATCAGCTTATTACTCTTTCACGCCATTACACTTGTTCTTTTCGTAAACTTAGAAAGAACCTTTATAATCACTCGATTTCTATTATAGGAAAAGTTAAAATATAATATTTTCAAAGGCTAAAGGGTAACCTAATTTTTTTACGCAGTCTAAAGATCATAATCATTTTTCAGGCTAAAGATTAAACTCCAATTCGTTTCACAGGCTAAAGACTAAACTCCAATTTGTTTCATAGGCTAAAGATTAAAACCTAACTGCCCTAATTAGACACAAACCCAAATGTGTCTAATTCGCTCAAACTCGCAAATACAAAAGATTTTCAAGTTTCTTCCCACAAGGAGCTTCTATCACCTCAATACAATTATATTAAATTAATGTCTCGAAATTACTAAGTGATAAATTCAATATGAGGCACAACTCTGATTTATATAATTTAACACATAGATAACAAGTAATCAGATTTCTCAAATAAAAACCGTATTAAAATATTTTCACAAAATTGGATTTGAAAATAATTTTTCTCAAATAAATTATCCAAGGAATTAATCAATATAATCTAACAAAGTAAATTCAATAGCTTGGAAAGATCTCATCGAGACTCGTCGAAAATGATTACAGAAGCACAATAGAGAACACAAATCGATGCCAAAAAACACTTAGCACTTTGATCAAGAACTCTTAATAATCTCACGTATGAATTTCAGAGAAAGAATCTTCTTAGAATAGCAAAAAATTCTGATGTTCTTGATTGTATTTTCTTAATTCTACAGGTCTCTATAAATAGACCTAGAACTAGGATTATAATGGCTAGTTTTCAAATATCATGACATTAAACGATATCTCAAGAGTCAAGACCCTATATATCATATACCTTCAAAATAAGTATGTTTCATTTAAAAATACTTTTAGAAAAGTTTGTTTCGGTCCTTAAAACTTTTTCAAATCAAAATCCTTAAGAATATGAAGTATTTTATTAATTTAACTAAGAGAGTAAATAAATAAGTTAACCAAATATATTGGAATCACCTAATATATGATATATTTCGAAAATATATTTAATTCCCTTGAAATCCTAAAATATGTGATGATTTGACAAAAAAACTAGATCAGTCAAATAATTAACTTGGTCCGTTGGTTTATCGACCCTTACTACCAGTCAACCAACTGCTTCAATGGTTATTATTATAGCCGTTGAACATAGCCATCCGATTGACTGACCACCTTGGTTGGTTGACCGATTGGACTAGTAGGTCTTTCTATTTTTTCAATTTCAGCTACTGGATTCGTTAGTTGACTGATCTAACTTGTTGGTTGGCCGAATTGACCAGTAGGTCACCCATTTCACTCTCTACACTCACTATTTTGGTTAGTCAACCAACCCTTTTCGCCGGTTGACTGAATTGACCTAAAAAAACCACCATTTTAAGTGTTAATTTTTTTTTTTCAATTAGGCCCTTTAACACATTATAAAAACCATTTATATTCCTGAATTTAGTAATTTTAACTAAGACAAACACAAGAATTGTTTATTTTAATACGTCGTGTGTGATCCAAATTCTGGTTGCATTAAGGGTATAAAAGTTAAAAAAAAATATTTTCACCTAAATGTCTTCAATACTCTTCAAATCTTCGTTTTCTCCATTTTGCAGCCGTTATAAATTCTTCACCGATTCTTATTTTCAATCAATTCTTTTTCTCATTACAACTTATTGAACTTAATTCTAAAATCACTCAATAAAAATATTAGTCCAATAAAATATCAACATTAAATTATTCATCAAAATATTGGGATCAACAATCTCCTCATTTTTTTATTATGACATTAACTTTGACGTTTTCTAAAAATTAGTATAACCACACTCCCCCTAAATCTTAAGACATAATTTTTTTTAACTCATTTAAACACCTTTAATGGGAAAAATTTCAAAAATATAAACATCTTGAAAAGAAATTTCTCAATCCCCTATAGAATTGCAAGAACTTTCTCCCCCTTTATGATTGCAATGCTTAGGTGAACATAAAAACATAGAAATTTCTCCCCCCTTATGATGGCAATGCTTTTGCGAACAACTACTTTTAAACATCATACAATTTCTCCTCATTTGTTATCTCAAAAAGTGAGTACAAAAATGAAAGACATTTTGTTTACCTAAAAATAAAAATAAAAAAAATCCTTTTATGAAAAAAATTCTTTTGTCAATAAACACACCTTTTTAAATTTAAAATATCAACTTTAAAATTTAATTAATGAAAAGTTTAAACAACATTTTTTTTCACCAATAAAAAATTTTAAGATTTTCAATTTAGCACATATATTATTCATGTGGTTCATTATGAGGAAATAAGCGATTAAACATAAATAGAAATCCACGATTATAGATGAATATCTATGAAGCCTATATAAATCCAACAACCATCACATGTCTTAAGTTAATTATTACAAACCAAAGTACGAAATGAAACTTGTTCAAATGCCACCACACAATACAATAGAGAGAAAGAGAAAACTCTAATGAGGACCCTGACCCTTAAATGGGTAATACGGACCAAGTGAACTAGTGGAAGGAGGTTGCGGATAATATCCTTTGGGTTGTCCACTGGAACTAGAAGGCATCAACTGGTAATATTAACTTGATGCACCAGATGTTTCTGCTACTACCTGTCCTCCGAATGGTTGTTGTCCTCTGAATAACGTATGTCCTCTGAATTGCTGTTGCCCTCTGAATTGTTGTTGTCCTCCAAACTATTAGCCTCTAAACTATTGTTGATTTTGCATCATTGCAAGCATTTGATTGATCCATATTATTTGAAATTATTCTAAATCCAGCTTCTATTGAGATTCTAAAACCTCTTATTTTATCAGACATCCCAGTCATCCTCCAATCGAGCACTTCAGTATATTGTTCAAAATTGTCAAATTGACTTTGAAACTGATCCATTTTTCAATCTAAACTTCCTAGACTCACTTTCTATTCTTCTTCTTCTTCTTCTTCTTCTTCATCTTCTTCTTCTTCTTCTTCTTTCTCAACCATCCTCTCTCTTTCATCTCCTATTTTCTTAACCCATCTATTTTCGACACGCTTATAACCCATCAAAATTATGCTATTTCTATTCAACCACAATGGACTAGGCATAACATATGCCTCATCATCAACATCATCGTGAATCCCACATTGCACAAAAATCCTTTAAAGAGCATCATTGTAAGGTAAAACTCTTGAGGATACACTCAACTGATATTTCATGTGCTTAAACATAACATGCGCTAGATCAACTTGTTTACCGTCTAAAATAGCATGCATTAAATAGAGGTCAAAATTGGTAACCATTGCATGGATACCTCCCCTAGGAACAATAGAGTAGTTTATTATGGAATGGACAATACGATTCTCAAGACTCAATGTCCTCGCCTTACTCCCAACCAAGTTAAAGTTCCTACGGATTTCACTCGCATTAAAATTATCTAAAATCCAAATGGTATTATTATATGGAAAAGCCTCCCCTCTTTTGATTTTCAAAATATGAGAAAATTCAACAATATCCAAATCAATGTACACCCCCATTAACATAAGATTTTATTTCCTTATTACCAAAAGTCAAATTATGATCATTTTAACCCAATGTGACATCCATGGGTTGTTTTGGGAAATAATTTTTTTCCAACCCAATATCTTAACAACATCCTCAATATTAATATGATTCTTCTTCAAGTTTCTAAAATCCACGGATTTAGAACATACAACTTTCTGATTCACCGTTTCACTATTATATATTTCCTCTTCTTCTTTGGACAAAAAATATATGGCGTTAAACTCGGATTTTTCGAGGCATGGCTTATTTGTTCTTTGCTTAACCCCAATTTTCTAATCAAGAAAATTTCCACTAATAAATCTTAAATTCAAACCACGAGAAGAATAACCCTAAATGGAAGATCCAACCAAAAACATAAGAGAGAGAGAGAGAGAAAGAGTCGATCTTACTTGTTGAAGAATCACCCAAAATGTGTCGAAATAACAAGATCTGTGCATGAAATCCCTTAATCCAACCCAAATATGAAGAGACCTAAAAGTTATTGGATGAAAACTCTTTAGATCTAGAGTGGATATTTAAAGAGAGATGAGGAAATTTTGGAATGAAATAAAAAAATTGGGACTCAAGGGTTTAAAACCCATAACAGTCGGTTGATCGACTGTCACTGGTTGGTTGATTGACCAATCTAGAAACCTGGAGGACTATGCTCTGCCACTGTCGATTGACTGACAGTCTTGGTCGGTTGACCAACTTGACTAGGCTTTTTGTCTTTTTGTCTATTTAAACCTCATTTATTCCTCATTTTAATCCACATAACTAATTAGTTCAAAAAATATTTTTATATCACTTAAATATTCAATTAATAAAATATTTTTTAATATTGACTTTCACACACACACACACACACAAAACAAATAAATTAATTAGAAATGTGTGAAGTATCGGTCTCCCTAATAAAGTTAACATATTTAAATTTAAAAAAGTTTGACATACCTGGTTTCTACTTGGGAGCAATTAGTGTGTGTACTTTTGATTGAATTTCGATTCCGAATTTATCCTCATTTGAATCATCGAATTTTTCTTTTCACTGATTGGCCTTAATAATCTCTTCCTTATATAAAGTGGTTTTCTTCTTAATAGTTTCAATTGTAATCTCCTTACCTTTAGGATTCTTTAGGTTGTTTTGTCTTATTATGATCAGCCACAACTTTATACGTCATCTTTGTCTGATATTGATTATGCCTCGTTTTTTTAAAATAATCACTGGTTGATCTACTGTATTGAATTTGCTACTTTATGATATTCCCATTGAATCTTTACATATCATTTTGATTCATTCTTCTTGGTTTAGTAAATCTGGAATTCATTCTTGACATAGGTGACACCATTTTTTTTCTAGGTATCCATTTATTTTTGGATCCAACTAGATAACCATGCAATAGGTAACACCATTTCAATATGACCAAACTTTCCACAATAGTAACATCTAGTATTCTTACCAGGTTTTAGAATAATCAATTTTTCGTATAGGACCACGATACTTATAATCATGTTGAGAAACTGCTTCAGGAACTACTAGTTTTTCAGCGATCTTAGTTTTCTCAATATCCTTGAAGTCTTTTCAAATGATCGTTCTAACGAACTAACGTTAACCTGAATACCAAAATTCTTTTTTGTGCATAAACTCAAGATCATTCTTAAGAATCTGACAATCATTTTCAACCAAATGAATTTTTGTACGAGCTCTATCAAGTTCACATCTTGAATTATCCAATTAAATATTTAAAGCTTCATTTAATGTTTTAATATTTTTCCTTTCAAAATCACTGTGCTGAAAATTCAAAACATTATTTGATAAAAACACATTTTCTTCTTCAAGAAAGTCAATTTTTTCAAACAGCTTACCAATTTCAGACAGAGCATTTAAAAATTTAGCAATTTCAACATATTTGTCCAAATTCTTCTTTTTAAAAGATTTAGTAGTACTAAACTTCTTATTTTTAATAATAGCAATTTTCTGCCCAAGTTTTAAATTCACTTTCCCAAAAACGTATGTGAGAGTAATTAATATCTCAATAGCCTTATCAGACTCCTAATTATCACTATTTTTTTTTTTTTTTTATCATTTTCACAGCCAGACCCTTGATTATCAAAACACGTAGGAGATTTATTCAAAACATTAGAACAAGCAATAGTTTCACATACATTATTATTACAGACTGACAGCTCACACAAAATAGCAGGGGAATCAGAAGATTCAAAAACAACATTATTTTTAGTGCACTCAATGTGACCGTATTTAGCAAGTATGTTAAGCTTAATCGAGCTAAAATCAGCTCTGATACTAATTGTTGGCCTAAAGATCTACCCAAAAGTAGGGTTAATTGAGTAGTTATAAAAAATTAAGTAATAAATTCCGTTGATCCTAAGATTTTGATGTACAATTAAAGGTTGATATTTTTTATGGAGCTAACGATTTTATTGAGTGTTTCAGTTTCTTAGTTCCAGTGATGAAAATGATCACGAAGATATTGTGGCAATACTAAAGATGATGACAAAGATGATGGAAGATTAAGAGTTTGAAGAAATTGAAGAATCTAGGGAAAACAACTCAGGTTAAATTCTAACTCTTAATATCCCAATTAGGATCACACACGACACAAAATAATTTTTATAAATATGTGTGTTTATGATAGGATCCTAATTAGTTAAATTATTTGTACCCATGTGTAATTGAAAAAGAAATATTGATAATTAATGAAAATTGAATTTAAGAATTAATGGAGCTAACTTAAAAAAGAAATCGGTTAAAGGGGTAAAAACATTGAAGAAAATGGATTAAAAACAATTTTAGAAGAGGTTCCCAGCATTGACCAGTCGACAGGTAAGTCGACCGAAGTATAGAAGGTAAAGTTGCTGAATCTCTTGGTCGACAGGTAAGCCGACCTGAGCTCAAAATGGTAAACTTTCTAAATCAATCAGTCGATAGGGAGGTCGACCTGTGACCAAAATGGAAACTCTTTGAATCTCTAGGTCGACAGATAGGTCGACTCAAGAAACTCTCTGAATCATCCGGTCGATAGATGAACTATGAGCGGTCAACAGATGGACAAAGAATTTTTGGCTTGGCTACATCCTGAATCGATCGATCGATAGGTAATCCTTGGTTAGTCGACTTATGGGACTGTTTCAGGATTTTGTGGAATTCTGAATTTAATTCTAAAAGTAGCCGTTAGTGGCAGCATTTTTTTGTTAGGATCTCTGAGATATTTAAATGATATCTAAGTATTCCTATAGATATGGTTCATGTATTTTTTAAGTTTCTCAATTTGGTAGGTATAATTCTTTCAATCCAATTCAATTGTGTTTGAAGAAAAAATTTGAGGGACTTAATTGAAAGTTTTAAAAGATATTTTTGAGTGAATTATATTAGAAATGAATCATTATGATACAAAGGGTCTATTGGTGTAATTAAACGTCATGATTCATGGGAACTAGCCATTGGAGAACTTGTTTTATTCCCTTTTAAATAGACTTGTATTTTTTCACATTTGAGTTTGACACATCTAGAGAATTATTCTGAGTAATTCAACCTTTGAGATTTCTAAGAGTTATCATATTAAGTGTATTGTGAGATCTTTCTTGGGATTTGTTCTTGAGAAATATTTGTTGTGGATTATACCTACTACCGATCTCAAGTGTCATTACTATTCTAATCATTATTTTTTTGGTGGATTCCTAGTGAGATTGTTCTAAGTTATTTGTGTATTTGTATAATTATTATTTACTTGGAATTTGATCTTTGAAATCATTTTTGATTTTTTATTGATTTTTTTTAAACAATTTCTTGAAGAAATCTAATTATGTGCTCAATTGTGTGCTATCCAATTTTTGTTTAAAATCAAATTTTGAATATCCCACTTTTCTATTACTAGTTTTGGGATATTAATTGAGTTCTAATTTATCTAGGGTGGTAGAAGTTTTGAGTGAGAAAAATCACTTATCAATTTGTAATTGGTAAGTTGAGTGACGGATTGAATACTATTGGGAGTATTTAATCAAATGGTAGATGGTTTCAGTCTCTTCATGTAAAGAGATTAAAGTAATAATTCTTCCTTGATTGAATTGATTTGTGAGCAATTTTGTAACGGTTCAATCTTTACCGGGTAAAAGGATATTTGGAGTGTTTGTGAGGTTTTGATTCTTTAGTCTAAGGTACAAAAAGAATTAGGTTATTCTTGAGCTTGTAAAAAGTAGAGGTTATTCTTGAGCTTGGGAAAAAGAATTTATACAGGTTAATTCTGAGCCTATGAAAAGAATCATTGTGAGAGTTTGGTTCTTACCTTTAAAGGAATCTTGAGTTTAATGGGTGCAATACTCCGTAGAGCTCGGAGGACTAGATTAGTCAAAAGTAACTTATTGAACCAGTATAAATTTTTAGTGTGTTGCTATTTTTCATTATTTATTTTTATTATTTTGTATGCACCTTGTTGATATTATATTTTCACTATTATATAAAGATAATAATTAATTTAGAATTAAAATTAATTATTTGGATTTTCGAAGTATTTTCTCTGATAATTTTTTATTTACCCAATTCACCTCCCTCTTGGGTAGCTCAATCGGCCAACAATTGACATCAGATTTGGTTTAGCTTGACACACTTAGCTAATAAATGTTACATGGCGCTAGGGTTGGCAAAACAGGTAACAGGTTGTGTAATAAGTCATTACACGATAATACGAAACACGATAAGACCCAAACACGAACATGACACGATAAGCATATCGTGTCAGACTATCCAAACACGAACACGACACGAAAATTATTGTGTCAACACGACACGACACGATAATTTTTCGTGTCACATGATAACACGAAACCTATTAGGTAAATATGACACGATAAGACCTGGTAGGTTTCCATTACACATTAACCTACCCATTACACGTTAACGATCTGTTAACCTGTTAAGTTGACTAAATGAGTAAGGTTAGAGAAATGTGAATATATATATTAGGTACTAAATTATAATATTTGATAATTTGGGGGTGTAAAAATAATTTATTAAATTAATGGGTAACCTATTAGATCTCAGATTATCATGTAACCTGAATACACGAAATTCTTATCGTGTCTTATTGTGTAACCTATTGGATTATCAGGTCAACCTGATAACCTGCACTATTTCTTATCCGATTATTGAGTCTGATAGATAATGACCCAATACCTAATAAGAAAAACCTAGACCTGATAATTTTGTGTCGGTCTCGTGTCGTGTCATCGTGTAAATACCTGTTTTTTCAGCCCTATATGGCGCACACAATGGGCATACTAGTTGAGGGGCAGTCTATGCACGGACCACCATTATTTGCAGGCAAAAACTATTCATTCTGAAAAGACAGAATGATTGTCTTTCTTCAGGCCACAAATTATGATGTGTAGCTAGTGATCGAGGATGATCCATTTGTTCCAATGGAAAACGGAGTCGAGAAAAAGAAGGAACAATTAACTGCTTCTGATAAGCAGAAACTCTCTATAAACTCTTAGGCTATTAACATTCTATTTTATTCTTTAGATACTAACGAATATTCTAGAGTTTCAGGTTGTAAATTCTGCAAAGGAGATGTGAGATAAGTTATAAGTTACCCACGAAAGGACAAGTCAAGTGAAGCAATAAAAAATTGACGCACTTGTGAGGCAATTTGAATTGTTTAGAATGGGAGAAACTGAATCAATTCAGGAAATGTACACCTGCTTCAACATTATTTGCAATTACTTGAGTCAGTTTGGAAAGACATATTTCATGGAGGATAGGGTTAGAAAGGTCCTAAGATCACTGACAATGATATGGGAGCCAAAGGTGACTGCAATTGAGGAAGCTAAGGATCTTGCCAAATATCAAATTGATGATCTCATAGGTAACTTAATGGCGCATGAAACGGTAATTCAAGTATATGAGAATGACACTGAAAATAACAAGAAGAATTCCTTGGCACAAAAGGCTCAGAAATCTGAAGAAGAGAATGACAGTGATGATGAAAATCTTGACAGTGAGAAAGAGAAAGATGTTACTTTTCTCACAAAGAATTTTAGAAGAATAACTCGGCTAACATTCCACGGGAGAAGAAACCTAAACATAACTAAAGTGGAATGTTACAACTGTCATAAGACCGGTCACTTTCAAAATGATTGTCCTTAACCGAAGAATGATAAAGAAAAGAAAAATAAGAATAAAGAAAATAAGAGAGGAAAGAAGAGTAAGAAGAAATCCATGATGGCTACTTGGGATGATACTGAATCAAGTAGCTCCGAAAAATCAGACAGTAAAGATATGTCTATGTTTGCATTGATGGCCGCTGGTGGTGAGGTAACTAAATGTTCAAGTTCTTGTCCTTTAGATTTTGATGAATTATTTGATATTTATCAAGAACTTTCTCATGATTATAAAAACCAGTGTTCTAAAATAAAAGTCCTTCAAAGTACAATTAATACATTAAAAAAACAAGTGATAGACTACGAATCTGAAACAATGAATTGAAATCCAAGTTGACGGATTTACATTTAATTGTTCTCAAATTTACCGGCAATGTAAATAACATGAAAATGCTTTTGGGAAGTTCACGTGGAATATTTTATAAAGCCGGTATTGGATTTCAAAAAAATCTTAAACAAAAATGTTTTTACAAATTTGTTTCTGAAACCAAGGATCTTGTTAGACGTTTTAAATATAATATTGTGGGGCATGCTATTTGTAGATGTTTTGCTAAAATATCTAACTGTAGATAAGTTTGGATTCCAAAAGGAATTAAAATTATCCTAATTAACAAGATCGGACCCACTTAGACTGGGTACCACTTAGGAACTATTTGAGGTGCTCATTGTAGGTTATTCTAAAAGCATCAATAAGTAAGAACAAATGGTTCTTGGACAATGGTTGTTCTCGGCACATGACGGGAGACAAAGGAAAATTTACATCTTTGACACCTAAGGATAGAGGTCATGTGACTTTGGAGACAACGCAAAGAGTAAAATTATCGGTATAGGTAATATCGGTAATGGTACTACTATTATTAAAGATGTGTTACTAGTTATGGATTTAAACATAATTTACTTAGTATTAGTCAACTATGTGATAAGGGCTATAACGTTATATTTGATCATGATAAGTGCATTATTAAGAATAGTTATGATAGTAGTATTTTGTTAGTTGCATCACGTTTTGAGAATATTTATACTTGCTCATTTGATGATTTTAATTCTCAAAATTTATCTTGTTTGAATGCTTTGTCTGAAAATAGTTGGTTATGGCATAGGAGACTTGGGCATGCTAGTATGAAGTTAATCTCTAATTTATCTAAGAAGAGTCTTGTACGTGGCCTACCTGATTTGAAATTTGTGAAAGATAAAGTATGTGATGTATGTCAATTAGGCAAGCAGGCTAGATCATCATTTAAAAAAAAGATGCACACGTCCACGTCTAGATATCTTGAATTGTTGCATCTTGATTTGTTTGGTTCAAACTCTGTTGCTAGTCTTGGTGGTAAGTTTTATGCTTTCGTTATAGTTGATGATTATTCCAAACTTACCTAGGTATTTTTCCTTGTTAAGAAAAGTGAGGTTGCTTCTATTTTTGTTAAATTTTGTAAATGTGTTAAAAATGAGAAGTAATGTTCCATTATTAACATTTGAAGTAATAGAGGAAGAGAATTTAAGAATGATGATATGGTAAGTTATTGTGATGGGCCGATGCAGTAAGTACAACTTACCATGTGGTGAATCGAGTATCAATTTATAGAGGGTTTAACAAAACCCCATATGAAATCTAGAATGGTAAGACTCCTAATATTTCATATTTTAAATTATTTGGATATAAGTGTTTTATTTTTAATGACAAGTATAATCTTGATAAATTTGATGTTAAATCTAATTATGAGATTTTCCTTGGATATGCTACTAATAGTAGAGCTTATAGAGTTTATAATAAACGTACGTTAGTAGTAGAAGAAACTATGCATGTTATTTTTTAGGAAGCTGATTCATTCTTGTCGAGAAAGGTTTTGAATGATGCAGGTATTTCAAATAACCAAAACCAATGCGATAATGTACCTAAGAAGTCCTAACAAGAGGAGGAACCTAAGGAAAAGGATTCGACTTTACCACGAGCTATAAAGACAGTATCGGGATTTCAGTAAAAAAAATCATCGGTAATTTCAAAAGAGGTGTAAGTACTCCTTCTTCCCTTGGGGATATAATTAATCTTACTTTCTTACCTCAAATTGAACCTAAAAATGTAGATGAGGCGTTAACTGATGAATCTTGAATTTCTGTAATACAAGATGAGTTAGTTCAATTTGAGCGAAACAAAGTATGGTGTCTTGTTCCGAGATCAGATTTTCATCCATTTATTAGTACTAAATTGATTTTTAGAAATAAAAAGGATGAATCTAGCATGGTAATTAGAAACAAAGTAAGATTAGTAGCATAAGGCTATAATCCAGAGAAAGGAATTGATTATGATAAAACCTATGCTCCTGTTGCTAGACTAGAAGCAATTAGAATGCTACTCCCTTTTGCATGTTCATGTATCTTTCTAGCAGAAGAAGTTTACGTGGAACAACTCCCACGATTTGAAAGTGATAAATTTCCCGATCACATATTTAAAGTTCACAAGGCTTTGGATGGGCTCAAACAAGCTCCTAGAGCTTGGTATGAGAGACTTAGCCAATATTTGATCGAAAACGATTTTTAAAGGGGTATTTGTGATATAAAACTATTTGTGAAGCAAACTGATTCTGATATCCTATTAGTACAGGTGTATGTTGATGATATTATTTTTGGATCTACTAAGGAGGATCTTTACCAAGAGTTTGTGAAGATAATGCAGGTCGAATTTGAAATGAGCATGATGGGAGAGTTGAATTTCTTTCTTGGATTGCAAATTAAGCAAACCAAAGAAGGGATATTTATAAACCAAGCTAAATACACTAAGGAGCTATTAAAGAAATATGGATTGGATGGCGCTAAAGAGTACAAAACTCCTATGGCAACGACTACGAAGATAGACAAAGACGATACGGGACAAAAGTGTTAATGAAAACATATATCAAGGTATGATTGGTAGTCTGTGGTATTTAACTGCCAGTAGACCTGACATTATGTATAGTGTTTGTCTTTGTACTAGATTTCAATCTTGTCCTAGAGAATCACACTTGGCTGCGGTTAAGCGAATTTTTCGATACTTAAAAAGGACGCCTAACCTAGGATTTTGGTATCCTAGGGGGAGTGATTTTCAATTGATAAGTTACTTCGACACTTATTTTTTCGGCAGCAAAGTTGAACAAAAAAGCACAAGTGGGTCATGTCATTTGTTAGGACATGCAATGGTTTCTTGGTCAAGTAAGAAAAAGAATTCGATATCATTATCCACTACTGAGGCTGAGTATATGGCAGCTGGTAATTGTTGTGCTCAAATTTTATATATAAATCAACAGTTAAATGACTTTAGAATTTGCATGGAGGAGGTCCCGATTTATTGTGATAATAAAAGTGCTATTTATCTAAGTAAGAATCCTACACAATACTCATGAACTAAGCATATAGAGATTAGATATCACTTTATTCTTGATCATATTCAGAAAAAGAACATTGTTACTGAGTATATTGATACCTCCAATCAGCTTACTGATATTTTTACCAAACCACTAGCGGAAGATCAATTTGTGAAAATCATTTGTGGTTTGAGTATGGCTAGGCATAATGATATTTGCCTACAGTAGAGTTCTTTTGTAGTCTCCCTTCCTCAATTTTTTTTGAGATGACAAATGGGGAGAATTAGTTGATGTTTTAATGAATGTATAAAGGGGGAGTTTGAATTATCTTGTTGAATATCTTAAGGGGGAGTTTTATATATTGAAGTTTGTTCTTTGTTGAAAATCTTATGATTATATTCATTACTTTGCTTTAATGAGTTAAAGAACCCGTTCTTGGATTTAGGAGGAGTATGGTTATATTATTGTTTTGAAGAAAATAGTAAAGTTAATTTTCATCATAAAAAAGGGAGAGATTGCTGATCCTAAGATTTTGATGGACAATTAAAGGTTGACATTTTTTATGGAACTAACGATTTTATTGAGTATTTCAATTTCTTAGTTCCAGTGATGAAAATGATCATGAAGATATTGTGACAATGCTAAATATGATGACAAAGATAATAGAAGATTAAGAATTTGAAAAAATTGAAGAACCTAGGGAAAACAACTCAGGTTAAATTCTAACTCTTAATATCCCAATTAGGATCACAAACGACACAAAATGATTTTTATAAATATGTGTGTTTTTTGTAGGATCCTATTTAATTAAATTATTTACTCCTATGTGAAAATGAAAATGAAATATTGATAATGAATTAAAATTGAATTTAGTGGAGCTAACTGAGAAAAGAAATCAGTTAAAGGGACGAAAACGTTGAAGAAAATGGATTAAAAATGAATTTAGAAGAGGTTCCCAGCATTGACCAGTCAACAGGTAAGTCGACCGGAGCATAGAATGTGAAGTTGCTAAATCTCTTGGTCGACAGGTAGGTCAACTTGAGCTTAAATAGTAAACTTTATGAATCGATCAATCGACAGGGAGGTCGATTTGTAACCAAAAGTGAAACTCTATGAATCCCTAGGTTGACAGATAGGTCGACTTATTAAACTCTATGAATCGTCCAATCGACAATTGAAGTATGAGCGATCGACCTATGGGTGAAGAATTTTTGGCTTGGCTACATCCTGAATCGATCGGTCGACATGTGATCCTTAGTCAGTCAACCTATGGGACTGTTTCAGGATTTTGTGGAATTCCAGATTTTATTCTAAAAGTAGTCGTTACTAGCAATTTTTTTGTTAGGATCTCCGAGGTATCTTAGGAATCTGAAATGTTTTTAGTTATTTAAATGATATATAAGTGTTCCTATAGATATGGTTCAAGTATTTTTGATGTTTCTCAATTTGGTGCGTATAATTCTTTCAATCATATTCAATTGTATGTGAAGAAAAAAATTGATGGACTTAATTGAAAGTTTTAAAAGATATTTTTGAGTGAATTATATCATAAATGAATCATTATAATATAGAGGGCCTATTGGTACAATTAAACGTCATGATTAAGGGGAACTAGCCATTTGAGGGCTTATTTTATTTCCTTTTAAATATACCTGCGTTTTTTGACATTTGAATTTGACACATCTAGAGAATTATTCTGAGTTATTCAACCTTTGAGCTTTCTAAGAGTTATCATACTGAGTGTATTGTGAGATCTTTCTTGAGATTTATTCTTGAGAAATATTTGTTGTAGATTATAGCTATTACCGATCTGAAGTGTCATTACTATTCTAATCATTATTCTTTTGGTAGATTCTTGGTGAGATTATTCCAAGTTACTTATTTATTTTCTATCATTATTATTTACTTTGAATTTGATTTATGAAATTGTTTTCCGATTTTTTATTGAAAATATTTTTTGAAACAATTTCTTGAAGAAATCTGATTACGTGCTCAATTATGTGCTACCGAATTTTTGATTAAAATTAGATTTTGAATATCTCATATTCCTATTGATTTGTGAGAAATTTTTTAATGGTTCAATCCTTACCGGGTAAAAGGATATTTGGAGTGTTTGTGAGGTTTTGATTCTTTAGCCTAAGGTACAGAAAGAATTAGATTATTCTTGAGTCTGTAAAAAGTAGAAGTTATTTCTGAGCCTGGGAAAAAGAATTTGTAAAGGTTGTTTCTGAGCTAGCGAAAAGAATCATTATGAGGGTTTAGTTCCTACCTTTATAGGAATCTTGAGTTTAGTGGGTGCGACACTCCGTGGAACTCGGGGGACTAGATTAGCCAAGAGTAACTTGGTGAACTAGTATAAATTTCTGGTGTACTACTATTTTTTATTATTTATTTTTGTTGTTTGGTGTACACCTAGTTGATATTTTATTTTCGCTGTTATATAAAGATAATAATTAATTTATGACTAAAATTAATTATTTAGATTTTTGAAGTATTTTCTCTGATAATTTTTTATCTACCCAATTCACCCCCCTCTTGGGTAGTTCACTGGGCCAACCAATACAAAATCAAAATATCAATTTTACTAATTGATTATTATCTTATTAAGTAGCAAAAATATGTTTAGCTAAGTGCACACCCAAACAAATGAAAAATAACCAATGTAACATCACAACAATTTATCTTGGTTCAATAAACTACTCTTATCTACATCTAATTTTCTTAGGTAGAAACTAAACCCTTACAATTCTAATTATTTTTACAGGTTTAGAATCAACGTTTATAACCTTGATTCTTGTTACAGATCCAAAATCAACCTATTACTCTCTCATGCTATTATACTTATCATTTTCTCAGACTTAGGAAGAACCTTTACAATCACTCTAATTCTATTATAGGAAGAATTAAAACCAAATCTTTTTAAAGGCTAAAGACTAGCCTAATCTTTTCCACATGTTAAAGGTCAAACCCTAATCCTTTTTTATGCTAAATATTAAACCCCCAATTTTTTTCACACGCTAAAGATTAAAACCTAGTTACCTTGATTAAACACCGACCCAAACATGTGTAATTCGCTCAAACTCGCAAAATATAAATGATTTCCAACTTTCTTCCCACAAGGAACTTCTACTACCTCAATATAATTATAATCAATTAATATACCGAAATTACTAAGTGATAGATTCAATATGAGTCACAAATCTGATTTATATAATTTCACACACAAATAGAAAGTAATCATATTTCTCAAATAAAAACCGTTTTAAAATATTTCACTAAATTAGATTTCAAAATAATTTATCTCAAATAACTTATCCAAACAATTAATGAAAATAATCTAAGAAAGTAAAACATATAGTTTGGAAAGATCTCACTAGGATTCGTAGAAAACGATTATGATAGCACAATAGAGAACACAACCGATGCAAAAAAAACACTTAGTGCTTCAATCAATAACTTTTAATAATCTCACGTACGAATTTCAATGAAAGAATATCTCTTACAATAGCAAAAATTTTGATGTTCTTTATTGTATTTTCTTAATCCCGCATGTGTCTATAAATAGACCTAGAACTAGACCAATAACAACTAGTTTTTAAATATCATGACATTAAATAACATCTGAAGACCGCATATATCATATACCTTCAAAATAAGTATTTTCATTTAAAAAACTTTTAGAAAAGTTTATTTTGGTCCTTAAAACTTTTTCAAATCAAAATCCTGAAAAATAAGAAGTTTTTTATTAATTTAATTATGAGAAAAACTAAATAATTGAACCAAATAAATAGGAATCACATAATATACGAAATATTTCAAAAATATATTTAATTGCCTTGAAATACTCCACTGAAATTATAAAAAATATGATGATTTGATCCAAAAACCAGATTAGTCAAATAATTGACTTGGTCTGTCAGTTGATCAGCCCTTATAGCTGATTGACCGACTACTTCAACGGTAATTATTGTGGTTGTTGAACACAGCTAGTTAATTAACCAACCATCCTAATCAGTTGACCGATTAAACTAGTATGTCTCTTTTTTTTTTTTTTTTTTCAATTGCAGCTACTAGATTCCTTATTCAACCAACTCCCAACTTGTCCATTGACCGAATTAACTAATAGGTCACCCATTTCAGTTTCTAAACCAATAATTTATTTTGAATTAATTCAAGAAATTTTACAAACAATGGCGACATTCACAAATAGCGAATTGATTGATTCAATTTTTACACCGATAAATAATAAATTCAACTATTACAAATTAATTAAAAATTCAGTTGAAATTTCTGTCGCCGTATTATTTTTAAATACCTGAATAAATTCCTGACGCCATTCAATTTAATACTAACGTTTAAATTTGTAATTACGGTGATAATGATAATTATCGATTTAAATTTTACAATACGACGACAATAAATAATCAATAATTTGTTTAATAAAATATTTTAATTTATAATACGGCGACGATAATTATAATTATCGAATTTACACGCTAAATTTATATAAGTTTATTTATATAAATTCCAAGTAATTTATATAAATATTTGTATTTATCAATGGGAGAAATAATAGCAACAAATAATTTGGAAACCGGCTTATTGATTATTCGTTACAAATTATGAAATCATAATTTAATTATTGCAATTTAAAATTGGAATAGCACTGTAATAATAACTAGTGGTATTGCATAAATATAAGAGAATTTGATTATTTGATCCTCAAAAGATAGTGTATTGAGAAAATGGTCATTCAAATATCTACATTAAGTTTTTAATCTCCGTAGCCTTCTTAGAGTTTAGTCTTTGATCATTACCCCTTATTTGTGTTGTATTTACAATTTATGTCATTCTATTAAAAAATGTGATAGTTACTTTTTTAAAAACCACCAAATTACCAATATCATTCCACGCGATTCACCGTTAATAGAAATTAAAAAAAAAATACACTAAATTAATCTACGAAAAATCTTCTTTCCAACTATATGAATTTTGATTTTTTGGGTAACTTTTTGTTGATTTGTGAATATTCATATTTTTTGAAAAATGGAGATGAACATTCACCAAAACAAATTCACGATATGAATATTCACCAAAATAATTACGAACATTTATAAAAACAATGATATGAACATTCGCAAAAAAATAAAACAAAATCAACATAGAATAAATTCACGATATGAACGTTCACCAAAATAACTACAAACATTTACCATTTTCTCAAATACATTTATCAAAAACACCTATATGAACATTCGCAAAAAAATTAAACAAAATCAACACAGAACAAATTCACAATATGAACGTTCACCAAAACAACTACAAATATTTATCAAAAATATTGATATAAACATTCACCAAAAAATGAAACAAAATCAACATAGAATAATAAAGCAACAAACGTGAATATGAACATTTAGTAAAGAAATTGATATGAACATTTGCAAAAAATAAAAATAAAAAAAATAAAAAAATATCAACATAGAACAACAAACGTGAATATGAAACATTTACCAAAATGATCAAACATGAATAATCACAGTTAATAAACCAAACTCTACAAAATCACAACTGTAACACCAAAATTAAACAATAAACATTCAACAAAACATAACAAAACCTCTTAACATTCTCATATACCAAAACATTACACAAATCACAGAGCTGAACATTTACATAATCTGGAAATTCCCAGAGCTAAACATTCAAACTTACCAAATATCAACAAACGACCTACAAATCAAAACGAACGATTTACCAAAATAAGGATGTTCATATAACACATTCACTGCGATTTGAACATTCACATGGAAATAAAATCAACTAAACACGTTACAAAACTGAAAACATTCACATAAATCTGAAAATTTTCAGATCTGAAACAATATGAACGTTCACCAAAACAACTACGAACATTTACCCAAAAAAATTGATATGAACATTCGCAAAAAAATTAAACAAAATCAACACAAAACAACAAATGTGAATATGAATATTTACCAAAGAAATTGATATGAACATTCAAACTTACCAAAAAATCAACAAACGACAAATCAAAACGAACAATTTACCAAAACATGGATGTTCACGAGATCTGGAATTTTTTGCGTCATGGAGATCCTCAAATCGAATAGAATTAAGAAAACGAACACGTACCTCAAGCGCCGGTTTCTTGAATATAAACAAATCGATCGATCGAAAATTGAGGATGAACAAATCCGACGTGTTTGCAGAAATCCGGCGTGTTTCAGTCAATCGATCATCAATGGACGATCGATTGGGCGACGGTGGTTGTGGTTTATGGCAATCATTGGGCGTGGCAGCATAAGCGATGAAAGTCGAATAGACGTACCGATGGTTTGCGGGCGATCCTTGTCGGTCATTCGGTGATTGAGAGAGCGTTTTCGTTCGTCGTCTTTGTGTGTAGGCACGACAGTGATTGGGCAACAATCGTTCGAAAATGGTGGTTAGGTTGCAATCGATTTTGGCATTGAGACTCGAGAGAGGGATTGGGAGAGGCGGCTGATCAGGAATGAAAGATACAAGCGTTTAGAAAGTTAGGGTTTCATGTATATATACAAGGGTATGTTTGTCCATTTATTTTGTTTTAATTTTGAAAATGATTTTTCTCTAACAATATTTTTAAAAAGGTTTAAAAATAATATTTTTTAAAAACAGGTTAAATGAGGAGAGAGAGTGTAGAAAAATGCCTAAACAATAAAAATCCCTAAATATATTGTGCTATTCCAAGTAATAAATTTAACACCAAATCCGAATTCAACCATTATAATAATTATAAATATAAATACAAATCCAAATAAAATTTCCGTCGTCGTTTAGTTTCACCGATCCTACAATCAAAACTGTGGGGCTGTGAGCTAACGCTCAGTAGAACTCCAATCCCTCTAATACATGTATTTAATTTATACAACAAATAAAATACATTGGCAAAATTTTTACATAATCATAATCATTTTATGCAATGTAACAGCTATAATTTGACAACAAAAATAGCACAAATCTCATAATAAAAAAATTAAATACATATATTAAAAGAGTTAGAAGTTTTACCTAAAATTCCAAGCCATAATCTGAATCGGAATATCCAAAATATATAATACAATCCCTTTTTTTTTTTTTTTTTTTTTTTTTTTTTTTTTATGTCTCATGTGTATATACATGGGTATTCCTTTTTTTTTCCTCCCCTGATTCGTCAGCCTATATATATACATGATCCTTACTTAACATCTAAACTTAATATCTAAGGAACTTTTATATTTATTATTATAACTAATGCCTTGTACACATGTAACATATAAGTTTAGCAAGCCAAATGAACAAACCCTTTGCTATTATTCTTATTCTTATTATTATTATAACAACACATATTAATCGTGTATATATATATATATATATATATATACACGTCTTGATATTAATGTGATGTCTTCATTATATGAAGACATCACATCTTAATGTATATTATTATTTTTATTATTTACACAAATATCCCTCTTAGAATAAAAAAAATATTAATTATACCCCAAAACTTTTACAAGTATATTTCAAATAACACATTAGTCCCAAAATTTCTAAAATCAATTTAAAATAAATATTTAACTCCCAAAAATTCTCAAATATTATTTATACCATAAATTTACAAAACAATCCAAAAATATTAAACTTTTATATAAAGTAATATTTTAAAAAATATAAATTTTTGGGGTATTACAATTTACCACCTTAATTAAATTTCGTCCTTAAAATTTTGTTCAAAACAATAACAATTCAAAATCACATCCCATGATCTTGTTAGTCACACTCGATTCTAGAACAATGGTTCTCTATGTAGGGTCTCATAACCAAAAGTCACCCATAATTCATAACCGTCAAAATCCTTCCACATATCGCAACATTTTTATTCGCAATGGCCTACATTATATCCAAAAACCTATAGACTGGGTGCACTTTGGTCGGTAACACCTAGTAGAACAGATAACCAATTGCCAAATAATCTTATGTTTCTAAATATTTTCGTTGCGCTACTCTGATAAAAATAGTAATAAATAACAATATATCTTTAGAATATCACGGTAGTCTCACTAGATTGGAGTTTATCTCAATTACAAAAAGTCTACGACCTCAATGATTTTTCTTACTTGACATGACTTTTCAAGTTTACTGCCATATCCCATAACCCGTATTTACCGATTCCATCCAACAATTTAACCAACATGTTCGCAATAATATTTTCCATCCAACATTTCAACCAACATATCACAACCAACATTTTATTCAACAGATACCCCAATTCCTTGTAGACTGCCCCGGGAGATTAAAAATAACTATCTCCAATATTCACATTAAACTTCCTATAATCCCGTAATTTATTTTTAAAAATCAAACAATTCAAATTTCAAGTAATAATTTATTTTGCAATACGTCAAAAACACATAAATATTTCTCAAGCACATAAATACGTCTCAAAACACCTAAATACGTCAAAATCATTTAAATACCCCTCAAAACGCATAAATATCACCAAACCACATAAATACGTATCAAATTACTTAAACACGTCTCCAGCACACAAATATGTATTTAAACACATGAATATATATGAATCACATAAATACGTGTCAATCTCATAAATACATCTCGAAATATATAAATATATTTCAAAGAACATAATTATCTAGAAACACGTAAATATGTCATCAACACGTAATCATGTTTTAACCACACAAATACATTTCAAACACCTAAATACATGCCAAACTATAAAAATCAAATACATCTCAAATCACATAATTACATCTACGACACCAATTAAGCTCCAAAATTGAAATTAATATTTCAAAATAATAATTAGCTCCCGATAGTTTCATAATGATCCCACGCTCCGTCTCTACCAATTGTTAGTAATGGACTAATATCTATCATAATTATTTTTATCGGTGTACTGTCTTCGTAGTATAAAAGTATTTTATAGGTCAAGTATTTTCTTTTTTTAATCAAAACCCATTTTCCAATAAAATATAACCACACTAGCAGTATCCAAACTAGTGGTGAAATTTCACGTCACCACTTTTATCGCAAGTGTATGGGTCAAGTTTTAGTATAGATGGGAAGGATTAAGGGTTTTCGTATTCACAGGAATTGGTTGAGATTATTATTGAGTACCGCAATTGTCATAACCTAACTTTATTTAGGCGATAAAAATGTAGTTTATAATTAATTAATATTAATACTAAGTCAATTAAACTAACTATACTAATATTATATTGAGTATTTTAGGGAAAAGATTGTCGAGGGATTAATTTCATTTACAAAAACGTGTTTGGTCTCGCTTAGTTTACAATAACGATGTTCAATCTACCCGACAATCTCTGTGTTGTAAATTCCCTAGCCACCTCTCCCAAGTATAAGATGAGTGAATATAAGACTTCGCGTCAACGAAGAATTCCCCCTCAATTTCTTAACGACACTAGGTCACATGAGTCTTGCCCCAACGTCATGAATTGCACACTTTCTAACTCTCTCCCGGGTTATTAGATCGTCGCGTTGTGTTTACCCTAGTCCGAATTCGAGATTACCTCTCCCGAGTGTCAAACCCCATATTCTCTATATATTTAAACTAACATATAATCAAAGAATAACGGTAAATACAATTGAAATAGCGAAGAACAATCATTAACGAAACACAACTCAAACAAACAACGATTTCATAAAATATATTAATCCCTAAACAAAATCCGTTTAGCTCATGTCCATAACCATTTATACAATAAAAACCGAGTTAAACATGCTCAATAACCTACCGAAGTTAAGAAAGTAAAGAGAGAAATGGAATAACTTAGCCGTAGTCCAAAGATTTGTTGCTAAAACCGTCCAACGATCGCTTCTCCTTTATTGCAACGTGTTCTTCTCCTTCGCAATTGGTTGAGCATACCCCAAAACACTCTCAAAATATTAGGAACCCCAAGGGGTCTCTTATGGCCGAGGGATAAAAAAGAAAGAGAGGAGAAGGGTTTAAATAGGGAGCAAAATATCTAAAAAATATCTAACAGTTGTGCAAAATGACCGTTGCGGCAGTGGGTATGTTAGTTAAGCCACAACCTCGGCGGTAGAATCAGGGATCATCATGTCCTTTCATTGCCTCGGTGGTGGGATGTCAGTAAATGTTTGGTCTTTCTCTGCATTTTGACCGCCGCGGCTGTGGTCTGGACGCAGCGATGGTAGGTTGATTTTCTGAATTATGCTAATTTTTCCACCGTTCTTGGTCTGATTTTATCGTTTATGATCCATTTTCATCCATTTTCACTCTACACACCAGATTTATATAAAAATACATAAAAACATATTAAAATGTAATAAAACATAATAAACGTTCTCGAAAACTAACAATTTTGGTTTGGAAATAGAGAGGTAGATCACACCTATCACAAACCTTAACAAAATATCATTGTAACAGAACAACCAAAATTTAAATTAACTGGTTAACTCACTAGTATATAATAACATAACGTACTTTCTTGCCAGCCATAGGATCGTGTACCTCATGATCGAGAGTTACGACGGTACTGTAACTTGTCCAACAATGTCATCTAAGTCACTATTAGTATCAGGACCATTCCATATCCCCAATGGTAGGGGCAGCTACCTGCAGAATTCGCACTCTTGATAGGTCAACATATATCTACCCTACAGGACTTAACTGACATGTAACAGCAAATATCCACCCTACAGGACTTGCCTAACAGGTAATAATATATATCTACCCTGCAAGGCTTGCTTGATAGGTAATTTACATCTCGCAGGACATGCCCTTCTGACGAGAAGATAATTATAGCATAGTTGGATAATAGAAACCACTTTCCATATTTAAAAATCTACTTGATTCACGTGACATTATAAAATAATCCATTTTAATAAACCTTTTTTTTTTTTTTTTTCAAATTTTAGTATGAAAATATAATTTGACAATTTACATAGAAGACAATGCACATGCCGTCTTTATAATATAAAAAGAATTTACGAATTAAGTATATTTATCAAACACCACATTTCAAAATATAATATAAATATAATCGCACAATGATACGAAATGGAATTCCACTGCTACTATCGTAATAAAATAATGTATTGAAGTCCACCAACCAAATCATTTTGATATATGATGTTGGCCCAGTGAACTACCCAAGAGGGAGGGTGAATTGGGTAGATAAAAAATTATCAGAGAAAAAATACTATAATAATCCAAATCATTAATTTTAATTCTAAATTAATTATTATCTTTATATCACAATGGAAATATAAAATCAACTAGGTGCACACCAATTAACGAAAATAAATAATGTAAAAATAGCAGCACACTAGAAATTTATACTGGTTCACCAAATTACTCTTGGCTAATCCAGTCCTCTGAGTTCCACGGAGAGTCGCACCCACTAAACTTAAGATTCCTTTAAAGGTAGGAACCAAACCCTTACAAAGATTCTTATACAGGCTCAGAATAAACCTTTACAAATTCATTTTCAAAGGCTTAGGAATAACTTCTACTTTTTACAGACTCAAGAATAACCTAATTCTTTTTTAAACTAAGGCTAAAGAATCAAAACCTCACAAACACTCCAAATATCCTTTTACCCAATAAGGATTGAACCATTACAAAATTGTTCACAAATCAATTCAATTCAAGAAGAATTACTACCTCAATCTCTTTACAGGAAAAGACTGAAACGGGCTACCCTTTGATTAAATACTCTCAATAATATTCAATTTGTCACTCAACTCACTAATTACAAATTGATAAGTAATTTTTCTCACTCAGAGCTTCTAATACCCCAGATAAATTAGAACCCAATTAATTTCCCAAAACTAGTGATAGAAAAGTGAGATATTCAAAATCTGATTTTAAACAAAAAATTGGTAGCACGTAATTGAGCATGTAATCAGATTCATTCAACAAATTGTTTCAAAAATATTTTTCGATAAAAAATCAGAAAACATTTTCTAAAGATCAAATTCCAAATATAATCAAGTAATACTAAATAGAAAGTAATTTGGAAATATCTCACCCAGAATCTACCGAAAGAATAATTATATCAATGTCACTTCAGATTCGGTAGCAACAATGATTTACAGTAAAAAATTCTCAAGAATAACTCTTAGAAAAGCTGTCACAACTTACAATATGATTTCTCTTAGAAAATCTCAATATAATACTCTTGATCTCTCTCTTTAATATGAAAAAATGCATGTCTATATAAATGAGAATAAAATAAGCTCTCTAATAGTTAGTTCCCACTTGCTATAACACTTAATTTCTCTTATAAACCCCTTATATCATTAAGACTTCATCCTGATTCAAATAACTTAATTATAGCTTTTAAACTTCTTAATTAAATCCCCCAAAATATTTCTCAATCACAATTAAATATGATAAAAAGAATTACATGTACCAAATTAAGAAATATTCAAATTTAATAAACCAAATCTATAGGGATATCATAATATATGTTGCATATCTCAAATAACATTAAATCCCTAGTATATCTCGTAAATCTTAATCATAAAACAGTTAGTAACGACTACTTTAAGAATAAAATCCGAAATTCCACAAAATCCTGAAATAGTGCCATAAGTCGACTTACCAATAATCACCGGCCGACCACTCGATTCAGGATGTAGCCAAGTCAAAAATCTATCGCCCATCGGTCGACCTATCTATCGACCTAGATATTCAGAGAGTTCTATTTTTTATCATAGGTCGACCGCTCTGTCGATCAAGAGATACAAAGACTTTTCCTTCTATACTCCGGTCGATTTATTAATGCTGGAACACTTCTCTCAATTCATTTTTCATCAATTTTCATTGACGTTTTCGCCCTTTTAACCGATTTCTTTTCTCGGTTAGCTCCACTAAATACTTAAATTCAATTTTAATCAATTATTAATATTTCTTTTTCAATTACACATAAGAAAAAATAATTTAACTAATTAGGATCCTATAAAAAACACACATATTTATAAAAATCTTTTTGTGTTGTGTGTGATCCTAATTGTGATATTAAGAGTTGAAATTTAACATGAGTTGTTTTTCCTAAATTCTTCAAATTCTTTAATCTCTTAATCCTTTATTATCTTTGTCATCATATCTTCATCATTTGGAACTAATAAATTGAAGCACTTAATCGAACCGTTAGTTCCACCAAAAAATCAACCTCTAATTGTCCATCAAAATCTTAGGATCAACAATCTCCCACTTTTTTATGATGACAATTAATTTTGATGTTTTCTTCAAAAACAATAATATAACCACACTCCCCTTGAATCCGAGGACGAGTTTTATAACTTATTAAAGCATAAGATATTCAACAAAATACAAATTTCAAAATATACAATAAACTCCCCTTTAGAATATTCAACAAAACATAAACTAATTCTCCCCCTTTGTCATCTCAAAAAAATAATTGGGGAGGGGGGAACACAAAAGAACTCTACTCTAGGCAAACATCATTATACCTAGTGGTGACAGAATGATACGTCGCCACTTTCACCGCAAGTGTACGAGTATAGTTTTAGTAGAGTGGAAAAAGTAAGTGTTGGCCCAATAGAATACCCAAGAGGGTGGGTGAATTGGGTAATTAAAAAATTATCAGAATAAAATTCAATAAATCAAATAATTAATTTTAAGCGTAAATTAATTATTATCTTTATAATACAGCGGAATAATATAATCAGCTAGGTGCACACCCAAACAACAAAAATAACAAAGTAAATATAGAAGCACACAAAAGATTTATATTGGTTCACCAAGCTACTCTTAGCTAATCCAGTCCCCCGAGCTCCACGGAGATCGCACCCACTAAAACCAAGATCCATTTGAAGGTAGGAACCAAATCCGCACACCAATTCTTTTATAAGCTCAGAATCAACCTTTACAATATCCTTTTCCCAAGCTAAGAAAGAACCTCTACTTTTTGCGGGCTAAAGAATAACCTAATTCTTTTTAACACTAAGGCACAAAAATCCAAACCTCTCAAAACACTCAAACTATCTTTTTCACAAATAAGGATGAAACAATTACAAATCACTCACAACGCAATTCTTATTCAGGAAGAATCACTACCTCAATCTCTTTACAGGAAGAGACTGAAACCCAGCTACCCTTGACTAAATACCCCCAATGGTATTTAACCCATCATAACTTACTAATACAAAAAAATGATAAGAAATAAATCTCACTCAGAGCTTCTATCACCCCAGATAAATAATAACTCAATTAATATCTCAACTAGTGATAGAAAAACATGAGATACAAAAATCTGATTTTAACAAGAATATGGGTAGCAAATTGAAGCACGTAATCAGATTCAAGAAATTGTTTGTAAAAATATTTTCTTTAAAAATCAGAAATAATTTCTAAGATCAATTTCTAAATATAGAATAAAAACCAAATAATAAGCAATATGGAAAAATCTCACCCGAAATCAATAGAAATAATGATTAGAACAATATAGCTTCAAATCCGGTATTTGTAAAAATTGATCGCAATTGATTCTCAAAATCACTCTTAGAAAAGCTCACAATATTGTAGAATGATAACTCTTATAAAAGCTCACAAATGATATGAACTTTTTTAGCTCTCTCAATGAATGATTAATTGTATTAAAAAGCCACAGGTCTATATATAGGAATATAAAATCAGACTTGTAACGACTAGTTTACATATGTCATGACAATTAAAAACTCTTATAGATCCCTTATATCATAAGGACTTCATTTTGGTTCAATTTTCACTTAAAAACAACTTTCAAATCTCTCAATTAAACCCCTAAAATATTTATCAATTTTAATTAATAAGAATAAAATCTATTTCAAATACTAAATTGAGAAACATTAATATTTGATGAACTATATTAGTAGGATTTAATTAATATATGAACATATCCTGAAACATTAATATAGAGAATATCCCCAAAATCTCTCTCAAATCCCAATAAAAAATGGCTACTATTGGATTTATTCTTGGATAAAACAATATCCTAAAACAGCGCATTCAGTCGACTATCCAGTCCACTGGGAGATTCAGGATGTAACCAATGCAATTAATCGGTTGACTACCCGGTCGACTTGGAGATTCAGAGAGTTAGCTTTTCTTTCATCAGTCGACCTATCAGTCGACTTGTTGCTTCAGAGAGTTCAACCCTTCTTGGCCAGTCGACCTGTCAGTCGACTTAGAGATACAGGATGTTACAACTACTCGGTCAAGTCGACCGTTGTCTTCTGGATCTCTTATCTGAATACGTTTTTAACTCATTTTCTTTTACGTTTTCGCCCCTTTAACCATTTTTTCTCTTAAATAAGCTCAACTAATATTCTTATATTTCATTTTAGTCATTCAAAATTATTTCTTCTCAATTCACATAGGAGGAAATAATTTAACTTAATCAATACACACATAAATGAGAAAATACAATTTGTGCCATGTGTGTATTCCTAAATGGGATATTAAGAGTTGAAATTCACCTTGATTGTTTTTCCTAATTTCTTCAAACTCTTAAATCTTCAATATCTTCAACTTCATCATTTAGTATCCTTTTAATTTGTCATCTTCATCACTTGAAATTTTAAATCACTAAAACACTCAATTAAAATATTAGTTCTACCAAAACATCAATACTTAATTGTTTATCAAAATCTTAGGATCAACAGTAAGGGTTATCGTTTCCACAAGGATTAGTTGAGAATATCGTCGAGTACCGTAATTATCATAAACTAATTTTCTCTAGGCAATAAAAAATGAAGTTTATAATTAATAATATACTAATACTAAATACTAATTTATCTAATTATAATATATGACTAATATGAGATGTTTACAGGAATAGATTATCTAAGGATTAACTTCGTTTACAAAAACGTGTTTGATCTCGTTTAGTTTACGTTAACAATGTTCGAGTTATCTGACAATATCTGTATCTTAAACTCATTTACTCTCTCTCTCCCGAGTGACGAGTGAATGAATATGTGACTTCGCGTTAACGCCGAAGTCCCCCTCTAATGTTTTTATATAACACATAGTCACCTGAGTCTTGCCCTAATGTCATCGATTGCACACTCTCTAACTCTCTCCCGGGTTATTAGATCGTTGCGTTGTGTTTAAACTCTAGTCTGAATCCGGGGTTACCTCTCTCGAGTGTCAAACCCCGTATTCTCGATATATCATAACAAGCATAATAAACAAGGAGAAATGACAAACACAATCAAATAACGAAGAACAACTTTTAACGAAACATTGATTTCAAAACTACATATTCATAAATATTATTAATCACTAGACAATATCCGTTTAGCTAACGGCTACAACCATATATACAATGATAAATGAGCTAAACATGCTCAAACCATAATTCGAAGTTAAGAAATAAAGAAAGAAACAAGAGAAACTAACCATAGTCCGAAGATTTGGTGCTAAAACCATTATGAGATTTCTTCTCCTTCTTCGCAACGTGTTCTTCTCCTTCGGTTTTGGTTGAGTATTCCCCAAATACCTCTCAACCCTATTCTAACCCTAGGAGCTCTCTAATGGACGAAATAGAGGAGAGGGGGAAGATATAAGGAGTAAAAATATATAAACAAATATCTAAAATGTGTGTAGAGTGACCGCCGCGGCAGTGGGTATGTCGATTTGGTCACGACCTCAGTAGTGGATACGGTGGTGGAATTAGAGACCTTTATGTTCTTTCACTGCCACGGCGGTGGGTTTTCAGCAACATTTGGCCTTCTCTACATCTTGACAATGACGGCGGTGGTCTGGTCGCCGCGGCGGTGGGCTGTAGTTTTGAATTTTGCCCTTATGCTTATTTTCCCACCGTTCTTGATCTGATTTGATCGTTTATAATCATTTTTCATGTCTTTTCACCCTACACACTTAATTTATACCAAAAAGAATAAAAACATATTAAAACGTAATAAACATACTCGAAAACTAACAAGTTCGGTTTGTAAATAGATAGGTAAATTATACCTATCACCAAGCCATACCCAAACCGCAATGATTTTCACAAACTGATCTTCCGCTAGTGGTTTCGTAAAAACATCAGCAAGCTAGTCGGAGGTATCAATATATTCAACAATAATGTCCATTTCCTGAATGTAATCACGAATAAAGTGATATCTAATCTCTATATGCTTAGTTCATGAGTGCTGTGTAAGATTCTTACTTAGACAAATAGCATTTTTATTATCACAAAAAATTGGGACCTCCTCCATGGAAATTCCAAAGTCATTTAACTGTTGCTTAATATATAAAATTTGAATACAATAGTTACTAGCTACCATATATTCCGCCTCAGTAGTGGATAAAACTATCGAATGATGTTTCTTGCTTGACCAAGAAACCAATGCATATCCTAACAAATGACATGACTCACTTATGCTTTTTCGCTCAACTTTGCAACCGAAAAAATCAACGTCGGAGTAATTTACCAATTTAAAATCACTCCTCCTAGGATACTATAATCCTAGGTGAGTCGTCCCTTTTAAGTATCGAAAAATTCGCTTAACCGCAGTCAAGTGCGATTACTTAGGACAAGACTGAAATCTAGCAGAAAGACAAACACTATACATAATGTCAGGTCTACTAGTAATTAAATACAACAGACTACCAATTATACCTCGATATAACAGACTATCTTCATAGCTGTTGTCATGGGAGTTTTGTACTCTTTTGCGCCATCCAAGCCATATTTCTTTAAGAACTCCTTGGTGTATTTAGCTTGGTTTATAAATATTCCTTCTTTGGTTTGCTTAATTTGCAATCTAAGAAAGAAGTTCAACTTTTCCATCATACTCATTTCAAATTCAACCTGTATTATCTTGGAAAACTCTTGGCAAAGATCCTTATTAGTAAATCCAAAAATAATATCATCAACATACACTTGTACTAATAGGATATCAGAATCAGTTTGTTTCACAAACAGTGTTATATCAAAAATACCCATTCAAAAATAATTTTTGATCAAATATCGGCTAAGTGTCTCATACCAAGCTCTAGGAGTTTGTTTGAGCCCATACAAAGCCTTGCAAAATTTAAATACATGATCGGGAAATTTTTCACTTTTAAATCCCGAGGGTTGTTCCGCATAAATTTATTCTGCTAGAAAGCCATTTAGAAATGCACTATTTACATCCATTTGATATAACTTAAAATTACGTGAACATGCAAAAGCGAGTAGCATTCTAATTGCTTCTAGTCTAGTAACAAGAGTATAGGTTTCATCATAATCAATTACTTCATCTTGATTATAGCCCTGTGTTACTAATCTTGTTTTGTTTCTAATTACTATGTCAGATTCATCCTTTTTATTTCTAAAAACCCATTTAGTACCAATAACTAGATAAAAACTCGGTTTCGGAACAAGACACCATACTTTGTTCCGCTCAAATTGAACTAACTTATCTTGCATTACGAAAATCCAAGATTCATTAGTTAACACCTCATCTATATTTTTAGGCTCAATTTGAGATAAGAAAGCAATGTTAATTATATCCCTAAAAGAAAAATGAGTACTTACACCTCTTTCAAAATTACTGATGATTTCTTTTACCGAATGTCCTAGTACTGCTTTTATAGCTCCTGGTAAAGTCGAATCATTTTCCTTAGGTTCTTCCTCTTGTTGGAATTCCTTAGGCACATTATCACCTTGGTTTTGGTTATTTAAAATACATGCATAATCATTATCCAAAACCTTTCTCGACAAGAATGGATCAGTTTCCTCAAAAATAACATGCATAGTTTATTCTACTACTAACGTACGTTTATTATAAACTTTATATGCCTTACTGTTAGTAGCATATCCAAGGAATATCCCATAATCAGATTTAGCATCAAATTTACCAAGATTATCCTTATCATTCAAAATAAAACACTTATATCCAAATACTTTAAAATAGGAAATATTAGGAGTCTTACCATTCCAGATTTCATATGATTTTTTGTTAAACCCTCTATAAATCGATACCCAATTCACCACATGGCAAGTTGTACTTACTGCTTTGGCCTAGAAGTAGGTTGGTAAGCGATTTTCATTAAGCATCGCTCTAGCCATCGCTTGAAGCGTCTTGCTTTTCCTTTCCACTACCCCATTTTGTTGTGGTGATCTTGGTGCAGAAAAGTTATGAGCATAACCATGCTCATCATAGTAACTTACCACATCATCATTCTTAAACTCTTTTCCTATGTCACTTTGAATGTTAATAATAGAACATTGTTTCTCATTTTGAACATGTTCACAAAATTTAGCAAGAACAGAAGCAACCTTACTTTTCTTAGCAAGAAAAAATACCCAGGTAAGTCTGGATTAATCATCAACTATAACGAAAGTAAAAAACTTACTACCAAAACTAGCAATAGAGTTAGGATCAAACAAATCAAGATGCAACAATTCAAGACATCTAGACATGGACGTGTGCATCTTTTTCTTAAATGATGATCTAACCTGCTTGCCTAATTGACATAAATCACATACGTTATCTTTCACAAATTTCAAATTAGGTAGGCCACGTACGAGACTCTTCTTAGATAAATTAGAGATTAACTCCATATTAGCATGCCCAAATCTCTTTTACCATAACCAACTATTTTCAGACAAAGTATTCAAACAAGATAAATTGTGAGAAGTAAAATCATCAAATGAGCAAGTATAAACATCTCAAAACATGATACAACTAACAAGATACTATTATCATGACTATTCTTAATAATGCACTTATCATGATCAAATATAACGTTGTAGCCCTTGTCACATAGTTGACTAGTACTAAGCAAATTATGTTTAAATTCATCAACTAGCAACACATCTTTTATAATAGTAGTACCATTACCGATATTACCTATACCGATAATTTTGCCCTTTACGTTGTCTCCAAAAGTCACATGACCTCTATCCTTAGGTGTCAAAGATGTAAATTTTCTTTTGTCTCCCATCATGTGTCGAGAACAACCACTATCTAGGAGCCATTTGTCCTTACTTATTGAAGCTTTTAGAACAACCTGCAAGGAGCACCTCAAATAGTTCCTAAGTGGTACCCAGTCTAAGTGGGTCCAATCTTGTTAGTCGGGACAATTTTAGTTTTTTTTTAAACCCAAACTTGTCTATAGTTAGATATTTTAGCAAAACATCTATGAATAGTATGCCCTACAACATTACATTTAAAACATATAACAAGATGCTTGGTTATAGAAAAGAATTTGTGAAAACGTTTTTGTTTAAGATTTTTCTGAAATCCAATATCGACTTTATCAAAAATTCCACGTGAACTTCCCAGAAGTATTTTCAAGTTATTTTTACGGCCAGTGAATTTGAGAACAATTGAATGTAAATCTATCAACTTGGATTTCAATTCATTGTTTTCAAATTCGTAGTTCATCACTTGCTTGTTTAATGTATTAATTGTACTTTGAAGGGTATTTATTTTAGAACACTGATTTTTACAATCATGAGGAAGTTCTTGATAAACATCAAATAATTCATCAAAATCTAAAGGACAATATCTTGAACATTTAGTTACCTCACTACTAGTGGCCATTAATGCAAACATGGACATATCTTCACTATTTGATTTTTTCGAGCTACTTGATTCAGTATCATCCCAAGTAGCCTTCATGGATTTATTCTTACTCTTCTTTTCTCTCTTATTTTCTTTCTTCTTCTTTTCCTTTTCTTTATTTTTCTTCGATTTGGGACAATCATTTTGAAAGTGACCGGTCTTATGGCAATTGTAACATTCCACTTTAGTCATGTTGAGGTTTCTTCTCCTGCGTAATGTGCGTCGAGTCATTCTTCTAAAATTCTTTGTGAGAAGCGCCACATCTTTCTCATGCTCACTGTCAAGACTTTCATCATCACTGTCATCATATTCTTCAATTTTCTGTGCTTTTATATCCAAGAATTTTCTCTTGCTATTTCCGGTGTCATCCTCATATCCTTTAATCTCCGCTTTATGAGTCATCAAGTTTCCTATGAGATCATCAATTTCGTATTTTCTAAGATCTTTAGCTTCCTCAATTGTCATCACGTTTGACTCCCATATTTTTGTTAAAGATCTTAGGACCTTTTGAACTCTATCCTCCATGGAGTAGGGCTTTCCAAGTTGACCCAAGTGATTGCAAATGTTGTTGAAGCGAGTATACATCTCATGAATCATTTCAGTTTCTTCCATTCTGAACAATTCAAAATTTCTCATAAGAGCGTTGATTTTTGATTGCTTCATTTGACTTGTCCGTTCGTCGGTCACTTGTAACTTATCCCACATCTCCTTTGCATATTTACAACCTGAAACTCTAGAATATTCATTAGCATGTAAAGAGAAAAATAGAATGTTAATAGTCTGAGAGTTTATAGAGAGTTTCTTCTTATCAGATGTAGTTAGTTGTTCCTTCTTCTTCTCAACCCCGTTTTCCATTGGAACAAATAGACCATCCTCGATTGCTAGCCGTACATCATAAATTATAGCCTGAAAGAAGACTATCATTCTATCTTTCCAGAATGAATAACTTTCACCTTCAAACAATGGTGGTCGGTGCATAGACTACCCCTCAGCTAATGTGCCTATTATGTGAGCCATGTGATCTTTGTTAGCTAAATGTGTCGAGCAAAACCAACTATGATGTCAATTATTGGCCCAGTGAACTACTCAAGAGAGTGGTGAATTGCATAGATAAAAAATTATTAGAGAAAAAATACTTTAATAATCTAAATAATTAATTTTTATCCTAAATTAATTATTATCTTTATATCACAGCGGAAATATAAAATCAACTAGGTGCACTCCAATTAACAAAAATAAATAATATAAAGATAGCAGCACACCAGAAATTTATACTGGTTCACCCAGCTACTCTTGGCTAATCCAGTCCTTCGAGTCCTACAGAGAGTCGCACCCACTAAACTCAAAATTCCTTCAAAGGTAGGAACCAAACTCTCATAAAGATTCTTTTATAGGCTCAGAATCAATCTTTACAAATTCATTTTCACAGGCTTCGAATTAACCTCTACTTTTATAAGCTCAAAAATAACCTAATTCTTTTTTAAACTAAGGCTAAAGAATCAAAACCTCACAAACACTCTAAATATCGTTTTACCCTGTAAGGATTAAACCGTTACAAAATTGCTCACAAATCAATTCAATTCAGAAAAAATTACTACTTCAATCTCTTTACAGGAAGAGTTTGAAATCGGCTACCGTTAGAATAAATACTCCAACTAGTATTTAATCTATCACTCAACCCACCAATTACAAATTAATAAGTGATTTTTCTCACTCGGAGATTCTACCATCCCAGATAAATTAGAACTCAATTAATATCCCAAAACTAGTGATAGAAAAGCGAGATATTCAAAATATGATTTTAAACAAAAAAATGGATAGCACGTAATTGAGTATGTAATCAGATTTATTCAAGAAATTGTTTCAAAAATATTTTTCGATAAAAAATCAGAAAACATTTTCTAAAGATCAAATTCCAAATATAATCAAGCAATATTAAATAAAAAGTAATTTGAAAAGATCTCACCCAGAATCCACTAAAAGAATAATTATATCAATGTCACTTCAGATTCGGTAGTAGCAATGATCCACAGTAAACAATTCTCAAGAATAACTCTTAGAAAAGCTCTCACAATTCACGATATGATTTCTCTTAGAAAATACCAGTATAATACTCTTCATCTCTCTCTTTAATATGAAAAATACAGGTCTATATAAATGGGAATAAAATAAGCTCTCTAACGGCTAGTTCTCAGTTGTTATGACACTTAATTGCTCTTATAAACCCCTTATATAATTAAGACTTCATCCTGATTCAAATCACTTAATTATAGCTTTTAAACTTCTCAATTAAGTCCCCCAAATATTTCTCAATCACAAATAAATAGGATAGAAGAAGTACATGTACCAAATTGAGAAATATTCAAACTCAATGAACCAAATCTATAGGAGTATCATAATATATGTTGCATATCTCAAATAACATTAAATCCTTAATATATCTCGTGAATCTTAACCATAAAATGTTTAATAATGGCTACTTTTAGAATAAAATCGAGAATTCCACAAAAGCCTGAAACAGTGCCATAAGTCGACTTACCAATAATCACCGGTCCACCGCTCGATTCAGGATGTAGCCAAGCCAAAAACCTATCGCCCTTCGATCGATCTATCTGTCGACCTAGAGATTCAGAGAGTTCTATTTCTGATCACAGGTTGACCGCTCTATCAACTTATCGATACAGAGAGTTCATATTTAAGCATAGGTCGACCTAACTATCGATCGTGAGATACAGAGACTTTTCCTTTTATGCTCCGGTCGACTTACTAATGCTGGAACACTTCTCTCAATTCATTTTTCATCCATTTTCATTGATGTTTTCGCCCTTTTAACCGATTTCTTTTCTCGATTAGCTCTACTAAATACTTAAATTCAATTTTAATCAATTATTAATATTTCTTTTTCAATTACACATAGGAGCAAATAATTTAACTAATTAGGATCCTATAAAAAACACACATATTTATAAAAATCTTTTTGTGTCGTGTATGATACTAATTGGGATATTAAGAGTTGAAATTCAACCTGAGTTGTTTTCCCTAAGTTTTTTAAATTATTCAACCTATTAATCCTCCATCATCTTTGTCATGATATCTTCATCATTTAGAACTAATAAACTTAAACACTTAATCAAACTATTAGTTCCACCAAAAACATCAACCTTTAATTATCCATCAAAATCTTAGGATTAACATATAATAAAATTCTGCACACATATTTTCCTACTAGTCATAGAATCATTTCACCTCATGATCGGGAGTTACGACAGTACCGTAACCTGTACAACTATGCCATCTAAGGTGGTTGTCAATGTTAGGGTCATTCAATATCTCCAATGATAGGGACAACCACCTGCAAGATTTGCACTCCTGCCAAGTCAACATATATCCACCCTGCAAGATTTGCTTGACAAGTAACAACAAATATCCACCCTGCAGGACTTGCCTGACAGATAATGATAAATATCCACCCTGCAGGACTTGCCTGACAGATAACAACAAATATCCACTCTACAGGTCTTGCTTACCAGGTAATCCATATCTCGCAGGACATGCTCTCCTGATGAGAAGACAACTATGGCATAGCAGGATAATAAAAATATTTTTTTTCACCTTTAAAATTTTTCTTGATCCATTTAGCATCATAAAACTATCCGGTTTCAACAGCCCTTTTTTTTTTCAATGTACTACGAAAATATAATTTAATAATTTATATAGTAGGCAGTAAACACCTTTAAATTAATACTTCCAATTTAACAATAAATCCTATGGTCCATAACTAACACGACACTAACCTAGTCTCACTTTACTTTCTATAGGTAAGTTGTATTCATCAAATGCTCTCTAAGATGTTAATATGTTCAAATTGAAACTGTAATGACCAAAGTAAAATTTTGGTCAAACTTCGAGGATACAAAGTGCCTAAACACATTTTATTTTTATTTTTTTCCCTTTCAATGTAATGAATGTTTGGCTACTAGAAATTGGAGCCTCAAAATTTGGAATTAGGAACAAAACCTAAGGTATAAAGTGCAAAAACGTAACTTTGTTTTTTAGCCTAATGGCAATCAAGTTTCTTAATAAAATTATAAGTTGAACAACTCTGATAATGTACTTTCCATTTATGTGTGTGTGTGTATATATATATCAACAACAACAACAATAGTGAATTGTCTCATACCTCAAAATAAGACCAGTTGAAGAAGAGAACTAATCATATAATGCACAAAAATAGAAATATAAATAAGGCAATATTCTCACCAATTAGAAAATGTTATTCAATAATGAGTTTTACGGAAAGCAAGCTCAAATCCATGAAAATAACATATTGATTCCTTTCATATTGCAAGGAGTTAGAATTTGTGCGTTAGAGACAAACGCTTCTCTATTTCAAAAAGTTAGTCTACACTCAATTGTGCATCATATAGAACCATAGATATTTTAGTTGTGTATCTTGTCTAGGGTAAATCAATAAAAAATTATTATTTTTAAGTATTATCATTTGAGTAATGGGTACCATAACCCAAGCCTAGAGCGGTCGCAAACCTGCTCTGATACCACTTTTAACGGCCCGATTCCCTAGGGCCGCCACGCAATTTCTCATATTGGAGAATTTAACTGAAACCGAATCACCAATATTTTTATTCTATACAATCGGATAAATTTTATAAACAACAACAATAATTTTAGTTGTCGATTTTACAATGGTAACTAATAAATATAAAAATTACAATTTAAATACAACCCAATAACCAATAATTTATTCTAAATTAATCTGAGAAATTTTACAAACAATGGCGACATTCACAAATAGCAAATTGATTGATTCAATTTTTACACCGGTAAATAATAAATTCAACTATTACAAATTAATTAGAAATTCAGCTGAAATTCCTGTCGCTGCATTATTTTTAAATACTTGAATAAATTCCTGGCGCCGGTCAATTTAATACTAATGTTTAAATTTGTAATTACGGCGATAATGATAATTATCTATTTAAATTTTACAATATGACGACAATAAATAATCAATAATTCATTTTATAAAATATTTTAATTTATAATACGGCGGTAATAATTATAATTATCGAATTTACACGTTAAATTTAAATAAGTTTATTTATATAAATTCCAAGTAATTTGTATAAATATTTGTTTTCATCCATGGGAGAAATAATAGCAACAAATAATTTGGAAACCGGCTTATTCATTATTCATTACAAATTATGAAATAATAATTTAATTATTGCAATTTAAAATTGGAATAGCACTATAATAATAACGAGTGGTATTGCATAAATATATTGTGTTATTCCAAGTAATAAACTTAACACCAAATCCGAATTTAACCATTATAATTATTATAAATATAAAATTCAAATCCAAAAAAATAAAATAAAAAATTGTTTTCGTTTTGTTCTCACCGGGCCTGCAATCAAAACTGTAGGGCTGTGAGCCAACGCTCAGTAGAAGTCCAACCCATCTAATACATGTATTTAATTTATACAACAAATAAAACACATTGGCAAAATTTTCACATAATCATAATCATTTTATTCAAAGTAACAGTTGTAATTCGACAACAAAAACAACACAAATCTCACAATAAAAAAATTAAATACATATATTAAAAGAGTTAGAAGTTCTACCTGAAATTCGAAGCCGGAATTTGAATCGGAATATCCAAAATATATAATATCATCCCTATTTTTTATTTTTTTTTGTCTCGTGTGTATATACATGGGTATTCCCTTTTTTTCCTCCCCTGATCCATCAACCTATATATATATATATGATCCTTACTTAACATCTAAGGAACTTTTATATTTATTATTATAACTAATGCCTTGTACACGTGTAACATATAACTGTAGCAAGCCAAATGATCGAACCCTTCGCTATTATTATTATTATTATTATTATTATTATTATAACAACACATATACGTGTTAATCGTATATATATATATATATATATATATATATATATATATATATATATATACGTCTTGATATTAATATGTTGTCTTCATCATATGAAGACAACACATCTTAATGTATATTATTATTTTTATTATTTACACAAATATTCCCCTTAGAGTAAAGAAAATATTAATTATACCCCAAAACTCTTACAAGTATATTTTAAATAACACATTAGTACCAAAACTTCTAAAATCAATTTAAAATAAACATTTAACTCCCAAAAATTCTCAAATATTATTTATACCATAAATTTACAAAACAATCCGAAAATATTAAACTTTTATTAAAGTAATATTTTTAAAAATATAAATTTTCGGGGTATTACCGGTATAATTCCTAGAAGGACATGACTTTGGACTTCAGCAAGTCAGCTCCCCAGGTTGTTATATTTAGGTGACTTGAAGAATTTTCAACTCCAACTCCAACTCAGCAACTCCACCTCAGCAAGAGGATCGACATGTCACCTGATTGGACCATACTCGAGGTGTTGACTAATTTGGGACACCAACAATTTGATGTCGTTTGTGGGAAGCACACAATAAATCTTCTTTTGATCATCAGCTCCCTAAAAAACTAAGACTTGATAATTACAAGGTCTGGTAAGATAATCAGGTAGAAAAATCAACTTCTTATGGTGGATAGCAACCTGAACGGTCAACTCTCCAGAGATATGTCGGAGGTTCCGAGGGCTTACCCCTCAACTCCCACTAACGAGGATAACTACCCCCCCAAGATTAAGCAGGGCCATTTACCACGCTCTCTAGGGATTTTGCAGGATAGACCTCAGGAGTTGTAAAGGCATGTCCAATTGATCACCTTGAGCACTAGATAGTCGAGTTCAAGTTGTGTAGATAGTTCATCCTCGCGACCCTACCGCTTCTCCCCGTCCAGGAGGGACTAGCTCTTTAGACCTCAAGGCCCGAGGAATGACCCCAAGACAACGATACTTGTATGGCATCTTCGAAGGGGTACGCGCCAGGGTACCGCCCTCTGCCTCGCGACCACAAGTCTACAGGACTGGAGAAGGCCCTCTCGACTACGTTACTCTTTTGTGAAGGCATAGTATTATAAACCAACCAGGGTTACCCTTGGGCTTAGCTCCAAACCACATAGCAAGGACCGACTTAAGGGCTTCTCGTGGGTAAGGGGCCGGTGCTTATTTGCCATCTTCGGGATATCATGGCATCCGAGCAGTGGCCAACCATGCACGAGAAGTGCTCAAGAGGAAATCCATCATAGAACATCATCTTACCAATATAAAAATACTCCTGCAAGAGATACAAACTTGGGGCAAAATAGCTGAGCTCCCTATTGGGGTGAGGTTTCCTTTCGTGGATAAGGTCTTGAGTGAGGTAGTGCCTAGACATTTTGTACACCCCAGATTAACCTCTATGACAAAACCCATCTGTCGTTCTACCTCTGCTGTCCGAATACCAAGGGGAAGACCCTTAGGCATTCATCCAGGCTTCGTCATGTCGGGCTTGTGGTGAGCTCAGCATTCTGTTCTCTTTCCAAACATCCAAGATGAAGAGCTCTTCGTCACAGCAATCTAGATCTACAAATATTTGTGGAAATTTCCTTGGAAATGACCAAGTGTTAAGTTCTACCACGACTGAGAACATGCCACGGAGAAGTGCAACTTAAATGCAGAGCCGAGCAGCCTTCTGTTACACTAGAGACAGGGATGAGGTTCCCTTCAGCCTGTCTCCAAGCAAGGTTCAAATGCGAAGATGACCAGCCCTCTGTCCTACTAAAGGTAGAGACGAATGCCTTCAGCTTATCTCCAAGAAAAGCCCAATGTCAAAGACAAGCAACCCTCTGTCCTACCAAAAGTAGAGACGATGCCCTCCATCCTATCTCTAAACAAGGCTCAGAGTCAGACAAAAGTAGCCCTCCGTCCTACTAGAGGTAGATACAAGTGCCCCCTAGCCCATCTCTAAGTGAGGCTCAATGATAGAGATAAGTAGCTGAAAGGTGTAAAATAATTATGTATTTTCAAATCAGTTTTGTTAGTTTTCGTGTACGTTTATAGTTATTTTTATGTGTTTTAATATGTTTTTATTCTTTATGCATTAAAACAGGTGTGTGGGGTGAAAAGGTATGAAATCGAAGCGAAAACGATGTAATCGAACAAAAGCGGACGAAGTTACGGCGAATAAATGAGCAAGGAGGCAACATTGTAAAAGAAACCCACCGCCTAGGCATCCAGACCTCCACCTAGGCTATGAAGATTGTTGAGAACATTTCCAAGTCCACTGCCTACTTCTTCGCCTAGGCAGTCATCAAACCTACAAAGCCGGTATAGGTGCTGTAACTTCAAGGCTATTTTGGACTATGATTCAATATGATTTTGGAAACACTCAAAACATGTAAGTTGTAGATATTTTTCTTAGCTTTCCATAGGTTTTTGAATCACTTCAATCGGAGTTCGGATTAAAGTCAAAACAAAATTGCAAACCTGTAGTAACTTCGCCTAGGAGAAAATCCGGCAGAAAGTTTGTCACACCCCACCTCGGACTCCCGTCACCATGGGGCCGGCGTGACGTCGACATGACATCACCTAACTGACTAAACAACCACAATATGAAAAATATACAAACAAATTATCTATACTACATATACATAATTCCAACTGATAGGGACACACCATCCCAAATATAAGAAGAACCAAATGAATCCCACGAATCTCACTTATATTCATCTTTTACACCTCGTCTCAAAATTTTCTCTCAAATTACTCCATCGCATGACCTGCATAACTCTATTTAGTGCCAGTAGGGGACCGACCGACTCCTAGCTATTTCACCTATGAGTGTATTGCCTTCTTAGTAAAAATATTTTTAAAATAATAAATCATTCTACAATATCTAAATGGATTAAGTATAAGTATATATAAACAACACGTAACGAGTAAAATTCTCTATAATATAAGCAATGAAAATAAACCAATAAATATAAGTTCCATTCCAACCTATCTAGTAAAATAATACCAATCACCATAATAACTAATAAATCACTCAATATAAGTAAAACATCACATCTCAAACACGCATCTCAAACCACCACTCCACCACAACACACACTGGCTAGTCATAGTGATCGTTTTAACCTCACGATCGGGAGTTTGCAACGGTACCGTACCATCCGTAGGATATATCTTCCTATGAACATCCATCACTCCACCGAAGCGGATAATCATTACGCAGTATAAACGTCTAACATCACTCTGCCGAAGCAGATAAACATCACTTCGCCGAAGCAGATAACATCACTCCGCCGAAGCGGATAACATCATTCTACTGAAACAGATAAATACTATGGCATCGTGAAATCAAATGCAGCATCATCGAATCCTAACTCAGTAAATATCATCTACTCAACATCCTCAAATCACCACGTCTATCTCCTTTCCTCAAAATCCACTTTTAAATCCAAAAAAAAAATCATATTTCACACACTTTTTTAAAAAAAAAAAAACGTCTGATTTTATCAAAACCACTTTTCTACCCTTTATTTTTTAGAAAACCAGACATTTTTAGAAAAACATAGATGTTTTCTATTTTTTTTAAAAACACCGTCTGATTTCACCAAATCCAACAAAAAATCATTTTCAACTTCATTTCGAAAACCATCGAAATCTTCCAAAAATCCAGTTTACCAACTCACCCAAATCCTGCTTGATCCATATCATTTATAGATTCACACAGTTTAAGTAAACACATATATACATAGAAAAAAAGGTTGGCAAGAAGACAGTACACTCACCGGATGCTCCGTACCCAAAAGCCTTTACCGACTATTCTCTACCGCGCTCCGGTGTCTGCAAACCTATTTGCGACATGGCCTAAATTAATATTTTAGGTAAAAATAACCTAATCATGTCATATGGACCCTAGGTTCCATAATTTCCTATTTCCTAATTATTTTATTATGAAGGATATTTATTTTGTCCATCTCGCCTCGTTTATATTTATTGTACCAATTTTTTTCAGATTTGCGATTATTAACATATTATTACAATTACTAGAATTACTATTACGATTGCGAAATTGATAATGCTAATACTTTAGTTTAACGAAAATAATAATCGATTTAGGTTTCCTCTCCTCCGAATCGTTACTATTTTATGTATACGTTATTAAAATAAATTAATTGTAACATAATTATTACGATTTCAAGAATTGTAACGCTAAATAAAATTTAATTTAACGAAAATTAATAATCGATTGAAATTTCACCTATTTTCGAATCGTTTGGTGGCCACGATAGGGGTTTTTATTTTTCCCAGGGTGGTTTCTGCAAATCCTCTCCCCCCTTTTTCCTTTTCTTCTTCCTTCTCTCTTTCTGTTTTGTTTCTGTTTAAAAACTTGCAACCGCCTACTCTGCTCTGATCGCCCATTCCGACTCACTTCTCCTGCCGGCCGTCTAAACGACACATCACACACCCAAACACACGCAGAACGACGGCTATGCACAACCTATTGCCAGAGCGAATAGCAACCACATCGAACAAACACCTCCACACTGAACCGCTCACACCGCCAGCGAACGGAATGCCCCTGACCAAGCTGATCAAATCAGCAGACGCACAAACTTCTCCTGCTGACCGTAAACACCCACACAGAGCAGCAGCTCGAAACAGAACACACCCTCTAGTGTAACCCACTTTCTCCCTCTCTAACTTACCACCGGTGACCAAAACCCACACCATCGGATCACCGGGAAACACACACATGCATGCTAACGAACGCACAAAATAGTTGAATAGAACAGCGACCACACACACCTCGACGCCGCACGCAACCCACCACTGGTGAACCCCATACAATCGGCGCTTGCACGATCACCGGCGAGTCTCTCTCTCTCTTCCTTTCTCTCTCTTTCTCTGGATTTCTCTCTTCGGTTCTGGACGTTTCTTGGGGGAATTTTGATCATTAATCTGTGCATTATATATATATATATATATATATATATATATATATATATATATATATATATGCATGAAACTAGTGGATTAAGGTTTGATCGTTCGGTTGCCACGTCCCCCGATCGCTCTGCTCCGTCTCCGGCACCGTGCACACACTCACTGTTGTATATATATATATATATATATATATATATATATTAAAATAAACTTTAGTTAAATTGCACTTTCCTTTCCCCTAACTTCTTTCAATCCTTATTTTAATCAATTCAACTTTTAAAAGTTTCTGAAATCATAATTTCATCCTTAATATTTTCAAATTTTGATTTTTACTTATCAACTTGAATCTCAAGTTTAAATTTATTGTTTCTAAATTTGCCAATTTGACCCCTAAAGGTTTGATTTGAATTTTAATTAATCCAATTCCACCCCGAATTTTCCTATGCTCTAGAATGAAATTATTAATGACGTACTTGGTAAGTCGGGGTCTTACAAATTTAACCGACCTAACTTCACCTAGGCGAATTTTTCTTCGCCTAAGCGAAATCCTCTATGCAGAATTGATATTTTGGAGATATTTTTTTTGGCCTATTTAAGCCCTTCTCTCCTCCTCTCTTCCCTCCTCTTGAGCCCCTAAGGCCTTAGGTCATATTTTAGGAGTAGGCTTAGGGATTTTTGAGGGAGAGCTCTCAACCCGAGGTGGAGGATGAAAATGGAAGCGATCGTTTGATGGTTCTAGTGCCAATTCTTCGGATATAGGCTAAGTCACTCGTTTCTTCTCTTTGTTTTCTTCATTTGGTAGTTGTTGAGCATGTTTAGCTCGTTTTACATTGTATAAACGGTTAGGACCATGATTTAAACATGGATTATAATAGGGATTAATGTATTATTTATGAAAACGTAGTTTTTGTTGAATTTGTGTTTCGTTTATGGTTGTTCCTTATAATTTCGATTGTGTTACTGTGTTTTCTATGATTATATGCTAGTTTAGATATATTAAGAATACAGGATTTGACACTCGGGAAAGGTAACCCCGGATTCGAACTAGGGTTAACACAACACAATAATCTAACGACCCAAGAGGGCATTAGAAAGTGTGCAATCGATGACGTTGAGACGAGACTCACGTAACCTAGAGTCGTTAAGACGTTGAGGGGGACTTTGACATTGACAGAAAGTCATGTATTCCCCTATCTTACACTCGGAAGAGGTGGCGATGGAATTTACGAACCGAGATTGTCGGATACGCCGAACACCGTTAATGTTAACTAAAACAAAATCAAACGCATTTAAGTAAATAAGGTTAATCCCTAGGCAATCTACTCCCCTAAAAAATCTCAAATTAGTATTTATAGTATAGTTAACTTAAGTAGTATTTTAGTTTAGTATTAGTATTAAATGAAATTCTATTTTTAGCGCCTAGATAAAATTAGGTTATGACAATCGTGATACTCGATAGTAATCTCAACCAATCCCTATGAATACAATACCCGACCAAAAGGTCCACTATACTAAAATTTGATCTGTACGTTTGCGGTAAAAGTGACAGCGCTTTATTTAGTGGCCACAAGTTTTTAGCGCCGTTGTCGGGGATTGGAAAGAGTGTTACTTTTGATATTGGGAGTAAATAACTTGATTTTAATCTAGGAATTTTTGTATTTAATTCTCGTTTGTAGTTTTGTTTTTGTTTCCGGTAGGATGCTTGAAGATGTTAAATCGACAGGTGCTCTTGCAGTTCGATCATTGAATATCTCGCCAATCTTGAGGGCAGGTGTCGAGCTGAGGACATTAAACCAAACACTTCTTGGGAGGCAACCTAGGGTCATAAATAAATTAGATCCATCTCCGTCAATTTGAGTCAGAGGCGAGATTATCTTGCCTCCCAGGTATGTGTTCTAAACCCCCGTCTTCAATATCATGCTATATACTGTCATTGGGATCGCTGACGGCTCATTTTGGACATCACCTGTGTTGAGTTGGTGGTGATGTGTTTTATGTTTTAGTATGTGTTTATCTTTTAGTTAAATTTTATTGTTTTTATTGTTTGCATGCTTGTTTAGGATTAGATTGTTTAGTTTAGTTGTTATTTTGTGCTACGTTTTGATGTCATCTGGGCATTTACCCGATGATGACTTTGTCCCCTAATTGTTTTGAGGTCTAGCGTAAAGCTCATTCATGTGTGATTTTGTGTGCTTAACGTATCGTCCTAGTAAAAGTTATTGTAGATCCTAAATGCACGAGCACGTAAACTCAATATAACACTATCTAATTGATTTAAAACCGATTATCCTTAACTCAATTTCATGACGATAGGGATTCTAGAACTTGATTTGGGGGAAATTCGAGGTGAAATCCTAGGCGAGGTTGTTTAGGAGATATGATTTAGGCATTCATTTGATCGTCTGAGCCTTTTAAGCTTACCTTGATAAATCATTATCCCTCGTTACCCTGTCGAAGCCTAAAACCCGTTTCAATTCTAAACACTTAACATATACCCTAGCCGATTGATTTTTGTCCAAACCTATATCGCCTAATTAAAGGCACAATGTGAGTGAATCAAGTTAACATTTAGCTACTTGATGTGAGCGGTTGGGTTTAGGCCAAAATTCTAATTGGTTCGGTATTTGCGTACTCTCTTGTCGTTTGTCATTTGTATTTTTGCACATTCTTAAAGTTGTAAGAATTTGAATACGTTTTGGAGTGTGTTACTTAATTATTTTTGCACACTACTAAAATTGAAGAAATTCGAATGAGTTTGGGGGTGTGTTAAAAAAAATCAATTTTTTTTGACATGACAAGTGAGTACGACATTCTTAAATGTATGTTCAGGGTTATTTCTAATTAAACTATGGGGTTTCGAGTGTGAGAGTGCCAAGCGATGTGCCTCGGGTAACGTTAAGTTAACGACATTAACCTATTTTCTATTCCAAAATACCCTTGGCCATTATTCCAAAATCGAACCGAGCCTTATTGATCTTCATGAACCTCTGAGCCTATATTAGTGGAGAATAGATCCCAAGTCAGGCATATGGATTCCCTATACCTTAAAGGTTTTAGTCATAATCTTTATTTAGGGATAATCTCATCTAATCAATGGATAGTCGTATATTTGAGTTTAATCAGACACACTTAAACAGGATCTAGAATGGTGCTTACTATTTTTGAACGTTGAAATTCTAGAACACCACATGGTGTGATTTATGCTTGAACTTGATAGGATTAGGGGCCAATGAGGGGAACATCTTTCGGCTAGTAGATGATATTCAAAACTTCCACATTTTTGTTTTTAGTGTTTCTCATTTGTAGTTTTTAATTTCGTGATTAGTTTTTAAATTTTCTTGTATTGTGTGGGTGTTTTGCTCAAGGACTAGCAAACTTCTGAGTTTGGGGGTATTTGATAGGTGTAAAATACTTATGTATTTCCAAATCGGTTTTGTTAGTTTTCGAGTACGTTTATAGTTATTTTTATGTGTTTTAATATGTTTTTATTCTTTTTGTATTAAAACATGTGCATGAGGTGAAAATGTATGAAATCAGAGCAAAACCGATCTGATCGAACTAAAGCGGACGAAGTTACAGTAGATAAATAAGCAAAGAAGCAACATTGTGAAATAATCCCACCGCCTAGGCATCCAGATCTCTGCCTAGGCTGTGAAGATTGCTAAGAACATTTCCAAGTCCACCGCCTACTTCTTCGCCTAGGCGGTCACTAAACCTACAAACCTAGTATAGGTGTTGTAACTTCAAGGCTATTGTGGACTACTATAAAATCCTATTTTGGAAACACTCAAAACATGGAAGTTGTAGATATTTTTCTTAGATTTCCATAGGTTTTTGAATCACCTCAATCGGAGTTCGTATAAAAAATTTATAGTTAAAACAAAATTGAAAACCTGTAGTAACTTTGCCTAGGCGAAAATCCGGCAAAAAGTTAACCAACCTAACTTCACCTAGGAGAATTTTTCTTCACCTCGGTGAAATCCTATTCACAGAATAGATATTTTGGAGATATTTTTTGGCCTATTTAAGCCATTCTATCCTCTTCTTGAGCCCCTGAGGCCTTAGGCCACATTTTAGGAGTAGGATTAGGGATTTTTGAGGAAGAGCTCTCAACCCGAGGTGGAGGATGAAGAGGGAAGCGATCGTTTGACTGTTCTAGCGTCAATTCTTCGGATATAGGCTAAGTCACTCGTTTCTTCTCTTTGTTTTCTTCATTTTGGTAGTTGTTGAGCATGTGTAGCTCGTTTTACATTGTATAAATGGTTAGGCTCATGAGTTAAACATGGATTGTAATAGGGATTAATGTATTATTTATGAAAATGTAGTTTTGGTTGAATTTGTGTTTCATGTATGGTTGTTCCTTATAATTTTGATTGTGTGCCATATTTTCTCTGATTATATGCTAGTTTAGATATATTGAGAATACGGGGTTTGATACTTGAGAGAGGTAACCCCGGATTCGGAATAGGGTTAATACAACATGACAATCTAACGACCCGAGAGGGCATTAGAAAGTGTGCAATCGATGATGTTGAGGCGAGACTCGCGTAACCTAGAGTCGTTAAGATGTTGAGGGGGACTTCGGCGTCGACACAAAGTCATGTATTCCCCCATCTTACACTCGGAAGAGATGGCGAGGGAGTTTACGAACCGAGATTGTCGAATACGCCGAACACCGTTAATGTTAACTAAAATGAAATCAAACGCATTTACGTAAATAAGGTTAATCCCTAGGCAATCTACTCCCCTAAACAATCTCAAATTAGTATTTATAGTATAGTTAACTTAATTAGTATTTTAGTTTAGTATTAATATTAAATTAATTCCATTTTTAGCACCTAGATAAAATTAGTTTGTGACAATCGCGATACTCGATAGTAATCTCAACCAATCCATGTGAATACGATACCCGACCAAAGGTCCACTATACTAGAACTTGATCCGTACGCTTGCAGTGAAAGTGGTAGCGCTTTATTTAGCGGGCACCAGTAGCCATCCATCCTACTAGAGGCGAATACAAGCGTCCTCCATCCTATTTACAACCACAACTCGATGGTGGAGCCAAGAAACCTTTTGCACCACCATAGACAAAGATAGAACACCATCAAAACTCAATAAGGGACCAACTATGGTATTATGATCAATCTCCAGAAAAAAATGACATTCGGACCCTTAGAGTCACAGATGATTTACCGCAATGGCATCCCAACCCTTAGACTCACGGATGATTATCCAAGAACGACATCCTAACCCTCAGAGTCAAAGATGATTCTCCTAGAATGGCATCCCGACACTTAGTGTCATGGGTGATTCTCCACAAGAAGCGACATCTCGGCACTCAGCATTGAGGGTGATAATCGGACCTTATCCACATGTTGATAGCCCATACCCAGGGAAAAACCAAGGTTATCCACCAAAGGCAGGGCTCTGAGGGCCTACGACTAAGTACCTCTCCTTGCCAATCGATTATAGGTCCAGTGTTTTGAAGGGGAATGTGCTACTACATGGATTAAATTGGGATAACCTAAAAGGGTTGAGGAATGAATCTGACTACGGAGAATCCACCGATGACTAGCCACAGGGGACCAACTATTGCGTTGCCCACCTAGGGACTGAGAAGACTAAGCACCATAGGAAACCCTTCTCCTAAGTCTGCGATATGATTTCCTTATAATCAACTCGTGTCCCAGACTGGGAAGGAGGGGAGGAGGCTAGTAGTCTATGATCCTGGACAGAAACGAGAATGTTCTTTTAAAATTTTACAACTTTGAAGACATTACCAATCAAAGATCATTTTTTTAAAAACGTCGGGTAGAAGGGATAGACTCTAAGGTACCATAGCTATATCACTCAGAAGCTCACATACTCAAGCACAGAAAAACAAGAATACACAAAAAATAACTTGCATTGATATGTTCAAAATGAGGTATACATGTGGCAGTCATCAGCCCACTATAAGTCGACAAGAAGAATAAGTGAAAAGAGACTACAACATCCTAAGTACTGAAGAAGTGACGGACCAAAGCTCAATCCTCCCTGCCCTCGTCCTAAAGGGTATCCGCGCGAGAAGAATGAGCATTAATCTCATCATCCTTAGTGCCTTCCTCTTCAGTACTATCCTTTTTGGCATATTCTTGTCCAGCACTTCTATACTCGGTGTCGTCCTACCGGTATGAGAATTCCATCTCTGTATGATCAGCAGTGAAATCAGGATACATGTGGTGAATGGCCTTTAGTGTGGCCAAGGTTTCTTCATCCAGAAAGTCATTAGCCATTCTCTTTTGGAGATCCTATATTAGGGGCCCTTTTTCCACTACTCTACCACCTCCAATCTAGTCTTTTCCCTGACCCGATTAGCAATGTCCCACCACTTCTACTCTCGGCCCTTAACACTCCACTTATAGTTGGCAAATTTGGTCTCGATCATGTCAACGAGGGACTGGAGATTCTAGCGATCAATATTGAGACTGAGGTTCTTGATCCAAATAGCATATAGCTTGATGCAGAGACTGGCCTCAATTTCGACATTATTTTTAACTGTGGATCGATAAGAATCTAACTCGGCGAGAAATTCGCTCTTCCAAAAAAACTGATTCACAGCCCATAAAACGAAAGATAGTATGTTGCTAAAACAAGTTGGGGAGAAAAGACAGAGGTCCAAAAAGTTAAAAAATATTTTCAAAGAATCTAAGTATTGAGAAAGAGCAAGGCACTTACAACCGTCAAGTCTCTTAAAACGTACCCGACAAGCTGCTCTAGGGCAGTACTGCCAATCTTCTTCCTGTTGGCTGGTAGCATCACTCAATCTAGGAACTCTGGCATCAACGCCAAGTTATCCAACAGGTGGGTTCCTACCGCCAAGTCAGTATTCCCAAATCCAAAGAAATCAGGACGGGGATCTAGAGAAAAAAAAAAAAAAAGCAACGTTCATCAACTTGGATGGATGTCTACTCTCATTTTTGCTTTGCTGAGCCAGCTCCCGAGTGAGTTGCTTTATCCTTTTGCGGAGTCATCAGCATGGGTTCTGGATCCTACGTGCTGAGACTGGAGTCCTTGGTCGTCACCACTAGGTGAGTCGGATGTTGGGGAGGTGGATCACGACCCTAAGAGTTTTATCCATGTGCGACAGTCGAGCTCCCAATGGTCCCAGCCTTCCTCTTAGAAGCAACCTTCCTTAGTAGAGGAGCATTGCCTAATCTTTCCAAGAGGTAACAATTTAGAATGTCGAGCCAAGTCATGAAAAATTAACGATCATAAAAAACTAACTTATTGTTCGTTGATCTCGACAGAAGCTCTACAGGAGGTAAAGATAAAGCTCAATAGAAGTAAATGTCATATAGAGTTGAACTCAGGAGATCATTCAATTAGTGAAAGGGTATCCTCAGGACCCTCTCTTTAAGCACAACAATTTCTGGACAGGAGTTGAGTAATCCTCCTCGTCAGAACTGAACTCTCTGTGTACTAGTGCGTTGTCCAACATCCTCGGTAGTAAGAGAGGCTTGCTCCGACATGTTGAAGCCTGAGCTGCTCCTAGTAAAGAAGAAGAAGATTCAGAGGTGGAGAGTTAGAAAACTAAAAAACTTTGAAAAATTCTAAGCGTTGAGATATCGGCGACCCTAGGGAACAAAGATTGACGATTGGAAATACGTCACTTAGAAAAATTTCATCTAGAGATCAATGATCAGAAATGTTTCATTTAGAAAAATGTTGTCCAGAGATCGTCGCTAAGAATTTTGCTTTATGGTCTCCGACTAAAGCTCTGCAAAAGGTGTCTAGCTCTCTGTTCTTTGGTTTTCGACTGGAGCTCTCTAGCGTTTGAGTTTTCTGCTCTGTTCTCCAACAAAAGCTTTACAAAACCCAGGCGATGGGTGGTTCAAGTGACAAGCATTGTAAGGTTGTACAAGTCTGAGTTTTGTGTCGTTCTGAGGTCAACAGTAAAAAAAGCACCACTCAGAGGATTGTCGCTCAGAGATCCCCGCTTAGAAGAGTGTCACTTATAGCTTACTCCTCAGAGATTGCCACTCAAAAAAAACGCCGCTCAGAGCCCAAGATTTGTTAACGGTTCAGAAAATGTCGTTCAAAATTCCCAGGGGGTCACCCATCCTTTTATTGCTCTCGCCCTAACACGCTTAATTGTGGAGTTCAGAAATCTATCGCCAAGAATTCCCAGGGGGTCACCCGTCCTTGTATTGATCTCGCCTAGGCATGCTTAACTGTGGAGTTCCAAAATCTATCGCCCAAAAATCTATTGTCCAGGAATCTGTCGGCCAGGATCTTGACCTCCGCAAGCCAGCAGCTTAACCTTCATGAGCCGAGAATCAAAAGCTTGACCTCCAGGAGTCTACCCTCTAAGAGTATGTCCTCCAAGGGTCTACTCTCAAGGGATGACTACCCAGGATTCTGCCTGTCAGAGGTTCACCCAGAATCTCTTTGCTCAAGATTGTTTGCTAATGGTTTGGAAAGCACCATTCAGAATTATGCCCATCAAAGGTTCACCCAAAATCTCTTCACTCAAGATTGTTTGTCAATGATTCGGATAGTGTCGTTCATAATTATGTTCGTTAGGGGTTCACCCAGAACTTATCCGATCAAGATCGTTTGCTAACGACTTGAAAAAATGCCGTTCAAAGTTCTACCCATCGAGGATTGTCGCCCAAAGTTTCTTCGCCTATAAGACATGTAACGACCCGATTTCCCAGGACCACCACTTGGTTTCTCCTATGGAGAATTATACCCCAAATATTTTACCATTTATAAATAAATTAGTATTACTATTAATTCAGCTTTGATACTACTTTGTAACGGCCCGATTTTCTATAGTCGCCATGCGGTTTCTCTATAACGAGAATTAACACTAAAACCTAATAATCAAGATTTCATTTTAAAAATTGTAAACAAAAATTACAAATAACGGTGATAATTATGACTATTCAATTCATCGATTCAATTTTACAACGATAAATAATAAATACAATTAGTTTAAATAGAAATTCCTATACATCCCCTTTATACTAGCGGCCGCAAATAAATTGCCAATATAATGATACTATAATGACAACTATACCATAAATGGGATATTTATATACCACATAAATGTGCAGTGTTTAAGTAATTCAATTACTTAAAATTATACCGCACAATTCATAAATGTGTGGTGTATCCACATAATTATGCCAATTATGTGAATTAAACCGATTGAATTGTGCGGTTTCTACCACATAAATGTGCAGTGTTTACGTAATTGAATTACAATGAGTTAAATCATAATTAAGTTACTCAATTCAAGAAAATAATTGAATTGTGCCGTTCAATTTATAATGACAACCAGAGTGTACCGTAAACTCACGGTATAATAAATTTATTTTCGGTCAAAAATAAACTTACTGTAGGAGAATTTACTCTGATAAATTTTACAAACTACGACGATAATTTGAATTATCAATTTATGGAGTCAATTTTATAATGGTAATTAATAAATAAAATTATTACAAATATTAAATACAAATTCAAATAAAATTTTCGGTGTCATTTCATTCTCACCGGTCTTACAATCAGAACTCTAAAGTTGTGAGTCAACGCTCAGTAGAATTTTAACTTCTCCAATACGTGTATCTATTCAAACCCCAAATAAACACATAAACACATATCTCGCATAATTTTTACATAATCATAATTATTTCATAAAAATTAACATAATAGTTCGTCCACAATAATAATATAAATCAGATTAAATACATATATTAAAAGAGTTAGAAATTCTACAAGAAATTCGAAACCGAAATCCGAACCAAAATCAATATTGTATAAATTTTATTTTCTCTTTTTTATTTCTTCTTCTTCTTTCTTTTCTTCTTTTTTTTTTTTTTTTTTTTTTTTTTTTTTTTTTTTTTTTTTTTTTTTTTTTTTTTTTTCAGGCCAAAAGTTACAGCAACAACCCAAATTATATATGCAATGTGTGTGTGTGTGTATATAGAGAAAGAGAAAAAAAAAAAAAAAAAAAAAAAGAGGCTATTGATAAACTTATTATTATTATAACTAAGCTTTAACTGCCTCATGAATTTAGTGTGTGTGTTTTTTTAATAAAGCTGCTTGTCAAGGTTTTGATCATTTTCCCCCCACAAAGATAAGCACAAATATATACTTTGTGACCATCATTTTTTTTCTTTCTATTTTTTCCTTTAATTCATAGCCACAAACATGTGACTTACATACTAAGATTAAAAAATTACATTTAACACTCCCTAATTATAAAGTAATTTATATTAGACCAAGTAAATATACATATCTCCCCAAAAATTATAAAAATATTTATTTATACTATAAATTTACAAAACAATCCCAAAAATACTAAACTTATATAAAATAATATTTTAAAAAATATAATTTTTTGGAATATTACAAGACGTGACGACTTAAAGACCACATAATTGAGAAAATTTACTGACACCCTAACAGCTATCTCTGCCTTGCTACAGAGCACATATTAGCCCTTTTCAACAAGGTCGTCCAGAATACGTGATGGTTTGAACTCCAAAAAATTGAGAAAATTTACTAACACCCGGCCATGCTATCTATGTCCGACAGTTGGTCACATGGTAGCCCTTGCCCAGAAGACGTGACAACTTGAACTCCAAAAAATTGAGAAAATTTACTAACGCCCTGACGTGCTATCTCTTCCTGGAAGCAAAGCATACAGTAGCCCTTTTCAAGAAATGTCACCTAGAAGACATGCCCACCTCCTAAGAAATCCGCTGACCTGGAGACTGGCATTGCAGGAATCAAAGTATGCCGGCCAAGAGGACCCACCTGGCCTCTGGTCAGTAGAGGGCTCTGGAGAACCGACTGAGGATGTTGTTTTTCGTATCTCGAAACCTCGGGGGCACTCATTCTAGTCAAAAGTTGGTACTCCTGACTATCTGGCTTCACTCGCTGCCCAAGGCTAGGGCCAACTGATAAGGGTGTTTTTAGGCGTCACCAGTCAGGACTAGGTCCCCCAACCACATGTCCACCATCTCCATGACGTTTACACATTTAGGAATCCAAAGTACCACGCAGGAGCATACGCCGACCAAGGCTCATTCCTTGGAATCTCTTTTGCACCTAGGAAGGCGTAGTGTGCTCCGTAGGGATGCTGCCACTCAAAACACTATGTCGTACCTCTAGATGGACAACTTCAGGGACTTAGCTATTTGTCTCGACCAGCACACCATTTCAGTCCGTTTCTACTCTAGAACTCAATGGATCTCCGAGCTCTTCCACCAGCTCACCTCCATAGGCCTGACAGAGGCTCGCGGGCTTCTCTTAACGGGACTGGAAGCCCAAGCCCAGTGATTATCTTCTAAATGCCCTAGATTATCGACTAAACACATAGTTTCTCCTAATTAACCGTGTTTAGGCCTGATTAAGTAAAACTAATCATCTCCAATGCCTATAAATACTAGGGGCTATGCAAGCCCGAGATAACCCTGAACGCTCAATCACTATTTACATACTTGATACGTTTCTGTAATATTTTCTCTCTAAGCTCTTACACTAATGTTGAAAGGTCTGCACTGGGACAAATCTAAGTCAAGTCTTGTGTAGGTACAACTCTCGGAAGGGCAGAACTCTGGACTTCAACAAGTCAATCCCTCAGGTTACCAAATACAGTTGACTCAAAGAATTTTTAACTCCAACTCCAACTCAGCAACTCCACTTCAGCAAGAAGACCCACATGTCACCTGACTGGACCATACTCGAGGTGTTGACCACTTTGAGACAACAACACATATTATTTCCTTAATTTAATTTTGATAAATTCAATATTTTTAGTATTATTAAATTCGATATCCATATATTATTTCTATAGATTTATATATATTGAAAAAAATATATTATCTTTCCTCAATTATTCAAAAAATGTAGGAAAAATTACCTAATAAGCCTAAAAGGTAATTACCTATTACCAATAAATGCCAATTAGTATATAATAAACGAAGAACTCTCATCCAGTAGTTTTCACAAACTGTTAGATCTCAGATTCAAAAATCTTCGGTTATCAGATTGTAGATTTTCCTTCCCAAGTTTATAAGCATTGAAAGTTTTTATATTCAACAATTTTTTTATTAAAATCAAAATAACTATTGTTGTATATATTTTTTTCATAGTCTAATTATATATTCAAATTTACCTAAATACGATCCACAAAAATATATCAAATTCACTATTTTTTTCATTAATTTCAGTTTTCACATTCATGTTACATTTAACATAATACTTCCTGAAATTGTAGTTTTCACATTTTATGTTACTTCTAAAATTTTCAATTTTCACGTGTTAAATTTAAGATCAAAATCACATTTATCATGTTACATTCAACACGCATATAATTTATTCTATTATCAACATTAATTAATGTTATTCTCTATTACATTGAATGTTATATTCAACATTCATAGGTATTGGCACAAAGAGTTACCCAAGGGCAGAGTGAATTCAGTAGTTACAAAAATTTAACAATCAAACACTTAAACACAAATAATTAATTTTTATAAATCAATTATTATCTTTATATGTGGCGGATATGTGTTTAATACTAAGTGTACACCCAAACACAAGATAAAAAATAAATCAATGCAGTACACAAGAATTTATCCTAATTCGGTCAAGTTAATATTGCCTACATCCAGTCCCCCGAGCTCCACAGAGATTTGCAATCCACTAAACCCTTGATTTTTTTTCCAAGTAGGAACCAAACCCTTACAATCTCGATTCTTTTCACAGACTCAGAATCAATCTTTATAATTATCCTTTTTACAGGCTCAGAAAGAACCTTATCTTTTTACCAGATTCAAGACTAACTTAATTCTATTACAGAAAGAATCCAAACCTAATACTTTTAATAGGCTAATGATAAAATCTACCACTTCCTCATACTTTACACTTATCCTTTTAACAAACTTAGGAAGAACCTTTATAATCACTTAATTATATTACCAGAAGAATCAAAAGCTAGTTTTTTTCAACAAAAATGAATAGCCTAACCTTTTTTCAGAACAAAAATCAAACCCTATTATTTTTCACAGGAAAAAGATCAAAACCTAATTACCCTGACTAGACACTATTCCAAACGTGTCTAATTCGCTCAAACTTACAAATGCAAAAAATGTAACTTTCTTCTCATAAGGAGCTTCTACCACCTCAATACAAATATACTCGATTAATGTCTCGAATAACTACTTCGTGATAGATACAATATGAGGCAATTAAAATTTGATGGACAAATAAAGTGAGTAGCACAAATTTAGCACATAATCAAATAAACAGACAAAAACCGTCTAAAAAGATTTTCAGACTTTTAAGTTCAAAACGATTTTTTAGCAATCCTAAATCAAACAATCAATATCAATATAAATATAACTTTAAAGCTAGTAATAAATCTTGGATGGATCTCGCCGGGGATACAAGGAAGATAATGATAATATCGCAATTAGAACATAAGTCTATAACGCCAAAGAGCAAGCGTTTTAGATCAAGAACTTGAATATAATCTCTCGTAGAAATATCAACAATAATATCACTATTATAAAAGTTCATAATTGATGTTCTTGATGTGTCAAAACTTAATCCCGCAGACCTTATTAAATAGACCTAGATTTAGCTCTCCAACGGTTAATTTTTCAAATATATGTCATAAAATGACATTCTAAACTCCATATAACATCACCTTTCATTATAGGTATGTTCCACTTACAAATACTCTTTAAAACTCTCATTTAAGTCCATAAAACTATTCTCAATTTAAAACCACAAGAATAGAAAGTATTAAATTATTTAAATTAAGAGAATCTCAAAATATATGGATCATATCAATAGGGATCACATAATAAGTTGTAATATCTAATACTAATATATAAAATTGGAAGGAGAGATAATGTTTTTATGGGGTTAGAGAATAGCTCTTTTAAGCTTTTTGGTGAATTCTTACAAATTTTTTATTTTTTATTTTATTTTTCTTATATATCAAATCAAATAATGAATGGTTTTGCTCAATTTTGTCTCCTTTTTTTAATTAATTTATTTTTTCTAATTAATGCACAAATATATGATTAATTCATTGTCCACATTTTAAATTATTTTAAAAAATAATTGTGATTTAAAAAATATTTTCACTCAAAAATAAAGTAGATATGATATAAATTAATTAAATTAGAATTTGTTGACTTGTAAAAATTGATAAAGTTAATCCAAATTTATGGCTATTTGTTTATCATTCTATAATATATTAGTGAAAGTCAATTTATAGAAACTATTATTTCACTTTTATAATTATTTATGTAATTTTTAATAGTATATCTACATTTAGTATTTATAGAACGTCATTACTTACTAAAATTTATGCATTCGCTCCCGGATTTGTTACCAAATGATATCTATGTGTTTCATACCTTACTATTAAGAATTTATTATAAGTTTTTTCAAAACCCACACAATGCGCAAGTCTAAACTTGCTTGAATTACATTCAAATTCCCCAAAAACCTCTCTTAGAATCATAAAAATGAATAGTTATGACAAAAACAACAAAACAACTGTTGATTTCATTGTAGCAGTCGGTTTGTAAAACCTAAGTTGTAGAACGTACGTCATAAATAGTCGTATCATAGAACATTAGAGAATTTTAGGGTAAAAATTTTATTGATAAAAACTGAAATCAAAAGTTGGAGGTCAAATTGGGAATTTAGAAACACAAAAATTTAAACTTGAGATTTAAATTGGTAATTAGAAATCAAAAGTAAAAATGTTAACGGCAAAATTATAATTTTGGAACTTTTTAAAATGGAAATTTACTGAAATAAAGATCCTAAAGGAATTGGAGGGAGGAAAGTGTAATTTAACTTTTATATATATATATATATAAACCCATGCGAACGACGGGTGATCCACTGGCCAGAGGAGGGGGCGATCGAGGGGCGACGTGGTGAGCTAAGGATCACTTTGATAACTAAAATCATGCAATAAAAACCCTCCCTCATGCAAAGAAATGAGGAAATCGAAGAAAAACTCGAGAAATTCTAGAGAGAGAGAGAGAACCGGAGCGGAGGGGTCGTCGGTTTTTCTTGAATCGACGTTCCTCCGGGAGCGTGGTCGTGTGGACATTGTAAACAATTCCAGGGAGAGAGAGAGAGATTGGTCTGGCTAGTGGTGTGGTTCGTCGACAGAGTGGCAGTGCGCGTTTTTAGCGTCACCGGTGAGCGGGAGTTGCGGATCGCCGTCCAACCATCGACAATCGTCGGGCTGGTGAGTATTTATGTGTATTTCCTCTAATTAATTGATAGATGTGTGCATGCATGAGCGTGACGAGCTGGGTCGGTAAGTTTCCGGCGGTGTGGGGTATGCTCGGTTTTTTTCTTCCGACAGCATGTGGGTTTGTGTGTGTGTGTTCTGATTTTTCCAACTAGTGTGTGAGTGTGCGTGTGTGTGAAATGTGTGTCGCGTCGACGAGAATCCAGCAAAGGAAAAAAAATCGAGACGGAGAGTGAGAGAGAGAGAGAGAGAGTGATCAACGGCGGTGGCGGTGGTGTGAGTTGGTTGCGGCAGCGGTGTGCCGCTGTGTGTGTGGGTCTCCGTCGGTAGGGGTCGTTGGTCCTGTGGCGTGCCGTCGGCATTGGCATGCAAGCGTAGTTGCATGCATGGGTGTATGTGTGTGTGTGTGTCGTAGGGTGTGTGAACAGTGATTGTTGGGTGTGCGATTGAGCTGGTGAGATGGCTGGGGATAGTGTCTGAGGGACGTCGTGGGTGGTGCAGGGGCGACAGGAGAATCGGCAAGGAGAGGGAGGCCACCGGCGGTCGGCAACCGTAGAGAGAGAGAGTGGCCGGCCGTCGGTCGAGAGAAGAACCAAAAAAAAAAAAAAAAAAGTATGGGAAATTGCACAATTAACCCCAACAAATGAAAAAAAATCCAAATCCTTTTCGCGACCCGTGAATGATTCGAAATGGATATCGTTTTCTGTTAAATTTATTCCAGTTTGGTTAAATTCAATCTTAACCTAAAAATCTTTATAACCAGAGTAATAAATTTAGGGTCATTCAGATTACAAGATTTCTCATGTAATAAATAACGGAACGAAATTATTAGAATAATAACAAATCCCATGGATAAAATATGGGAAATGGAAAAATGTGGAACTTAAGGCCTGCATTACATGACTAGGTGATTTTACATAAAATATTAACTTAGGCCCTATCATTTCTAGGTTCGCAGACGCCAACACCTCGGTAAGCTGTGGACGGTGAGGTTTTTGTAGCATCAAAAACGAGGTGAGTGTACTTCATTCTCGCCAAATTATTTGTATATATATATATACATGATGAAAATAGTTGTATTTAAATTAGATGCTTTTAAAAAAACATTATGTGGTGATTTGACGATGTTGATTAGACGATATTATTGTGTGATGTTGATCCGCTTCGGCAGAGTGATGTTAGACGTTTGTACTGCGCAGTGATTATCCGCTTCGGCGGAGTGATGGGTGTTTGTAGGAAGGCATATCTTACGGATAGTACGGTACTGTTGCAAACTCCCGATCGTGAGGTTAAAATAATCACTATGGCTAGCCAGTGTGTGTTGTGGTGGAGTGGTGGTTTGGGATGTGATGTTTTGTTTATATTTGGTGATATATTATTTATTTCAGATGATTGGTATGATATTTATACTGAATGGTTTTAAAAATGGAACTTAAATATACTACTTCATTTTTTTACTGCATATATGATACTTATGCGGAATCTATGTGTAAATATTGTTTTATCTAGAAGGTATTATTATTAAATAAGAATGATTTTATTAAGAAGGCAGTACACTTGCAGGTGAAATAGCTAGGAGTCGGTCCCCTACTAGCACGGGGTAGAGTCCGTCGATGATATAGCAAGGAAAAAAAGAATTCGGGAAGTGCTGCCTGAGGCGAACCTAGGAGAGGTTCATCGTTTGTTTTTTTTTCTTTTGTTGTTATTAAAGGGAATTCAGGGACGGGTGTGTCTCTGGTTAAGGAAGATATTTATGATCTGTATTTTGATGTTTGTATAATTATGAATGCATATTGTCGCTTTCTAGTTGGTTTGTCGCTTAGGTAATGTCGTGTCGACGTCACGCCGGCCCTACAAGTGACGGGTGTCCGGGGTGGGGTGTGACAATTTTGGTATCAGAGCCTAGGTTCTGTAGACTTGTCAATTGTCGTGCCCATAAAAAATCATGAGATGGGAAACGTGCCAGTCGTCTAGTCCGTAGGGGACTCTAAGATAAGGTGTTAATGGGTGCTTTTAATACTCGCGTAATAGTTAATTAACGTATATTAATTATTGGCATTTCTCTGGTTGACCTAGTTAGTTGTTGAATTGGATTTTATGACTGATAACAGGTATGAAAAGGAAAGGTGAAACCTCTGGGAGTGTGGGACCCCAGAGGCAAGCAGAACCCCCGAGGCAAGTGGAGCCTCAGGAACAGAAAGATAGGAAACAAGAAAGTTTGCAGATTGTGGGATCCCACACGCAGGGTGATAGGTTGCAAGGAAGCTTAGACACAGTCAAAAGAATTTTGCAGGCCGTTGCCCAGCTAACGGAGCAGCAAGCGAGGATTATGGAAAGTCAGAGGGCCCAAGGTGATCCCGCCACATCTCAGGTAGTACGATTGAAGAGGTTCAAGGAGTTAGACCCTCCGGCTTTCACCGGGACAGCGGGTCCAGCTGATGCGGAGAATTGGATCAGAGGCATGGGGCACGTATTCGAGGCGATGGGGATTGTCGACGATAGTCGAGTTCCCCTTGCCACTTTTCAGTTGAGGGAGGAAGCCGAGCATTGGTGGGAAGAAATGAAAAGGCTGATTACCGGTTCTGGTGAGGAGATCACATGGGACCGTTTCGTCACCGCGTTTAATGAGAAGTACTTTCCCGGGCAGCGTGGTCGTGTGGACATTGTAAACAATTCCAGGGAGAGAGAGAGATTGGTCTGGCCGGTGGCGTGGTTTGTCGACGGAGTGGCAGTGCCCATTTTTAGCGTCGCCGGTGAGCGGGAGTTGCGGATCGCCGTCCAACCATCGACGATCGTTGGGCTGGAAAGTATTTATGTGTATTTTCTCTAATTAATTGATAGATGTGTACATGCATGAGCGTGACGAGCTGGGTCGGTAAGTTTCCGGCGGTGTGAGGTGTGCTTGGTTTTCTTCTTTCGGCAGCATGTGGGTTTGTGTGTGTGTGTGTTCTGATTTTTCCAGCTAGTGTGTGCGAGTGTGTGTGTGTGTGTGAAATGTGTGTCGCGTCGACAAGAATCCAGGACTGTTGGGTGTGCGGTTGAGCTGGTGAGATGGTCGGGGGTGGCATGCATGAAGGTGTGTGTGTGTGTCGCAGGATGCGTGGGTGTGTGAACAGTGACTGTTGGGTGTGCGGTTGAGCTGGTGAGATGGTCGGGGGTGGTGTCTGAGGGACGTCGTGGGTGGTGCAGGGGCGACAGGAGAATCGGCAAGGAGGGGGAGGCCACCGGCGGTCGGCAACCGTAGAGAGATAGAGTGGCCGGCTGTCGGTCTGGAGAAGAACCAAAAAAAAAAAAGAGAGAAAAAAAAAAGAAGGGGAAATTGCACAATTAACCCCAACAAAAGGAAAAAATTCAAATTCAAATTCAAATCCTTTTCGCGACCCGTGAACGATTCGGAATGGATATTGTTTTCTGTTAAATTTATTCTAGTTTGGTTAAATTCAATCTTAACCTAAAAATCTTTGTAACCAGAGTAATAAATTTAGGGTCGTTCAGATTACAAGATTTCTTATGTAATAAATAATATAACGAAATTATTAGAATAATAACAAATCCCATGGATAAAATATGGGAAATGGAAAAATGTGGAACTTAAGGCTTGTATTACATGACTAGATGATTTTACATAAAATATTAACTTAGGCCCTATCATTTCTAGGTTCACAGACGCCAACACCTCGGTAAACTGTGGACGGTGAGGTTTTTGTAGCACTAGAAACGAGGTGAGTGTACTGCCTTCTTGCCAAATTATTTGTATATATATATATACATGATGGAAATGGTTGTATTTCAATTAGATGCTTTTAAAAAAAAATATGTGGTGATTTGACGATGTTAATTAGACGATATTATTGTGTGATGTTGATCTGCTTCGGCGGAGTGATGTTTATCCGCTTCGGCGGAGTGATGTTTATTTGCTTCGGCAGAGTGATTATCCACTTTGTCGGAGTGATGGGTGTTCATAGGAAGGTATATCATACAGATGGTACGGTACCGTTGCAAACTCCCCATCGTGAGGTTAAAACGATCACTGTGACTAACCAGTGTGTATTGTGGTGGAGTGGTGGTTTGGGATGTGATGTTTTGTTTATATTGGGTGATATATTATTTATTTCAGGTGATTGGTATGATATTTATACTGAATGGTTTTAAAAATGGAACTTAAATATACTACTTTATTTTTTTACTGCATATATGATGCTTATATGGAATCTATGTGTAAATGTTGTTTTATCTAGAAGGTATTATTATTAAATAAGAATGATTTTATTAAGAAGGCAGTACACTCGCAGGTGAAATGACTAGGAGTCGGTCCCCTACTGGCACGGGGTAGAGTCCGTCGATGGTATAGTAAGGAAAAAAAAATTCGGGAACCGCTGCCTGAGGAGAACCTAGGAGAGATTCATCGTTTGTTTTTTTTTTCTTTTGTTGTTATTAAAGGGAATTTAGGGACGGATGTGTCTCTGGTTAAGGAAGATGTTTATGACCTGTGTTTTGATGTTTGTATAATTATGAATGCATACCATCGCTTTCTAGTTGGTTTGTCGCTTAGGTAATGTCATGTCGACGTCACGCCGGCCCCACAGGTGATGGGTGTCCGGAGTGGGGTGTGACGTGGTTGACCGACCAAACTAGTCGGTTGATCGAATGGATCAGTGGGTTTATCTCTTTTTTACCCACTTCATCCAATGAACCATTCAATTGACCGACCCTAACCCGTCGATTGACCGAATTGATTAGAATGCTCACTTCCTTATCCATGTTAGCCACTATTTCAAACGGTTGACCAATTGCTTTTCTCAGTTGACCGATTGGATTAGTAGAACTCCATTTTAACTCTCAAAACTCACTGTTTTATTAAGTCGACTGACCACTTTTTCCGGTTAACCGAATTGACTCAAAAACACAATATTTTATACTTTAAAATATATTCTTCTTTTAGGTCAATTATCAAAATTATTTCACATAATGAGCACATAAAAATATTTTATTTTAGGATTTTAAACTTATCACTTATTATCGTGATACACGTAAGATTACTTCATTTCAAGTGTCGTGCGTGATTCTAAGTCGGGTTGTATTAAGAATATAAAAGTAAAGAATTATTTTCACCTAATTTTCTTCAATGTCGTACAAACTATTCCACATCTTCGTTATGTCTATCTTTCACCCTTTATGTTTTCTTCATCGATTGTTCTTCTTTAACAATTGCATGAAACTCTAAATTTGAAACACTCGATAAAGATATTAGTTCCACCAAAAATATCAATACTGAATTATTCATCCAAACCTTAGATTCAACAACAAGAAACACAGAATGTAGTGATGTTAATGTTATATATAATATCCACATGCATCTCAATTTAGAACTCCCAAAAAAAATTAACCGAATGTTACATTCAACATTTAGTGCCACATGAATTATAAGACATTACATGTAACATTTACATATGGTAGCGAATTTATCTGTCGCTACAATATCGCAAGTGTACGTGTCAAGTTTTAATAGTATACGAAATGAGTAAGGTTGTTTTATCTATAGAGATTGGTTTAAATTGTTGTTAAGTACCACAATTGTCGTAACCTAATTTTATTTAGAAGATCAATTTTTTGGATTTTTAAAACTAAAATAACTAAAACAAATATAAATATAAAAATAAAATTAAATATGGATTATCTATGCACAAATGTTCTAGGGGCTTAATTTCATCTCGTTATTCTCATGTTGTCCTATTAAGTAAATTATTAGCCAATTTCGTTTATTTAATAATTAAGGTCCTAGTGCTATTACTCTCTCACAACCTCTTCCGAGCTTTAAGTGAGAAAATATGTAATCACTTCAATACCGATATCCCTATTCCATATTTAGGTAAAAACATTCGTTATACCCGACCTTATAGATTACGCAAGCTTTGAATATCTCCCGATCTATTAAAACTCACGTTATATTTATCCTAAGTCCGAACTCGAAATTACCCCTCCCGAGTGTCAAATCCCAAGTTTTCAATTCATCCAAAATATCATGTGAAAGTATACCTTGGAAGCATTATAAAGATAAACACAATTGAATGACGATTCTAATTGATCAATTTAGAACTCGATTACCTCCCAGACTTACAAGATCCTAAATTCCCAACGTGAATACCTAGGTGTTGATTTCCTCCCGAACTCACAACAACCGAAAATATACACTTTCAATTCCGGTTACGAACTAAATCTTTCCCGAGTATGAAATTTGCAACCAAACATTGTCTAACTCATAGGCCACATGAATCAAACACATTAATCCTAATAGATGTATAAAATGGAATTAAATCTAACAATTAACAAAATATTCAAAACACAGTTCAAACAAGATTACGTCAAGCCCTAGATCCAGATATTAACTCAACATAGAACAATCCCAAACTAATCTTTTTAATAAATTCGTAAACGTAAACATGTTCGACACAAATATGTTCAACACAATATTACAAATACAAAATCAAATCAAGATTAGGGAGAAGAAAAAGGAAAAGAAAATCTTATAGTGAGTTTGAACTTCAAATCTTCAACTCCAAGCTTAGTTTTGTGCCTCCAATGGTGTTTTCCTCTCTAATTCCGCCTCAAATCCCCACACCATGGGGTGTTTTCCTCCCAAATCTTGCCCAAAAATCCCACACCTTTGTTTTCTCTCTCTAAAAATCGCCTCCCTTGGGTATGGAGGCTTAAAGGGGTATTTATAGGGGTCCAAAATTAGGATTTTCGGGCTTCCAAGTGATGCAGGCCAATGGGAGCACACTACAGCGTGTGTTTTTGCACGCTGCAGCGCGCTATGGGCAGTGCATGCTGCCAAAAACGTGCTGCAGCGCAATTTTGACAAATCCGACGTTGGTTCGTAGTTTGGCCGTAACTTTCTCGTCCGAACTCCGATTGAGGTGATTAAAAAGACTATGGAAAGCTAAGAAGTAGATCTACAATTTCAATATTTTGAGTGTTTCCAAAATTAGATTGAATTATGGTCAAAATTAACCTTGATGTTACAGTACCTGCATGCACTTTGCACAATTTCTCCCATTTATTTGTAATTGTACAAAACACAACAGAAACACATCAAACTAACAAAAAAGCTTGAAAATACACAAATATTTGAACCTAAAATACTTGATTTGTTAGTAAATAAATCACTCATCAACATGAAATACGATTCATATCTCCAAAAAAATTATTAATATCTCATTTTAAAGAGGACAACCCCCCAATGATTATTGTGTAAAAAAAAAAAATTCAACTATAGGTTCATGATAAAATCGCATGTTTCATGTTCAAGTCTTTTTATTGGAAATTATCATATTTATTTCCACGTTTTTAGGAGTAATAAAAACTAAAAGTAGTGTAAATAATATAATAGCTTATTAATGAGGGGTAAATTAGTCCGCGAATCCTTAAAAGTAGTGATAGATGCAAAATAAAACAAGTTGGTGTAATCCATAATTAAAACCTCAAAAATGGAGTGCTCGGTCACTGCTCCAAAAATGTTTTCTCTTTTCACAATTAGATATAAGATATATAAGGTTAAATATAAATACAGATTATATATTTATGGTATATATTTGATCAATTTGAATCATTCTTTATCTCTCGAGACAAAGAACGAGTGATATTTTTCTAGAGGGTTTATGTACGTCCTGTTTTATTATATAGACTAGTATATGACATATGCCTGAAGTCAGCTTAAAAAAAAAAAAACTAATTTAATATTATTTCTTCAATTTAATTTTTATAAATTTAATGTTTCAATATTATTACTAAACTTAATGTTCATATATTATTTATGTAATTTTTGTAAATTTAGTGTCAATAATTTTCTTATATTATATTTATTTTTTGTATTATTTTTTTAATTTAATTGTATTAATTTAATATTTCAGTATCATTACTAAATTTAATGTGCATATATTATTTGTATAATATTTGTAAATTTAATGTCTATAATTTGTGTATATTATATTTTTTATATTATTTATTCAATTTTATTTCTATAAATTTAATGTTTTAGTATTATTAGTAAATTTAATGTCCATAAACTATTTCTATAAATTTATATATATAGAAAAAAATATTCTCTCTTCTCAATTATACAAAAAAAGATAATATTCTCTCTCCTCTATTATATATAAGGTTAAATATAAATACAAATTATATATTTATGTTAATGTTTTTTGATCAATTTAGACAATTTTTTATCTTTGGAGACAAAGAACAATTGAAACTTATCCAGAGGGTTTATGTCCATCTTGTTTTATTATATACTTATATAGTATAAATTATACTATTATCCATTTAAGAAAAATCAAAATTCAAGTAGGCATTGATTGCTAATATTGTTGTTAAGTATGTTTTAAAATAAAAATAAATTAAATTAACAAAAACGTATTTTTATTTAAAAACATTAAAAGTGTATTTGGTAATGTCAAATAATATTTTGATATTATCCCAATAAGTAATATCTTAATTTGAAAGAAAAATATAAATGGTTAAAAAAGAGTCGGTGGAGAGGCATACTCCATCAATATCTGTCAATTCAATCGCTTATGAAAAAAAACTATTTTTCGCTCTACAAAACAGTAGTTCAAATCATGTTTTTATTTTATTTTAAATTATTTTTTAAAGTGAAAATTAAACAAACACTAATTTGATAATTAATTACTTTTTGATTAAAAAATAAAAATAAAATCGTTAACAAACTTTGTCTTACTTATTTTACCCATTGTAACTAGATTTCTCTTTATTCCTACATTATCCCTTATTGACTATAACTACCTGAGCCACCATGATTTTTGGGCTCTTTCACCTTCTCTCTTTTATCTGAACCCAACACCATCATGGTGATAACAGAAGAAGAAAAAGAAGAAGAAGAAGAAGAAGAAGAAGAAGAAGAAGAAGAAGATTATGCCTATGTTGCGCATGAATGTATTGCAAAATAAGCTATTCAGTTCAAGGCTAAGTATCAACCATGTCCAAGATGTTTCCATAAAAGTCCAGTTGTTACAAGTTGTTATTTCAGCAAGTGAATTAGTTTGTAACAAAAAAAATTCTCTATATTTAGCTTAGGCAATGTTTTATATACTCGGTATACTCCATAAATACCGTTGCTCTACATTGTATTGAATTACAGAAAACTTAATAAAAAAGTATTGTCTGTTCTTGCTATTTTGGGCTTATGAATACCATGATCATCTTCTTCTTTTTTTCTCTTGAACTCCTTCATTGTATAAGTATGGTAGCTTCTAACTAAATTCTATCAATATCAAATTGGATGCAACAAACTACATGATGTGACAATCAAAAATCATGAATGCATTGGACACAACAATCATCTTGATTTAGCTACTGGAAAGAAGCCATATCCATAATCTATGGTGACAAACATCGAATGTTTATCAACGAGAAATTTAGAGTGCACATAACGGATTATTGTGGACAACCCTCTGTACTAGATGACGAGTATGATTAAATTAAGACTTACATCATATCCAAGATGAAATCTTTCACTATTGATCAATGGAAAAAGATCTGACAAATTACAGAGAAATAAGGAGAAACTGCAATAGTATAGGAAGATGGGTAAGGAATTACATAGGAGGTTACAATGGAAATAATCAACAACATTAATGTAGACATGGCATTTTGACCACCTCGCAAAAATTTATGCTTTTTTTTATAGTTAACTTTTTTTTTATTTAACTTAGTTTTATTTTATTTTATTTCTAGAAAATACAACAAATAAAAAAATAAAGAAAATGAATAAATTTGAAATAAAGGAAATGGGGTAAAATTGAAAAAAGGAAAATAAGGGGAGTAAAAATGAAAAAGGAGAGAGAAAGAAAGAAAGGGGTGTGGGCCCCAATGTAGTCTACTGTTAACTCCTAACAACGCTAGAGGACCAAACAGTATCGACTTGGTGCACTTTGCTATCGGACACAGTGCATGTGGCATGGTTGGGGTAGTTGGCAAGGAAGGCACCAACTTGGTGCATGTCAGTGGATAGTGGCATTGTGGCACAACACCAGCAGGTGTTGGGCAGAGAGAAAGACCTCAGTGCAGTACCGAGACAAGGAGGCACAACGTAGGTGCAATGCTACATCGTGAACAGTGTCATATGCTCAGCATGGCAGACTATTGAGAACGACAGTGCATTGTGGTGCAGAAGATGCATACGGCATTGGGAAGTCGTTGGGCGCAACGACGCAATGAGATAGGACGTGGGCGCAACGACGCATTCTGGCCATGCAGCGACATGGTAAGACATTAGCGAATGTCAGTATGACTATGGGATGAGATGGCAAAGAGAGAGGATGTTGGCACGGTGCAAAAACGCTGGAATTGAGCTGAGCTCGTGGTGAGCTGATGGACTGGTAGTTACCAGACATGTGCAAGACATGTGGGTGCTATCTGGACAGTTTCGTATGGCTATTTTGGTTAGTTTTCAGACAGGAAAACTAACTCATATGGGTTGGACATGTGTCAGGACAGGTGTCGATTGTCTGCCTAGGCAATTGGGGTTGCTAACTGCTGATTTTCCCTATAAATTGTCATATTTTGTGTCTATTTTTAGTTAGTGAATGTATAGTGATGGATTTTATAGACCATTATTGTAATTGGTTTCTTGTAACCCGAGTTATATAATACGAGGTTGGGTTTTCCCATAAACATTGTTGTGCTGTTGTGAGGGTGTGTTTCTAGTACTGTGTTACAGTTTATACTCGGTTGTATAACATTAGAGGAACATGTGTGTTTTACATACAGTCGGTGTATTTCCTTTGCGTGGCAAGACATTCATGGGGCTACTAGTTATCGGTGCAACTAAGCCATTACTCGGTTATAATTTTTGTGGTAAAAATTTAACCGTATGATAGTAGGTATCAGAACAGGATGGCTCCTACATCGAGTGTGGGTAGTCGACTAGAAGCATTGGAAGACTACGTTGGTGCGCCACTGATGGGCAGTGAGGTAAACCTGTCTGTGCACAACACTAAACTGAAGGTCGACGTTGCGAATTTTTGAATCTCTTTTGAAGAATTCTGTACCGATATATCAGCAAAAATCAAGTCTTTTGCAGAGGACATGATTATGTTGACCAACGTTTTGAAAAACAACGTCAAAGGCATTGAGGAAGAAGTTGTTGTTTTGAAAAAGGCCATTGTTGGGCAGAGCACGTCACGAGACGAACCAGCACGGATGAAAGTGTCAGAGCCAATGGCATTTTCAGGTACACAGAAAGCCAAGGAGTTAGAGAACTTCCTTTGGGACATGGAGCAATATTTTTGGATTGCTCATGTTCCTCACGATGAACAAGTGTCCATATCGAGTATGTACATGGTTAGAGACGCAAAGCTATGGTGGTAAACGCGTATGGTAGACAGCACACATCCAATGGTAACGACATAGGTTGATTTGAAGAAAGAACTGAGGGAGAAGTTCTTATCGACAAACTCGAGTTGGGTGGCTCAAGATCAATTGCGGAGACTCAGGCACAAGTAGTCAGTGCATGAGTATGTGAAGGAGTTTACATCCCTACTGTTGGATGTGAAACATATATCGAAAGAGGACAAACTCTTCAAGTTTACCTCCGACTTGCAACCATAGGCGCAACTTGAATTGAGACAATAGGGCGTGCAAGACCTGCAGACTATCCTGGTGGCAGTAGATAGCCTGATCGACTACAACCTGATGAGAGATAGTAGTTGTTCTGACTGGAAGTCAGGTAGTAAATGCTTGGAGAAAATGAACGAGGGCACGAAGGAAGGGAAAAACAAAGGTGTGGAGGTCAATGTTTTTTATGGTCCCTATTCAAAATCACAACCGACGATGACTACGAGTGAGAGCCAAAGTCGTTTTATTTGTGACAGTCCACACCAGGCGAAGGACTATCCAAAGAAAGAGAAGCTAATGACACTGGTTCAGGAGAAATTAAACAATAAAGGCTCTGAACAGGAGATGGCATGCGTCGGTATAATGTTGTTGTTGGACAACAGACAAACCAAGGGTGGTCTGAAAATAGGTATGTAAAGAACCTAACTTGGGATGTAGGATTCAAAAAACTATCTTATGTCTCGTGTTGAAAAATAACCCAAGGTGGCTAGTTAACGGGTGTTTCCAAATGAGGTTGCTATGGTAGCAATGGGGCTGGTGGTCATTCCAGTTACGGATGGCATTCTGCGACGAACACGTTACAGGGAGCTGCAACAGACCGGTAGAAGTCTATGGGTAGATTGAAGAGACTATGGTAGACGCAATTAATAAACATATTACAACGAGTTGCAACAGGTAGAGACATGATTGCTGACAGATTGAGAAGACTATGGTAGAACGGGTGGCAACGGTATATGCCAAAATCAATGGATCATGCTGGGATCGATCCGACGAGGACGTCAGATTCTTTTGGTGGGGATGGTTTGTTAGCCCCTAATTACGTTGGAGGACCAAACAAAACCGACCGACTTGGTGCACTTTACTACTGGACATGGTGCATGTGGCACGGATGGGGTCGTTGGCAAGAAAGGCACCAATTTGGTACACATCAGTGGGCAGTGGCATTGTGGCACAACACTAGCGGGTGTTGGGCAGCGAGAAAGATCTCCATGCAGTACCTAGACAAGGCGGCACAACATAAGTACAACGCTATATTGTGAACAATGTCATATGCGCAGCATGGAAAACTATTGGTAACGACGGGGCATTTTGGTACAGAAGATGCATATAGCGTCGGGAAGTCGTTGGGCGCAATGACGCAATGAGACAGAACGTGGGCGCAACGTCGCATTCTGGTCAATCAGCGACATGGAAAGACATTGGCGAACGTCAGTATGACCATGGGATAAGATGGCAAAGAGACAGGCTGTTGGCACGGTGCAGAAAGGCTTAAATGGAACTGAGCTCGTGGTGAGCTGATGAACTGGTAGTTACCAGACATGTGCAAGACATATGGGTATTGTCTAGATAGTTTCATATGGCAATTTTGGTTAGTTTTCAGGTAGGAAAACTAAGTCCTGTGGGCTAGACACGTGTTGAGACAGGTGTCGCTTGTCTCCTTAGGCAGTTGGGGTTGTCAAATGCTGATTTTCCCTATAAATTGTCATGTTTTAGGTTTATTTTTAGTTAGTGAATGTATAGTGGTGGATTTTACAGACCATTGTTGCAGTTTGTTCCTTGTAACCGGAGTTATATAATACAAGGTTGGGTTTTTCCGTAAACATTTATTGTGCCGTTGCGTGGGTGCGTTTTTAGTATTTTGTTACAGTGCATTCTCTATTGTATAATGTTGCAGGAACGTGTGTGTTTTACATACCGTTGGTGTATTTCTGTTGTATGGAAGGACATTCACGGGGCTGCTAGTTGTCAGTGCAATTAGGTCATCACTCGGTTATAATTTTTGTGGTAAAAATTTAACTCTGTATGACATCCACCTAGCAAAAGATTAGAGAGAGATAGCCAAGAGAGAGAGAGAGAGAGAAAAGAATAAGAGAGAAAGAAAGAAAGAAAGAAAGAAAGAAACAAGAAGGGAAGGAGAGAGAATAGGAGAAAGAAAGCCGAAGAGAGAGAAAAAAAATAAAGTTGGGACCACTTTGTTCCAATCAAGAGAGAGAAAAAGGTCAAAATGATGGCGCCCCTCCTTGCTGTGAAAGTATATGTGTACACATGAGAAAAAGAGAAAAAAAAATAAAGTCAAGTGGGCTACTGCCATATGTCGGCTGCGGTGAGGCGATGAAGAGGGTGCATGTTTTACACTCACCCTGCATCCAGAACATTCCCTTTGGGTCTTTTTGTTTTTCGAATTTCACCATTTCCCTATCCAATTTGGACTGGGCTTCGGGGGCCAGACCAAATTCTTAGGGTTTTCTTGTATTTTTTACGCCCCATCTTTTCCTATAAATGGGGTCATCCTCCTCTTAGTTTATTTGATTTAGAAATTAAGAGGAGTTAACCCTAGAAGAGTGATTTTAAAGAACTTTTGAGAAGTCGTTTGCGAAAGAGAAAAAAATTGAGCATCAGGATTCTTAGCCTAGAACATGTATGTTTTTCATTTATCTCTAATTTTTCAACTTATTTTATTTTCTTCATAATTTAAATTCCTATAAGTTTTATTTCTTTTTATTGTCCGATGACTCGATGAAAATGCAGAAATGAGGTTCCCTATTCTCAATTTGAACCTTTGAGCGTTTAGACGAAAACACTCATATCTCTTTTTTTTTTTTTTTTTTCGTCACAATTCATAAAAGAAAAAATTAAAATGAAAATAAGTCGTCGATGATCCAATGAAAATGCCGAGATGGATTTCTCATGTTTAAACTTAATCCCCGTGCGTTAGATGAATGATGTTTTTATTATTTATTTTTCTGTACTTTCTTTATTTTATTTTTATTCTCGTTAAAAAAAATATAAAAAAAAAATAGTAAAATCTTAGTTTGTGGTAATTAATCCTTATGAACCTTAAGATAAATCCGACGATTCGATAAAATGTAGGAGAGTTTTCTATGACCTCGTTTTCATTCTCCAACTAGAGTGGAATTTAAAAACAATTGGTTTTAAGAAATCTCTTCCCTCGATAAACCTTTTCGTGGGATTTCGCTTAAGTTTTTAAAAGATTAGTTCCAACAAATTTATTTTCACAATCCTCCCTCGATTTTCATATCCATAGAATTTGAGAGAATTTTCAAATCGTGATTTTGTTAAATTAATTAGGCAAACTTAAAATAGACATTATTTGTGCTCATGTTGCATATTTATTTCGTGTATCATTTGGATGGCATGTTTATGACACTTTTACCATTTATATTTTTTTTTATTACATATAGTTTTTTAGACTTTATAATCCATGTTTATTTCTTATATCATTGAGATGACATGTTTAGGACACTTTCACCAGTTACACTTTTTGTTTTATATTTCATTACATATGATAAAGATATTCATTAGTTTAATTGTAGGAAATCAATTATATTAATTAGTTACCTTATTTAGAGATTTTACTTTTCTATATATATAATTAACTAGATTAATTGTAGAAAATCAATTACATTAATCAGTTACATTTTCTAGAATAGTAACCTTTTCTAGAGATTTAACTTTTAATTAGAGATTGTATATATACATTTCTATTGAATGAAATTACATATTCCATATTCTATCAATCTTATTATGGTCTACAGAGTAAGGTGTTCCTGAACCTCTCACCTTCTTCCTCATGAAAACCCTAAACATTTATCTCCTTTGCTACAGCAATCGCAGCTTCTCTCTCCCCATTCCTTGCTATAGCAACCATTCCATTGTCGTCTACACAATTGAAGATGTCCTTGTAAATGAACCAAGCTTTTTCTCCTTAAGACTTGCGGCTATTGATTCACATAACTTTTCCACTATTTCTTCAGCCATATTCTTGGTCATAAGCCTATCCTTGAGAGCTTTGAAATTCGGTTCTAAGTCTACCTTGTCCAAATTTGCTTTTCTAGAAACACTCCGGAACATAGGGGAAAACCACCTTTTTTTTTTTTGGCATAGTCTTTGCTATCCTTAACCATTTTCTCACTTTCTTCACTTTCACTTTCGCTGCCGATTATCTCTCCCTTTCTCCTAAATCAAAAATCCGTTTCCCTAAGGATTTTTAGAAAACCCATTAAAGAAAAAGTGAAGGAGGAAAAGGTTATGAGAAATTATTTCCCTCCATCCTTAAGCTATCGTCGTCTGCCTCGCCTCAACCTATCGCCGTCTCCTCTTCCTCACAACAAAACCCCTAGCCACTGTTATCAAACACCCCCAACCACTACTCTAAGTCTCTCAAATCCCCAAGATTACTCTCTCTCTCCCAATGTCTACAAATTTGAGAAATAACCCATCTATTTTATCCTGAAATTGCAGAAACTACCCCACTAGTTTCTATTCAGCCTTTATTTTATTATTTTTTGTTGTATTTTGTTTTCTCTTCATATATACAAAAAAAAAAAAAAAAAAAGAAAAAGAAAGGGAAAAAAAAAAGAGAAGAAGAAGAAGAAAATAGTAGTTTCCCTAGCCACTCCAATTATGTCTACCGAGAACATCGCCATAGCCATACATAATAACCATGAACCCACACATCCCCTTGTAGCCATCAACACGCACAACACAGTAAAGTTGACACCAACGAATTATATCTCCTCGAAATTTCAAATTGAATCCATACTCTTTGGCTATGATTTACTCAAGTTTGTAGATGGCACCTACCCATCCCCAACCCTATTTTTACAAGACAATACCACAACCAACCCCGAAAACATCATGTGGTTCCATCAAAACCGCCTTTCAACCACGTGCTAATGTTACAATAAATGACAACTCCAACGGCTCAAATTGGCTCCTTGATAGTGGTGCATCCCACCATGTTACCATTGACCTAAGTAATCTCTCCATTCATACTCCTTATTCTGGGGCTGACGATGTCATTGGCCATGGCATAGGTCTCCCTATTTTGCATACTGGTTCTACATCTCTACACACTCCCTCACATACCTTCTCACTAGATAATGTGCTTTGTGTTCCTACCATGCATTAAAATCTTATTTCTATTTCTCAATTTTGTAAATCTAACAATACATCCATCGAATTCTTACCCTATTCTTTTCTTGTGAAGGATCTTTGAACGGGGAAAACACTTTCTCAAGGTTAAACTAAGGATGGTGTGTATGAATGGCCGGTCAGTTCTATCAAGTCCTTTCCATTGGTAGCTTTCTCCAACGTCAATACCACTTTGTCCGAGTGGCATCATCACTTAGGTCACCCATCAGTGTCAATTATTAGGCATATTATCTATGCTTTTTAATTAGAAGTCACAAGTCCGTCATCTCTAAATTTAAATTGTAATGCATGCCAGTGCAATAAAAGTCACAAGTTTCCTTTCTCCATTTCCACTCTTCTTTCACATTCTCCACTTGAAATAATATTCTCTAATGTGTGGACTTCTCCCATGCATTCCATTGATGATTTCAAATATTATGTTATTTTTGTTGATCATTTTACAAAATATATATGGCTTTATCTACTTAAAAGAAAATCTGATGTTTATGACGTTTTTGTTAGCATTAAATCACTGGTGGAAAACTACTTCAATTGAAAAATCATCATGTTTTATTCTAATAATGGGGGGGAATATCACGCACTTTCATCATATCTTAGTTCTAGTGGGATATCTCACTTAACCTCACCTTTACATACTCCTAAACACAACGGGTATTCTGAACGTCCTAATCGTCATATAGTTGAAACAGGCTTATCACTCCTCTCACATGCTTCCATGTCTTTGGCATACTGTTCATATGAATTTTCTACTATTGTTTATATCATTAATTGGCTACCTACTCCCACACTCCAACTTCTATCACCGCATACCAACCTCTTTGGCACACCACCCAACTACTCCAAACTTCGAAGTTTTGGTTATCTATGTCAACCTTGGTTGCGTTCATATTCATCTCAGAAACTATCTCCCCGTTCCACCCCTTGTGTGTTTCTTGGCTCCTCCTCCACCCAAAGTGTCTATCTTTGCCTTGATCCCATAACCCCCCGTCTCTACACATCTCATCATGTCAAATTCGTTGAGTCGATTATGCCCTTCAAAACTATTCAACCCGATCTTCCTCGTCCTACCTCTTCCACGTCCTATGTCTGGTTCCTTTCTGAGTCATTGTCTTCGGCCACTATCACACCATCTGTCACTCTAAAACCTATCCCTCAGGAAAATTCCACTCAAGACACAACAACTATAACCACCACAATCATTCTCCCATCTCAAAACACCTCTCTCCCACCAAACCCAAGACTCAGCGTCGCGGCTCCACCTTCACCACACCACAACACCCAGTAGCCACCCCAAACCCTACCCTCTGAACCCAACTCTCCCATAACCCAATCTTTATACCCCCCAAACCTGACACCCATTCCTCCTCCACATCAAGGTATAGTTACTCGATTCAAAAATAATATCCACAAGCCAATCCAAAAACTCAATATCACTACACAACTTTCCACCAACCCTGATCTTTAACCTTTTACAGTGACCCACACCATCAAAGATCCTAAATAGCTTTAGGCCATATTTGAGAAGTATGATGATCTTGTTCAAAACGGGACATGGGACCTTGTTCCATCTCATCCATCCCAAAATTTCATTGGTTGCAAGTGGATTTTTCGAACTAAACATTTATCTTATGGTTTTGTTGACAAGTACAAAGCACGTTTAGTTGCCAAGGGGTTCCACCAACGCTCGGTGTTGAATACCATGACACCTTCAGTCCTGTTGTCAAACCAACAATAATACAACTTGTTCTCTCTATTATCGTCACTTGTGGTTCGTCACTATGGCAATTTGATGTCAATAATGCATTTCTCCAAGGCTCTCTCTAAGGATGACTTTATGGTGCAACCACAAGGATTCCTTGACAAGGATCATCCTCATCATGTCTGTAAACTGCTAAAAGTAATATATAGTCTAAAACAAACCCCCCGTGCATGGTACCATGAGCTATGCCAATTTCTCTTCACCTCAGACTTCAAAAACTCTCATGCAGACATATCATTATTTGTATACAATGCTTCAGGCATCATGATATATCTCTCGGTCTACGTTAATGACATCATTATCATAGGTAACAATGATGTTGTGGTACAAAAGTTCATTAATCTTCTTTCCAACAGATTATCCCTCAAGGACCTTGGTCCACTTTCATATTTCCTTGGAGTTGAAGTCATTTCACATCCGCAGGGCATCTTTCTTTCTCAGCAACGATATATACATAATCTCCTTACTAGCACTCACATGTCTGATGTAAAGTCTGTGTCTACGCCACTTGCCACCACTCCAACTCTTACTCTTCACTCTGGCTCATCCCTATCTGATCCAACAGAATACAAAGTTATTGTTGGCAGTCTCCAATACTTATCACTCACACACCCGGATATTGCTTACACGATCAATAAGTTATCACAATTCATGCACTGCCCCAAGACTAATCTTTAGAATGCAGCAAAACGTCTACTATGGTATCTCAGTGGTACTATTACTCATGGTAGTGTTCTCTACCGTAACTCACCATTGTCACTTCATACATTTTAGGATATAGACTGGGCAGGAAACAAGGATGACTTTACCTCCACAAGTGCCTATCTCATCTACATCGGTTGCAATTCAATCTCATGGAGTTCAAAGAAACAAATGATGGTGGCTTGTTCTTCTACCGAGGCTGAGTACCAAGTTGTTGCTACCACTATTGCTGAAATTCGCTGGATTTGTTCTCTACTCACTGAGCTTCTTGTTTCTCTACATCAACAACCGGTTATCTACTGTGACAACGTTGGTGCAACAAATCTATACTCAAATCCGATTTTCCATTCTTGCATGAAATATGTTGTTCTTGACTATTACTTCATTCATGAACAAGTTCAAGGGGGCTCCCTTCGAGTTGCCTATGTTTCCTCTGCTAATCAACTAGCTGATGTGCTTACCAAACCTCTTTCCCGCTCGCGCTTCCAACAATTAGCGAACAAGATTGGAATCACCTCACGGTGCTCCATCTTACGGGGGCATGATAAAGATATTCATTAGATTAATTAGATTAATTGTAAAAAAATCAATTACATTAATTAGTTACCTTTTCTAGAGATTTCACTTTTAATGAGAGATTGTATATATACATTTCTATTGAATGAAATTACATATATCATATTCTATCAATCTTATTAGCATACAGTTTTTTTTTAAATTCATAATTCATACTATTTCTTCTCCTTTAGTCATCCGATGGTCCGATGAAATCGCCGAGATAGGTTTCTCGTGCTTAAACTTAATCCCTGAGCGTTAGGTGACTGATGTTTCTATCATTTATTTTTCTTTATTTTCTTTAGTTTATTTTTATTCTCGTTAAAAGAAATATAAAATATAAAAATCCAAAAAAAATAATAAAATCTTAGTTTGTGGGAATTAATCCTTACGAACCTTAAGATAAATCTGACGATTCCATAAATCGTGGGAGAGTTTTATGTGACCTCGTTTATATTCCCCAACTAGAGTGGAATTTAGAGACTCACCATTCATGTAGCGACGTAGTCTCCCAGGGCTGTCACTCAATTTCTTCTAAAGAAAAATAAAACTAAAAGTCTGCAATAAATATTTTCAAACCTATAAATCTGATAATTTAACCAACTATGCCAATAATTATAATTATCAATTAATTGCATTAATTTCACAATCTTAAACACCAAATACGATTATTATAAAATTGAAACCCAAATGCGAGAACAATAATTAAAATCACTACAAAAATTAAATATAAACCAAATATAATTCAAAATTTTACATAGAAGATATTACACTCACATTTAAACCGATCCTTTAATTCAACGACCTATCCTATGGTTAGTAATACTCATTGAGTCTACAGAATCTATAGCTTAAGATCTGGTACCATTTGTAATGACCTGATTTCCCAAGGCCGTCATTCTGTTTCTCCTAAAGAGAAATAAAACTAAAAGTCTACAATAAATATTTCTATACCTATAAATCTAATAATTCAACAAACTATACTGATAGTTATAATTATCAATTAATCGCTTAAATTTTACAATCTTAAACACTAAATATGATTATTATAAAATTTAAACATAAATACGATAACAATAATTAAAATCATTATAAGATTAAATATAAACAAAATATAATTTGAAACTTTATATAGAAAATAATACACTCACCTTTAAACTGATCTTTTAATTCAACGATATATCCTATAGTCCACTACTACCTCAATACTCCTAATAATCACACCACACTTCAACCTTACTGATCTACCGTGGATATTGGAAAATGAGAGGAGAAACCGAGAGAATAGGAAAACACGGTTTGGTTTTCTCCCTCTCAAAATCCTCAAGATTCGTTCATTTTAGGAAAAAAAAATAGTTTCTGAGGATTTCTAGGCACCGATTTTAAAAACATTCTCTTGGCCCAGTGGAATACCCAAGAGAGGGAAAGAATTGGGTAATTAAAAATATCAAAGAAAAAATAACACTTCAAAAATCAAACAATTAATTTTATCATAAAATTAATTACTATCTTTATAGTAGCGGATAAGTGTAATAAGCTCTAGATGCATACCCAAATAACACAAGATAAAATAAAAGAAATAAACAATGCAATACACACTGATATATCCTGGTTCACTAAACTACTCTTGATTAATCCAGTCCTCCGAGTCCACAGAGATTCGCACCTACTAAACTCAAGCTCCTTTTAAAGGTAGGAACCAAACCCTCACACTGATTCTTTTACAGGCTCAAAATCAACCTTTACAAAATCTTTTTCATAGGCTAAGGCAGAGCCTCTACTTTTAACAGATTAAAGAATAACCTAATTCTTTTTAACACTAAGGCAAAAGAATCAAAACCTCACCAACACTTCAAATATCCTTTTACCCAGTAAGAATTGAACTGTTATAAAATTCACTCAAAAAAAAAATTATATCCACGAAGAATTACTACCCCAATCTCTTTACAAGAAGAAACTGAAACCGGGTAAACCGGGTACCCTTTGATTAAATATGCCCAACAATATTTAATCCGTCACACTACTCACTAATATAAGTTGATAAGCAGATTATCTCACTCGGAACTTCTACTAACCCAGATAAATTATAACTTGATTAATATCCTAAGTCTAATGATAGAAAAGTGTGAAATTGAAAATCTGATTTTAAACAAAATATGGGTAGCAAATAATTGAGCACGTAATCAGATTCAAGAAATTGTTTATAAAATAATTTCTTAAATAAAAATCAGAAACAATTTCTAAAGATCAATTTCCAACAATTAAACAAGCAATGCACAAATAGAAAGTATTTGTAAAGATCTCACCCGAAATCTACAGAAAAAATAAATAGAGTGATGATACTTCAGATCCAGTAGCAGCAAAGATTACTAGCAATGATTCTCAAGATCGTCTTTTAGAATAACTCTCACAAAATCTTAGAAAGATAACTCTTAGAACAGCACAATATGATTTTATCTCTTTAAGCTCATTTCTCTTGATTAATCATATATAAAAAAATGCAGGTCTATATATATAGGAAATAAATAAGCTCTCTAATGGCTAGTTCCCATGTGTCATGACATTTAAATGCTCTCTTAAACCCCGTATATTATTATGATTTCATTTTGGTTCAATTCACTTAATAAATGGCTTTTAAATCTTTCAATTGAGTCTCCCAAATATTTCTCAATCTCAATTAAATAGAATAGAAACAATTTTATATACCAAATTGAGAAACATTAAAATTTAATTAATCAACTTAATAGGATTTAAATAATGGATGAAGTATATCTTAAATATCATATCATCTCTTAAATCTCTTACAAATCCAAACCAAAAATGGCTACTTTTAGATATAAATTCGGAATCCTCATTATCTTGAAACAGAGCCCTCAATCGACTACTAAATTCAGGAAGTAGCCAAGCCAAAGTTGTTACGTTCATCGGTCAACCTATCTGTCGACTTGAAAATTCAGAGAGTTCGATTTACCTTCACCGGTCGACCTACCTGTCGACACTTAGAGATATAGAGAGTTCATCTTCCCTTCACCGATCGACTTACCTGTGCATTTGGAGATACAGAAAGTTTCACTTGTTTGGTCTGGTGGACTTACCAGTCGAATTATGCATGCTGGATCTCTTTTCTGAACTCGTTTTTCACTCAATCTTATTTACATTTTCGCCTCTTTAACCATTTTCTTTTCTAAATAAGCTCTACTAACTTCTTAAATTCCATTTTAGTCAATTATAAATATTTATTTCCAAATACATATAGGAGCAAAAAATTTCATCTTATCAAAACACACATAATCATAAAAACATTTTCGTATCGTGTGTGATCCTAATCAGGATATTAAGAGTTGAAATTAACCTGAGTTGTTTTCCCTAATTTCTCCAAACCCTTAAACCTTGATCATCTTTATCATTATCATTTAGCATCCATTCATAACTTGTCAATATATCTTCATCATTAGAATTTAATTAACTGAAACACTCAATTAAACCATTAGTTCCACCAAAAACATCAATATTTAATTATTCATCAAAATCTTAGGATCAATAATCACCCCCTTTTTATGATGATAATTAACTTTGATGTTTTCTTCAAAATAATAATATAACCACACTCCCCTTGAATCCGAGAACGGGTTTTATAACTCATTTAAGCATAGGAATAAATATATTAAAAAATGATCAACAAAGCACAAATATAAAAATAAACTCCCTCTTTAGATATTCAATAAAATATCAACTAATTCTCCCCCTTTGTGATTTTCAAAAATAAAATTTAGGGAGGAAAGAACACATATGATAATTATAGACAATCATCGTTATGCCTAGCCGTACCAAATACATCATTCTAAGCATGCAATCTCCCCTTTATAATTGTAAATGAGCAAATTCATGCATTAGAGAATAAACTTAATGCAATTAAAAGATTTCAACAATATAGCATGCAATCATATAATTTCAGTTTTAATTAATCTATCAGTATTAGCTAACAATAAAATTCCACTTAAACATATAATCAAGGTTATGAGCAATTCAAATCAAATAAATCATCCTTTATCATTTAATTCACCTCAACATAAAATATCATGCATCAAGAAGCAAAAAAAAATTCATCTCAATCCAACTTATTTGTATAAAATAATCTTACTAAGATGTATATGCAACAAGTCATAACCACAACTTAGTGGGAATTCAAACACTTAAGTCATTTTTCAAAAACGCGTAACATGTTTCAAAATCAAACACATGATAACTACTCTAGATAAGCACATTATAAAAAACATGTTCATATACTTTAACTAAATATAATTTCCATAATTACCATATAATATTTCTAAGGCAACAAATAAACACATCATTGAAAATAGGTCTTAGAAACCATCACCAACTTACCTATTTAGCAAGTTAAGCACCTCCCTCTTTAACAAATTTAATGAATTTAAAATACGGAGGGTTAGGATTACTTTTTCTATCTTTTGGGATAACTTTGCCCTTTACCTCATTTATATCGATGATTGATTTGAGTGCGCAATTCTTCTTTACTTGTCTGTATCCTCTCAACCTTTGATTTTTTTCATTTGATTTATTGATGATTCTCTTTACATGTATCGCTTGTGGCTTCCTAGTGATATCCCATCTTAGATTTTGTATAACTTTTCTCTTTGCACATTTCTCTTGTGGCTTCTTTGCAACTTCACATTTTGTCTTTGATGCATCTTTTAACTTTGTATGAGTCGTTTGTGAATCTTCGGTGACTTCATGTCTTAGCTTTGATATAACTTCTTTGTTTGCTGCTTCAAGTCTACTTCCGACATTATATAATTATGCACAAGACATTTCAATAGTTCTCTTCGGTATTCATTTCATTTTGAATCCGTCCTTATTAGACATAAACTTAAGGTTCTGAATCGGACATGATACTTTAAAATGCCCAACCCTATTACAATAATTATATCTCAAATCCAATTTATCATGGAAAGCACGAGATGTAAAACAAGAATAATTTCTAACAATAGCCACATAATTATCACTGGCTTGTGATAAAGGATGAGACGATGATGTTTATCCACTTTGCCTAGAAAAATCATTTTCTAAATCTCTCGAAATAGACTTAAGGTCAGATTTTGATTTTTCAAAAAATTTCTTAAGTAAATCAATTTTAGAAACAAGATTTGACCTTTGTCTGGAAATCATGTCAAAATTATTTATAAAACTCTATTTTCATTTTTAAGAGAATCCACTTTAGAGAGCAAATTATTAATTTCAGAAATAACGTCCGAAAACTCTTTTATACCACAATAATCATCCAAATGCACTTTAGATTTTCGAACACTTTCTCCACCATTTTCAAAACCATCAATTTTTCTTTTTAAACACAAGCTCTCTTTAGCAAAAAGTAGTACGGAAGAAGGTAATTTTTTCATAACAATATGAACATTTTCATTATTATCATCTCCATTACTACCACTAAAATCACAAGAATCATAAATCACATTATCATATAAGGATCTATCACCATCAAGAGAAGATATACAAAAAAAAAAATTATCCGTGGTGTGTGCACGTGACCGGTTTAGCTAGGATGTTAAGCCTAACGAGCTAAAACCAGCTCTGATACCAATTGTTGGCCCAGTGGAATACCCAAGAGGGTGGTGAATTGGGTAATTAAAAAATATCAGCGAAAAAATAACACTTCAAAAATCAAACAATTAATTTTATCATAAAATTAATTATTATCTTTATAGTAACGGATAAGTGTAACAAGCTCTAGATGCACACCCAGACAACACAAGAAAAAATAAAAGAAATAAGCAATGCAGTACACACCGATATATTCTGGTTCACCAAACTACTCTTGGTTAATCCAATCCTCTGAGTCCCACGGATATTCACACCTACTAAACTCAAGATCCCTTTAAAGGTAAGAACTAAACCCTCACACCGATTCTTTTACAGGTTCAGAATCAACCTCTACAAAATCATTTTCACAGGCTAAGATAGAACCTCTACTTTTTACAGGTTAAAGAATAACCTCATTTATTTTAACAATAAGGTAAAAGAATCAAAACCTCACCAACACTCCAAATATCTTTTTACCCGGTAAGGATTGAACCGTTATAAAATTCATTCAAAAAACAATTCTATCCAGGAAGAATTACTACCTCAGTCTCTTTACAAGAAGTGATTGAAATCGGCTACCCTTTGATTAAATACCCCCAATAGTATTTAATTTGTCACACTACTCACTAATATAAATTGATAAGCATATTATCTCACTCGGAGCTTCTACCACCCCAGATAAATTATAACTCGATTAATATCCCAAGTCTAGTGATAGAAAAGTGTGAGATTGAAAATCTGATTTTAAATAAAATATGGGTAGCAAATAATTGGGCACGTAATCAGATTCAAGAAATTGTTTATAAAATAATTTCATAAATAAAAATCAGAAACAATTTCTGAAGATCAATTTCCAACAATTAAACAAGCAATGCACAAATAGAAAGTAGTTAGAAAGATCTCACTCGAAATCCATAGAAAAAATAAATAGAGCGATGATACTTCAGATCCGGTAGCAGCAAAGATTACTAGCAATGATTCTCAAGATCGTCTCTTAGAATAACTCTCACAAAATCTCAGAAAGATCACTCTTAGAATAGCACAATATGATCTTATCTCTTTAAGCTCACTTCTCTTGATTAATCATATATAAAAAATGTAGGTCTATATATATAGGAAATAAATAAACTCTTTAACGGCTAGTTCTCATGTGTCATGAAATTTAAATACTCTCTTAGACCCCGCATATCATTATGACTTCATTTTTGTTCAATTCACTTAATAAATGGCTTTTAAATCTTTTAATAAAGTCCCCCAAATATTTCTCAATCTCAATTAAATAGAATAGAAACAATTTTATGTACCAAATTGAAAAATATTAAAATTTAATGAACCAACTTAATAGGATTTAAATAATAGGTGAAGCGTATCTTAAATATCATAAGATCCCTTAAATCTCTCACAAATCCCAACAAAAAATGGCTACTTTTAGATATGAATTCAGAATCATCATTATCCCTAAACAGCGCCCTCAGTCGACCGGTTAGTCGACTGCTAGATTCAGGAAGTAGCCAAGCCAAAGTTGTTGCGTTCATCGGTCAACCTATCTGTCGACTTGGAGATTCAGAGAGTTCTATTTACCTTCACCGGTCGACCTACCTATCGGCTTAGAGATACAGAGAGTTCATCTTCTCTTCACTGGTCAACTTACTTGTTCACTTAGAGACACAGAGAGTTTCAAATGTTTGGTCTGGTCGACTTACCATTCAACTTATACATACTGGATCTCTTTTCTGAACTCATTTTTAACTCATTTCTTTTTTACATTTTCGCCCCTTTAACCATTTTTTTTTCTAAATAAACTCCACTAACTTCTTAAATTCCATTTTAATCAATTATAAATATTTATTTCCAAATACACATAGGAGCAAATAATTTCATCTTATCAAAACACACATAATTATAAAATCATTTTTGTGTCGTGTGTGATCCTAATCGGGATATTAAGAGTTGAAATTAACCTGCGTTATTTTTCCTAATTTCTTTAAACTCTTAAACTTTCATCATCTTTGTCATCATCATTTAGCATCCATTCATAACTTGTCAGTGTATCTTCATCATTGGAACTTAATTAACTGAAACACTCAATTAAACCGTTAGTTCCACAAAAACTATCAACCTTTAATTGTTCATCAAAATCTTAGGATGAACACATTCTTTGGTTCAGGATTTATTCAAAAAATGGAATCGGCACCTAGTATTGAGTTAAATGGTATGCTAGGTCATCGAGATTTTGAAAATCATCTTTTGTTTTTATTTTTATTTTTTTAAAAGGCCCAAGTTTTGACTCAAAATGCTTGGTCTAAATTAGAACTTTCTTTAAAGTTCGGGGGTCGGTTATGATAGGGGAAGGTGTTAAGCACCCCCCAAGAAATATGTCCGAATGTTTAAATAAATCTTTACATTCAAACTAGTCCAAGTAATTTCCTTTGGTTTTGGTTAACATACTAATTCCCATTTTATATTTTTGTCTATTTTTATGTTATTTTATGTCAGAAGATAAGAAAAACTTATTTATGAAAGGCAGCAATAGATAAAACATATTAAAATAAAGAACAAATGTCCCCCTTTTAGACTGCTTATCTATTATAGAAGTTCGACAAGTTTGGCCTTGGGGGGATGTTTTATTTAAAAGCTTTCCTTGACAAAACTAGTGTATTATTCTTTAAATGGAAGAAAAAAGTTAAACTTATTTTAAGAAAAACACATTTTATTTGGAATGTGGAAAACCATGTTTTAAGTATAGAAATATAACAAAATCAAATCAAAGTTTTTTTTTTATTGTAAAACGAAGTATATAAAAATATTTATTTATGAAAACAATTTAAAAAACAAATGTCTATTTTTTAGAGTAAAACACAAAGTACTTTTTATGCAGAAAACGTATTATGTAAAAGACTTTTTTTTTTTTTTTCTCTTTTGTCTTTTTTTATTTATTTAAGAAAAGTAAGAACAAACATGACACTAATGGTAAATGATATGCGCACTTGAGTTTTTCAAGAACACTCAAACCAAATTTACTTTCTTAGGAAAGTTTAATGTTATTGTTTACTTTTGTTAGTTAAAATGAAATGAAAATATAGATATAAGTGTTAGTCCTACTCGTCACTAAGAATGAGCAAATATTTTCGAAGAAGGCACACACTTATCCCTGAAGGGATGGAGGGTCTCTCTTTATTCCGCCTTTTAGCAACAAGGCTTATATATATAAGGGTGCCAGTCCACAACGTGAGACGTAGGGCTAGCCCGTGATCTAGGCTAACGCAAAAAGACACAAAGTAGGAATAGGAAATGTTACTTGTTAGTAGTTAGTAGTTAGTCGGTTTATTTGAAGTTCATTGTGTTTGGTTTCATGTGTTTATTGACAAAGGCCAAAGATGCTATACATATACCATGTGTTCTTGTTGTTCTTGACATAATACAAAACTATGTACATTATGTACAAACCCAAAGTCACTAAAAAACAACCAAAAGAACACTATATGAAAACAAAAAAAGGATAATAAACATACAAAACTAAAGAGAAGTTTAAGAAAAAATTGCCTAACTTAGGGGAGTGGTATTTTCCTAAGTAATTTTTCCTTCTTCTCCTTATTTAATCTCTTCTCCATTTTGCTTGGTTGTTCTTGAGAAACTTCTTGAAATCTTGTTAGAAGAGTGTCAAGATCACCTTTTGAAGAGTTTTTTTTGAAGGATTTGGGTGTGTTTAAGTGGTAGAAAGCTTAAGAAATCAAGGAACCTGAGAGAGAAATTCGAGCTTAGAGAGAGAAATAGTCTGACCAATCTTGGTTCCTAATGAAAGCAGAATGTCTTTTATAGGCAAAGGCATGCTTGCGCATTCACCAATGCGCATGCATAGCCAAATTGTTTTAATTGGTCAATTAATGACCATTTAAGGCCATTTAATGCTCATTTAATGCTCCATTAATGTTCTTAATAGTCTTGTCACGATGAAGACCAATTAGACTAGATTTTAGGTACTAATTTCCTAAAGAAATGATGATATTTGGTTTATCACGAGATTTTTTTTTTATCAAACTCTTTCCAAATGATTCAGTATTTAGTGCTTCATTTAATGCATTCATTTAATATTCTTAAATGCTTAGTCATGATGAAGGCTATTTAAACATACGTTTAGACACTTATTATCTATCTATGGAAATGATGATATTCTATCGTCATGAGATTTTATTGAACCAAATCCTCCATAAGATTGCCTATTAAATGCTTCATTTAATGACTTCTTAATGTTTCATTGAATGTCATTTAATGATGGCATGTTAATATTCTAGCTTAGGAATCATGACATCCCTAGAAAATAATGATATTCTTATGGATAAAATATTTGCATAAGATACTCATTAAATACTTGAATTTAATGCCAACTTTGGCTAAGGGCATGCCAGTAGAGGAATCATATGTTTTTTTACTATGCTTGAAAGATGTGCTCTTAATAATCTTGGTGTCTTGGGCACCCCTTTACCTAATCAAGGATTCATTACTTGATTTAGGAGATTAAAACTTTAAATAATAAATTTAAACAAATATTTTTTGCCGTCAATTTGACAAAACCAAAGAAAACGAATGTTTCATAGGTCAAAACGTGAAGTAAATGTAATTGATGAAATTTCCTCAAATTAAAGGAGTAACTACTTTAAATATAATAAAAGTGATATTGATAGGAAATATAATTTTCATATTTGTCATTTTATTCCCCATTAACTTTTAGAAATTTCAAAATTGACCCGAACCGTTTTTTTATACCAAAATTCGATCGAATTGACGATTTTATGATTTGTCATGTTTCTTTTTTATTTTTGTAGTATCAAATGTAACTTGAGGCAAAGTGTTTATTATTACTTAAGATTAATACTACAAACAAACTCGTCTAAGATTATTTAAAGGGCTTATCTCCAACAAAATGTATATTTAAAGTGTTTTTATATCACCTGCATGATTGTTTTAATGTTAATATTGTTAGATCCTCTTGAAGGAATTGGATATTAATTTAGATTCAATTTTTTTTTTTTTATATTCCACTGCGTAGATCTTGGATCCTTTCATATTAGATATTGTTCTGATTGGATATAGTGCCAGTGGGATATTGTTGGGTGTAAGTCCTATAGTAAATCTTATATTATCATATTTAAGACTTGTATCTATAAAAATATTTCAATCTCAAGTATAAATATATGGTATTATTGATATTGTTATTGTAATTATATTTGGCATTGTTGACCTTGAATATTGAGTAGAAATGTCTGGGTATTTAACGTGATTAAATAGGAGAAGACCAAATACATTTGGTGACTTGATATTCTAAATTGTTCCTAACCAGTATTAGATTATTGAAAAGGATTTTCAACAATCTAAACTAACTTGATCTAATATTTTCTTTTTGAGAACGGTGAGTCTCAATCCATTAATATAATATATTAGAACATCTGCAAGGGGACTTACTAAGAGTAGTAAGAGACCGAATGTAATCATCCTTTATATTTTACATGATAGTTTTGCTCGAGTCAAAAAATGATATATGAAATATGATTGTATTCTATGAATCTTTGTACTTGAGGTACTATATATTACATGTATACTTTGATAATGTTTAGTATTGTTCTCTAATCACGAGCCATCAAAGGTATTCATTGGGTATAGTGGAACATACATGTAAATATACAAGTATGCAAGAAATGATGTATCACTCTTAGCAGAAGGAAACGTAGCCCATGTGATTCGATTTAGTATAATTCACCCAACTCTTTAGCTAGAGCAGTGTAATGATTGGGATGAGATTCTAATCGATATCACAAAGCATTATATTATCAATTAAATACATATGATTGTACTATGTATTTTTTACTTAACCATATCTTCTTAGACCTTTCGGGTACACAAATAGAGAGACCATGTAATTTGCTTATCGTTTCTTAGGGGATTTTCTTGGTTAAATTCTTGTCAACTGGATATGGTTATGACATGTGGGTAGATGTGACTCACGGTTAGAGGAAATGCCTTAAGGGGGAAAACTTTTCTTTTAGAAGGATAAAATTAGAAATTTGTCTTAATTAATTTATCAAAAAAGTAATTGATTAATTAATTAATTTTATCATCCATCTTTTCGTATGAATCCAATGAGTCACACACAATAAAGAATTGGTGTTGAAGAGTCCTTGAAAAATGAATGAACTTAAAAAGTTTAGGGACCAAAGTGAAAAAAAAAAAAAAAAAGGTCTAGGGTTTTGAACCCTAGACAACCAGTATTAAGTGGAAGACCAATAATGGCCACCCACTTGAAAGAATTTGTCCATAAGGAATTTTCATCCTTCCTCCTTATGCTCTCTCAGATCTTTGTGTCTGTGAGATTGTATTTTTTAAAATTCACCAATGATTTGAATTTTACTACCACCTAAATTTAAATTAGAACTATCCTAGAGTCTTGGGATTAGATCTGATATTAATAAAAAAAAAAAAAAAAATCCTATCAACACTTTTCTTTCAAAGATCCTCTCAGGGGATACTATTAGAGGTGAGACATCTATATCACTTTTGAGAGAATCAAACCTCTAGTAGCCGTGTTATTTGGGTTCAGACGCTCTCAAAAGAGTCCACTCTAATCACATCTCCAGAAACCTTTGAGGTTGAAGCGCCAAAAGAGGTAATAGTTATATTAAAAGAGTTGTAATATTATCTGCTTTATAGTTTTAATAATAATACGGTTACATCCGCCTTTGAGGAATTAGATATTAAATTGTGATTTTTTTATTTTTTTTATATTTTGATGTGTAGATCTTTCAATTTTAATATCCAATCTATTCACCACCTACCAAGGCATCCTTATAAAAGTTAATTTTGGTTGAGACATGGCGATGGGCTCGAGTACCCCCCTCAAGTAGAGACAGTTCCTGGGAAACAGGGATGGAATACTTCCCATAGAGAGTCTTAATGCTATTTGGGGTCATGGAACTCCTAGCATCCCTGATCGACTTAAGCTCGGGCAGAAGTAGAACCCAAGAATGAAAAACAAGATGGGACCCTTCTTCTTAAGCACAGGACTTCTCGACCATAATTTACAAGTCGAGCCTAACAAAAGACCCGACCTTTTCCCCTGCACAGACATTTGTAGTAAAGGCTCCAAAAGGTTGGACGACACAATTTGGATTATCATAAAACTAGTTTGCCATGCCAGATGAACCATGGATCCTAGACGTAGTTGGAGAAGATGGTTAGACTAAAATTAAAGAAGGAAAAAGAAGAAGAAAATACTAAGACACAGACCGCCAGATTAACGATAGGTAAAATTTGGAAAGCAATAGGAAAAAATGGAGCAAGCAAAAGAGGACTTGAAAACAAATTCTACATAGATAGAAATAAAGAAATTGAAGAAGATGAATAACTATTGGATTAAAAATACCAAAATCTTACCTAAAATTAGGATAGAGATCGTCGAAATTGGGGATCTAGGTTTCCAAAAAAGGACTCGAAGGTTTTCTAGAGAAAGAATGCAAAACATTCTGACTTGCAAAATGGTCTCAATAATGGGTACCCTCTGCTTAAATAGGGATATCCACGTGAGCAAATTTTGGCCTTCACCTAGAAGATGAAAAGACACCCTTTGTCCAATCACCCTAACATTTAATTCCTAGCAGACTTTGGGTGCAAAAATCGAAACAGCGTGACGTTTTGAATTTTCAATTGGGTTATAAAATCAAGGCAACTTGGCATTTGGAATACCACCCCCGAACACAACCCTTGAGACTTCTTCCATCAAAGTTATACCCAACCCCCTTTATCTTCAGACCTCAGGATTAGGAGGCATTTGATGAGGGATATTTTAGGAAGTCCTTAATCATTGCCACACGTAAGGAAAGGTCCACATGACAAGCACGCAAACCCCCGATCTTAATTCCTCAAGAATGCACGTGATCTTTACACCTTGTCAGCTTGACATGAGAACCCGAGGATTCTGCTCGAGTTTCTTGGACAAAATCAAAGACCGTCTACTTACCGTGCACAGCTAAGGCTATCTAAGCACAACACTTTAACGTGCCTTCAAGAATAAGTCTTTCATCTTTTTTAAATACTACTAAGATGGTCTAGCAAAGGTATGTTCACTTCTACCGACTACATTCTGTCTAATTTTTCTCAAAGCAATACTTAATTCTCATACAAAAGGCGTAACGTCGACAAACCCATCTATGGTGCATTATTTTCTGAAACCCAATGCTTAACGGTGATCATATTCTGAATCCCATATCACAATATCTAACGATCTATTTTTTGACGTCATCAATTTAGAAAACATATTTTGCCTCCATATTTTAAGAAATAATTTTAAAAAAGTACAAGAGGTAAATTTAGTATTGATGGAAATTATTTTTATTCTTCAATTTTAGTTTTGCATTCATATCTAAAGGAATCATTTTAGATGACTATTACAAATAAATTTAGTATTATTGGAAATTATTTGTACTCTTTAATTTTAAATTTGCCTTCTTATTTTCAAAAAATAAATTATGGAAAGCTACTACAATTAAATTTGATATTAATGAAAATGTATTTAAGGTCCAAGTATAAAAACTAAGAACCCTATTAAAGTCCTCTTAATATCTCTAAAACACACATCTCTCTCTCTCTCTCTCTCTCTCTCTCTGCTTGCAAGA